>CM059211.1:20836038-22036038 GCA_030347435.1 Clarias fuscus | reverse complement strand
TATTTACACTTACAGCATCCATAATCATTACAGTTATTTACACAACTATTTACAATTGTAAATGTGTATATTGTGTATAATGTGCAAAGCAAAACGGCGCTCACCTATCAACTCACAATATGAAGACAGACGGGTGAACACTGGTGAAGTGTTCGCTGCAGTTTTCCGTTCCCTAAATCCTGGAAAGTCCTGTTTTCTTTCTTCGTGCAATAAATACGGTACATTGCTGTTAAATTTGTCTACCCCCACCCTTTTATTCTAAAATGTGACACAGGGTCGCCGTGAAGATCTCCACAACAGACCACAAAAAAACTAATCATTTATTCAGGAGTAATAACACGTTTTTATTGCAAGGTAGGAAACTTGCACTTTATTACACTGTATTATTTCATTCTAATGCAGGGGCGGATCTAGATATTATTCATGGGGTGGCAAGTGGGTGGCATTAAAATTATGAGGGATGGCAACACTGAAGCAAGCATCCTTGCATGGTTTTTGTGGATTCAAGGAACGCTATTCTCCATGGGTGAAGTAGTGAAGGGTTTGAGTTGGGATGTATGGAATACCGGATGGATCCGGAGCACCGCAGGCAGCTGGAGCCGGTAGGTGACAGGGTTAATACGGAGGTTGATGCTGTATGGTCCGATGAATCTTGGTGACAACTTTCTTGATTCAGTCTGCAGGTGTAGGTTTTTTGTTGATAGCCATACCTTGTCACCTACTTGGTACATTCGTCTCGGTGGGTGTCGATGGCGATGTTGTAGAGTGTAACAGCTGTTAGCTTGTTGAATGGCGTCGTTTGGTTGTCTCCATAGCCGTCGACATCGGCAAACCAACTGTTGGGCCGACGGTACGTCCACCTCCGGTTCTTGATGGTTGAACATCGGAGGTTGGAAGCCGTAGCATACCTCAAATGGGCTTAGGTTGGTGGCAGAGGAGGTGTGGAGGTTGTGGGACAGCTCAGCCCAAATGAGGTAGCAGGCCCAGGAGCACTGGCGATCAGCAATGAAGCATCTCAGGTAGCGCTCCAGTTGTTGGTTGGTTCGCTCCGTCTGACCGTTAGTCTGTGGATGGTAGCCGGAGGACAGACTGCAGGTCAGACGGCAGAAGGCCTTCCAGAACCGGGACATGAACTGGGGCCCCCTGTCCGAGACGATGTCCTTTGGGAACCCAAGCAGGCGGACTACGTGCTCTAATATCAGCTCGGCTGTCCTTTTAGCTGACGGGAGACCGGAGAGGGCCACCAGGTGAACAGCTTTGGAGAACCGGTCGACGATGGTGAGGATGGTGTCTTTTCCTTCGGAAACCGGCAGGCCCGTGATGAAGTCAACGGCAATGTGTGTCCAGGGCCGGCGGGGAACCGGGAGTGGTTGGAGTTCCCCTGGCGATGGTCGGTTGCTGTCCTTGGACCTGGCACACACTGGGCACGCCTGGACGAACTCGTCAACGTCCTTTCTCATATTGGGCCACCAGAAGGCACGTTGGATAAAAAGTAGGGTGCACCGCTTTCCGGGGTGTCCAGAAAGTGGGGAGGAGTGTCCCCACTGGAGCACTTCGGCCCTGATGGCGTCGGGTACATAGAGTCAGCCAGGCGGCACACCTGCCGGTTCAGTCTCCGTAGCTTGTGCCTGGCAAACCCTCGTTTCCATGAGTGGTGTGAGGATCTTGGTGGGTGGCAGGACAGGCGCAGGGTCCGCCCGGGGGACGTCTTCCTTGTGCTGTCGGGAGAGGGCGTCGGCTTTGGTGTTCTTGGACCCCGGGCGGTATGACAGGTGGAAATTATAATTTTCAAAAAACACTGCCCACCGCGCCTGTCTGGGGTTGAGTTGTTTTAAGGTGCGGATAGTGAAGAGGTTTTGATGGCCGGTCCAGACGATGAACGGCTCTCTGGCGCCCTGGAGCCAGTGTCACCATTCCTCCAAGGCCCACTTTATGGCCAGCAGCTCGCGGCCCCCTACTCCGTATCGCTGCTGAGTGGGGTCAAATTTCTTGGAGAAAAAACTGCAGGGGTGCAGTTTTTGGTCTGGACCTCGCTGGGAGAGAACAGCCCGGGCGCCCTCATCCGAAGCGTCCACCTCCACAATGAATGGCTTATCAGCATCCGGGTGAAGGAGGATTGGAGCAGTGGTGAAGCGGCAACAGAGTTCATGGAAGGCGGAGACGGCAGTTGAGGTGAGGTATTGGCAAACCCGAGAAATTGCTGGAGTTGTTTAAGAGTCTTGGGTAGCGGCCTAACATGTCTCTGAGGACGTCATTGTTGAACTGTTGAAATGCAGCAGGTGTGTTGCAGAGACCAAAGGGGATGACCAGACTCTCGTAGTGTCCTGTAGGGGTGATGAAGGCTGTCTTCCACTCATCGCCCTCTCTGATGTGCACCAAGTTGTAGGCGCTCCGGAGGTCCAACTTAGTGAAGATGGTGGCACCAGAGAGGGCGTCCAGGGCAGAGTTGGTAAGAGGCAGCGGGTGTCGGTTTTTTATGGTGATGTTTTTGAGCCCCCGGTAATCGACACGGGTGTAGACTACCATCGCGTTTTTTCATGAAGAAGAACCCCGTGGCGGCAGGTGAGGAGGAGGGCCGGATGGTACCATGGTGAAGTCCGCTGGAAACATACTCCTCCATCGCCTGCATCTCGGTGTTGGATAGTGAATAGAGGTGGCCGTGGGGTGGCGTGGCGCCTGGCTAAAGATCGATTGCCAGGTCGTATGGGCAGTGAGGAGGTAGGTGGGTGACGCGTCTCTTACAGAAAACTTCAGCCAGGTCCCGGTAATCTAGCAGGGGCCTCGGACTCCCTAGAGCACGTCCCAACCTCGGCCCGTAGGCAGAGCTCGGTGCAGGTCGGTCCCCACTGTAGAATTTTGGCTCCATGATATGAGTGGGTCATGACGCAGCAGCCAAGGGTGTCCAAGGATGATGGGTGGTGATGAAATGGTAGTGGTGTAAAACTGAATCTGTTCCTGATGCTGGTTGATGATGAGAGTGATGGGCTGAGTTTGAAAGGTGATGGGGCTGGAGGAAAGGGGCCGACCGTCGACTGATGTAATTGTTACGGGCTGGGATAATGCCTCGATTTTTACCCCCAGTTTTTTGGCGTATGAAGAGTCAATGAAGTTACCTGCGGCCCCGGGGTCGACGAACGCGGTACTTCCGACCCGTTTGTGGCCAAACTGGAGATATACTTTTACCGTGACGGGAATCATTAGTCAGGGTGGTGGAGAGGGAGATGGGATCCGGTGAGCTACTCTCATCTCTCACTGGGACTGCGCGTTTCCCGGCCGCAGAGGACAGATGACTCAATGGTGTGCGGCGGATCCACAATACGCGCAGAGTCCCTCCCTAAAATGGCGTTCCCCTTCTGCAGTGGTTAAGGAGGCGCGCCCTAATTGCATGGGTTCCCCGGCTCCTGTGTCAACCACGGCGGGAGGTGGAATACCGACGGTTCTGGTGGGTGCTGCAGTGAATGAGGAGTGGACTTCTGGAACTGGAGCGTGGGAGAAGAAGGGCGTGGTATGAGGTAGTGCCGTCGTGATATGTGGCAGGGTACGGGGAGCTGGCTTGGGGCGAGCAAGCAGACGTTGGTCGATCCGGAGGGCGAGTTGGATTAAGCCCTCCAAGGTCGCTGGGAGCTCTCATCCGACGAGCTCGTCCTTTATGCGCGAAGCCAGTCCCTCGTAGTAGGCCGTCCGGAGGGTGGAGTCTCCCCAGTCAGTCTGCACGGCGAGAGTGCGAAACTCCGCGGTGTAGCGACTCACGGACGACCCTCCTTGCCGTAGATGATATAGCTTGGAGTCGGTCTCCACCTCAGCCGCCAGATGAGGTGAGTTTAAGCTGACGGGTGAATTCTGTGTAGGAGTAGGCGACGTCTGAATCTGAACGAAGAACCGCCGTGGCCCACTCAGCTGCCTGCCTGGATAGCAACGAGACGAGAAGAGCAATGCGCAGTCGGTCTGTGGAGTATGTGGTGGAATTAAACTCAAACACAAGATCCAACGCGGTTAGAAAAACACTGCACTTCCCATCCGTGCCATCCCATTTGTCCGTTAAAGCTAGAAAAACTTCAGAAGATGGGGAGGGGTTTGCGATGGGTGTGGCAACAGCCGGTTGAGCGGCTGCCCCGCGGAGGGTCGCGTTCTCCTGTCGCAGCTCCGCCACCTCGCGGCGCAAGACCGCGATGTCTTGGAGCTCCTTGTGGAGAGACGCGACTTCACCACGGAGCTGATCGATCAATTTAGCATGCTGGTCAACCACATCGCAGAGGTGAGCAAACGCCGCTGGGTTTACTGCTGATGGCTCAGTCATTCTGTCACGAACTAACCGGAGATGAACCAGAAGACTAGCAGTTAGCCCTGTAGCGTGGATGGTAAACCCAAACGCGGAAGTAGCGCGAGCAGGCAGGATAACCAATGACTGAGCGAGTGTAAAGCGCCATCTTGTTTCCTTTTATGCTTCCTAAGACGCGACCGTAATACTTCCGGGTCCTCGTGCCGGTCGCGTTAGGAGTGCGCATGACACCTCTGTAGTGCACTCAGGGAGTCTCAGCCATGCCTTTCGGAAACACTCACAACCAGCTGAAAATAAAGTATTCGTCTAAAGCAGAGTATCCTGACCTGTGCAAGCACAACAACCACATGGCCAAAGTGTTCACCTCTGCCATGTACAAGTGCCTACACAGCAAGCAGACACCCAGTGGCTTTAGGCTGGATGATGTGATTCAGACTGGAGTCGATAACCCAGGTAAAGCTGCTTAAATGCCTTTTATCCAAGTACAAAGCATCACAGTTTAGACACTGAAAGCACACAATTCATTCATTCAGTTTTGTTTCCCTTATTGACTACAAACCAGGTTCAACCCAATAGTTCAAGCTTATGGTATTGATCAGGTGTGTTGGGAGCAGCGAAATTAGTTATTTTTATTATTCAGATTTATTATTACAGATTTATTTTTAGTATTAAAGACGAATCTTCTGCTGACATTGTGCACAAACACTACAAATATTTTAAGTTGCAGGTACACCGTATGTATAGCTTCTTGAGAGTTGCTTACTTTCCCACCCATATGTACAGTACAATCATCACCGGCATGTACATAGAAACATATATTATTATGTTATACCATTTGTTTACCTCATTAATGCACCTTCAATAGTAAAATGTTTTTATAGGTTTATTTTATTTGTTATATCATTTTTTAACTTTGGGATCCATCCATGTCTCTCTCTCTCTCTCTCTATATATATATATATATATAGAGAGAGAGAGAGAGAGAGATATTCTCTGCTAAGGATAGCCCTCGGCTCAACAACCATATGGCCAAGGTTCTGACTCTGTAAATGTACAAGAAATTGTCTGACCGTTCACAGTCATTCACACTGGTGCAGACATTCTTGATAAATAACGCTTTCAGGATAGAATAAGTTATGCTGTTCTTATATAAGGAAGTGAATCAAAGTCCATGACTGAATTCTATATTAGTGGAAAGTCCTTTGCAGTGAAAGCTTGAAAGTTATATGTGTTAGAACAATATGGTTTTCCAATCACAAGTCATGTTTGTTACATACAGTATTAATGATATACAGTAGGACCTTGTGAAAGTCCTTGTATTTGCATATAGAGCTAAGTTTTAATGTATCCGTCCCAGGTCACCACTTCATTATGACTGTGGGGTGTGTGGCTGGAGACGAAGAGACCTGTGAGGTGTTTAAGAAGCTCCTGGACCGTGTCATTCAGGACAGACATGGTGGATACAAACCCACTGATAAACACAAAACTGATCTGAACCCAAACAACCTCAAGGTATAGTCAAGATCTGGCAACTACTGCAATGTGTGCATTCCACTTAGTTATAGTCTTTACATGCTGAAGTATGGAATTATTCAATTTTGTAGGGTGGGGATGACCTGGATCCCAAGTCTGTGCTGTGTTCTCGTGTGCGAACAGGCAGGAGTATTCGTGACTTTTGCCTGCCCCCTCACTGCAGTCGTGGAGAGAGGGGAGCTATTGAAAAACCTTCAGTGGAAGGTATTCTTCTATTTCAGAACATGACTCCATTTAGTGATCATAATTTGTATCAACCTTCATTTTCATGAATTGCTAGTATTGCCTTAAATAACTCTACAAATAATTCACATATGTTTCACACCTAAAAATTCATCAGTGTATATTAAGACCTATTGTTTACAAAACAACTTTTTATACCTGATGTGATATTTAAGCTACTGTATACAATATGTACAGAAATCAATCACTTTTCCCAAAATAAGTGCTCTAAGACAGTAATGCATACTAATTGCAAAGCAACTAGCAAATGGAAGATGTTTAAAATTGACCATTGTCACGAGCAATCGAGGGATGAACAGAAAAGCCTTAGCAGTTAGCCCGTGTAGCGTGGATGATAAACCCAAACGCGGAAGCAGCGCGAGTAGGCAGGATAACCACACGATTAGTTTAAGAACTCTCTTACACAAAGAGCAAGGATCTACGCAAATAAACCCGCGTTCTAGCAACACACACTCAATCAAAGAAGCAACCCAAATTGGTGAGTACTCACAGAATAGTCGGCGTAGCGTCAGCAAAGGCATGGGTGAACTCAATGACTGAGCAATGTGAAGCGCCATCTTGTTTCCTTTTATGCTTCCTGAAACCCGACCGTATTACTTCCGGGTCCTAGTGCCGGTCGTGTTACGAGTGCGCATGACAGTACCCCCCTGTCAAGGACCGACTCTCGACGGTCCTGGGGTGGAGGATACCCGACGACGGTAGTCCCGGATGAGTTCGGGGTCTAGGACGAACCGAGCCGGAATCCAAGATCGCTCCTCGGGACTGTAACCTTCCCTTCCCAAAGCCCTCTGCCCCGAGGACGTGAGTCAAGGATCCGGCGAACGGTGTAGGCGGGACCACCCTCAATGTTGCGGGGAGGAGGAGCAGGGTGGGTGGGTGGAACCATTGGTGAAGTGATGAAGGGTTTGAGCTGGGAGGTGTGGAATACCAGATGGATCCGGAGCGCAGCAGGCAGCTGGAGCCTGTAGGTGACAGGATTTATACGGAGGGTGATGCGGTATGGACCAATGAACCTGGGTGATAGCTTCTTGGATTCTGTATGGAGGTGCAGGTTTCTCGTAGACAGCCATACTTTGTCACCTACATTGTACAACCGTCCCGGAGGGTGTCGACGGCAATGTTGCGTGGTGTAGCGGTGGTTGGCACGGTGAATGGTAGTGTTGGCTTGACTCCATAGCCATCGACACCTTCGGACCAACTGTTCTTGGACCTCCGGTTCTTGGTGTTCGAACATCGGAGGCTGGAAACCGTGACATATCTCAAATGGGCTTAGGTTGGTGGCAGAGGAGACATGGAGATTATGTGAAAGTTCAGCCCAAATGAGATAGCGGACCCAGGAGCGCTGACGATCGACGACGAAGCACCTCAGGTAGCGCTCCAGTTGTTGGTTGGTCCATTCCGTCTGACCATTAGTTTGAGGATGGTATCCAGATGACAAACTGCAGGTGGAATTGATCAGACGGCAGAAGGCCTTCCAGAACCGTGCTGTGAACTGAGGCCCCCTGTCCGAGACGATGTCCTTGGGGAACCCATGCAGACGGACTACATGTTCTAAAATCAGCTCGGCTGTCCTTTTAGCTGACGGGAGTCCAGGGAGGGCCACCAGATGCACAGCTTTGGAGAACCGATCTACGATGGTCAGAATGGTGTTTTTTCCCTCGGCGACCGGCAGGCCCGTGATGAAGTCGAGGGCAATGTGCGTCCAGGGCCAACGGGGGACGGGGAGTTGTTGGAGCTCCCCGGCTGTTGGTTGGTTGGTGTTCTTCGCCCTGGCGCACACTGGGCACGCCTGGACGAACTCTTTGATGTCCTTCGTCATTGTGGGCCACCAAAAGGTGCGCTGTATGAATGTTTGGGTGCGCCCCACGCCCGGGTGGCCGGAGAACGAAGTGGAGTGGCCCCATTGGAGGACCTCGCTTCTTAGGGCGTGGGGGACGTAGAGTCGTCCAGGTGGCACACCTGCCGGTTCGGTCTCCGTGGCCTGTGCCTGGCGGACCCTCGTCTCCAAATCCCAACAGAGTGGTGCGATGATTTTGAATGGTGGGAGAACAGGCGCGGGGTCCGCCCGGGGGGCGTCTTCCTCATGTTGTCGGGAGAGGGCATCGGCCTTGGTGTTCTTCGACCCCGGACGGTAAGACAGATGGAAATTATACTGTTCAAAGAACAGTGCCCACCGCGCCTGTCTTGGATTAAGCTTTCAAACTCCGGATAGTGATTAGATTTTGGTGATCGGTTCAGACGATGAACGGCTCTCCGGCTCCCTGGAGCCAGTGTCGCCATTCCTCCAAAGCCCACTTTATGGCCAGCAGCTCGCGGTCCCCTACTCCGTATCGCTGCTCCCGGCGCCCACGTCCGAAGCGTCCACCTCCACAACGAACGGTTTGGTGGCGTCGTGGTGAAGGAGAATCGGAGCAGTGGTGAATCGGTGGCAGAGTTGATGAAATGCAGAGATGGCAGCAGAGTTAAGGTGAAAGTGATGAGAAGATGGTTGGGTCAGGGCGGTTAAGGGAGCTGCAACTGTACTGTAGTCCCGGATAAAGCGACGATAGAAATTCGCAAACCCGAGAAACCTTTGAAGTTGCTTAAGTGTCTTGGGTAGGGGCCAATGACGCACAACTTCTAGCTTCTGCGGGTCCATGGCCACACCCTGGGGCGAGATGACAAAACCCAGGAACATGGTGGAGCGCTTGTGAAAAGCGCACTTCTCCAACTTACAGTACAATTGATGGGCGAGCAATCTCTTAAGTACCGCTCTAACATACTGGATGTGTTCGTTGACGGAGCGGGAGTAGATGGGAGTAGGTGTGATGAAGGCTGTCTTCCACTCATCACCCTCTCTGATGCGCACCAAGTTGTAGGCGCTCCGGAGGTCCAACTTTGTGAAAATGGTGGCACCAGAGAGGGCGTCCAGGGCAGAGTTGGTAAGAGGCAGTGGGTGACGATTCTTGACTGTGTTAAGCCCCCGATAGTCGACACAGGGGCGTAAATCACCATCCCCCTTCTTCACAAAGAAGAACCCCGCGGCGGCAGGCGAAGAGGAGGGCCGTATGGTACCTTGGCGGAGGGCGTTGGAAACATATTCCTCCATCGCCTGCATCTCGGTGGTGGAGAGTGAGTAGAGATGGCCGCGAGGAGGGATGGAACCAGGCTGAAGGTCGATCGCCAGGTCGTAAGGGCGATGAGGAGGCAGGTGGGTGGCGCGTCGCTTACAGAATACTTCAGCCAGGTCCCGATAGGTTGCCGGGATGGTATTGGTGTCGACATCGGGGGCCTCGGACTCCCTAGAACACGTCCCAGGCGGAGCCCGTAGGCAAAGCTCGGTACAAGCCGGCCCCCATTGAAGTATCCGATTCTGTGTCCAGGAGATGAGCGGGTCGTGCTGAAGGAGCCAAGGATGTCCAAGGATGATGGGAGGGGAGGAAATGGAGGTGAGGTAGAATCGGATCTGCTCCTGATGTTTGTTGATTGTGACGGTGATCAGTTGGGTCTGGGAGGTGATGGGACTGGAGGAGAGGGGCCGACCATCTACAGAGGTCATCCGAACCGGCTGGGATAACGCCTCGACTTCCACCCCCAGTTCCTTGGCGTAAGAAGAGTCAATGAAGTTACCTGCAGCACCAGAATCGATGAACGCGGTACTTCTGACCCGTGTGTGGCCAAACTGGAGGTGTACCGGAACCATGAGGCGAGAGAAGCTGGGTGTGGTGGCGGAGAGATGAAGGGAGCCCGGTGAACTGTTCCCAGGGTTCACCGGGCCTGGCCGTTTCCCGGGCGAAGAGGGCATATGGCTCTATGATGCACCGCCGACCCACAATAGGCGCAGTCTCTACCTGAAGCGTCGTTCTCGCTCTGCAGCATTCAAGGAGGCGCGTCCTAATTGCATGGGTTCCCCGGCTCCTGTGTCAACCACGGCGGGAGGTGGAGATCCAACGGGTGTCATGCCGGTGGTGTTGAAAGCTGGTGGTCGGGGCGTGGAGTGAGAGAAAGATGGCGTGATGGGCAGCAGGGTCCGGGGGGCTGGCCTCGGACGGGAGAGCAGGCGCTGGTCAATCCGGAGGGCGAGTTGGATTAGTCCCTCCAGCGTATTAAGCGTCCTTAATACGTGAAGCCAGTCCCTCGTAGTAGGTCGTCCGAACCGGCTGGGATAACGGCGGGCGGCGTCTCCCCAGGTGGTCTGTACGGCGAGAGTGCGGAAATCCGCTGTGTATCGGCTCACGGACGACCCTCCCTGCCGCAGATGATACAATTTCATGTCGGTCTCCACCTCAGCAGCAGGATGTTCGAATGTGAGCTTTAGTTGACGGGTGAATTCTCCATATGAATAAGCAGTATCTGAATCTGATCGGAGAACCGCCGTGGCCCACTCAGCTGCCTGCCCGGATAGCAACGAGACGAGAAGCGCAACGCGCAGTCGGTCTGTGGAGTATCTGGTGGAATTGAACTCAAACACAAGATCCAACGCGGTTAGAAAAACACTGCATTTCCCATCTGTGCCATCCCATTTATCCGGTAGAGCTATAAACACATCAGAAGGGGGGGGGGCGGCACAGCAGCCGCTGCGACGGGCGTGGCAACAGTCGACTGAGCAGCCACTCCGCGGAGGGTCGCGTTCTCCTGCCGTAGCTCCGCCACCTCGTGGAGGTCTTGGAGGTCCTTTTGGAGAGACGCGACTTCACCACGGAGCTTATTGATCAGTTCGGCATGCTGGTCAACCACATCACAGAGGCGAGCAAACTCCACTGGGTTTACTGCTTTTGGCTCAGTCATTCTGTCACGAGCAACCGAAGGATGAACAGAAAAGCCTTAGCAGTTAGCCCATGTAGCGTGGATGGTAAACCCAAACGCGGAAGCAGCGCGAGTAGGCAGGATAACCACACGATTAGTTTAAAAACTCTCTTACACAAAGAGCAAGGATCTACACAAATAAACCAGCGTTCTAGCAACACACACTCAATCAAAGAAGCAACCCAAATTGGTGAGTACTCACAGAATAGTCGGCGTAGCGTCAGCAAAGGCATGGGCGAACTCCATGACTGAGCAATGTGAAGCGCCATCTTGTTTCCTTTTATGCTTCCTGAAACCCGACCGTATTACTTCCGGGTCCTGGTGCCGGTCGTGTTACGAGTGCGCATGACAACCATGGACTAAAATGTTCTCTGTTTTGTAGCTTTAGGTTCTCTGAGTGGAGATCTGAAGGGGAAATACTATGCTCTGAAAAATATGACTGATTGCAGCTGATTGATGACCACTTCCTGTTTGACAAGCCTGTGTCTCCCCTGCTGTTGGCCTTTGGAATGGTGCGTGATTGGCCCGATGCCAGGGGAATATGGTATGTGATGGAGCTCCCACAATACAGCACTAGTGAAGGGGTGCCACACTAGTACTATAATTTAAATTGTAAAAAAAATCAATATTTCATGGTGTATATGAACATCTGTGAGGCAGTTCAAAAAGCACTTTTAAAATGAATGTAAAAATTCTACATAGTGAAATCATACATCTATTTGCAATAAAATTATGTTTACTGAGACTACTGAATTAAGCATATAGTCCTGATAATATCTGCATAATATTTTAGCTATACAGTAGTTATGCAAATAATTAAATAGGTCAAAGTAAAACTGTATATGTTGCATATAAAGCAACACATTATATGTATTCAAGGGCAATTTGTGTAAATTTGAGTGAGATACGGATACTATTTGTGATACTATTAGTATTTGAATACTAATTGAATATTGCCACTGAATGGTGGGTAATACAGTATTATACTGTATCTATTAGCGAGTTATAATATTGTGCTTCACGGTTTATTACAGTATGTAACTGAATTTTTTGCTGCTGCCAATAATAAATACACTAAAATCTATTTTAACTAAATATACATTCACTTTGATAAGCACTATAAAGACTAGTATTTACCAGTACTGAGACAGGGGTCCTGGTTTATACCTGTGGACATTTATGGTTATGGGAAAAAGACATGCTTTAGCATCAGTTCATAAATTCCTTTATTGCTAGTTGGCACCCCTGTGAATATGAATATTGTAGAGACTTTTGGAGCTACATTTATAAATAAAGTGAAGATGCCCAAATGCTTAAGTTAACTTTGTTAATGTTGTGGTAGTCACATACAGTGGCAAACATAATTATTTGATCCTCTGCAGATTTAGTTAATTTGCACACTTACAAAGAAATTATGGTCTATCATTTTTATCATAGGTTTATTGTAAAGGATAGAGACAGAATATTAATCATAAATCCCCCCAAAAACCCACATTATATAAATGTTAAAAACTGAGTTGCATTTCAGTGAATAAACTACATATTTGATCCCCCATCAACAAACAATAATTCTGGCTCCCACAGACTGGCCATGTGCTCATGTACACAGATTAATTTAAGAAGGTGCTTCAAACGTGACTTATGTGTATAAAAGATATCTGTCCACAGAATCTTTATCTTCCATTCAAACCTCACAATGGGCAAGACCAATGAGCTGTCAAAGGATGTCAGGGACAAGATTGCATACCTGCACAAGGCTGTAATGGGCTACAAGACCATCAGCTGGGTGAGAAGGACACTGTTGTAGCGATTATTCACAAATAAAAGAAATACAAAATAACCATCAATCGCCCTCAGTCTGGCACTGAGGCACAAAAATTTCACCTCATGGGGTAAGGATAATCATAAGAAAAGTGAGGGATCAGCCCAGAACTACACAGGAATAGCTTGTGAATGATCTCAAGGCAGATGGGACTACATACAAACCATTGGTAACACAATACTGTACTAACACCATGGATTAAAATGCTATAAGTGCTGCAAGGCATCAACTCAACTGACCATGTTTGGAGGAAGAAATGTTGAACACCATCCCTACAGTCTAACACAGAGATGGGAACAAAAATCCTTAAGGATTTAGAGAAGATCTGTAAAGAAGAGTGGACCATAGTCCCCCTGAGATGTGTGCAAACCTTATAACCAACTACAAGAAACATCTTACCCCTGTGTTTGCCAACAAGAGTTTCTCCACGAAGTACTACGTTACGTTTTGCTTGAGGATCAAATGCATATTTTCCTCATTGAAATGCAAATCATTTTATAATGTTTGTATCATGCTTTTTCTAGATTTTTGGTAGATATTTTATATCTATCCTTTCCAATAAACCTATGATAATTATAGACTGTTAATTTCTTTGTAAATAGCAAAACTAATAATAAATAGTTAAATATTAAATAAAAATTCAAAATTAACTGTGGTAGTTGTTAATTGAATTTAATTAAATAAATTAACTAATTTATTTTCCTTGCTGTATACACTATGTACTGTGTGTGCTAGCATTTGTTATCCAAGTTTAGTGGTCATGTTGATACTAGGTCAACCCTGTAATTTTTTTATAAAACAAATTGGGTTTATAGAACCTGTTGACCAAGCAGTTCCATGTGATGATAGCTTTTTAAAAAATGTTTTAAGGTACAATGACAACAAGACATTCCTTGTGTGGGTGAATGAGGAGGATCACTTGCGTGTCATCTCCATGCAGAAAGGTGGCAATATGAAGAAAGTGTTCACTCGTTTCTGCACAGGCCTCACCAAGGTAACCTTTTCATCAACATCCCGGAGCTAGATTATTTTATATGGTTAAAGTAGTTATGTTAATAGTCTAAAGTGTGCTTAACTGTTCAGATTGAGGAGCTAATCAAGAAAAAGGGACATGCATTCATGTGGAATGAGCACCTGGGCTACATCCTCACCTGCCCATCTAACCTGGGTACAGGGCTACGTGCAGGCGTGCATGTCAAACTCCCCAATCTGAGCAAACACAATATGTTTGAGGAGGTGCTCAAGAGATTACGCCTGCAGAATCGCGGAACAGGTAACTGTTACAGACGACCCATATGAGAAAGTAAGCTGTTTGTCTGAAGCATTTCAATTGTTTGGCAGTGAATTAAGCTGATTGTTCCGGCATTAATACTGATGGCTGTATTCAATATGTCAGGTGGTGTGGACACTGCTGCAGTGGGAGGTGTGTTTGATATCTCTAATGCTGATCGGCTGGGCTTCTCTGAGGTGGAACTTGTTCAGATGGTGGTAGATGGAGTCAAGCTGCTGGTGGAGATGGAGAAAAAGCTGGAGAAAGGACAGGCCATTGATGACCTTATACCTACTTGTCAGATTTTAAAGTGTGCAGCAGACAAGACATATTTACAGAGGTTAAGAGATTTCTTGACAAAACACAAATAAACAAAACTGGATAAAAAGTGCAAAAATCCCAAACAGCAAAACTTAACGGAAAAGCTAAAACCAGAATAACAGATTAGGGTAGGTCAGAATAAATTTAGTAGATTAGATGTGGAACAAAAGATCACTGGAGTGGCCATAACACACAAAGAGGGTCCAGGCCAATTAGGCCACCAAGAGCCCTCCAGGGGTTATCCCTGACATAACTGCCCCTCAAAAGGCACTACACTAGTGTGTCACTAGAAGTCCTTAACAATCGCCAAATCTTTTGTCGGGACATAGAGGCTGTGGTGCGTGTCTCTTAACCCGAGTGTGTTCTTGCCATGGACCTGTGACATGGCGTTTTTGAGCTTCTTGGACAGTAGAGCGAGCACAATATCCTCAAACCCGGAGGTGGAGCAAACACAGATTCTTCAAACCCAGCACCCGCAGCAAACACAAATTCTGTTAAGCCAGGAGGCAGAGCAAACAGAGTCTTTGAACCCAGGGGGCAGAGCTGACATGAAATCCTCAAACCCGTGAGGCAGAGCAGGGCGAACACAGTTCTCGATCCCGAACAGTGGAGTGAGCATGATGTTTCCACAGCCATGTGGTCGAAGAAGTGCATCAATCTGTGCAAAAACCGAAACTGCGAACAAGATCAGAACAAGAGGGAATAAACTCAGTAGATCAGATGCGAGACAAAAGCCAACTGGTGCTGAGGCCTTTTATAAAACACACAAACAGGGTTCAGGTGAGGCCATTTAGGACAAATCACTGAGGTGTACTCCAGGGACTATCTCTGACACTGCTCAAAAGTAAATCCAGCAATTATCCTAGCTCACTTGTTCTGAATCCCATTTTCATTCTCAATCCACGGTCCACTCCTGTAAGATCAATAAAAGAATATATCTTGTATTTAAGAAACATTTAATATGGCAAAAATAGAATTACTGTAAATGTTCTACAAGCTTACATCTGTTTTGTCTCAAATGTTGAGAGGGATTAAAGCCATCACAAATAGACCCATTAAATAACATGAACAAACTGTGTTTTCTAAACATGTTAAAATGTAATTATTAATTTAAGCTATCTTGTAAAATTACCCTTTATTATTTAAAAAAAAAATCATTTAACACATCTCAGACTTTCTTTATGTAGTAAGCCATTAGCAGTCATTGAGGTATGACTGTAGTGCAATCCCCTATGTACACACTCACCCAAGTGCCCTTGTCTGCTTTCCCATAACAAGCTCAACTCATTTAAATCATGCATGTGGTACAAACACATACACTACCAGTAAAACATTTGGACACACCTTCTAATTTCATGGTCATTCCTGATTTAATTTCTTTCTACATTGTAAAGCAATAGTGAAGGCAACCAAAATATATAACAATATCCTTTGAACAGTTGATGTTCAGGTATGTCTGCTACTTATGATCTGTAAAAATTTAATAACAGCTCTTATCTGAGGTGCTATTAATTGGTGATTTTTGAGGCTGGTAACTCTAAACTTCTCATCCGCAGCAGAGGTATATTTTGTCCTTTCTTTCCTTAGATGGGCTTAATGGGAGCCAGTTTCAGAACTGCTGACCTTAATGTCTTAAAATAACAATTGCTGGTTGCTGTTGTTAATTAATTGCATAATTCCATACGTGTTATTTCATAGTTTTAAAATTCCCACTGTTGTTGAATGTAGAAAATAAATCACTAAACAAGTAATTGTTTTGATTGAGTAATGTAGGCTGAAAGAACTGAATTATCTGAAATCTGAATTAAATCTGAAAATACAGTCACATGTTTTAATACATGTGCAGTACAATATACATGTTTTAATATAACCCATAACCTCTGGCCATTACAAGTACCTTTTTAAATTATTAGAGCTCTTGGGATTAGGAGAATGGCAACAATGTATCTGAATCCAAAGTCAATCAAAGCATTATTTACACTTGGGTCATGGGCATAAAATAAATAATATGTGCTTCACTTCAGTCTCTCAGCATTCACATGGTGTAAAGTGAACTTAAACTTTCAAGTACAAACACAGAACCTTGATGAACTGGACTTGGTGGTCTTGAGGTGCAAACTAACTTAAATTTATCAGCAAGATAAAAGCATTTTGGCTCTTTAAAGATTTTACATAGCCTTTACACGCTGGCTGCTCAAAACACAACACTGTCTAAAGGAAATTAAATATCTTTGGTTTTACACTTTTAGGCCATAACATGACAATCTTCACTCTGTCAGGGACATAGAGTGTGTTTCTTAGTGTACTCGTTATTAACCAAAGATTATCGTTTACTATGTTTAGCAAGTGACACATAAATTGCTTTTAACAATGTTGAAGTCTATACATTTGAAATACATAGACTAAGCGCAAATTTGCAAACTGTTACTTGTGATTGTACAGGATTAGGATTTAACACTTTTCTTTTACATGAAAATTCAAATTTTTCTTTTTCTTTTGATTTTATGTGTTCACTCCTTGGCAGTCTTGCAGTGTCCATATGTGGCCTGAAACATTAAAGCTTCAACACAAAAATGCAGTGTCCTTTCAAAGTATGCTTCTTTATTGCACCTTTGAGGAACAAAAGCCTGAAACACATTTAAGGAAAAAACTTTTTTTCAGCAAACTAAATTTTAGCCAGCTAAATAAATACTTAAAGTGTGGTCAGAGTAAACAGCAAATGCAAATAGCCCTAAAATACTCCTCAAATTAATGCCTGAAAATCAGGTAAATTACTCTTACAGAGAATACAAATTATTAGGAATGAAGAATGGGACAACAACAACAAAAAAATCTATTCAAAATTTGACACCTGAAAAATTATGCGACTAAATATATTTCATGTACTGAATGATGAACACCTGACAAACAGTGAACAAAAATAGCCACAAAATGCGCCCAAATTAGTCGCTGGGGAAAACCAAGTCAATGACTAAATTAGCGTTTATAATTTTTTTTAACTGAATAAAAAAACATGAAAACAGTGAATCAGAGAACAACTAAATGAATATGAATTACTAGGAATGAATAATGAATTAAAGAATTCCAGGTATTCAAAACTACACACAAAAGTTTTGCATCTATCTAAAATGTTAATGTGTGTGGTGCGAGTGAATGACGGGGTTCACTCAGAAGTACTTTAAAGTCCCCTTAAAGTCAATCAGTTTCTTAAGCAGGCAACACAGCCCTTTTCAGGGTTCATCCCAAAGAGCCACCTAAACCCAAACGTTTTTCAGAATTAGTGTGGAGGAAAATACTTGCTTAATAAAATAAAATAAATATAAGAAAGTCTATTCCTGTATGAACAACATTTCCCATTCATGTTACTGTAGGTATAGGTCATTTAGCATCTTTTTAGGAGTCACATGTAAATCCATATATAACCATGGTCCAGAAAATACAGTCATGGGTAAAAGTTGGTGTCCCAATAATTATTATTGCTTTTGTGTGTTAAAACATAAACAAAATCATCTGGTAGGTCTTTTGTATTAAGTAAAATCCAACCTAAGATGAACAACTAAATGTAATGGTAACAGTGAAAAAAGTTATACTGTTCTTGTTCATGTAAGGTTGTATTTGCCTAATAGTAAGACCTGCTATAATCAGATGATTTTTGTTTTTACACACATAAAAAAAACATAGAATTAAAAGAGGAGGCACTAACTTTTACATATGACTGCACCTTTGTTTAATTTTTATGTTTTCTTTATAGGTCAACGGTATATAGATATTAATGCGAATGATTCATGGCACTGCGGTTTAATGTGCACTTTGAGATGGAAATAAAACTGAAATGTTTCACACTTGCCACTACACAAGTCAACATGACATGAAAGGTCTACTGCAGGGCACACACATGATCTAGACACTACTGTGCACTCCTTGTGATGTCTGTAGTGATTCAAAGCTGCTAAAAAAAAAAATTTCCTGTTGCAGTAGAGACAACAATGAAGAAACAAGTTACGGGCATTGCCGTGAATTCCCAATGTGTTCACATGGGCCACTGGAGGACAACATTTTTTTTTTTTTCCCCCCGATTTTCTCCCTAATTTAGTCGTGTCCAATTCCTCCCCGTCACTAGGGGGCTCCCACATTAAGGCTACTACTACCACTCAGCCGGGAGGGGTGAAGACTATCACGTGTTTCCTCCGAACCACGTGACGCCAGCCGACCGCATCTTTTCGAACTGCTCGCTCGCGCGGCGTAACACATTCGGAGGACAGCGCTATCCGCTCCCTCCGTTGCGCGAGCTCACAGACGCCCCTGACTGGCTGTAGAGCCGTGATTAATGTGGGAGCACAATGTACCTCTCATCCCTCCCCTCTGAGAGAGCTCGGCCAATCAGCTCTCTCTAGACCTGGAGGACAACATTTGATGTCCACATAACTGACATGGGAACATGCGCACAATTCAAACTGGACAGTCCTGGGACATGAAAAAATAATCTCAACACAGAAGTTTTAATAACAAGAAAATATTCACCACAATAAAATGTCAATTAGCCTTATTTACTGGGCAAAATACATTACAATACAAACCAAAAACACTAAAATTCTGAACACAAATGTCAAATTATTCTTAGGAATTCTATCACCAAACCTATCAACAACCTGAATAGATGAAGTTAAAATAAAGCAATTGAAATCATAGCAAAGAAAAAATTCTACTCAGGATAGAGTTACGTACAAAATAGAACAAGCTTATCCAAATTTGCAAGGACGATGTCACGGAAATTAATGTCTCGTCTACGTTGCAGGTTTCGGAATTCATTAAAATATAGCAAATTTGTTTCAGTATTAGTTTGTCCAAGCTGCAGATCATTTCAGCGTGCTACAGAGACATCGATGCTATTTAACTGCAACGGAGTTTGAAGGCTTACTTTTGCAAAAGAGCGTACAGTATATCATGAATTTCGTTTGATGAAACATTAGATTAAACTGTAATGGGGAGAATATCTGAAGCACAAAGGCAGCTCCACTGCACAGGGATGTAATTGGCAGGTTGTTTATAACTAAAAGAGTCGAATAAAATATTTAAACTTACATCCCTGATCATCACAGTTATTTATACAAATATTTGCAATCGGAAAAAAAAATTGTATTGTCTATAATGTGCACCGGCGCTCAGCTATTAATTCACAGTGTATATGCGCGGATGATGCACCCAGAAGTGTTCGCTGCAGTTGTATCTTTATTCGTGCAATAAATTCGGAGAAATGGCGCTAAATTTTGTTTACGTGATTTTACCGCAGGTTTAAAAAAAAAGCAATGCATTGTTTTTGAACGTAACATGATTATACTGTTAAAAATTTCCTTTAAATTAACAACAGTATAACAACCTAGACTGAGAAATGTCAGTCTGCAGTCAATCAGCTGTGTAGATACTGACGTTCTCATTTGGATCCGTGACATTCTTACTGCACTGGTGGCGTAAAGTTCACGGACCGACAGTTCTGTTGCGGTTTTGTCTGTCAACATTGGCATGGCAACAATGCCATACTGTGAAATTATTACGTTACGTCTTATTACCGGGCCAGGGTCGCTGTATAGATCTCCAAACAGACTTAAACCAACACTTTATTGAGGAGGAATAACACGTTTTATTTCAAGGTAGGAAACGTGCACTTTATTACACAGTATATTATTGCATTTCTAATACGAGTTGTGGACTGGGTTATACCTTCCTACTGTGCATTTGATTTTTAAAGTGGTAAACTGTCAACGTAATTGTTTATTTAACAAAACCAAGTCCTTTTTTTTCGGACGATTGTGTTATTCAGGTTGTGTGGAAACACTAACAGAATTTTGTATGGACTCCCCTCAGGATGCCTTTCGGAAACAGTCACAACCAGCTGAAGATGAAGTATTCGGCTGAAGCAGAGTATCCTGACTTGACCAAGCACAACAACCACATGGCCAAAGTGCTCACCCCTGCCATGTACGAGCGCCTCCGCAGCAAGCAGACACCAAGTGGCTTTACAGCGGATGATGTGATTCAGACTGGAGTCGATAACCCAGGTAACGCTGCTTAAATATGCTGTACCATCTGGAAATGATATTTAAGCAGATATTACCATCAAAGTTCAGTCAAATAAAGAGCACAATTCATTAGTTCTGGTTCCCTTACTGCCAACAAGCCAGGTTCAACCCAGTAGGTCAAGTTTATGTATTGATCAGGCGAGTTGGGAGCAGGTAAATGACTAGAGTTGGAAACCGCGGTCTTGCATAACATAATCAAAACAGATTTATTTCTAGTATAAGATGAGTGTCCTGGTGGTATCATGTACAAAGACTACAAATTGTTTTGGAATTGTATCTAGACTTATCCAGACTAGTTTCAGCATCTAATAATCCAAAACAAAATATATTTGCAAGCAACGATGAGTGTGCAGAAGCACCTACACCATCGCTATCTGGGTGCGCCACACATCCTTTGTGGTTTTTGAGCATGTTAAGACCTCCAAAAAGCCCTGGATGCTGGAAAGAAGCATCACATTATGATGTCACTCAAGATGATGTCACTCAGGAAGTTACTAGCCAATTTCCGGCATATGTTTAAGGTGCTGGAAAAACGCATCACACTATGATCTCACTCAACATGATGTCACTCACCGAGCCTGATAAGGTTACCATTATGACATAATATATT
This sequence comes from Clarias fuscus, assembly GCA_030347435.1. Lineage (NCBI taxonomy): Eukaryota > Metazoa > Chordata > Actinopteri > Siluriformes > Clariidae > Clarias > Clarias fuscus. The sequence goes on along the minus strand of CM059211.1, from coordinate 22,015,098 downwards.
GTATAACCATATAATTATACTTTCTGCAACTAAGTGGGTTGTTAGCACTTTTTGCCATAAAGTTAATGCCATTTGAGAGATCAAGAATCCCTTCACAATTTTGCACCCTCAATGTCTTGAGATCATATGGGCCTGCATTGATGGTGATCATATAAATCCCCTAGGAGGAGTATATAAAAATCCATTGGGTGCATTTAGCAGAGAACCCAAAATAACTGACTTCCTGTTGGGTAGAGTCCATGACATGCATAGCGAAAACTGTTCAGCTTAAGGAGATCTAGAAGTGAACTGAGCTTCACATGCATACTTGCAATCACTAAAGTCCTGATGGCAGCAGGTTCCAACCTGTGTGAAGATTTTCATGAATTTTTGAGCATGTTAATCTCCCCAAAATGCTCCAGATGATTGGGAAAAAAATCCTTGGCTGATGTCATAGTGCTTGGGCCCTAATAAAATGCATACTTTGCTGAGTAAAAATAAATAAATGAATGAATGAATGAATGAATGAATGAATGAATGAATGAAAGAATTTACCATGTTGTAATATATGAACATAATTTTCTTTTTATTTATGAATCTTAGATCGCTTCTCTGTGTAGATTGTATTCCTGTGTCTTGTCATATTTATTAGTGTAGCATTTGAAAAATGAGAGCTTATAATATCTGCTAACGATAAATATGTAGACACAACAACCATTTGGCCAATGTTCTGTTTCTGGAAATGTGCAAGAAGTTCTGTGACCATTCCACTGGCACAGCTTCACCATAGATAAAGACATTCAAACTGGTGTAGACAATTCTGATAAAACACTCATGGCCTAGAAGAATAAATAATGCTATCCAATATATAAACCACAAATTATGTTGCTTGAACAGATGTATCACAGGCATTCCATAATGAGTGTAACAGTAGGCATCATCATCATGTAGTTTTATATCATACCTTAAGGTAATATACTGTATATCTCCATTTTAACACATCATCATTAGATGGAAAGAAAGATTGCTAATAAAAAATGCACATGATGAGAATTGGAGGACCTGTTTAATTGGTTTAAAGATCTTTGGACAGAAGAACTATACAGGTGAAGATGGCACAACAGGGAGTATAGTCAGAGTAAGCCACGGTAAGGCGAAATAATTTTTTTCCCCATTGCACTCAAACCAGAGATGGAGCCATGGCTGGTGGATCCACGGCTGAACCTCTAGTTCGTATATAAGGAATGAATCAGAGTACAGGACTGAATAATATCTTATTTCCCTTATTAAGATAAAGAGTCTTTATCTTAATAAGGGAAATAAGGCTTTCCAGACAAAATCATGTTTATTGCATATTAGTGATATAGGGCCTTGTGAGAAGAATGAGTAGAAACTTGTATCTGGATGTGGATCTGATTTTCAATGTCTCCATTCTAGGTCACCCTTTCATTATGACTGTGGGCTGTGTGGCGGGAGATGAGGAGACCTATGAGGAGTTTAAGGAGCTCCTGGACCCTATCATTCAGGACAGACATGGTGGATACAAACCCACTGATAAACACAAAACTGACCTGAACCCAGACAACCTCAAGGTATAGTCATGATCTGCCAACCACTGCAATGTGTCTATTTCCCTTAATTATAGTCTTAGTTTACATGCTGAAGTATGGAATTATTCACTTTTGTAGGGTGGAGATGACCTGGATCCTAACTACGTGCTGAGTTCTCGTGTGCGAACAGGCAGGAGTATTCGTGGCTTTTGCCTGCCCCCTCACTGCAGTCGTGGAGAGAGGAGAGCTATTGAAAAACTTTCAGTGGAAGGTATATTCTATAGCAGAGCATGGCTCCATCTAGTGGCGATTTTAGACTACGTTTTATTGTTGACAGTTATTACTTTAAATATCTCTACAAATAATTCAAACTTGCTTGTTTAAATTGAGGGATGGTTCGGAGGGAAGTATGCAAGTGATGATTTGAAAACCTTTCAGAAGTTAAACCGAATTAGTAAGAATCAAATGTGAAATTTAAGTTGTTTCCACAGTGATTATATGAAATTTCTATGAATACTAAATAAACAAATTGTTAGATTGTAATTTTTAAGAGTATATATCTACCACTTTCTCATTAATTAACCCGTAAACAAGAACCTACAAATTCATCAGGGAATGTTAAGACCTATCGTTTGCACAACAACCATAAGCTAAGAAATTGCTATTGATTTCCCCCAATATATAATCGATTATGCAACTGAAATCATCTGTCAAAGATTTTTTTAAAATATGTTGTGATATTTAAGTTACACAATGTTTACAGAATCTATCACTCTTCCCCTTAAGCCATTTATTTTGTCTTAAGACAGTAATGCATATCAACTGCTGCAAAACTAGCAAACGTTTAAAATTGACCATGGACTAAAATGTTCCCTGTTTTGTAGCTTTAGGTGCCCTGAATGGAGATCTGAAAGGGAAATACTATGCTCTAAAAAATATGACTGAAGCAGAACAGCAGCAGCTGATTGATGATCACTTCCTGTTTGACAAGCCTGTGTCTCCCCTGCTGTTGGCCTCTGGAATGGCCCGTGATTGGCCCGATGCCAGGGGAATATGGTATTTGATGGAGCTCCCACAATACAGCACTAGCAAAGTGGTGCCACACTAGTACTATGATTTAAATTGTATAAAATTCTATATTTCATGGTGTATATGAACATCTGTGATGGCAGTTAAAAAAGCTTTTTTTTTTTTTGAAATGTAAAAATTCATTCATCTATTTGTAATAAAATTAATATGTTTACTGAGGCTACTGAATTAAGTATAAAGTCTTGATAAAATCTGCATATTTTAGCTATATTTATGCAAATAATTCAATTGGTCACAAAATAAAACTGTATATGTTGCAAATAAAGCAACACATTAAATGTATTTAAGGGCAATTTGTGTTTAGATACTATGTGTGCCACTTAATACTAACTGAATATTGCCACTGAGTCATGGATAATACAATATTATTTATGTAATATTATTTCTGTTAAAATAGTGGTAATTTGTGCTTTAGAGTTATTGCTGTGATGCAAAATAATTATATATTTAACTAAAATATTTGCTGCTACCAATAATAAAGATGATAAAATTAATATATTTTAGCTCCATGTAACGCCACCTGGATAACGACTATAAACACTAATACTTGCCAGTACCTGAAGGCAAGGGACCTTTATGGTTCTTGAAAAATAGATCCCTTAATTACTTAATTAAATCTCTTAATTATTAAATGTCACCCCTGTGAATGCGAGTAGTTTTAGAGCTACAGTACATTTATAAATAGAGTAAAGATGTTATGTTATGTTAAGATGAACTGTTGTTTTGTGATAGTTGATTAATTAATTTATGTGCTAGTATTTGTTGTCCCAGTTTAGTGATCATGTTGAATCTTATTAAATTCAGAGAACTGATATGATTGATGACCAAGATCAAATTTGAGCCTATAATTTTTATAATCTGTTATTTTTTAAATAAAATAATTGGGTTTGTAGAACTTGAAAACCAAGCAGTTTCATCTGATGATAATTATAACTTTTTATATGCTTTTCAGGCACAATGACAACAAGACATTCCTTGTGTGGGTGAATGAGGAGGATCACTTGCGTGTCATCTCTATGCAGCAAGGTGGCAACATGAAGGAAGTGTTTACTCGTTTCTGCACAGGCCTCTCCAAGGTAACCTTCTTAACAATATGCAGGAGTTAGATACAGTTAAAGTAGTTAAGGAATAACATGTGTACTAAACTGTTCAGATTGAGGAGCTATTCAAGAAAAAAGGACACGCATTCATGTGGAATGAGCACCTGGGCTACATCCTCACCTGCCCATCTAACCTGGGTACAGGACTGCGTGGAGGCGTGCATGTCAAACTTCCCAATCTGAGCAAGAATAAAAGGTTTGAGGAGGTGCTCAAGAAATTACGCCTGCAGAAGCGTGGAACAGGTAACTTACAGATTGCCCATATACGAAAGTAACCTGTTTGTCTGAAGTACACATTGTGACTCTACATACTTTCGAGGTGAATTAAGCTGATGGTTCTGGCATTAATACTGATGGCTGTATTCAATATATCAGGTGGTGTGGACACTGCTGCAGTGGGAGGTGTGTTTGATATCTCGAATGCTGACCGGCTGGGCTTCTCTGAGGTGGAACTTGTTCAGATGGTGGTAGACGGAGTCAAGGTGCTAGTGGAGATGGAGAAACAACTGGAGAAAGGCCAGGCCATTGATGACCTTATACCTGCTCAAAAGTAAATCCAGCACTTGTCCTACTTCACTTGTGCCTGCATTCCTCCAACTGTGACAAGTACGACATATTTGCAGATGTAAAGATTTTATTAACAAAAAACACAAAGAAACAAAACCAGAAGCTTAAACAGGCACGAAACAATGCAACAAAAAACTGTGGTAATAAAACAGAGAGAACAGAACAGACCAGAGCTGTATGAACAGACGTAAGATGCCAACTAATTAACCATGGAGCCTGAAATAATACTAATCAACCTCTGATTACAAACAGCTGTTTGTGTAAAAAAAAAAGTCCCGGCGCAGACACAAAATCCTCAAACCCAGGATGTGAAGGGAGCACAAAATCCTCAAAACCAGGTGGCGGAGCACACAAAATTCTCATACCTGGGCAAGGAACAAGCAGGATTTCTCCACAGCCATGTAGTGTAATCAGTGCATAACTCTCCAATCCTGCAGGCAGAAACAGCAGCATATCCTTGGTGGCAGAGAATGCTGCTATACTAGGTAGAGAGGTTGCAGTATCTGGCTGAGGCGGTGCCGGGCACAACTCAGGAGGCTCAGGCGGTACCGGGCGTGACCCAGGTGGTACCAGGCGTGGCCCAGGTGGTGCCGAGCTCGGCACAGGCGCTAACAGAGTAAGGAAGGCCTTCATCAGGGCTGCAACTCTTTCAGACACTCCAAAATTTGCAATCCTGGCCAGCTCCTCTGACTTTATCGTGAGTGGTGAGCCTTCACATCTAAACTGCGCTGCTCACCCACTTCTCCCAGTCTTCATCTAGAGCGTCTGCAGGATCTCGCTCATTTCTCTCCCGCACACACTGTAATGTTTCTGGCCTTACACTGGATAGTGAGGTGACTGTCTGTGCAGTCAGATTACCTTGCCCAAAATGTCACACCCCTCTCTCAAAAAATATTTAATGTCCTCCTCCATGCCTCTATCGTGGCCTCACATTCTCAAATTCGCAATTGGTGGAATGCAGGCATGGCATGGCATGGCATTCTCACAGATGTAAAGATTTTATTAACAAAAAACACAAAGAAACGAAACCAAATGCTTAAACTTGGACAGGCCACAATACAAAAAACTGTGGTGATAAAAGAGAGACTAAAACAAACCAGGTCAGATCAGCGCAATAGAACACAATATTAGAACAGATGTGAGGACGACCAACTTAACACAGCGTGAAACAATGAACATTTGTGTCAAAACAAAAGTCCCTGAAGTGCACAAGAACACCAAGATGTTCCAATCCATGATGTCCATGTTCCACTTGAGAAATCTATGAGATTAATAAAAACATGCTTGCTATATTTAAGACAGCTTTAATATGTTTAAAAAATAATTAAATGTTCTACAAGTTTACATCTGTTTTGTCTTACATATTTAGAGGGACTGAAGCCCTCAAATAAAAATCACAGGGAAAATCACAAACAGACAAACTGTTTTCTCTGAAATTGTTTAAATAAAATTCTTAATTTAAGCCATCTCATAAATCAGCCTTTTTTTTTTTAAACACATCTCAGGCTTTCCTTGTGTAGTAAGCCATTCTGAAATGTTTTTAGGGCCCAAGCACTATGACATCAGCCCTATGTCATCATAGTGGTTTCCCCACCTTTTGGGGCTTTTTGGGGGTCTTAACATGCTCAAAAACACGTGAAAATTGACAGAGAGGTTGGAATCTGCTGCCATTAGGATGCCTGAGAATCTGGGCCCCGCACATTAGGTTTTGCTGCATAGCTCCCGTGCATCCGGTATGCATTTTGCCTTCATTGAGCTGAACAACTTTCACATTGCATGTGATTTGCCCAACTCAACAGGAAGTCAGTTATTTTGTGTCGTTTGCCAAAATGCGCCTGAAGGACTTTTAGATACTCTTCCTAGGGAATTTATTAGATCGCCACCAAACCGTGCCTATGTGATCTAAAGGCATCGGGGATGCAAAATTGCAGAGGGATTTTTGATATCTCAAATGGGTCAGCTGTGACGATGCCTTAAACTTATACCGAAAAGTGGTTAATAACTTTCTTTGAGACATCATATTGAGTGACACCACGTTCAGTGACATCACATTGAGTGACGACATAGTGTTATGTTTTTTTTTTCAGCGTCTGGGGCTTTTTGGATTTGGGTCTAAACACAAAATTTCCCCTTTTCTAAAATGATGTCATAATGGTACTGGGATATCCCCTTTAAATGCATGTGCACATTGTGCCCAGTGTCTTTCTGGTGTGCTTGGGTGGTGATGGCACAGGGTGCTTGAACCTGCTCATTGTTGCTTGCAATTATATATATATACAGTACAGACCAAAAGTTTGGACACACCTTCTCATTCAAAACGTTTTCTTTATTGTGTTGTTTATTGTGTTCTTTAGCCCAAACAAGTCTCTTCTGCTTGTTGCTTGTCCTTAGCAGTGGTTTCCTAGCAGATATTCTACCATGAAGGCCTGATTCACACAGTCTCCTCTTAACAGTTGTTCTAGAGATGTGTCTGCTACTAGAACTCTGTGTGGCATTGACCTGGTCTCTGACCTGAGCTGCTGTTAACCTGCGATTTCTGAGGCTGGTGACTCGGATGAATTTATCCTCCGCAGCAGAGGTGACTCTTGGTCTTCCTTTCCTGGGGCGGTCCGCATGTGAGCCAGTTTCTTTGTAGCGCTTGATGGGTTTATGTGACTGCACTTGGGGACACTTTCAAAGTTTTCCCAATTTTTCGGACTGACTGACCTTCATTTCTTAAAGTAATGATGGCCACTTGTTTTACTTTACTTAGCTGCGTTTTTCTTGTCATAATACAAATTCAAACTCTTTGAATGAGAAGGTGTGTCCAAACTTTTGGTCTGTACTGTATATATATATATATATATATATAAATGTTTTTTGTGAAATATAGTTACACTTAAAAAAATATTGAGTAAATAAAATTTGTAAAAGCATTTAAATATACGTTAAGTTTACTGTATGTATATTTATATACTTTATGTGGGGTGTTTATTTCATCGGAGAATAATTGGTTTGTGTGAGCACTATGCAGCACGTGGTGAGGGTGCCTTTTTAATATTGACTCTTATGACTCAAAAAGGGGGACCTGTGACGAGGGGCACGCTTATGTCCGCATGTACCGCCTCACTTCTGTTTCTTTACCCCCACCCCCAACTAAAATCCACCAAAGCTTGTGCTTGGGTTCCCCTACTTCTCTTGTGAAATTTATATTATATATATACACACACGTGGACAAAATTGTAGGTACCCTTCAGTCAATGAAAGAAAAACTCACAATGGTCACATAAATAACTTTAATCTGACAAAAGTAATAATAAAAAAAAATTCTATGAATGTTAACCAATGAAAGTCAGACATTGCAAAATTATTTTAAAAAATAAACTCATGGAACAGGCCTGGACAAAAATGATGGTACCCCTAGAAAATACTGAAAATAATGTGACCAAAGGGACATGTTAATTCAAGGTGTGTCCACTAATTAGCATCACAGGTGTCCACAATCTTGTAATCAGTCAGTGGGCGTATATATAGGGCTCCAGGTAGTCACTGTGTTGTTTGGTGACATGGTATGTACCACACTCAACATGGACCAGAGGAAGTGAAGGAAAGAGTTGTCTCAGGAGATTCGAAAGGAAATTATAGACAAGCATGTTAAAGGTAAAGGCTATAAGACCATTTCCAAGCAGCTAGATGTTCCTGTGACTACAGTTGCACATATTATTCAGAAATTTAAGATCCATGGGACTGTAGCCAACCTCCCTGGACGTGGCCGCAGGAGGAAAATTGATGACAAATCAAAGAGACGGATAATCCGAATGGTAACAAAAGAGCCCAGAAAAGAGCCCAGAAAGACTTCTGAAGAGATCCAAGGTAAACTTCATGCTCAAGGAACATCAGTGTCGGATCGCACCATCTGTCGTTGTTTGGCTCAAACAACGACAGATGGTGCGATCCGACACTGATGTTCCTTCATGCTCAAGGAACATCAGTGTCGGATCGTACCATCTGTCGTTGTTTGAGCCAAAGTGGACTACATGGGAGACGACCAAGGAGGACACCATTGTTGAAAACAAATCATAAAAAAGCCAGACTGGAATATGCCAAACTACATGTTGACAAGCCACAAAGCTTCTGGGAGAATGCCCTATGGACAGATGAGTCAAAAATTGAACTTTTTGCCAGGGCACATCAGCTCTATGTTCACAGACGGAAAAATGAAGCATATCAAGAAAAGAACACTGTCCCTACTGTGAAACATGGAGGAGGTTCTGTTATGTTGTAGGGCTGCTTTGCTGCTTCTGGCACAGGGTGTCTTGAATCTGTGCAGGGTACAATGAAATCTCAAGACTATCAAGGGATTCTAGAGAGAAATGTGCTGGCCAGTGTTAGAAAGCTGGGTCTCAGTCGCAGGTCATGGGTCTTGCAACAGGACAATGACCCAAAACACACAGCTAAAAACACCCAAGAATGGCTAAGAAGAAAACATTGGACTATTCTAAAGTGGCCTTCTATGAGCCCTGACCTCAATCCTATTGAGCATCTTTGGAAGGAGCTGAAACATGCTGTCTGGAAAAGGCGCCCTTCAAACCGGAAACTACAGGAATCGTTTGATTGCAGTGATTGCCTCAAAAGGTTGTGCAACAAACTATTAAGTTAGGGGTACCATCATTTTTGTCCAGACCTGTTCCATGAGTTCATTTTTTTTTTTTATAATTCCGTTGAAGCATGGTTGAAAAGTAATGTCTGACTTTCATTGGTTAACATTCATAGAATTCTTATTTATTATTACTTTTGTCAGATTAAAGTTATTTCTGTGACCATTGTGAGTTTTTCTTTCATTGACCAAAGGGTACCAACAATTTTGTCCACGTGTGTATATATTTTTTTCACTTCTTTCTCAGTTTTTTCTCTCTTAATTATATTTTAAATTTTCTTTTCTTGGCTTTTCTCTATCTTTTTACTTTTCTCAGTTTATCTTTTCTTTACCTTTTCACTTTTCTCAGGTATTTCTTTTCCCTTTGTCTTATCTTTTCTTTATTATTATTATTATTATTTTTTTTACTTTTCTCTTTTTACCTATACCAGACCAGGTACTATCTAATTTTCGCTCAGCGTATGCTGGTTTCTGGGAGCTTAAGTAGCCTACCGGCCAGGTGTAGCATGTTTACTCTGATTGCTAGCGTGGCTGGGTTGCCTAGCACCCACACTCATCGACTTCTCTGCCTGTCTATAAATCTGTGGAGTGGACCCCCGTGGCTTCGCATTGTTGACATTGTTAATATATTAATATATGTTAAAACTTGCATCATTTTAAAGCTGGATTTACCCTTTACATAAGGAGTATTTTAATTCAGGTCAATATATCTAATGAAAACAAATGATAGACAAAGCGACAATACACACATAAGAATTTTAATTAAGTATTTATTTGTCAAATTAGACAAGACATGGAGTTTAATCTTAATCTTAATCTGGTTTACTTTGCAAATGACATATGTAACAGGTTATAAAAACAGTGAGCTGAATTTAACTCATTAGTAAACAGTCTCTCAAGCAGTACATCTGCCAGATACAGTTAATATGCGGAAAGATTTTTGTTTGTGAACGATCAGGTTAAATCGAGACTTTTGATGAAAACTCTCTTGAATAAAAACGATATAGCAATAGGATAAATAAATGCTTTGGAAGAAATTCTCTGGAATGTTTCTGTAAATGGTTCTGCCAGCATTGAGGCAGGTATCTGAAATGTTTAGTACAGTGTCACTCTATCCTCTGTGGTTCACTCTTTTTTTATTTATTTACTTTTTTGTGAAATATTGTTAAACTTAAAAATACTGAGTAAATATTAAATTTTATTAAATAAACTTTGTGAAATGGTTAAAAGTAAAAAAAAAAAAAAAACTTTTCAATTTTTTCGTGATGAATTCTACATAGCCAGATTAAAAGATCTGCATCAGAACCAAGTCAAGTCAAGTAGGCTTTTATTGTCTTTTCAACCATATACCGTATAGTACACAGTGAAACGAAACCAGTTCCTCCAGGACCAAGGTGCTACACACAGTACAACATAAATTTAACAACATAAAAACAAAACTAACTAGCTAACTAAGAAACCTAATTAGCTGAGTAGCTGAGACAAGACATTTTTAAATTAAGAGAAAATTAAATCCTATGTAAAAGAGACAACAAAGTGCACGTACAAATGTGTGGACAAGAGCGACAAAGTGACATCATGACAACATGACATTTCAATACTTCGTGGTGTTTAGGTAATGAGTAGTGGGAAGAGAAACAGTAAACATTCCTTATAAGTAACAGCAAAGATAGAAAAGAGTTTTGTGCAAATAAGTAATAGTATGAACAATTGTTAGATGGTTGTTGGTCAATGTGTTTGTGTGTGTGTGTTTATAAGTTCAGTCCCAGTGTTTTGAAATAGTTGAGTTTATCTGTGTGATTGTATGTGTGTGTGTATATGATTATCAGTCCAGTCCCTTTTTGTTGAGGAGACGGATGGCTTGTGAAAAGAAGCTGTTGCACAGTCTGGACCAGGTGAGGTTCTCTTCCAGGGGGGACACCCAGGAATTGGGTGCTGTTGATGATCAGCAGAGAGTGATCGCTCCGTGTCCTCCATCTCTTTTGGTTTAGCAATGTTCAGAGACAGGTTGTTGTCTTTACACCAGTTCGTTAGCCTTTGCACTTCCTCTTGCTGATCAGACCCATCATGGTCGTATCATCAGCAAACTTGATGATGTGGATGAGTCTGTGTGTCGCTAGACAGTCATGAGTCAGCAGTGTGAACAGCAGGGGACTGAGCACAAAGCCCTGGGGGGCCCCAGTACTCACTGTGGTGGTGCTGGAGGTGCAGTTCCCAATTCCCGAAGACTGAGGTCTTCTGGTCAGAAAATACAGGATCCATTTACAGAGGCCAGTGTAGCAGGATGATAGTATTAAATGAAGTGCGGTGGAGATGGCGTTGTCAGTTGAACGGTTAGGACGATTAGCAAACTATATTGGGTCCAGTGAAAGGGGCAGGCAGGTGATGATGTCCTGTAGTTGGTGATTGCTTGTATGCACTGTCACATGCGCCGTGTGTCACAGCTGTCCTTAAAGTAGTTGTAGATTCTCTGGGCGTGTGCGCTCTTCGCCTCTCTGATGGCTTGGAACAGTTTGACTCTTGCTGTCCTTAGGCTCACCTTGTCCCCCGCTCTGCAGGCAGGGTCTTGGATCTTCAGAAGTGCGCGCACCTCTGCAGTAATCCATGATTTCTGATTGGGGCATGAGATAATGTTGGTGTATTTGCAAATTAAACATTTGGCCTAATGATTACTACCTAGATGATTCTGATTAGTCATTGCTTTCCTGAATGTGTGCTAACCAAACTAATATGTTGGGATCTTTGATTCAATGGTTACACATTTAATACTCCTGTAACAATAAAAATAAATGGTTGACATCTCAACATCTCTTCCTTAGTTGTGTTGGTGCTGTCAAAGAGATGTAGAAAATGTTTTACAAAAAAAAATGAATTAGTTAATTAAAAATCAGTTTACAGTGGAACCTTGGATTGCGAGCATAATTCATTTCGGACGTGTGCTTATATATCAAAACAATCGTATATTATAGCGAATTTCCCCCTTAAGAAATAATGGAAACTCACAAGATTTATTCCCCAACCCAAAAAATTAAAATATATAAAATATAAAAATAATTAATACAAAATAGAAAGTAAAAATAAAACAAACTAACCTGCCTTTAAACTTTAATTTTGAAAAGAATCGTGGCTGTAGTAATTGAGACCAGAGAGAGGAAAGGAGGAAGGGGGGTGGGGGGGGGGGGGCAGCTATGTTCACATCTACACAGAAATAGCATAAATTAACTGTATCAGTCAGGATTTAGGCCTCATCACAGCACAGAGAAAGCACTTGTTAAAGTAGTAAACAACCTCCTATGGGCCTCTGATTAGGGTTGTGTCACTATACTTGTGTTACTGGACCTCAGTGCAGCTTTTGACAACATTGATCATAGTATTCTCCTTCACAGATTAGAAAAGGTAGTAGGAATTAAGGGAACTGCCCTCTTGTGGCTCAGATCCTATTTGACTGATCGTTATCAGTTTGTAGATTTAGATGGTGACCATTCCTCATGTTCTCAAGTGGAGTTTGGTGTTCCACAGGGTTCAGTTTTAGGCCCACTGCTTTTTTCCCATGCTTCCTCTGGGCAACATAATTCGTAAACATGGTATTAGTTTTCATTGTTATGCTGATGACACACAATTATATGTCTCAGCAAAACCAGATGAGAAAAACCAGTTTGCTAAAATTGAGCAGTGTGTGCAGAGATTGGATGTTAATTAATTTTCTTCTGCTTAATCCTGATAAGACAGAAGTTCTAGTCATAGGACCACAAGTAGCTAGAAGTAAGCTTTCTGATCACACTGTAACTTTAGATGGCCTTTCTGTTCCATCAAGTGCAACAGTAAAAGACCTTGGTGTGATTATAGATTCCAGCCTTTTTCTTACAAAGCCCCAAAGTTATGGAATAGTCTTCCTATTAATGTTCGGGACTCAGACACAGTCTCAGTGTTTAAGTCTAGGCTAAAAACCTATTTTTGTAAATAGATTAGCCTTAGGTAAAGGAGCAGATCTGGGGGACTCATGGACATAGAGTATTCTGGTGAACTGGTATGTTTAGATGCTGTCTTCCCCACTCTCATTGATCACTCAGGTTTGTTGACGGTGAGGTGATTGGTTGCTTTACATCACAGGGAGCCCTCATGTCTGTGTTTCCTTCTGGCTCTCCCTTTTAGTTATGCTGTTATAGTTAGTCCTGCCGGAGTCCTTGCTTGCACTTTGCACTAAATATACATTCACCTTATACATGTTGACTGTGACCATACCTAACTGCCATCTCTCCTTATTTTCTGCTCTCTCTTCTTCTGCTCGCTCTCTCTCTCTCCTTTCCTTCTCCCTGTCTCTCTGTCGAGCTATACATGTCGCTCCTGAGTTGCCAGTGTTCCAGACCCCACTGCCCTCTGGACCCGTCTAACCCGTCCTGGAGTCCTGCTTCTGGTTGGAGATCTCGTCGCATGGATGCCCTGTGTGGTCTGCCTGGATTCGTGTGGTGGCTGGGGATGGTTTCCACGAAGACTGTCCTGTCCTCGATTGATGCTGACAGCTGTTCTCTGGGGACCTGTGACTTCAGTTGTTCGATAGCTCAGGACTGGAATTTCCTACAGTCTACCTGAGCCTCCAGGAACAAACTGGACTCCTTTTAATTTTAATTTTAACACCTCATCTTCTTCCTATTACCATCTCAGGGAGTTTTTCCTTGCCACCGTCGCCCTCGGCTTGCTCATCAGGGACAATCTTATCATTTTGATTCATACACATTGCATACAAACTTATTTCTTTTGATTGTGTAAAGCTGCTTTGCGACAATGTCAATTGTTAAAAGCGCTATATAAATACAATTGACTTGACTTGACTTGACTGTGTAGGACGACTTTCACACGACACACACGCACACACGTGCGAGAGGGTTATTCTCTAATTGGTATACTGGTGTGTGTGTGTGTGTGTGTGTGTGTGTGTGTGTGTGTGTGTTTGAAAGGCGTCCGACACAGCAGCTGCCTTCCCCCTCTTGTCTGCAAGCTAGTGTGTGTGTGCACACAAGTGAGAGTCTCTATCAGTAAACTGGTGTGTGCGTGTGTGAGAAAGTCGTCCTACACACACATACAAACAGAAAATAAAAGATGCTTTACATACCAACACGAGGTCACAGTGTTATAATAAACAGGACATGTGTGCCAGGATGTTGAATATACGAGTGAAGCACAAGCACTGAGACTGAACATGGGAAATGATTTCCCATAATTCCACAGTGGCGTCAAAACGAGAAGCGCATATGTGCCACATGATACTCAATGATCCTTACTACTCATATATCAAGCCTTGCTCATTTTTCAAGTCAAAATGTATTTAAAATTTTTTGCTTGTCAACCAGGTTACTTGCAATCCGAGGGTCCACTGTACTTGCTTTTATTTACACATCACAACATACTTCACTTCAGTATTTCCATTTTATGATACTTCCCCCAACTATAATTCTGAAAGAACTGTTGTACTTTTATTACATTTATTTCACAGCTTTATCTTTGTCCTTATTAGACTTCTTTTGCCATATTTTTCACCTTTGAATGTTTGTCAAACAAACATGGACTAGCACATGTATCAACAGGTACATTGTACATTAAGTACATAATGTACAGGTGAAACTCGACTAATTAGAATATTGTGCAAATATAAGTTAATTTATTTCAGTAATGCAACTTAAAAGGTGAAACTAATATATGAGATAGACTCATTACATGCAAAGCATAATAGTTCAAGCCAGGATTTGTCATAATTGAGATAATTGTGGCTTACAGCTCATGAAAACCCCAAATCCACAATCTCAGGAAATTTGAATATTGTGAATAGGTTCAATATTCTAGGCTCAAAGTGTCCACTCTAATCAGTCACTCTAATTAAGCCATAACACCTGCAAAGGGTTCCTGAGCCTTTAAATAGTCTCTCAGTCTAGTTCAGTAGGAAGCATGGGAAAGACTGGGAGCAACCTTTGCATTTAATTTGGAAACCAAGGACCCAGAGTCTGGAGGAAGAATGGAGAGGCACACTGCAAGATGCTTGAAGTCCAGTGCAATGCTTGAAGTTCCACAGTCTGTGTTGATTTGGGGAGCAATGCCATCTGCTGGTGTTGGTCCACTGTGCTTCAGGGTCAACATAGCCATCTACCAGAAGATTTTGGAGCACTTCATGCTTCCTTCCACAGACGAGCTTTATGGGGATGCTGACTTCATTTTCCAGCAGGTCTTTGCACCTGCCCACTCTGCCAAAAGCACCAAAACCTGGTTCAATGACCTGTGGGATTACTGTGCTTGATTGGGCAGCAAACTCGCCGGACCTGAACCCCATAGAGAATCTATGGGGCATTGCCAAGAGAAAGATGAGAGACATGAGACCGAACAATGCAGGAGAGCTGAAGGCCGCTATTGAAGCATCCTGGTCTTCCATAACACCTCAGCAGTGACACATGCTGATAGCTTCCATGCCACGCACATTGAGGCAGTAATTGCTGCAAAGGGGGCCCAAACCAGGTACTGAGTACATATGCATACTTATACTTTTCAGAGGTCCGATATTGTTCTATGTACAATGCTTGTTTTATTGATTGCATGTAATATTCTAATTTTCTGAGATTGTGTATTTGGGTTTTTCATGAGCTGTACGCCAATCTCAATTATGACATCACGACTTGAACTATCTTGCTTTGCATGTAATGAATCTATCTTATACATTAGTTTCACCTTTTAAGTTGCATTACTGAAATAAATGAACTTTTGCATGATATTCAAATTTTTCGAGTTTCACCTGTACATTAATAAGTACTTTATAAGTTACTTACTTTAAAACTTGCTTCTCACAGCCACAGGTGCCTCACTGAGAAATAAAATTGCTCCTTTTACACAAATTTTTAAATAGCTGTATTAAACGTGCTTTAGCTGAATAGTTTGGTTGTTGAAACAAACAAGTGAAATCACAATGAACATCAGGACGTTCTATTGATAGGTAGCTATGTAAAAAAAAATATTTTTAATCTATGAGATGCACACAATATTTTTAATCTATGAGATGCACACTGATGCTATTTTAATTTTAAATGACATGGCAACCAAACAGTATTTTTCTGGAGCCGAAAAAAGTAAGAGGAGAAAAGCAGAGGAAGAAAAACAAGCTCAAACTAAATTTAGAATCATCATTTAAACTAGCAAGAAATGTCAAAATTACAGGAACAACTTTGTCAAATTAAGCAAAGTTACAATGCTCACTGACCAATTACTTGTTTGATTTTTATTATAAATAAAAAAAATATATTATCGAACAACATGAAGAATCACTTGATGCAGTCAAGCTGCATTTTTTTGCATCTTAAATAATTATTTGTTAAAAAAATAAAATAAAAACTTTTTTTAAGTACATTTATATTGTTAAATGATATAGTATGTAATCATTCATTTATTAAATTTAATTTTGTATTTATTGTGAAATTGATCTTTTTAAACATGTTTGACATTTGTTACAAACAACAAACTGTATCATTGTGCACAGTACTGGTAAATGTATATAATTTTGAATATTTTCGAAAAAAGGAGAAAATGCAATAAAACTATGTTTGAAATCTAATTGCAGATTACAAAAGGCTGTGTCATATAATAATCAAAATTGTCAGCACATATATAAAATTTAAAATCTACAAACGAATTTTCAACTAAAACTACTAATGGTTTTAGTTAGTAGAAATAATGCACTGGATTATAGTCCAGTTGGTTTTTTATTTGTCACTCCCATATCCAATGGGCTTTTACATTTTAATTATATACAGTAAGTTTAAAGAATATATAGACAAATAAAAAACAAAATAAACAAACTGAATTAAAGAAAATGGTTGTGGTTGTAAGTAGCAATAATAGACAGGATTATTTTACAATTGGTTTTACATGTGTCACTCCCATAATCAGAAGGCTATTGAATTTTAATTCTATATTATAAAAACATTAACTCATTAATTAAAAAATGTAACAAAATGAAAAAGCTTAAATAGCTCTTTGTTCATGGGAGGAACACATGTAAAATGCATTAAAAGCACTACATGTGTCCCTCCCATGAACAAAAAGCTATTAAAGTTTAATTATATATAAATAAATATATAATAATAATAATAATAATAACAATAAATGTACCAAGCAGAATTTTAAAAAGTGAACAGTTAACAGACTGGATTAAAGTATAATTGGTTTTACATGTGTAACACACATAACCAAAAAAAAAAAAAAAAAATTATATATATATATATATATATATATATATATATATATATATTTATTTTGCAAAATTCTTTTTTTAATACACCCTAAAATGCTGGGTTAAAAACAACCCAGTTTGGGTTGTTTTTAACCCAGCTGCTGGATAAATATTGGACCAAATACATGCTGGGCTAATTTAACTCAGCAATATGGGTTATTTATTTAACCCAGCAAGATGGATAAAATATTCAATCCAAATGCTAGGTCATATTTAACTTTAATGCTGGGTTAATTCTACCTCACAAATAGGTTATTATTATTTTTATGTTTTACATGTCTATGGGTAAAACCGTTTAAACAGTTAAATTACTTTGACATACTGGTCTATTACAAAAAAACTCTTAAGTTTTGCAAGCCATACATATATGCAATAAACAACACCCAATTAATTGTACAAATCATAGAAAAAATATTTATATTTATTTTTCAAAAGCACAAGATCAGATAATACAAAACAAGTTCAACAGCGACATCATTACGATACTATTACTCAGAAGCACTAATGCCTGAGAGCAGGGGTTCGGCCTCGACACTTCAGCCTGCTGGAGATATTCCACAGTGTTCGTTCCAACCTTAGAAAGAAAGAAATTAAAGAAAGTAAAAGTTCATGGAAAAATCGAGAGGGTTGGCTAGTATGCATATTTGTAAGAAGATTAGTGTTTTGTAACACCTCAGATTTTTATATGTGGTTGCTAACGCTAGTTAAATGCTAGCGTCATGCTGGCACTACAGTTAACAGTTTAGCTTTCATTCATCACTTCACCATCTTCATACACCTTGCAAGCATTCTACAAAGAAAGCTAAAAAGCTCAGACATTTTTGCAGTTTCTTTCATACACAGGTGGGGTTCTTTGGTTTGGCTAGCTAGCAGCCATTGGCAGATAAACTAGCATGCTATTCTACCTCACAAAACTTTCAGCCTGAAAAACTTTTCAGGCAGATAATGTTACATACAGTGAACAAATTCAGTCATAGGTGAGTGAAAATGTGTATACAGACCTTGTAACATTTACATTTCCACTTAAATGCGTGAGGAGAAAGCACCCTCATCAGCAGCCCAAAAAACAGACACGAAGCTGACACAGCGACTTAATACACCGGTGAACGGGGGAGGGGGGTCTTATCTGTGATGTTACTGTAGCTGTCACTAGCTAATCCCACTCCCTGTAAATAACCCATAAAGGTGACCCAACAGAGGCAACCCAGCGTTTGGGTAGTAAAAACAACCAGCATTTTTTAGTGTGTAAAAACGTATCAAACTGAATTTAAAAAATCGAATGGTTGTAGTTAGTACCAATAACAGACTGGATTACAGTACAAATGATTTTACAAGTGTAAGCCACATAAACAAAAAGCTATTGAAGTTATAGTTTATAAAATTTAATAAAAATATAATAAACTGAAATAAAAAAATCTAATGGTTGTAGTTAATGGCAATAAGAGTTTGGATTATAGTACAACTGATTTTACATGTGTAAATCCAATAATCAGAAAACTATTAAAATTAAGTTTCTGCAAAAAATAAAGATAAAAACTAAAAATTTAACAAACTGAAATTTAAAAAGTTAATCGCTGTAATTAGTAGCAATAATAGACTGGATTATAGTGTGATTACAATTTACATGTGTAACCCACATACAGTACAGACCAAAAGTTTGGACACACCTTCCCATTCAAAGAGTTTTCTTTATTGTGCTCTTTAGCCCAAACAAGTCTCTTCTGCTTGTTGCTTGTCCTTAGCAGTGGTTTCCTAGCAGATATTCTACCATGAAGGCCTGATTCACACAGTCTCCTCTTAACAGTTGTTCTAGAGATGTGTCTGCTGCTAGAACTCTGTGTGGCATTGACCTGGCTCTCTGATCTGAGCTGCTGTTAACCTGTGATTTCTGAGGCTGGTGACTCGGATGAATTTATCCTCTGCAGCAGAGGTGACTCTTGGTCTTCCTTTCCTGGGGCGGTCCGCATGTGAGCCAGTTTCTTTGTAGCGCTTGAGGGTTTTTGTGACTGCACTTGGGGACACTTTCAAAGTTTTCCCAATTTTTCCGACTGACTTGACTTTTTTTCTTCACTTAGCTGCTTTTTTCTTGCCATAATACAAATTCAACCTCTTTGAATGAGAAGGTGTGTCCAAACATTTGGTCTGTACTGTACATGAACAGAAGATGCATAAGTCTTGCTTTTTCGTGCCGCATGACATAATGTAAAAGCTTATTACCCGATAGCTACCCAGTATTATTTACCAGTATTCTAAACTCTGTGACATTAAACACCAAACGTACTGGGAGTCAACGTTGCCTTGACAACGATATCAAACAGGGAAATTATTACGTTGAGCTTTATTATCGGATCAGAATCGCCGTAACGATCTCCACAACACACTACAAAATAGAAAATTAAATCAGGAGTAACAACTTTTTATGTCAAGGTAGGAAAAATACACAAACATAAAACATGCACTGCGTTATTGAATTCCAATGTGAGGGTGGGCTGGGTTCGGGTTGACTTGCCGTGAGGTCTCGACCGGAGTCCGGACACTGAGAAACCCTGGATATCGTTCTGTTGTGCGTTCATTTTTTTTTTTAGCGGTTTAAAAAAATTGACAGTATTATTTATTTAATATATTAATTTTATTATGTATTTAATATATCTGTATTATTATTTGTTTCATATATTTACTCGAATCCGTTCTTTAGTGCACTCAGATAGTCTCAGCCATGCCTTTCGGAAGCACTCACAACCAGCTGAAGCTGAAGTATTCGTCTAAAGCAGAGTATCCTGACCTGCGCAAGCACAACAACCACATGGCCAAAGTGCTCACCTCTGCCATGTACAAGCGCCTCCGCAGCAAGCAGACACCAAGTGGCTTTAGGCTGGATGATGTGATTCAGACTGGAGTCGATAACCCAGGTAACGCTGCTTAAATGACTTTTACCCAAGTTGAAACCTGGAAACATCTGCTCCAAAAGTATCACAGTTCAGTCACAGAAAGCACACAGTTCATTAGTTCTGTTTCCCTTACTGCCAAAAACCAGGTTCAAAGCAAGCTCATGGTATTAATTAGGCATGTTGGGAGCAGCGAAATTACTGGAGTAGAAACCACGGTCTTGCATAACATAATCCAAACAGATTTATTTCTTATATTAAAGACGAATGTCCTTTATCATGTACATCATGCATCATGCACAAATACTACAAAGAGTTTGTTTTGGAACTGTATCTCGGCTTATACAGACCAGTTGAAATTAACCCTCATGTGTTCTGGTCTAATCTGACCGTTTTACAAGGTTCCTCTCTAAAAAGTGCAGTAAATTTCATCCATTTCTTATGAAGTTCAATGGCAGATGGCATTTGAACACATAAAACCAATAGGTCAGACTACAATTAGTGTATAAAACTAAGTTCAAGCATATTTCTACACTCCTTTTCCCACACCTACACATGCATGTGTCCTTGAGCAGACACAAACAAACACGCAAACATGCACACACGCGCACACACGCGCACACACACACACACACACACACACACACACACACACACACACACACACACACACACACACTTCTTATGCCCCACATGGGAACCTATCGCCAATATAATTTTTATCACACCTGTTGAAAAATTAAACTGTAAAATTGTTTCAATCATACAACTTTCTTGCAGCTCTGGTATGTAAAGCTTTTTGAGCCCTTACTCACAGTCTTTGGCAGCACAATCGCCAAGAGATGTACTGCATGTGAAGGTGTAGAATTATATTTGACAATCACAGTGATCAGGAGGAGAGAAGCCAGGTTGAGAGTGAGGAAGGTTTAGATGATGAAGAGTCAGAAGTTGAGGATGACAGAGTATAACTTGGAGGAGGAAGAGTCTGACACTGATGAGGAACAAGACCCAGCAGAAGTTGTGGTCTCCTTTCATCCAAAAATGGAACCAAACCCGAACCTGATATGCCATATCCTGAGTGGATGACATCAGGTCCTGTTTTCAACTTCCTCATTCCTCAGACTCTATTGTAACCATTGTCCTGAACATGACAAACCTGGATGGGAGATACCTGGAAAGAGGTAGACCCGGTGAATATTGAAGCCTATTGGTTCTCTTTGATGACCACCACACAAGAGCAGCCAGAAATCAACGAGACCAGCAGGGATGTTTGGCAGAAGTAGATGGAGGGCCTGCCAGTCATTTACAAACCAGATCATCTGACATCACTGTTGATGAGCATCTTGTCGGTTTTAGGGGACAGTGCCCATTTAAGTAGTATATACACCAAACAAAACATCTAAGTATGGTATAAAGATATGAGCAGCAAGTCTACACAGGCAAACCTTCCTGAGAAAAATCAGGGGAAGTGCCCCCCACTGTAATTGTCCTAGAAATGACAACAGGGCTACATACAGTAGGTCAAGTGTTAGTAATATAGATTTACCTGTGTATATTTGGGCTTTTGTTTTCATTAAATAAGTCATACAGGTCAGTTTTGATCAGTTGTTATTTTGTGCCACAGTTTAAAGAATGTTACTTGTTTCAAAAAAATTACATATTTCAGTGAAGTATTCGTTGATAAATAGTGCAATAGGTTTCAAGTTAATATAATGTTTTCCCCCTACAACACCGAATGGTACAAGGTTAGGTAAATAAGGTCTGCAGGGCATCCACAGCAAATACAATTTTAAAACTTGTAATGATCACAAGAGGTGAAGTTGATAAAAGATCTGATACAACATTAGGTGATGATATATGTATTATTGTGGATTCATAATGAAATCGAAAAGTGACCGGGAACATTATGAGTGTGAGCCAAAAACGAACACAAGAGGGTTAAATACAAATAAAAGGCATTCTGTACTGTGACTTTGCTAAATAAAATAAAAAAATTAGGGGGTGGGGGTGGGGCTGATTGACTGTTCTCCAAAAGCAGTAGAGTTTTGCAGGTGAAACATTATTGAATTATATTATATTGTGTACCTCTGTCTTGTGTAGGATTTGAAAAATGAGAGCTCATACCAAGAAAAGATTCTTTGTTCAGGATGAGTATCCAGACATGACATTAGCCAGCACAACAACCATATGGTCAAAGTTCTGACTCTGGAAATGTATGAGAAGTTCTGTGACCGTTCCACTGGCAACAGCTTCTCCATAGATAAAGTCATTCAAACTTTTGTCCTGGAATCCTGGAAACTGAAATCCTGCTAAAAGAATGCTCTCAGGCTAGAATAAGTTATGCTGTTCTTATAAAAGGAAATTAATCCAAGAAAATGAGTCCAGGACTAAATAATATAATGAATATTAGTGAAGAGAAACTTACTCTTAGATTAATAAGAGAAATATAGCTTTCCAATCACAAATCATGTTTATTGCAAATTAGTGATATAGGACCTTGTGAAAACTCTGTGTTTGCATGTACTGTAGAGCTGATGTTCAATGTCTCCATCCCAGGTCACCCCTTCATTATGACTGTGGGCTGTGTGGCGGGTGATGAGGAGACCTATGAGGTGTTTAAGGAGCTCCTGGACCGTGTCATTCAGGACAGACATGGTGGATACAAACCCACTGATAAACACAAAACTGACCTGAACCCAAACAACCTCAAGGTATTGTCATGATCTGCCAACCACTGCAATGTGTGCATTCCTCTTAGTTATAGGCTTTACATGCTGAAGTGTGGAATTATTTGCTTTTGTAGGGTGGAGATGACCTGGATCCCAAGTATGTGCTGAGTTCTCGTGTGCGAACAGGCAGGAGTATTCGTGGCTTTTGCCTGCCCCCTCACTGCAGTCGTGGAGAGAGGAGAGCTATTGAAAAACTTTCAGTGGAAGGTATTATTCTATAGCAGAGCATGGCTCCATTTAGTAGTGATTATTTTTAATCTTTAAAAATTGCCTTAAATAATTCCGTACAATTAATTCATATATGTTGCCATCTTGCTTGTTTATATTGAGGGATGGTTGGGAGGTAAGTGTGCAAATTATGATTAGAGAATCTTTCAGAAGTTACAGTAACTTAGTAAGAATTAAATGTGAAATTGAATTTCTTGTTCCTATATTAAACCACAAACATAACCCCATTAATAAAATAATGATCCGCATAAAGCAGGAGAATACAAGGTTCTATTTTGTTTAAAGGTCAATAAAATACCTGGATAACCCCAGATGTTTATCAGTCTCTTATCGATTTTTTTATATTACAATATATATCTATATAACAATTTTTAAAAACAAAAATGAACAGTTTTTTCCCAATGTGTCAGACACAAAAAAAAGAGTCTACGGCAACAAGAGTTTGTTTCTCAACATGTGAATCAGAGGGGAGCATGTCTCTCCAAACCCAATAGAAATAATTTCAATGTTTAGAGCGCAGACCTTACCAAACATCACTGCAAACTGCTGCATAGTCACCGAGGCCATCAAGGACTACTACAACTGCAAAACCTTGTCCTGGCTCGTCCAGTAGCCCTAAACGTGCGTCACCCCTCTGA
Source organism: Clarias fuscus (assembly GCA_030347435.1). Lineage (NCBI taxonomy): Eukaryota > Metazoa > Chordata > Actinopteri > Siluriformes > Clariidae > Clarias > Clarias fuscus. Next base: position 21,991,431 of record CM059211.1, on the reverse strand, counting down.
ACCAATCGTCTACAGCAGAGCTCTGGTTAAAGAGAACAAGAGAAGTCTTGTAAAGAAAAAGAAAAAGAAAATTCACAGAATATCTAGTTATGATAAAAATTAATGGTATGAATAAGGCTATATACCACCGTAGTATATTGTCTTTTAAAGCTACGTATTGTTTCATATTTAAAAGGGTTTGATATTTTCAAAGGTTTTACTTTGTAAATCTCAGGACTACATGTTTGGAGTAATGTTGTAAATTAAATTCTACTCAATTCAGGTTTTATTTTGCTGCAGAGCTCATACACACTTGCACGTTACATTCGAAACCCAGTACATATTTAGATCTCATTGAGCTGAACTACTTTCACTTTTCATGCCATGGGCTCTATTCAACAGCAAGTCAGTTATTTTGTGTCATTTGCAAAATGCACCCAATGGATTTTGACATACTCCTCCTAGGGGAAATCTACAAAGAGATTTTTGATACCTCACACATGGGTCAAGGTGCTTGGGTCCGACCATTGTTGCTTGCAACTATATTTCCTTTTTGCAAGCCTCTTTCTCTTGATGCTTTCCTGTACTTCCTCATTCCACCACCAAGTTTTCCTTATCTTCTTTTCTCTGTCCTGATGTCTTGCCAAAAACCTTTCTAGCTGTTTCCTTTACCACTTCTGCTGTATCAGACCAGTCAAGACCATTTCACACAAAAATCTTCCTTCTTCAACTGTCAGCATCTAATCCTGGGTTCAGGCCTTACTCTCTTTTCGTCTTCTGTACCAAAGAAACTCTGAAGACCATCATCTAATGTTGTTTAGCTACACTTCCCCTGCAGCTACCTTACACCTCTAATCTCCTTCAGATTGCAGCTCCCACACAGTAGAATGCATCTTCAACCACTCATATACGTCACCCTGTGGTCCTCTTTCTTCTTAAAATTTGTGTTCACCACTGCCATTTCCTCGCTCACTACCACTTTGTTTAGCTCACTCCAGAAATTTTCTTTCTCCTTCACATAACATTCTACCTGTGAAGTGTATGCACATTTATCACTGCCCTTTCAAATTCCAGTTTCACAGTGGAAGTGAGCCACTAAACTCTTGGCATACTCTTCCCTCAGTATTAGACCAACACCATTTCTCTTATCTCTTATCTACACCAGAGTAAAGCAGTGAACCCACCTCCAAAGTTCTTAGTCTTGCCTCGCTTCCACTTGGTCTCTTGTACACACAGTATATGTACCTTTCTCAGCTCCATTATATCAGCTAGCACTCTCCCTTTACCAGTCATATTGCCAAGTTTTCAAAGTATCTATTTTAACAACTATTACCCTTCATGTCCTCTCTCTGGACATGTCTGCCTCCAGACATTTGTTCTTCCTTTCTTCAATAGCAGACCAATTTCCACAGTTATACTGCTCAACAGTGGCTCAACTCATCCGGTACAGAAATCTTTTTCATGATCTGCATATTGATTTGGCACGTTTTACCCCGTATTCCCTTCCTGACACAACCCTCTTCATTTATTTGGGTTTGGGACTGACACTAAGACAACACTGGCTTATGCAACCTCAGTGGTTGACCATGGACTGAAATTTTCTGTTTTTATAGCTTTAGATGCCCTGAGTGGACATCTGAAGGGGAAATACTATGCTCTAAAAACTATGACCAAAGCAGAACAGCAGCAGCTGATTGATGACCACTTCCTGTTTGACAAGCCTGTGTCACCCCTGCTGTTGGCCTCTGGAATGGCCCGTGATTGGCCCGATGCCAGGGGAATATGGTAAGTGATGCAGCTCCCACAATACAACAGTAGTAATGGGATGCCACCCTAGTACTGGCAAAGTAGAAAAGTAGACACTGATGCTTTAAATCGTATAAGACATATCTGACCACATCTAGTGGTTAATTCAGTATTTATGTTCTGGAGTATATGACCATCGGTGATGGCAGTTCAAAAAACACATACATGAGATCGTGCATACAAAAATTATGTTTACTGAGACTACCGAATTAAATATACAGTGGAACTTTGGATTGTAAGTAACTTGGGTTGCAAGCATTTTGCAAAACGAGCTAAATGTTTAAATAAATTTAACTTAATAAATGAGCGAGGTCTTGATATACGAGAAGTATGCATGCGCTTTGTTCGCGACATTACTCGTGTAGTCAACATCCATGTTCGTAAAGCAAAAGCGAGTCTCATTAGAGAGGTTCCTAGTTAAAGATCCAGTCTCTCCGTCAGAAAGCAGTGACTCTGTTGGTGTGTGTTTACTCGAGCGTCATTAGAGAGATTCCTTGTTAAAGACGTTTCCTGACAGAGCAGTGTTTCCGAGCGTTTCTGTATGAAAGTTGTACTACACGGTAGCTCCATGCCTTACGCAGTAACCCCCTCCCTCCTCTCAAATAGGAGAGGAGGGAGGGGGTTACTGCGTAAGACAAGGAGAGGAAGAGAGAGAGACGGAAGAAGTCATTCTACATAGTAGCCCCCTCCCTCCTTTCCTCTCATCTTCACACACAAACACACCGATACACAAATGCGCGCACAAACACATACACACAAACAGAAACACTGCTCTGTCTGGATTCCTTTCCATGTATTTAAGGGCAATTTGTATTCACACTAATATTAGTTGTGAATATTGCCACAGAGTGGTGGATAATGCAGTACTATGTCTTTTAACTAGTGGTGTTGTGTTTTACAGTTATTACCATCAAGCAAAATAGTGTGTGTTTAACTAAATTCTTTACCGCTACAAGAGACACTTAAATTTATTTTAACCACATGTAAAGTTACATTATGACCACTATAAACACTAGAACTTGCCAGTACTTAGGGCAGGTGTCCTGGTTTATTCCAGTACACATTTATGGTTCTAATGGGAAAAAGACTAGATACGCTTATGTCAATTCTTAAATTGCTTAATTAATAAATGTCACCTATGTGACTACATTCATAGAGTAAAGATGCTGATGATCTAGCATATGTCGTCCCAGTTTAGTGGTCATGTTGAATATTATTCCCAGTTCAGAGAACTGATATGATTAACACTAAATGACCAAAATCCAATTGGAGGCAATAATTTTTGATAGCCTTGCCCTTTCTAATAAAGGAAATTGGATTAGTGAAACTTGGTGACCAAGCAGGTCCATCAGATAATAATCATAACCTTTTTAAATGTTTTCAGGCACAATGACAACAAGACATTCCTTGTGTGGGTGAATGAAGAGGATCACTTGCGTGTCATCTCCATGCAGCAAGGTGGCAACATGAAGAAAGTGTTTACTCGTTTCTGCAAAGGCCTCTCCAAGGTAACCTTCTCGTCAACATGCAGGAGCTAGATTATTTTATACAGTTAGAGTAATTAACTTTAGTAAGAGTGTACTTAACTGTTTAGATTGAGGAGCTATTCAAGAAAAAGGGACATGAATTCATGTGGAATGAGCACCTGGGCTACATCCTCACCTGCCCATCTAACCTGGGTACAGGACTGCGTGCAGGCGTGCATGTCAAGCTTCCCAATCTGAGCAAGCACAACATGTTTGAGGAGGTGCTCAAGAGATTACGCCTGCAGAAGCGCGGAACAGGTAACTTTTACAGACGACCAAAGTAACCTGTTTGTCTGAAGCACACATTGCTGCCCTCTATATGCTTTGGCAGTGAATTATGTTGATGGTTCCGGCATTAATACTGATGGCTGTATTCAATATGTCAGGTGGCGTGGACACTGCTGCAGTGGGAGGTGTGTTTGATATCTCTAATGCTGATCGGCTGGGCTTCTCTGAGGTGGAGCTTGTTCAGATGGTGGTAGACGGGGTCAAGCTGCTGGTGGAGATGGAGAAACGACTGGAGAATGACGAGGCCATTGATGACCTTATACCGACTTGTCAGGTTTTGAAGAATGCCGACAAGACATATTTGCAGAAATTAAGAGATTTCATGAGAAAACACAAATAAACAAAACCAGGTACAAAAGGGCAAAAAAACTAAATAGCAATACTTAACGGCACAGCTTAAACCAGGAAAAACAGATCAAAACAGGTAGGAATAAATATAGTAGATCAGAGGCGAGCCAACAGCAAATGGGGCTGAGGCCGTTTATTAAATACACAAACTAGGTTCAGGTGAGGCCAATCAGGACAGATCATTGAGTTGCCTCTGGGAATTGAAGTCTGGGAACAAACGTCAAAATAGGAGTCCAGCTCCCAATGTGCAACACAGAGTTCATGAATGCAAAGAGCTCTCCAGTGCTTATCCCTGACATATCCTTGAGATGTTCACAAGTAAGCCAAGCTCCTCTCCTCGCTGTGAATGGCAGACAGTCGCCGCCTATAGTCTTCGCCTTCCACCCCTCGTTAACAGACACTGCTATGTTTCAAATCCTAGATGTAAATTCCTCAATTTTCTCCCTAATTGACAGTCGTATCCAATTCCTCCCTGTTACTAGGGCTACTAGTACCACTCAGTCGGGAGGGCCGAAAACTATCACAAAAATACTTCAAATAGATCAAAGCAGGTGGGAATAAACACAGTAGATCAAAAGCGAGCCAAAAGCAAATAGGGCTGAAGCCATTTATAAAACAGACAAACAGGGTTCAATTGAGCCCAATCAGGACAGATCTCTGAGGTGTACCCTGGGAACTGAAGTCTGGGAGCAAATGTCAAAATAAGAGGCCAAGCCCCAAAGTGCAACAAAAGAGTCCATGGGAACAAAGCACCCTCCAGGGGTTATTCCTTACACTGCTCACTTGTTCCAAATTCCCCTTTTCATTCTCAATCCATATTCCATTCAGTAAAATTTATAAAATAGTGTATATTGCATTTAAGACACCTTTAATATGGTTGAAAAAAAATGTTTACTAGTTTATTTCTATTTTATTTCAAATATTGAGAGGGATTAAAGCCATCACATAATTACATAAAGACAAACTGTGCTCTCTGAAATAAATGTATAAATCTCATAAATCAGCCTACCCCCCCCCCCCCCCCCCCAACCCCTTCAATTAACACATCTCAGACTTACCCAGAGCATTATCCAAAGAGGAATAAAATATCTCTGGTTTTAAACTTTTAGGTTTTAACAACACTTTTCAATCTGCCAGGAATCACCACACTGTCAGTGTGTGTTGGTCTTGAAATGCACATTATTAAGCAAAAGATTCAAATCAGTTGTCATTTACAGTGTTTAAAAAATACATAAATGATAGCTTTCAGCAATGTAATGGTCTATATGTTTGAAATACATGGGGTAAGTGGTTTGGTAAAAACCAAACTGTTTGCCGACTGTTACTTTTGTGATTTTAAAGCATTGTTTCTCTATATAACATTTAACACTTTCATTTTTCTTAATAAATAGATCACAGACAAAATCCAGCATAGAAAGATGGTCAAAATATACACTGTAAAAAACAAACAAACAAAAAAAAAACTGGCAAGTTAACAGTGTATGGTGTTGCTTAAATTTATCTTCACCTTTCATACATTGGGGGACCAGAAACCAGTCTCCTGTTAGTGATGAACTGTTCATGAACAATTAATTCTTTTTGAACAAGTCTTTAACGTGACTTAGATGAACAAGTAGTCTCAGAGAGTGATTCGTTCATTTTCATTTGCATGAGCAAAGCATCACAAAACAGCTGTACAGGAAACAGAAATGAGTAGCTCATCTCCCGAGTCTATTGGTCCAAATTGTTCATTCTTTTGTCACGTGACGCCCATAGACGCTATGCAGTGCAATAGATTCAAAAGAACGAATGACTCGGACTAGAAGACTCATGAGAAGAATCGCTCAATTCCTTTTTAAGTTTCCTGTGTAATGCATCTATGGGAGTCACGTTACAAAAGAACGAACGGTTCGGACCAGAAGGTATGAGAGGTGAGCTGCTCATTCCATTTATCATAATATGTCCTTAGCTGCGTTGTAATATTTAATTACTGGAACTATAGCCAAAATTTGTGTATGTAGATATGTTGGGGTCTGTTTATTGAAAATTTAAATTTATTGAACATTTTGATTTATTTCTGACCAAATAGAACGAAATTAAATAAAAGATTCATTTTGATGAACAAGATTCAAAGAACAGAGTCACTCGAATGATCCAAACTTCTCATCACTATCTCCGGTTTGTATTTCTGTCTGTATGTATGTCCAGCTGAGTTTTAACAACACACTTCATATGTACATACAGTTGCAAGTACTGAAATGTTGATTTATCATTGTCAGTTGTGTGTGTATATGTTGTTTGAAGATGCACTGTTCAAGGGAATGTTTATACACATAATCAACATCTCTGAATCCTTGCAAATGAACTGAAAATCTAGAATAAAAAAGAAAAGTGAAGAACAAATAGCGAAGTCCTTTCTTTCTATTTTAATTATAAACATGAACATGAAAAAGCCAATGTTTGGAATTATTTAAACAGAAACCTGTCAGTCAGCCAAACACAAACTAAAGTGCGACACAGTATGGTTTACTCCAAAAATGGGACGGACACTATGAAAACTGATATAAAGAGGTTAACATAGGAACTTTGTACGTTAAATGTTGGCAATATGAATGGTAAAGGGAAAGAGCTAGCTGATATGATGGTCCTGTGAAAGGTAGATACAGTATACTATTTGTACAAGAGACCAAGTGGAAGGGAAGCAAGACTAAGAACATGAATCCACGGTGTAGTGTCGTGGAAGTGAGGCGAGTGATGAGTGTAAAACTGGAACTGGAAGGGGTAGTGATAAATGTCATCAGTGCATATGCTCTGCAGGTAGGATGTGATATGAAGGAGAAAGGCTATTTCTAAAGTGAGTTAGGCAAAGTGGTAGTGTGTGTCCCCACAGAAGAAAGATTAGTGATGGAATAGGACAAAATAGAATAAAATGGAACAGAAGTGATGGGTTGGTTATGGATGGTTATGGGGTACAGAAGAGGAATGTGGAAGGAAAGATTATTGTAGATTTTGCAAAAAGGATGTCGAAAAGTCATGAATATACATTTTAAGAAAAAAGAGAAACACAGGGTTACATAACAATGGTGGAAGATGTATTCAGGTGGAGTATCTGCTGTGTAGGAGGTGCAATGTAAAGGAGATTTCCTCTGCATCATACAATGTGTGGAAAGTGTCGAAGGAGTCGAAGCAGCACTATGTTAGAAAACTAGAGTCACAACTACAACAGAGTGACTCTAGTAGCCTGTGGCAGGGACTAAGGACAATAACTGACTATAAAGCAACAACCTCCGTTATGACGAAAGTGGCTATGTCTCTAGCAGACTAGCTGAACAAATTCTACACTTGCCTCGAGACTGCTCGAGCTAATGATGCTAATGCTAAATCTCATCATCTCATCAGAAAATAATCCCTGTTCAAAGGTTTTCATACCATTAGTTCTTAATACCGTGTTTTGCCCCCTTTAGCATCAATGATGCTAGTCTTTGTAATAGTTATGCATTAGGTCCTTAATTCTCTCAGATGATATAGCTGCCCATTCTTCATGGCAAAATGCCTCGAGTTCATGTAAACATCTTGTCTTGTATGAATTGCACGCTTGAGATCTCCCCAAAGTGGCTCAATGATATTAAAGTCAGGGCTGTGATGGCCGCTGCATAACCTTTACCTTTTTCTGCTGTAGCCATTGGAAGGTCAACTTGGCCTTGCGTATTTGACAGTTGTCATTTTGTAACATCCAAGAGCGTCCCATGCGCAGCTTTTGTGCCATAGAATGCAAATTGTCTGCCAGTATTTTCTGATAAAATGCTACATTCATCTTTTCATAAACTTCCCCATGCCCCAAAACACGAGTTATCCACCACCATGCTTTACAGTGGGGATCATTTACTTTTAAGTTAAATTTTCCTCTCATCACTCCAAATGACTCTGCTCCAGAAGCTGTGAGGCTTGTCTAGGTGCTGTTGACCTTTTAGTGGCATGGGTGCTTTTTTTCTGGCAAATCGATCATGCAGGTCATTTGTGTTCAAGTACTTTCCATTTGCACTCCTTGAGAAAAAAAAACACCAATTTTTTTTTTTTTTTTCCAGAGCAGCCTGTACTTCTCTCAATGTTGTTTGTGGCCTTTTTTTCACATCCTGAACAATTCTTCTGGCAGTAATGCGTGAAATCATTCTTGGTCTACCTGACCGTGGCAGGGTATCAACAGAATCTCTTATTTTCCAGACTGGTATTTTCAAGTGCTGAGATTTTTTATGTACATTTCCTGCTTTATAAAAGTTTATCTACCTTATTACGCAGGTCCATTGGCAGCTCTTTAGTCTTCCCCATGGTGCAGTATCAAGCCAAGTTAGTGCATCGCCACACGAGCTGAGAAACTCACTGTTTATGAACAGACACTAATTACAATTACAATGAGTCATAGGTGAGGAAACTTCCCTTTAATAGCCATTTAAACCTGTGTTTGTCAACCTGATGTGTTTATAGCATGTGGCCAAGCATTCAAGGATATGTAAACTTTTGATCAGGGTTCTTTGGATGACTAAACCTTAACGGATTGTTTCTATGAGAATTGAGCCAATTGGAGAATAAGCATTAAACATACTATGGAGTGGAATTTGGGCAGTCTGGGCAGTCTGTCATTTCCTACAGTAAAAACATAATGATCACCTTATCATAGCGGGTCTCAGGCAAATACAAACTCAGACGAATAAAAACATGTAACGGTGACAGAGTGAAAAAGTAATATGTTGTTCATCTGAGGTTGTATTAGCATAATACATGCTACAATAAGATAATCTTTATGTTTTTACACACAAAAAAACATGAAATTAAAAGTGGGGGCTTTCACACATCACCTCTGTTGATTTTTTTTTCAGTAATGCACTGCTTTTGAACATAACGAATATCCTCAAGCCCAGTAGGCAGAGTCTCTTCAGCCAGGTAGTGGAAGCAGTGCAATGTCTCCAATCCTGATGGCCAGCCATTATGTCACATGGATCAGGAGTTTCAGAAGGCAGCTCGGGAAGTTTCTGGAACCAAAACAATTTTTTCAGATCTATGGGATTTAGAGGAGACAGAGCCTTTGACAGAACAAACAAAGTTAACAGGGCTTTCATCAAAATTAAGAGTAAATAGCTTGTCTCTGGCAGTCTAAAAAGACTGACAGGAACAAGCTCGGAAAAGAAGCAGTGAAACTGGGTGCTGGAGGTTTTTCACCACCATCTCAAGCTGAATGAGCTTGTCTTTTGTTCAGACACTCCAAAAATTGTGGATCCGGAAGCACAGCACGGCAAATGTCCACCAGTAAGACAAGCTCCTTTGCCTTCTTTTGGGTGGCATACAGCCACTGTCCAAAGACTTCGCCTTTCATTGACACTTAGTCTGGGGTTCCTCATCACCCTGGACACCGCTGCGTTTGAACCCCCTGGTCCTTCCTTCGTGGGATTTGGGGGCCGGGTCACCCTGAGCAATGTCACGCTGTGTCTTGAAGGGCCAGTAACTCCTCAAAAGTAAATCCAGCAACTGTCCTTCCTCACTTTTTTTAAATTCCTCTTTTTCTTCTCAATAAATGTTCCACTCCTATGAGATTAATAAGATTAATGAGATTAATAATAATGTAAATTGTATTTAAGCCACCTTAAATATGGTTAAAAAGGAATGAAATGTTCTACAGGTTTACATCTGTTTTGTCTCAAATATTGAAAGGGATTAAAGCCATCACAAAAAGGAATCATTAAATCACAGATGTGTGCTCTTAATTGATTAATTAAAATTCTTAATCTAAGCTATCTCATAAGTCAACCTTTTTTTTGTTTTACTTTCAGGGATACAGAGAGTGTGTTTTTGTGTGTGTGTCTTGGTGAGGACGTTATTAACTAAAATTTTTAAATCAATCCTATTTTAAAGTGTGTAGTAAATGTGACATAAATGATTACTTTTAGCAATGTTCATGTATATACGTTCGAAATTTGGCTCCAACTAGTGGCGATTTTCTTCAACAAAGACTGTTTTATTAGTCGCTAGTTATTTGCCTTAAATAACTTTGTACAAATGATTCACATGTTGCACACTTGCTCGTATACTGTATATCGAAGGATGGATGGGAGGTAAGTGTGCAAGTTATGACTGGAGAACCTTTCAGAAGTTACAGTAAAATAGTGAAAATGAAATGAGAAATTTCACAAGGCCTTTCCACAGTCAGTAACTAAAATTGGCACCAAATTGTTTACTAAATAAACATACAAACATAAACCCACAAATTGGCCAGATCATATTACCCAGCAAACATACCCACTGTGGTTAAGTGTGGGTTTTTTGTAGAACAATGTGTGGGGCATATCCAGGCCAATCTCTCTCAGGTCTCACATGGGGCAGTCCATGCAGGGCCTGCAGTAGTTTTGCTCTTTTGAGGCAGGTGTCTTAAGTGTTTAGTACAATGTCAGTCTATGAATGTAGTTAAATCCCATCTGTACACACTCACCTGAGTACCTTCATCTGCGTTCCCAGAACAAACTCAAGTCATTTGAATCATGCACGTGATACACACACTACCAGTCAAAGGTTTAGACACACCTTCCAATTATGGTATTTCCAATGAACAGTTGATATCGAGATGAGTCTGCTACTTATGCTCTGCAAAGTCTTGATGAAGGCGCTTATCTGAGGTGCTGTAAACTGGTATTTTTTGAGGCTGGTAACTCTAAATGAACTTCTCTGCTGCAGAGGTAAGTTTTGGTCTGGCTTTCCTGCGATGGTCTTTATGAGAGCCAGTTTCATCATGGTGCTTAATGTGTTTTGCAAATGCAATTGACAATACTGTTCTTACAAGAACTGTTCCAGAACAGCTGACCTTTGTGTCTTAAAATAACATCTGACTGTTCCTTTTACTGAATTGCATAATTCCATATGCAATTTCATAGTTTAAAATTTTCCAGTATTGTTCTACAACGTAAAAAATAAATCACAAAACAAAAACATTAAAATACAAGGCGAGTTAAACTTTTTAACTGGTACTATACTTACTATAAGAAAGGACAATTTATGAATGAATGAGTGTAGACTGAAAGAACAATTAAGCCTGCACATAAAGCCGGTCATGTACAGCTGTTTTAATATAATTCATAACTGCAAGCAATTACAAGTAGCCCTTTAAAATATTAGAGCTCTTGAGATTAGAAGAATGGCAACAATGTAACTAAATTAAATGTGCATTATTTACACTTGGGTGATAGGCATAAAATAAATAAAATGTGTTTCACTTCACTCTCGCATTATTCACTAGGTGTAAAGTGAACTCAAACTGGTTAGCTGAATCACATTCAATTACAAACACAGAACCTTGATAAACTGGACTGCGGTGCAGGATAACTCAAGCAATTTAAAAGCATTTGGACTTTTTATAGATTTTACATAGCCTTTACACGCTGGCCGCTCAAAACACTAAATACCTATAGCATTGCAACACTGTCCGAAGAGGAATAAAATATCTCTGGTTTTACACTTCTAGGCCATAACATGACAATCTTCACTCTGTCAGGAATATAGAGTGCGTGCTCATTATTCACCAAAAGATTAAAATCGATTCTCAGTTACGTGTTTAGATAAAATATCTCTGGTTTTACACTTCTAGGCCATAACATGACAATCTTCACTCTGTCAGGAATATAGAGTGCGTGCTCATTATTCACCAAAAGATTAAAATCGATTCTCAGTTACGTGTTTAGATAAAATATCTCTGGTTTTACACTTCTAGGCCATAACATGACAATCTTCACTCTGTCAGGAATATAGAGTGCGTGCTCATTATTCACCAAAAGATTAAAATCGATTCTCAGTTACGTGTTTAGATAAAATATCTCTGGTTTTACACTTCTAGGCCATAACATGACAATCTTCACTCTGTCAGGAATATAGAGTGCGTGCTCATTATTCACCAAAAGATTAAAATCGATTCTCAGTTACGTGTTTAGCAAAGTGTGACATAAATTATTGCTTTTAGCAATGTTAAAGTATATACATTTGAAATACATAGGGTAAGTGGTTTGTTAAAAAAACAAAAATACATTTGCAAACTGCTACTTTTGTGATTGTACAGCTTTGTTTCTATATAGGATTTAACACTTAAATTTTTCTTCTACATAAATAGATTACAGACATATTCATAGCTTGAGCTCACTGGCAACTTTGGAAGCAATGTTTTTGAAAGCGATGGATGCCCCAGATATCCTCTTAAAACGGACACCATTGAGTGAGAGGCGGGGCAGTTTGCAGACCTCCATTTCCCACTGGACAAGGTTATCAGCATGTCCATCGCCATGGACACAGAGAAGCAGGAAGTGTTCGCGCTGTTCATAGTCACAGTTGTTCGCGTCTAGAACTTTGCGGATCTCGTTCATGATGGCGGGTGGCTCCATGCTGCTGGTGGTGTTCATACTCCAGGTGAAACGGAGAGAGCGGGGTTTCCCGTCTTTTCCATCTTTCCCTTCATCTTTTTGCTGATCCCCAGGTACATGGCGACTGAGAGAAGGAAAAAACAATGTAAGAAGGGAATACGCAAAGAATAAAAAAATAATTAACAAAATTAAACTTGTATACAAGAAGACCTTATTATACTATATTATCATGACATTATGGACCAGCAAAACGTTTTGTATAATCTTAAAGTATGTAAAACAGAAAAGGAGGAAAACCCCAATAATTTGTATAGTTTTTTTTTGTACTCAATGAGCTAAATGTCATGGTAATGGAGTTCATCAGTCAATAAATATATATAAATTCAATACCAATATTAGACAGCAATCTACAATTGTCAAAGCATGCAAACTCCACAAAAAACCCAAAACCACACATAAAATGCTACATGCAAAAGTAGGACCAAAGTGAGATTCTAACAGTCCCGTTTCCATAAGAGCAAATGTCGTACAGGCTGCATTAATGAGCACTTCAGGACAGGCAACTGAGGTAGAGATCAGACATATATAAACCAAGTGGTGGGTAGAGGATTTCAGAAACTCCTCACCTTGTGCCCTCAAATCTCCTGCTTCTCTCAAACTTGGTTGAGACTCTGTTGTTTGGTTAGAAAACAAAAAGGAAGAAAAGAAGGATAGCATATTTGAGCTAAGTGTTTTAGCATTGATCAGAGCAGCGGAAAAGGAAAATGAGAAAAGTTGGGATTGTAATGAATGAGTTAAAAAAAGATGCAGAACATTTCCAAATGTACAGTAGCAATACATTAGACAGCAGTGGACCTTTCTGACAATAAATGTAATTTTCCTGAGCTACTATGCTTCCCTCATCACCTTAAGAGTGATGCCTGATCTAAAACGATGCTGGGAGGAACCCAGTCACCAAAGTATGTGATGCCCCTCCTGATGAGTGAGTTGACGTTTTTCAGGCATACTTATTGTTAACATCCGCACAAAACCAAGCATGTAGCCATGCAATCTCCATAGAGAAACACTGGCAGGAGAATGGTTTGTGCTGGAGAGATCACTTTAAATGTGGCACTGACACACAAGTTTAGAAAGTTTAGTTTTCAGTTTAGAAAATTTCTGTCCTGCTAGTAAATGTTTTTTTTTTTCCCCCCTATTTTTGTCCCTAATTTAGTCGTGTCCAATTCCTCCCCGTCACTAGGGGGCGCTCCCACATTAAGGCTACTACTACCACTCAGCCGGGAGGGCCGAAGACTATCACGTCTTTCCTCCGAACCACGTGACGCCAGCCGACCGCATCTTTTCAAACTGCCCGATTGCGCATCGTTGGGAGCTATCCGCTCCCTCCGTATAGCCTCTGTAGAGCCGTGATTAATGTGGGAGCACTATGTACCTCTCATCCCCTCTGAGAGAGCTCGGCCAATCAGCTCTCTCTAGACCTCCGGCTGCGAGAGGTTACAGCACCACCCGGGATTCGAACTGGCGATCTCCGGATGATAGGGCGAGCGCTTTAACCACTGCGCCACTGGGAGGCCCTACCCTGCTAGTTTTGTCCTGGTCCACCGTAAGCTTATTATTAAAAAAAAAAACTCCTCTGCTGCATCACTCACTACAGAATTCCACACGTATCTGGAAGAAAAATCAGTCTGAGAACTATGCACTGGGAGCTTCATGAACTGGGGTTCCCCATGCGAAGCAGCTGCACACAAGCTGAAGATCATTTCAAATATGTTTTCAGGAATGATGGATCATAGGAGCAGTCTGATGGACAAATCTGAGGATAGCGAATGCCATGAGACCACTACCTAGAGGGATGCACAACGAGGCCGTTTACAGTTTGGGCAAGGGAACACAATTGGGGTGAAAGCTAATGTTAATTCTACAAACAGAGACACTTTGGAGCAATTGTGTGTTTCCAGGAAAGTGGCAACAGTTTTGGAGAAGGCCTTTTCAGTTCCAGCACGACTGTAAACGGGTGCACAATGCAAGGTCCATTGAAACATGGTGTGACAAGTTTGGTGTGTGGAGGAACACCACTGAGCGCTGACCTCAAACCCACTGCTTTGGAATTAACTAGCTTCTGACTTCTTGTACAACATCACTGCCTGAACTTGGACTTTTGGGCCACATTGTTTATTATCTAAATACACAGCATTTTGTTGAGTGGATTTAATTAGTTCTTACTCTAGACACTCTCCTTCTTTCCTACAACTTCCTACATCAACCTCTCCTGAATATAAAAAAAAAAAACAAAAGTAGGATTTAATGATATCTAAAGACATGTTAAGAGAATAATATGCATTTATAATACAAAGAAGCCAAGTAGCCTTTGTTTAGCCAAGTTTCCAGAAGGTGATGGATGATGAAAAAAGAGGATGGGTCAGGAGGAAGGATAGAATACAGACTTACTAAGAGTCTTAGGCGCAGGGTTGGAGGGAGTCGACAAAGTGGGGGGCACAGAGGGGGCCCCCGTCCCTGATTTAGCAGCACACTGCCGCTTGTTTGGGTCAAAAGTGACCCTGATGTAGAACAAAAAGGTGTGGAGAAGAGAAAAGACAAGCAGTGAATAAGAAGAAGAGGGAAAGGGAAATAAGGCAGAGACACAAAGAGAGGGCAGGGAGGGGGGCACATTGAAATGGATAGAAGAAACAACAAAGAGCTCATTTTGTCAGTGCAGGAGCTTAAAAACTGGATTTAATATTATTCTGAAAAATACCCACATGAGACTAAAGAACCACAAGAACAGTAAGTTAATTAATAAATTGTTCAACATATTCTATTATAACAATAACCTATCATATCAACAAGAAATAAAATTTAAAAAGCTACGTATGCTGGTGATAGAAGATGAATGGATGAATGATGAAGGCCAAGTGAAAAAGAGAAAGAGATGAGGGCAAAACCATCCTGATACCATCCTAAGCACTAGTTGTCAGGGTACTTAGTGGCAATACATTTTATAAGCCTGGGACCAGTGATTTATTAATTATTTCTGACAGTCAATCCGACAGTCACTGTGGAGAAGATTACAGAGCTACACCTAGCTCTGTAATGGACATGCATACCTAATCTGAACACTCTGGTCTACAGTTCAGACAGAATACAGATTAGTTCAATGGATGAACCTCACATTATGGTGGTTTTGTGGGAAAGTGCTGTCTGAAATCAGTAGTTTTTCAGTAACAAACACAGAAACGCATGGCATGCTATTTTGTGGCTTCTACTTCATTTTCCCACATCGCTTATTCTGTGTAGGATCACAGGGCACTTGAGACTCAGGGAGCTCCGGGCATAAGGACATGCTGGATGGAATGACAAACACACACAACCCAGTCATACACTATGGGCAATCTGGAATCACTTTGTACTGTGGGGGGAAACCCGGAGTACCGCACCAAGCATGGGGAGATAACAGTGTCAACCACTCAACCAACTTGCCTCCCCACATGGAATTTATTTTAAGTAAATCCATTAAACAACATATAGTGGAAACATGTACACAGTTGGTGATAAGTCATCTAATATATTAGCCCTAGGCTAATGGCTTTCTAATATTAATTAACTTCAAGAGCTTTGAAATTGTACTCAACAATCATATACACCTGATTATTCATAGAATTTTTAAAAAATGTCATTAATTTTCTATCAAAAGAAATAAAAGAGAACAAAAACTTGATTGCAACTTTACTGATCCATGGCCACTGCATGGATGGATCATGCTACAACTCAATATTGATGTACGAGTTTGCAGGGAAGGGGGGGCACAAACAAAATCAAAACTGATTTACACTTCATGTTGCCATGAAAACATGAGTTGAGTACACCAGATAGTCCAGTTAAGCAGGTGGACTTGATTAGTTGCAATCCGTAGCAAGATACTGAATTTGTCATAATAGCGTGCAGATAAAGCTTTAAGGCATGCTTAATCAAATATTGAGATCAATGAATGCAATCACAGCAATCGAAGAAAATCACTAGCAACTACAAGTTAGTATTCCAGCTCAGTTTAGTTCATTACCCCAACAGACTTGAAGTCCTACCTTTTGGAAAATCTGAATGACATGTTTCTACAATACAAAAAAAGATGACAAAACAAAGGAGGAAACATTACAAAGATGGACAAATGAGGAAAAAAAATAACTAAAGAACCTGCAATAGAACACTGAACAAATCTTTTAAAAGATAAATCGTTTCAGTTTATTCTAATATAGTCTTTTCTGTTTAATTAGGCATTAACTTTATGTATTTTAGTAGTGAGGGTTAATGTTGGTATAAACATCGATGCAGTTTTTCCTCAGCGAGAGCTCAGGGTTTGTGCATTTTGTGAGTTTACCTGCGTGTAAGTTTAGAGGTGAGCTTGGTGAGGAGGTTGTTGGTGTTGGCACGGCTTCTTGGAGGCTGTGTTGGTGAGGTTGGTGGTCCGTTGTATGTCGCAGTACGGCGTTCCCTCACCTGCCCATGGAAGGTGCTGCGACTTGTGGTGCCTCGTGGGAATCGAAGTTTATCAGAAGTAGCAGCATTAGCGATGCTGTGAGTCGAGGCACCTGGGTTCCGCTGGTCAGGAGACAAAGATGTGCTGCAAAAAGACAGGAAGGAACATGATGAGAGTTACAGTTTCCTCTCTTTTGTCTTCAACATCCTGTAGAAATGGCAAATTCTTGTAGATTCAAAAAGGTACCCTTTAAAAAAATAAATAAATAAAGGCCTTACCTACAAGTGTATTAAAAATACGGTTGAACAGGTATGAGACCCTTAAACTGTGATACTAAATACTTAACACATTAACATTTTCTATTTGAAGATATTTATTTTGTTATGACAACAAATGGAATCACTGTTAAAACAATACAGCAGGCGTACATTGATCTTTATATACTGTATATAAGCTAACAGCAAATAATGGCACAAATGATCTCAAAGGGAGGGTTTTTCGAAGTTTAGCACCTTAAAATATATAAAAATAAACAAATACTTAAATTATTGACACTAAATAAACTACTATGTTTATATTACCTGTAATAAATTGCAACCTTTAAAGACTAAATAATTGCAAAAGGTCTATACTGCAATTTCAATGTTTATTCAATAAATAGTGTAGCACTATGTATACTATATGGACAAAAAGTATTTAGCTAACCCTGCAATGACATTATATACAAATACATATACTTTAATAGTATCGATGGTCCCATTTTTGCAGCTCTTGTTGAAGTCTGTCCACGGGATTTTGGAGTGTTTCTGTGGGAATTCATGTTCATTCATTCATTTATGAGGTCAGGCACTGATGTTGTTGGAGAAGGCCTGGATCACAATCTCTTTTCCAGTTCATCCCAAAGGTGCTCGATGGGGTTGAGGTCAGGACTCTGTGCGGGCCAGTTAAGTTCTTCCACATCAAACTCATTACAGCATGTCTTAATAGTCATTGCTTTGTGCTCAGTCATGTTGGAGTAGAAAAGAACCTTCCCCAAACTCTTGTCACAAAGTTGGAAGCATAGTATTGTCTTGGTATCCTGAAGTATTAAGATTGCCCTTCACTGAGGATAAGGAGCCTGATTGAAACACCTGAATTCAATAATTGTTTGGCCAAATACAAATCCATATTTTGTGTGTGTACTGTATGTATGTATGTATGTACAAAGATAAGTGTTTTTTCGTATTTGGCCTTTGTGCACCACCACATTGAATATGAAAAGAAACACGCAGAATGTCAGTGAAGCAAGACTTTCAGCTTTAATTCAAGGTGTTTGACAAGAATGTAGCATTAACCATTCAGGAATTATAGTCATTTTCATACACACCATTTTGAGGGGCTTATAAATAATGGAACAAACTAACAATTACAAACATAATGATTGCCTTTAATATTTCTATAAAAATCCTTTGCAGTCATAAGTGTATATGGCTCCCATTAAACATGGGTCATTATTCATTTGCAATATGAAGCATTTGGCTTTGCAGCATTTGGCTGGATCTGAGTAGAGAGTATAGCCCTATACACTTCAGGACTTCATCCTGCTTTTATCAGCAGTCAGGTCAACAATAAACCCCAGATTCCATTGGCAGTCAGACTGTGCACACTTTTTACACTCGTTTTGGTTTCATTAGTCCAAAGAATTGGGCAGAACATTTTCTGGCAAACTCCAGTCTGGCCTTTCTGTTCTTGAGCGTTACCAATTTTTTCACCTTGTTTTGAAGCATCTGTATTTCTTCTCTTGACTGTAAACTTTGACAATAAAA
This sequence comes from Clarias fuscus, assembly GCA_030347435.1. Lineage (NCBI taxonomy): Eukaryota > Metazoa > Chordata > Actinopteri > Siluriformes > Clariidae > Clarias > Clarias fuscus. The sequence continues at coordinate 21,972,839 of CM059211.1, read as the reverse complement.
AGCTCACCTCCTCAAGGGTGTTTTTGACTTGGCTTGATGCTGTGAAAGGGTTCTTCTTCACCATAGACAGAATTCTACATTCATTAACTTTAGTTGTCTTTTGTGGTCTGCCACACCTTACTGAGCTTGCCAATTAATTCCTTTGTTTAAACAATGTTCAAAACTGCTGGTGTGTTTATTTTGTTGTTTTTTTCAGCCTAGTGAGGGCCTCCCTCACTTGCTCTTTGGATCTCATGTTGAAAGTTCGAGTGAACAGCTATACCAAATGCAAATGTAACACGCAGAGGTAACCACCTCCAGGTCTTTTATTTGCTTGATTAGTCATGTAGTAATGAGGGAACAGGTCACACCTTGCCATGCAATTGCTTGTCAACCATTTGTTTCATTATTTTAAGCCACCCAAAATGGTGTGTAAGAAAATGGCTGTAATTCCTGAATGGCTAATACTACACTTTTGTTAAACAGCTTGAGTTACAGCTGAAAGTCCTGACTTTACTATTACAAGAGCGCCAGAAAAGCTGCAACGAGAGACTTCATTCTAACTCTACCTGTTCTCTTTTCCATTGGGAACAACGGAAAGACGATCTGTGTTGATCCTGTCACTACACACGTACGTGTTTCTCCGTCCCATTCCTCCAGATCCTCCAGTGTTATTCTGAGTAAAACCAACAAACACACCCTGCATATCTCATATAATGCAAAAATCACAGTTAATTAATATTCATGCTGATAAAAAGTCATTAAGAAGAGAAAACAAACATAAGCACTCACATTAGGAGTGAGAGAGTTGCCCATCTTGCGGTCAGGTATGTCTGCTTTATTAGGGTTGTTTGCGTTGCCCAGTAATGGGCTAGGGGGGCTGTGTGATGGAGCCTTACGGACCACATCTCCTCCATCCTGCTTAGTGGTAACATCTGCTGTGCTGGGAACGGGCCTCTTAACATTACTCAATGCAGTGTTAACACCACCACCACCCACTGACAGAGAGAAAAGACAACAACCCTTCAGCTTGGCATGTCAATAATGTTGAATTTACAATATGAATCAAATTCACTGAAAATCCATTTATAAAAGGTTTCCAGGAATCGAGAGAACTCATTATCTTTGGCCCAAAAAGTTAATACAGTTAAACCTTGGATTGCGAGCATAATTTATTCCTGAAGTGTGCTTGTAATCCAAAGTACTTGCATATCAAAGCAAAATTCCCACATAAGAAATAATGGAAACTCCGGTGATTCACTCCAACCCAAAAATATAAAAATGATTAATGCAAAATATAAAGTAAAAAAACTAACCTGCACTTTACCTTTGAAAAGAATTGTGTGAGATAAGAGAAGGAGGAGGAGGAAGAGGGCTACTATGTAGGACAACTTTCACAACTCACACACACCCACCCACACACAAACTGTGTCGGCAAACTGTAATCTTTAACAAGAAACCTCTCTAATGACACTTGCTTTTGCATCCTTTTGAGGATTTTGTGGAATGTCTCGTTAAACAGATTCATCTCCAACACTGCTACAGCCTTTACATTTTTTTTTCTTTAAGGGGGTCATTGTTGCAGTACCGTTACTAAAGAACAGTTACTACACTTGGACACACAAAAAAAAAAATGCTTTACACACACACACATCATTACCCGCGGGGAGAGTACTACAGTACTCGTATTTCAAGATCTTGCTCATTTAAGGTCAAATTTGTTTTAAAATTTTGCTTGTCTTACAAAAATACTTGCAGGCTAAGTTACTCGCAATCCAAGGTTCCACTCTAGTAATGTTTGAGTACATTACAGGTTTTAGAATGACTATTTGTTTACATAGATATTTTTATTCTATGCCATTTACAAATTTAAAAAAGTCCTGTTAAAGTGCTATACGAATTAAAGCTGTCAAGTTGAATACCACCTTGGTCACTGTAGCGTCTAGTTTTTTGATTGGATGAGACACTTCTCTGGACCTTCTGGTGAGCTGGTGACTGGCCATTCATCTCACTAGCAGGCCTGTTTTTCACCACAGAGAGATTGCTGCTAGAAGTAGAGTCATTCCCATCCTGCAAAAAAGACAGAATATCAGATGAAATCACTGTTTTTTACAAAGAATGTATGGAAATTTCCCAATGAGTAATGATCCTCACCTCATTAAGCTTCCTGCCCAGCAGCAAGTAGGTGGCTGTAATATCATCATATTTCATCTTGGACAAAGACTCTTGAATTTCCTCCCTGGTGTAGCCCATACCAACCATCACATCTGCATAAGCCATCGAACAAAAGACACATGGGACAAATCCAAGACAGAATCATTGACATGGTTCATTATAAAATAAATAAGATCAGCTGTTTTTTACAGTGCTTAAGACATATGGAATATGTATGCCTGAAAGTTATTTTTTTCTAATAGTGTATACATGCTTACTATTTGTCAGTAAACCTAATAATTATATAATTCTTATATCATGCCTTCATTGAGGAATTTCATGTACTCACTAAGCATCTAATTCCAAGATGGGTTTATTAATAAACACATAATGGACAGAACTTAAAGGGCTTTTAATCTATGCAGTCTTTCACTATCCCATCATACATCAGTTCACAAGTACCTATGCAGTTGCAAGTGATGCTCATCAAGACAGGTAAGGAAGTCAGAAAAAGAATGGTGAGTGTGAGTATGTGGTTACACAGGTAGATCTGCCATCCTATAATATGTTACACACAGCAGAAATTTGGAGGCAGAGACGAATTTTGCTGCATACCTATTCTCTTCCCATCACAAATGTCAGCCTCTGGTTCAAGGTAGGGTTTGAGCTCGTCCTCCTCTGTCCCAGAGTTAATCCAACGATCCTTCATTATTTGCTATAAAGAGAGAGGATCATTTAACATGCAGTCAATATACAGTTGGTACAGTAAATCCATAAATACACAATACACAAGGGCACAATTTGTGTTCATGGTTTTTGGACTACTTTGTAGATTCAGTACATTAGGAGAAACAACAAATCTACAATATCAACATTCTTCTTTTTTTTCATTCTCTGTATTTTTAGCTAAAAACACAAGGGGAAAGCTTGTCAAGGGGAAATTCAAGGAGAAGGCTTGTATTCATCGTCATTGCAATTTGCCTGACAGGCAGCAGAGGGCTCAGCATATACCCAACAGTGCTTTTAAACAGTATCCTTTGTTCTTGCATATGAAAGAGCACATATGTGTATATAAAAGTTGGCAAATATTGACTCAACTCATTGCTGGAATCCACTGCAGGACAGTTACTATGCCAGTGGATTATTACAGAGAATACAGGAATGTTTTATGTCTTGCAACTAGGAAAGGGTAAGCGGCAGAACAAGTGTTTTGTGTGCTCCTTTACTATTCTCCACACTGACAGAGAATACAGTGTGTGTACATACCGCAAACTGCAGTTGCTTTAATCACTGTTCTATGGGAATGGGACTAAGTTGAGATAAAAAAAAAAGATGCCAGAGACACCAACCTCTAGTGTTCCTCTCTTTGCAGGGTTGAGCACAAGGAATCGTTTAAGGAGATTCTCGCAGTCCGTAGACATGTAGAAGGGAATTCGATATTTGCCTCTTAACACACGTTCACGGAGCTCCTGGAAAACACACACAAGAACATAAATTACAAATTTGAGCAATTCAACTAGATACTTTTGACAACTATCAAAGTAAAAATGGTACTGTAACATAAAAATACATACCTTAAGGTTCTGGCCATCAAAAGGGAGTGATCCGCTAACCAAAGTGTAGAGTATGACCCCCAGACTCCAGACGTCCACTTCAGGCCCGTCATATTTTTTGCCCTGAAAGAGCTCCGGAGCAGCGTATGGAGGACTGCCACAGAATGTGTCTAACTTATTCCCCACTGTGAACTGGTTGCTGAAGCCAAAATCCGCTATTTTTATGTTCATGTCAGCATCTAACAGCAGGTTCTCGGCCTGAGAATAACACAACAGAGTTACTGAGCCTCAATAACCAGCCTTTTAAAGTAGAAGTCTGCCCAATCAAAAACTCAAATATGTACTGTAATAGGCAAATTGCTAAAAGTTGCAGTATTTAATAAAAACTCCATCTCACCAATGCATCGTTATAATACAGCAACAGATAGAAGTATCATGCTCAGGGTAATAAAAGCCAGACCCAATTTATACATTACTATCAATGAGGAAATTGTTTGTTTCGATCAAAATGTAGTCCCCTTGACATGATAAACACACTCCGGTTTCACAAGTCCCCAATCTCTAAAGTCTTCAGCTAATGCAGAGGATTTTTCAGCTTTTCATTAGTTGGCTCCCAAGAGAAGTGTACAAATATATTAGCAAACCCTATTATGACTGCTAATAATAATAATAATAATAATAATAATAACAATAACCATATTTTAGAGCAGCATGTATGACTGAACATCTATAAACGAACCTCAAGAACATACCCTTTATCTCCTTCTTTCACTTTCATTGAGGCATACATATAGCCAAAAGCCATTTTACTATTCTCACAGATTATCACAATAATCTGAAGTGAAGAAAGCATGACAGCATGGCCAATCTAGATAATGAGTAAGCTCTCAACACAACATGTTGTGATTTCTCACATGCAGTATAGACACGTGTAGCAAAAATACCTACCACCCTGAGCTCAACATGAACACACGCTTACCTTTAAGTCTCTGTGAACAATGTGTTTCTGGTGACAGTACTGTACAGCTGATACAATCTAGGAAGAATAAAAATGTTTTCATTGAGTAGACTTATAAACTAGACATCAATATCTACATAGCCATCCATTTATTGTTACATTACATACATGCATACCATTTATTATTACATCTTATTTTGCTTAGCTGAAAGGTTTTCAGCTAAAGTGAATAAAAGACATGGGAGGGAGGGATAATTTGCAAACGGGTTAATGCTTCATCCCAATGAAAAGAGTTGCTTGACCTGTATTGCTCAGTATAAACATGGCTACTACTCCATCTTGTTTACAGTTCTCTACCTTAAATCTCCAAATGTAACCACAAAAAAAAGCAGAACTGAACTGAACATTCTGAACAGAATATATCTAAATTTCCAATTAGCGCACCATTTCTATTTCAGGGATATTACACCAGACACGTCATAGTATTTTTGTAAGATTGATATCTACCTTATAATATTAGGCTGCTTTTACACTAGGCACAATTGCTTTGTACTGTACCCTCTCCACCATTTGCTAGCTTTTACATGAATTATATTGTTCCATACCCAAGTACACTTGCACATAAACACTTTTCAATACAGCAGGTGGCAGTTTGCAGCAACGTAGTTTGAGAGCCATCAACAAACACAAAGAGAAGAAGAGTATAAGGAACTCAACCTTCAGGTTATACCTAGTAGAGGTGGGAAGCACTCAGGACCACGTGATACAATATTATCGCGATACCCAAGTGCCAACTGGTTCGGTATTGCAATTCTATAAGCATCACAATTTTTGAAATATCTTGATTCAATACTTTAACAAAAAACACAGGATGCTGTTCTGCCTGCCAATGTGTCAATAGTTTAGAGCACACCACCTGTAGGATTATAAAGGAACTGCAACATTTTACCACATCAAATGTAAAACATAAATTCATTCATTCACTCATTCACCATCTATATTGTTTATGCTGTCCAGGGTCGCAGGAGCCTATCCCAGAAAACTACAGGCACAAGGTGGGGTACATACATGCATGCTCACACAATGGAGCCAATGTGACAATACATGACTTGCCATATGAAATAATCACTATATGTAGCTGAATCTATTCTTCCCCATATCTAAAACCTAGTAGTACTGTTATTCTGGAAAAAAATATCAACAACGACCCTTTTCAAATGACTTCTTTATCATCTACTGTTCTGTACGAGCGCATTTCGTGCACACACAGATATCGGAGAAGACAGATGGTGTTTATGTCGCATTCTAAACAGCTGTCCACTTCCGCGTACGGCTGGCTTTCATATTTGATTCGAGCCGTGCCCATGGTGTGAAAGCAGTCTTAGAGATAAAAGATTGAATCTATGAGTCAAGTCCCTGGTTCATGGCTACTTTGTATGTGGGAATGTGAATATAAAACAGATGTCAAGAACACCATACCTGTCTAAACTTAGCTCTGGCCTCTTTCTCCTTCATCCTGCCATGAGTAACAAGGTAGTCAAAAACTTCACCTGCACACAAAACATATGAAAGAAATGAAAATCAATCAGTGCAAGACAAATCTAACATCTAAAACAAGACAAAACAAATAAGAAAAAAGAAAATGTGTCTGACAACCAAGCAGATGCAAATATACCCACCTCCACTGGCATACTCCATCACAAGATAAAGATTTCTCTCTGTCTCAATTACCTCAAACAGCTTTACTGCAGGGGAGACACAGGGAAAATTACAATTGAATTTTCACTCATTTGGATAATATGACAGTTTGGCCCTGACCAGGATAAAGCAGTATCTGTTGATGGTTCTCCTAATCTCAGTAGAAACAAAGCTGGAAATATTTGAATGATAAATAATGGTTGAAACATTGCTATTCTTCCATAAAGACCGATTATCTAAAATGTTTATCTCCGTCTGTAATTTACCCTCCCTTTTATTTTCCTTATCCTCCCATCCAGAAAGGCATCATGCTTGTGTGGATTTTTCAATGATTTAAGCTGCTAAACATGGGAACTGTGATGGGTTCAGCAGGCATACTTTATGCATTTAATGTAGTACACAAACCCATATCCAATCTGAAAGTGCAAGGCTTAATTAAGGATTGACAACATGAAAAAAAATAATCATATCATTAGACTGGAGGATATTTCTTTATAAAACAGAAATCCATCAATTTCAGATTCATCATCTGCTTTGTTAAAAAAATAATAATTAAAACCCTCTAATCCTTTACAAAACAGTATCAAGTATCTACACCTAGAATTAAATATGGAAAAACATTAGTTCTTCTCAAACATTTTTCCATTTGCACTAGTTTCCTCTTTTTGTTTTATTTAAAAAACTTGCATGAATATTTGACAAGTAAAATTCCTACTCAACAACAGGTGAAAACCTTTACTGGTGCTCTACTAAAATCACTCAACACACACAGTTGTTGCACAGTATTTAAAGTGACATTGAAACCAACCAAATCTCCTAATGGTTTGTTCCCCTTATTTTATGGAGTGCAATACTATATTACATGTAGGGCTGAATGCTTTGAAATTAAAAAGGAAAATGTTCACAAACGACTGTGAATAGTAATAATAATAATAATGTTGTCCCAAAATATCACTAAAATATTCTTATTTTATCTCATAAAAATGAAACCAATTCCTTGTTTACTCCTATTTTATTCTTTTGGGAAAACTGCAAATCATAACTCCTATCACAATACGTAGTACATATTCCAGTAAGCTATACCATGACAATGTGTATTCATATTGTTTTAGTCCATTAGTTCGGTAGCACAGTTAGCAATTTTATAAATGGCATTATACAAATTCAACAAGCACTCCACTGTACGTTCATCGTTCTGCTTGTTAAATGCTGCAGTAGAGACAACACCAGTGAGGAAATGTCTCCAAGGCAACGTTACACTCTTTTTCTTCCTCTCTCTCTCTCTCTCACTCACACAATAGAATTTCAGGGAAAAAAATTATTTAACACAGTCAGTCTAAACTGACAGAAGGGCTACACAGAGATTCTTTTTGCATCTACTTAAGGACGTTTCTACACCAGGAGCACATTATGTTGTGTGTAAGTATAATAATCTAAATAAATGAAAGGAATCCGAATCGTCAAAGGATTCAGGTACTACCAGGCAAGCATACAGGAAATGTTCACACAACATTTATTGACAAGTTCTTTTTTTTTCTTTTCAACTTACCAATATTTGGATGATTTAAAATCTTCATTATTTTAACTTCCCTGAAGAGCTGATGGGGGAAAAAAAGATACTGAGCAATAAATTCAGAAAGGACACAAGACACAGACATTTCATCAGCTTTAGCTTGAAGAGGGTGCTAAAGAGACTGAGCAAGTGTTAAGACACTTCTGAGACAGATCACACATGCTGTCCCTCTTGCACAAGAAGCTGTGTGCTGTTCCCTAATCTTAGAACAAACCAAGCTCATCTCAAAAAGGATTTCAAGTGCAATTTGTATGTAAAAGGAATTTTACTAGTGAATACAAGATAATCAACATTTCATTTTAAATGCAAATATGCAAGTTAAGATCTTGATACAATAACTGGATTAATCTGCAGTTATGCAAAATCCATAATTCACACAAATTGTTATTATTATTATTATTATTAGTAGTAGTAGTAGTAATATTAATAATAATATTGTATCGCTATTATAAATCATCATTTGGCCAAATTAATGTCATTTATTTAACCTGACCTTGGATAAAAGTGGACATGGCTACTCTACCAAAACAAATACATATACATAGAAATGTCTTTCTGAATGCATGTGTGGACTACAGGAGTGGCTGATAAAGACAGCAGAGCAGAATGAGGTGGAGCAGAACAATGTGGAAATGTCAACAAGGTCACTGGGTTCAGGAAAGGAGAGGGGGGGAATATTGGTCAGATTTACCCTAAAAGGAATTCATACAATGCCATATTCTGAAAACAACTTTTTTAGCAACTACTGTAAATGCCACACTAGGACACAGACATATGAGAAACTAATCAGGTATTACTATAATTATTATTACTGTTATACATATCCAGTCTATTGTCAAGACTCAAACTGCTTTATATAAAAAAAGAATAAAATCACAGCTTTCTTTGAACCTCCTGTAAAAGCAAAACAGTAAATAAACTAAAAAGATGAAAGTGTACAGAGCACAGAAAGAGTATAGTACAGTACAGTGTAGTAAAGAGCTGTGCTTGTTAAAAATTAACAAAGTTTAAATTAACTCCTAATCTAAGGGAAAAAATATAATTATTCACAGGACTTTACTGAAAATTAGAGTCACAAAAATATACCATGCTTAGGAATTATCATGGTGGTTTCCTAGTGCCTGGAAAAGCATTTTGATAGTATCTAACTATACACCAAGTACTCTTTGCTCTTGTCAGCTATGTCTGTCAATCCATCTCTCTCCATTTGCCCTCTATTTCTCTCCATGAACCAAAATCTTAACACCTACATGATTGCTAAAGAACACTGCAGCACGACAACTCACTTCAGTCAGGGGACAAGTGCAAGATGCACACCCACGCGCAATTACACAACCGCTTAGTGACAACGAAGTTCTCACACATTCATACAGACACATGTGTGCTTTTGAACATAACAATAAATAACTCCAGAAAGCAAGGACACTGCTACAATAAGGGAGAAAGCAGGGTAAAGCTATATAAGAGGCAAGAGATGTGCACATGGGGTGCACTGGCAATGCATCAGAGAAAATAAGAATAATATAAAAATATGAGGTGAGCAGGGTTAGTTGGATGATTTCACTATGTGGTGATGAAGCTTTGCATGTGTATATGAGTCAGAGCTCATCCCTGTTGGCTCAGTACCAGAAGGCAGGACAAGCAGAATATATGCAGAACTGTAGTGTTGTGGAAAATCTAATGGAAACTGCAGTGCGCTTCTGTGCCCAGCTAATAATAGAGCCAGGGTCTCTGAATGCATGTGTCAGAGAGAAGGAAAGCATGAGAGTGGTTTCTACTCTATTCCCCAGCTTGTTGTTTTTTTAACTTCATCTATGCTTATAGGCCTCTTCTGACTTTCTCACCACCCACAGCACTGGCCGATCTGTGGCTCTCCTCATCTTTCTTGAAAAATCATCCTGCTAGCTCTCAGGTTCATTTCACTCCTATACGCCACCTATTTGTTCATGTGAGCTTCCTCTAATCCGACCCACCCCTAAGATACTAGCATCGGTGACAAGAAACTACCATAAGACAAGAAACATTGTCTTGTCATTGCTTTTCTGCAGATTATTTAGATAAACTGCGAGAAAGAGACACAGAGACAAAGATTGTCATTTCCGCTAAAACTTCTCCTTTCATCAGTTTCCATAAAATACATAATAAACTTAATATTTAAAATCCTTTAGCATTTAGCAGTTAGCACAGTGGTGAATACCATGCTGGTTTCATTAAGGCTCTAAAAACCCTAGGAAACTCAAATTACTGTTTCTACCTACTATAAAGACTAAATGATAAAAACAATAAAATAAAAGCAAAGCCCTATGGACATCACTTCCCACAGACTAAAACAATGTTTGCGAGTCCACAGTGACCTCCCTTCCTGACATGGATGACATCATTTCCTCAAGAACAAGGATACCAACCTGGTGATTCAAGGCATGCCTGAAGATTTGGTAGACCATATAAGTAATTTCTCCAAATATACATTTTAAATTCAAGTCATAACGAGACACAATGATGCCCAAAATATATACCTAGTTTTAACGTATAACATATCTCACCTTTTGAAGGCTTGTTGGATTCAGTTGGGTTCTGTCAATTATTTTTACTGCCACCTGTAATATAAATAAATAAATAATTTATTTATATTTTTTTAAAGATGAATTGCTTCCCCCCCACATTACACGAGGAGAAAAAAATATATAAATTAATTCACTTACATTTGCTTTAGTCTACAGTCAAAGCTACTAAAACACCTATAATAAACCGTGGATAAACAAATAGTAAAATTTGGCTGTGCATTAACAAGGTATTTCAGGGTGTAACCAAAATATCCATGAACAGTATAATCTGTTAATAACCTAAAGCTGTAACATTCTAGTAGAAGTAAAAAGCTGTGTGACAGGAAGGACACTGCTGACCGCTCACCTCTCTGCCAGTGAGGATGTGACGACCCAGTTTGACCTTGGCAAAGTTGCCTTTTCCAATGGTTTTCAGGAGCCGGTAATTTCCAATGTGAGGATTCTGATCTTCAGAGCCCGAATTGCCTGAACTACGGTTTCGGCCACCTGACCGTACAGACCGAGAGGCCCCCTCCATACGACTGTGGCCATTAGATGTGTGCTGTGAAAGCAAAACATCACATTATCATCCTGATCAATATTAGATCAAGACCAAGTGAGGTTCACATAATGTATATACACAAACACACGTTTATAGAGATTATGTATTGGGAAACCTATATACAAAATAAGTTAAATGCATCGCTTCAGTCAGGTCCAGACCTATTGGCAGCCGTGCAAGCGTTTTTTTTTTTGTTTTTTGTTTTTTTTTAAACGAAAAAAGTATTTGCGGAGAGTAACCTTTTTCCTCACACTTAAAACATGAGGGCCACATCTGTCATAGATTGTCAGGTTCCAGGGATTGTGGAAAAACAATTATTTCATATTGCAGAAATTATTGCACAGTGGAGATCGAGTTATTTTTATTAACCATTTATGCCTTAAGTGTTGAACTTGGTTTCAATACTGTCTGGTAACCTCCAGCCTCTAATGTTTATGGTCAGATGAAGGAGGGAAAAAAAGTCAAAGAGTTTGTTAATATGAAGATAGCATCTACTTGTGGTGCCTTTGTTGGATTAAACACCTATATATGTATATTCTTTTTATACTGTACTAACCCAAAATAGTTTTTTCTTTATTCTGATATTCATTTTTCATGACCTAGTCTAGATGACTAGCATGTGAATGTGATTTGTGTTACTCATGCTAAACAATGCTATCTGCTAAGGAATACCACACTACTGCCACTAGACTATTTTAATCTTGTGGTAAATTTCACCTCATTTTCTTTGTGTATTCTATAAACTTCTCCAGGTTTCAATTACTAAAAGGTATTTAGCCTGTGTTACCTCATATGTATACGTCATAAAGGTCTGATTAAGGGTTCCTAAATAAAAAGGAGTAAAATAAAAAAGAATCCATGGGCTGCACGATTTGATAAAAATAATAATAATAAAAATTGTGCCATTTTGTATTTAAAAGTATTTATCTGGGCTAACAGCAAATAATTGCACAAATGATCTCATTAAGAGGATTGCTTGGCAAGATTGCTTGGCACTATCCTACAAAATGATTTATAAGTTATTGACAAACTCTATATAAATTCCCGTAACAAATTGCAGCCCTATGTGGTGTAATTATTGCACGAGTCCATATCAAGATTTAGATCCCCCCCCCCCCCAATCTTTCTCCCTAATTTAGTCGTTTCCAATTCCCACCCGTCACTAGCTCTCACATTAAGGCTACTACTATCAGTCAGGGAGGGCTGAAGACTATCACGTGTTTCCTCGAAACCATGTAATGCCAGCCGACCGAATCTTTACTCACGCATTGCTATTTGCTTCGTCCGTTTAGTTGAGACCACAAATGCCCATTACTGGCTGTAGAGCTTGATTGATGCAAGATCCCACCCTGCTGACAGAGCTTGGCAAATCAGCTCTCTCTAGGCCCCCGGCTGTGAGAGGCTACAGAATAAGATTTTTATGCGATTCATTGTGATGCACTACCAATATGTTGTTTTTGCCATAAGCCATCCTAAAGGTGCCAATAATTGAGACACTTGCCATTATACATTTATAGCATGTCCATAATGCGTTGCATACCAAGTGACAGTGTTGAAACACATATTGGAAGTGACTGAAATGTTTGATTAATCTGTTCAGAAACTAACATGGCAGGCTGCTAAATACTTTAACAACACACTGCTGTCTCCACAGAACACTCACCTTGCACTACTTTAGACTGTAGCAGATTGACTGTCTTTTGTGCCAGCTTTAGTCTTATCTGTACAGTCTGATCTAAAATGCAAGCATTGGACTATTATCCATAAAAAAAAATAATAATCCTGTGAGAGATATATCACAGCTTAACAGCAGGTAAAGTTCAGCAATATGAAATATACTTATGTAAACATAAAACAAAATGAACACTAATAAAAATGTAGAGACTCTATTTTTGTTAGCAAAAGAAGCACTTAAGAAGCTCTTTTGACTGGGCAGGGCTCCCTGATACTCACCTATGGTAATACTTGTCAGACAGGTCACAGTACATGAGTACTGAAATTTGTATAACAGGCGTGACTGTGCCAGAGCATTAACACCAATGCTGACCAACACATCTTATCACTATGTTTATCTATGGCTGTGATATCAGACTCCTCCAGGGGTTTGGGTTTCCCGTCCTAGATTAAATTAAATCACATTGCGCTTTAATGCTTGATGTTACTCAGGTGTATTAGATTAGGCTCAAAGCTATGCGCAGTGCTGAGGTCCTCCAGGACTACATTCAAATACACTAGATGTATGCGTAAAACCTAGAGGGTATTTTATTCAATTTCATCTGGGGTTTCCACATGCAACATACATTTTTAATTTCCAAATTTTTCTGTTTGATGACAATCTCCATTGTTAAAAACACTGAATTGAATTGACCATGTATAATGACTCTCTGCGTAACGCTTGGGAATTTTTTTGACGTTCAGAAACAAGCGTTTATCCATAGGCGAAGGACATTCCTCCTGCCATAGAGCCGAGAGATGGACGATAATCTGTGAGTAGAGAAATGCTATGATTCAGAATGACTCTAGGGTTGGATGCAAGGCAAATCTGATCTCAATGACAAGCTGGAGTCTGTGATGGCCAAATCACTTGCACATCACACTCACCCACCTACACACCATGCGAACAAGCCTCATGACACAAGACACACTGTACGTGTTGCAGTGTTTTAGCGTTTTATGAGGCTGGAGATGAATGGGTAGAGAAACTGCAGCAATAAGCATTCACCTGCAGTTCCTAGTCGTGACTCACCAAGCAGACAGCTGACTACCCCCTACCTTACCTCACACTGATGCGCATTATCTCTTATCAGTCACAGTGGCAGTGTATACCTTTATATGTATACCTAAAACACAGAGACAGATCAGAGAACCGGTGCAGGACAAATGCTTGGTTTAAACAGATGCTGCACACATTAGGGGGATTAAAAGTCCAGTCCCTGATGCTGCAGACCCCCAGTGTGCCATCATGCTTAGTGTCCATCTGTCCATCTGCTTCAGAAAGAGCTAGAGCGTTTGATAATTGCTACAATCATTGTAGCAAAGCAGTAATACCTATGCACGCGTTATACAATGGCTATTACATCATTTGAGAGAGTTGTGCTATCTGTTTAACACTAGTCAGTCATCATGTATGAAAGCGTAATGGAGGACCCGTTGAATGCTTGTCTGTGTGTCTGTGTGAGTGTACAAAAAGTTCCAGCTTGTGCGCTAGAGAATGCGCTCATGCAGATGGAGATGGGAACAGGGCACCATTTCAGACACGATGGTTCAGCTCAGCTGTGTGATCAGCAAAACACCGATTAACGTTACCTGAATGAGTGGAACAAAAATGGCTACTTACATTTTCAGTTTTCCGCTCGTTCACGGACGGTAGTGTTGTTTTTGTTGACATTGTATCGCTGCAGGATTTTCAAACGTTTCGTAAAAACGAAAAAAATCCGCACTGGTGTTTAGGTCGAAATAACGCGACAATCAATGTCTCACACACACACAAACAGACACACACACACACACACTCTCTCTCTCTCTCTCTCTATACCATATTACTGCACTGGGCTCACGAAGCGCACCGTCAGCGCAAACTTGTGAAAAACTTCCCACTGGAATAATGTCCAGACTAACAACTGTTTCCTCGAGATGAAAACGGTGCTGTACTCCAACGTCGGCGTCGAGCCATTAGCTAGTTTGGAGAAGAAAGAACAACAATTCCAAAAAAAATGTATAATAACGGAAGGCGTAACTAAAAGCACGACGGTCTGTCTGTCTGTGTGTGTGTGTGTGTGTGTCTGTGGCTCTGATTCACATTTCGGATGTCCGGCTGTTCTCCTGAAAGAAAACCCCCTCCTCGATGCCCTGGTTATCGCACCACGGTCCCTTTGTGAACAAATAACTACAGTCACGCACTGAATCTACTCTTTTCTTCAGCTGTTACGGGCCTGGGAATAAAGTGCTCTCTGACAGCTTCATTCCTCCGACCTCTGCCTGTCGCGCTTGGTTAAAGCTCCGTCCTTCCAAGATGGCCACCCAATGGCAGACAAGCCAGGACCTCAAGCGTTACTCGTATTCGGACAAATCCCACCTCGTTCGCACAGTCCAATCACAAGACGGGTTGCGAGTGAAATGTACGTCTATGGCGAATAGCAAATCCTCTTCTATCCCGGAGCAGGGGTGGGGGATTTGTGGAAACCCAGGCGGCCGCTGGGAAGAATCACAGGAAATGAAGAAACTCTGGTTTCTGGGCTCGTTGCAGAGACCCCTCGGCCACTTTCTTGTTTGAAAGTTTTAGTACATCTTAACGACTGATTCAGACCACATACAAGTACAAAATATTTAAGAAGAATGTTCACAAAAATGACGAGTGATACCAGTACAAGTCTTGGCTTTGTACATCTACCTACAGTACAGACCAAAAGTTTGGACACACCTTCTCATTCAAAGAGGTTGAATTTGTATTATGGCAAGAAAAAAGCAGCTAAGTAAAGAAAAACGAGTGGCCATCATTGCTTTAAGAAATGAAGGTCAGTCAGTCTGAAAAATTGGGAAAACTTTGAAAGTGTCCCCAAGTGCAGTCACAAAAACCATCAAGCGCTACAAAGAAACTGGCTCACATGCGGACCGCCCCAGGAAAGGAAGACCAAGAGTCACCTCTGCTGCGGAGGATAAGTTCATCCGAGTCACCAGCCTCAGAAATCGCAGGTTAACAGCAGCTCAGATCAGAGACCAGGTCAATGCCACACAGAGTTCTAGCAGCAGACACATCTCTAGAACAACTGTTAAGAGGAGACTGTGTGAATCAGGCCTTCATGGTAGAATATCTGCTAAGAAACCACTGCTAAGTACAAGCAACAAGCAGAAGAGACTTGTTTGGGCTAAAGAACACAATAAAGAAAACTCTTTGAATGAGAAGGTGTGTCCAAACTTTTGGTCTGTACTGTATATAAAAAAATATTTGTGAAAATTGTTTTTGTGCAGCCTGTACTTTTATTATTCTAATTAGGCCCAACCTCCCTTCCATGGCAGTGAGATCACATGACCTGATATTATAATTTTCTTCAAAACAACCATCATAGAGCCAACTCGCACAAAAAGACGTGAGCTTTTTACGGAATCTGCCACGAAAAATCTTCACTTGCTTGAGTTTTCGACATTTTGTTTGTGTTGATACCTTGTCACATAACCGCTACATTTGCGTTCTCATTAATATTCATTAGCGTCCGCCAAAGATGTGCGTGTACACAGGAACAGCCTTGACTTGATTATTTAAATGTTCATACAACACCTTGTATTTGCTATAGTGACTTTATTTTTCTATATTTTTTCTCTTTATTTTAACATACACATGTAATATCAATTTTGAGACCCTTTTATGGTCCGTGTCAATCTTTAAATCTTGTGTCTTGCATGTATAAATAAACTGACTAAATCAGCTCAGTACATACACACGTGGACAAAATTGTTGGTACCCTTCGGTCAATGAAAGAAAAACTCACAATGGTCACATAAATAACTTCAATCTGACAAAAGTAATAATTTTAAAAAATTATATGAATGTTAACCAATGAAAGTCAACCATGCTTCAACAGAATTATTTGAAAAAATAAACTCATGGAACAGGGCTGGACAAAAATGATGGTACCCCTAGAAAATACTGAAAATAATGTGACCAAAGGGACATGTTAATTCAAGGTGTGTCCACTAATTAGCATCACAGGTGTCTACAATCTTGTAATCAGTCAGTGGGCCTATATATAGGGGTCCAGGTAGTCACTGTGTTGTTTGGTGACATGGTATGTACCACACTCAACATGGACCAGAGGAAGCGAAGGAAACAGTTGTCTCAGGAGATTCGAAAGAAAATTATAGACAAGCATGTTAAAGGTAAAGGCTATAAGACCATTTCCAAGCAGCTAGATGTTCCTGTGACTACAGTTGCACATATTACTCAGAAATTTAAGATCCATGGGACTGTAGCCAACCTCCATGGACGTGGCCGCAAAAGGAAAATTGATGACAAATCAAAGAGACGGATAATCCGAATGGTAACAAAAGAGCCCAGAAAGACTTCTAAAGAGATCCAAGGTGAACCTCAGGAACATCAGTGTCAGATTGCACCATCCGTGGTTGTTTGAGCCAAAGTGGACTACATGGGAGATGACCAAGGACACCATTGTTGAAAACAAATCATAAAAAAGCCATACTGGAATATGCCAAACTACATGTTGACAAGCCACAAAGCTTCTGGGAGAATGTCCTATGGACAGATGAGACAAAAATGGAACTTTTTGCCAAGGCACATCAGCTCTATGTTCACAGACGGAAAAATGAAGCATATCAAGAAAAGAACACTGTCCCTACTGTGAAACATGGAGGAGGCTCTGTTATGTTCTGAGGCTGCTTTGCTGCATCTGGCACAGGGTGTCTTGAATCTGTGCAGGGTACAATGAAATCTTAAGACTATCAAGGGATTCTAGAGAGAAATGTGCTGGCCAGTGTCAGAAAGCTGGGTCTCAGTCGCACGTCATGGGTCTTGCAACAGGACAATGACCCAAAACACACAGCTAAAAACACCCAAGAATGGCTAAGAGGAAAACATTGGACTATTCTAAAGTGGCCTTCTATGAGCCCTGACCTCAATCCTATTGAGCATCTTTGGAAAGAGCTGAAACATGCTGTCTGGAAAAGGTACCCTTCAAACCGGAAACAACTGGAGCAGCTTGCTCATGAGGAGTGAAAAAAAATACCTGCAGAGAGGTGCAGAAGTCTCATTGAGTTACAGGAATCGTTTGATTGCAGCGATTGCCTCAAAAGGTTGTGCAACAAACTATTAAGTTAGGGGTACCATCATTTTTGTCCAGGCCTGTTCCATGAGTTCATTTTTTTTTTAATAATTCCGTTGAAGCATGGTTGAAAAGCAATGTCTGACTTTCATTGGTTAACATTCATAGAATTCTTATTTATTATTACTTTTGCCAGATTAAAGTTATTTCTGTGACCATTGTGAGTTTTTCTTTCATTGACAGAAGGGTACCAACAATTTTGTCCACATGTGTAGGCAACTCATTATAATGCTTACACTATGAATGTTTCCCATTAATAAATGGAACTAATGAATAGAAGTTGTAGTGAAGTCTTCACCTGGTATAACTTTTCATCTTCATTCATTCATCTTCTCTACAAGATTGCAAAGACCTGGAGCATATCCCAGGAGACTTAGGGCACAGGTCTTTGAGGCTGCATGTCTTTGGACTGTGGGACGAAACCCAAGTACCCATAGGAGATCCACCAAGCACTGGGAGAGCATGCAAACCCCATGCACACAGACCAGAAGGAAGGAATAAACCCCCAACCCAGAAGGCGTGGGGCCACAATGCTAACCACTATGCCGCCCTGATATAACTTATAAACTACAAATCTAACCATTATCAGTCATATCCACAAATGTAACACTTTAATATAATTTACTATGTAACAAACTACTGCAAGAATGAACCTGTTTTTCAACACCCTGAAATGTGTGTATTTATGATATATAACACAACAAGCAGCTTTATATATAATCATATGTGATGAATGTTGACACAAGCTAACATTTAAAAATCCATTTCATTTTCTATACTGCCTATCCTATGTAGGGTCACAGGCAGACTGGAGCCTACCTCTGAGCTACCTCAAAAGTCAATACTATTGGCAATTTGGAAACTGTTGGAGGAAAGCGAAATACGAACAGAAACTTTGGGAAGAACATGCAAACTTCTTATACACAACAAGTGTGAGGTATAACTGCTAAGTACTAAGCCACAAGGATGCCAAAAATCTATTTCAGTTCTGGAAATACAGTGGATAGTCATAATACACTGCCTGGACCAAAAAAGTCGCCATTTCTGAATGGACAAGTTATTGGGCTGCGCCAAGCAAATAAGACAACTAAGGAGATAAACTGGAACTGGGTTAAGGACACACATTTTCAAAACCTGGAAAGATAAGTGGCAATAAGGTCAGCTGATTAACTGAATGTACATTTTTCACGGTAAATGTAGTTATACTTCCCTGATGGCAGATAAATTCCAGGACGCAGATTGTGAAAGACTGGTTCTGGGAGCATGAGGAATCATTTTCACACATGAACTGGCCATCACACTGTGTGCAAAATTTACAAATCACATACATGCTCTTGTTCAAAATGGATTATATACCTGACATCAGTGAATTACCAGGATTACCAGGTTTATAAGATATTCTTGACATCTTATTGGTTTTATCTGACGCATATCAGCTGAAGCTATTGTCTGCAAAGGGCTGTACATTGCCAGGTACAAATCAGCTATTACATATGAATTCTCTCTATTTATCAAATAATGGCAGTGCTCATTGCACTGAAAGAAATAGTGATTTTTGTGGATTTCATGTTAAAAAGACCTGGTTAATGTGAGTTTAACACTCACTCATTAGGCTTTGATTACTAGCATTATTTGAACCAACAGCACTTGGGTCCTGGGGGATCTCTCGGCAATGTAATTTTGCATGGTGTGAAGTCTGTTACAGTGACAATATCAGGAACAGAATGTCCCTCCAAAATTGATGAAAGGACAAAGTGATCATTCATCAGGGAGACTGCCAAGAGACTGATGGAAACAGTATATGAGCTACAGTCCTGCCAGTCTAGCTCAGCAAAATGTGTTATGGTCTGTTCAAACGAAGGTGAAAGCAGTAGAGCTTTTTGGGTGTAATTCTGTAAAAAAAAAAAAAAAGTTCTATTTGTCACAAAAAACAGACAGCTGATAGTAGTGAATGCAGTATGTTTTTTACTAAATTTTAAGTGGCCTTACTCATTAAAAATAATAAAATAAACAAAACTGAATGCTGTATTTCAGGCAAATCTTTAATTTCTAGTATCCTCAGTCTCTATACACTGGGAGGGTTGGATCATTAGTTTGAGGTGTTTGGATTGGTTACTGCTATGGCCCTGTGGTGTGGCCTCCAAGATCAGCAGATCTGAGTACACTTGAGTTTTACCCATGGGGCAAATGAATGCCATGGTATGCAGAAAAATATACAAGGTAAATCATTTAAAGAAACACAAAGAACATTTACATACAAATCGTGTAGGGGATGATTCGTAAACATTTTTACATCGTTGCTATAGTGTTAATTTCCCAAGTTGGAAAAAGATATGTTCTTTCATATTTTTGTGTTATGTTTTCTACACCAGAAAACCTGCAATTGTAACACGATTGTGCAGACTTCTTGCATCCACCGTCCTTCTGTGATACCAGTAACAAAATCTTTTTCACACGTTAATACTGACACCTGTTGGGCACCGCATGTTACTCAAAGGCATCTTTTCTTGTTACTTAACAATACTGCTGATTTCTGCTAGGTCTGGCTGGTCAGATTAGTTCCCCCCTCCCCTTTTTTTATTAAAAAAACAAAACAAAATGCCTGTAGCAGTGCCAGATTGAGTGGATTTCATTGCCATACCTGGCTCCTCACCACTGAGCTTGTAAAGTGAGACAGATTTCACCAGATGTTTGAATCTAAAATGCAGTGGCTAAAAGTAGGTTTAGTTTCATTTCCTCACACCCATGCCAAGCATGGCCTCCTCAGTAAGGAACAGTGGTTAAGTGCACCCAACACTCCTTGTCCTCTGTTGAAAATGCAAGGTGGACTGCTGTGCTTTTTCACTGCTGCCCCACTATTGTCAATTAGCAACCAGAAGAGCAAACTCTCCTGCAGGATCCCTTCTTTACTGTCTTAAGTCTAGCAGGCCTATGATTTTTGTTAGTATACACAAGTGGTTCATTCTGTGTGCTTCTTGTGGCTACTCAAAAAGAAGCAGTTTGTGTGCAATGCAACCAGTCCTACTTGGGTCTTAAATTGGTCATGGAGAGAATATCTTTGCAGATTCATATAAATTTAATAATCATGAAGACAGGTACAAGGTGGACAGGCTAAACAGAGAGCAGAAAAGTATTGGAAACACCACAAAAATGAATCGAACTTGCAAGCGGGGGAAACGTTTTTTGAAAAGCAGCTCTATCTAAAAGTACATGACTTAGTATTTGCAACTAACACAGCATGCCTCACAATGAACAGTAAAGTGTGTGTGGTTAAACAATTGCCATAACTGGCAGCACTCATTGTTTTAGCTGTTACCTTGCTTAATTTCACAAATTGTAACTGAACACCTATCCCACTAACTGCAGAAACTCAAGTGACACTAAAGCATCCTTTATTTAATGATTTAAGAGGTAAAAACAATAAACTGTGCAGCTTAGTTAAATTCATTAATCAAAGACGACCATTTTCTTCAGTAGAGAGGAAAAAGAACATTTGTTTAGCAGCAAGACACTGAAAGCTCAATTTTAAAACCATGCATATGTAGGATAAAGAATAAACTAGTTAAAGGATAATATATTAACATGAAAGATAGGAGATGGGCCTGAAAAGAAGACTACTGGAATCAATTTTATCATTAAAGGAAGCTGAGAAGTACACATTGTCTACCAAAGACATGTTTCTTTAAATGGCATCAATGTCAAGGTCATCCTCCTCCTCAGTTTTCTCTGGCTGAACAGTCTCCACTTTCAGCTCACGGGCAGAAGAAGAATATACAACCTAGAGGGCAAGAAGGAGAGTTCTGGATCATTAAGAGCCAAGACCTGACCTGAATATAGTTTAGCACAAGCAAAACTATAGGTTTAGAGGAATTCTACAGAAAGTAAAGGAAAACATGCAGGACACCCTGGGCTCATGTTTAAATGTGCACCAAGTAGAGTCAGTGTGGTAGAAAACTCTTAATATGGAAACTGATACCCTGCCAAGTGTGGTTTCAGGTTAGTTATCAGCCTGCACAGGTGACTTCAAAAACAGATTTATAGTTGTGTTGTACTATACATTTTATGACTAATAGAACTTAAAATAGTTTCATTTAATTTGCAACATCTATATTGCATTAAGAATTTTCATACTGGTCAAAGTCTTATAGCCAGATGGTGGTTCAACATAAAAAGATCCAAAAGAAAGTGTTTGAATATGATTTACCTCTACATTCTCATCATCTTCCGCCTCCTCTTCTTCTTCACTCCCCTCACTTTCTTCTTCTGCCTCCTTCAACCATTTGACAAAAGGAGCTGCCTTGGCATGAATCTCCTTTGCCAGCTCTTTAGAGACATATTTCTTTGACACCTTAAAATAAAGCCACGTTTAAATCTCTTAACACAAACAAAAATTACAATGCAGATGACAAATTGCTCTGTAAGTGTGTACACTCACCTTTTCAGCCCATGTGAGAATGACATCCTCCTCCAAAAGGTCAGCATCATATAGGTCCTTTAGTATGATTGGAACTCGAGGCAACAGCGGAGTTTGGTGCAGCTTCACCACACACTCAAAGCCCCCCAGGAGATATTTCTGAGCCTTCTTATCATTATGGCAAAACTGCAGAGAGGGAAAAAAATATATATTTTTACATATAAATTTCAAACATTTTATCCCCAAAGATTCAGTTTTAAAACATTTAAACAGTTATCCATGCCCTTTAAAACTCGTAGCAGCAATGTGTTGGCCAACCATATCTAGACAATCAGAAGAGATGGTTCTCATGTTGAAGTTTGTATAGATTTTTCTGCCACTCTGTACATGTCCCAAAAAATCTAAAATTCAGAATTTCCAACCTCAGACTACCAAAAAAAAAAAGTAATACCCACTCAGAATTCAGCCCCCCTCAGAAAAAAAAAAAAAAAAAACTTTTTTGCATCAGGTTAGTGCCTTTAAAATGATCAAGACGTTTTATAAAAACAAGCCAAACGAATATCAAACTGATGCAAATAGACATGAGGCCAGAGTTGTGAAGGTTCATACATACTTTCAGACATACTTGTCTTGCAATCATTTTAATTAGTTTAACAGAAGTCAGTGACTTACACGTAGAAAGTGGCGTTTGTATTTTTTGATCTGGTCTCTGATGTTTTCATTAAAGAGCAGTTCACTCAGGATAAGTGGCCCCATGGCCCTCACATCCAGACGCTCCGCTTCAGCCAGAATCTCTTTGTCTGCAGAGCATATTGTGCCATTTTCTCTCTTTTGCTAGAAGTGAACGCAACAGAAAAAAAAAATAATAATCCACTACTAGCTTTTATACAAAATGCACAAATACTTCTTTGGGCAATTAGAACAAGATACAACAAAAGCAAAATTCCTGCATCTCTTTATTTTTAATTGATGTTTATTGTTTAACACTAGTCTTCATTTACCGAGGACCCATTATCCAAAGACATTCACTTACTTTGACAAAATTATAAAACAAGTTAACTCGATCCTCAAGGGTCTTCTCCAGGTCATCTGAGAGAGTCAGGTTCTTAGCATGGTCACTGATCTCCTCCATACGCCGACGTTGGGCCTCCTCAGTGGTCTCCTCTGCCCAATCCTCATCATCTTCATTACCATCCTAAAAACAAGGCACATTTTGGCTGAGGAAGATTTCACAGGTTGCTTCACTTACTTAAAATAAAATATTTTAGGGTATAACTTTTTTTTTAAATTAAAAACAGTGCTGATTTAACCGCTGCAGATGATCCATCATAAAACACTATGTATTCCGTAGACTAGTGACCATTGCCCAAGATAAAGACTTCAGTCACTTACCACAACTCCTGGAGCATCAATGTCATTATGGTTCCCAGCATCACTGCCTGAGCCATTTTCCTTGTCCTTCTTTCTGTTCTTTTTTTCCTTCTCTTTCTTCACAGACCCACTATCACTCTCTACATTTGTGGTGATTAAAAAAGCAAGAAAGGTGATTAAATTGCAGAACTAACTACATGGAGGCGTGTTAAATTATGCAGTATTAATTTAACATGCCTTAATTTCATTTAAAAAAAAATAAAAAATAAAAAACCTCAAACTTATAATGTAAAAAGGTTATGAAGAAAAACTTAATTATTGCTGCTCAGAGGAAAGTTACTGTTAAAAATAAACTCACCTGGTGGATTTTTAAGGATGAATGTGCATAGTTTGTGCCGAGTGTCTAGCATTCCCCGGTAGCCACAAGCCTTACAAGAATTTCCAATAGTTTGTTTCTTTGGATTAACATGCTAAAAGACAAACAAAAAATTTTAAACTGAAAGAGGAAAAAATGTACCATGTCGTGAAATTTAATAAAAGCAAGCGATACGGTTTAAGTCAAAGTATTGCATACTCCTACTTACCAAGTCGGTCTCCGGGTTGTCACATTCAGGGCACAACACAAACTTCCGTATAAACCCATCGAGCATGTCCTGCAACTTATTGGCCTCGTGAGAACCATTCACTATATAACGGTCATTTTTGGTGTCGAATTGTGTCTGTGCCCCAAGCTCACATCCAAAAAATTTGGTTGGATCTTAAGGTACAGAGAAACATTGTCAGAAATGAACTGGCTGACAAACTAATCATAGTAAGACAAACTGGAGAAATTAGATCATTACATATGTTCATAAAGAGTCTACATAAATAATAATAATAATTAAAAAAAAACATACATGTTGGTGGTCGATTTAGTGCCTTAGCAACATCTACCATGTTGACAATGACTGTCTTTATTCCATTCCCTTTGCCCTCCACCTGGTCAAAGAAATCAAACACTCATGGTAAGATGAGTAGAACACAAAAAGGAGGAAAAAAACCCACTGGGGAAAAGTACCTTGGCAATCAGACGGGGCATCTTGTAGCGGTAGAACTGGTCCGACACATTGCGGTTGACGTTAACAGACATTTTGAGTGACCTGTGGCACTATCAGCAAGATAAAAAGATCTTGAACGGGGATTTTTGGGTATCTTCTGTCTGGAGAAGACGGGATGACATAAACGACTGCAAGCGTGCTCGGTCTCTGACATGAAAAAGATTTTGCCACAGAGGCTGCAGGTTCCTTGCTCTTGGTCTAGGTTTACACCACTCGCGTTCCAACAGCTGCGCAACAGCTCTGAAAAAGAGAACACATTTCTATTAGCCAAACAGGAGTGCACACAGTGTTTAAGGACTCTTGTTAGTGAGAAATTTTACCAAGTGTACCAACTACGATCATTATTTTCTTACATCAATTATTTCCCCTCAGCTTAAATAGATCTTATTTAAACATGTATTGAAAAGAATATAGGCACAATAACTCTGCACAGTGGAGGTACAGTGAAGGAAAGAAAACATTAACTAAGCCTAAGCAAAGTTGAGACACGTCTACAAATAACAACCCTTGTGCTCTCGTTACTGCTTAGCAATGAACATACTGTTCAAGGGTCATATTGATTTTGGGCAGCTGACCGAACATCCTGAATACAGCTCTGTTTGGGGGGAAAAGTGGAGACAAATCCATTTCTCATGTCTGGGGGATCGTTCAACTATGTGAAGGCAAAATAAACTGAATTCACTTATTTGCAAGAAGTATTTGGTGTCAATTGATATTTTACCCCTTATTTTGTAATGTTTTATTCTCAGGTAGAAATGACCAACAGCATCTGTGTAATAAAAATGAAGGAAGGTTTAACAGATAAAACAATCTGCCCCTTTCCATGGTCAATAGATTTAAAAAAATTACGAAGCACATGCTTGTGGTTCCACTTGATCAGACCTCTAAATGTAAAGCCGAACACTAGTAAAGGGTTTCAATGTTTTTTTAATCGTTGTTGATGCAGGAGAATGAACAGCCTGCAGTCCTAGGACTCGCCCGTGACTGTTTCATTCCCTGAGCTACTCACGTCCCCTTAGCTATTCATGCGAACATTGAGAAACCCTGATTTTTACTTCCTTCTGAGTGCAGATGGTAAGGTCGAGTACTCGGGTTCTTATATAATTAAATAAAGAAATGTAAAAGCACTGAACTATGGGAAGTGGACGCTAAACTTCACTCGGTTTCCACTATGGTGCAGAGTGCGTCATGGCTAAGCTAGGCTAAGCGTGCTATACGTGCGCCACCACAGTGCACACACAGCATACAGGCCGCCATTTTGATCAGAGTCCTTTGCGTCATTCACACCCTTTAAGATTATTAAACGGTAGCTGTGCAGGTTGATTGGCAAACTAACATGTACAACGAAAGTTATCCAGCTTTAACAATAATTATCCGAGATTATGTTCATACCGCTTACCGTTTCCGTAAAATAAAGACATAAACACAACGCTAGTCGTCCAAAGACGGAGTGAAGGACTGATAGTCGAGCAGGAGTTGAGTTATTGGGTCGTGATCCAAGAAATGCAACCTGACACAGTTGTAGATAAACGGGACAAGGCAAAAGAGCAGGTCCAAAAACGATACTGGTATCTGAGGAACAAAATAGAAACAAATTATATCGTGTATCAACCCGTAAAAACTAATTATGGCTAGCGATAAGTGAGTCTGATCTGAAATGGCAGTAATAACTAGTAGCCTAGGTATATAGTAGCTAGCTAGTTTATATAACCAGTGAGTTTGCTAGCTGTGAAAAAAAAACACTACGTCTAAAATACTTTGCCACGAATAACAATTCAATTATTTAAAACAAAAATATATAAATGTACAAGCTCGATAGCGCGAGATCAGCTGCTATCCTTACCTATCCAGAACCTTCTTTACGCCACTACGCAACAACACAGTACCTTGGAAACACGACGAACACTGGATGACGAGCGAGCACCCCTCATAACGAATGGACTCGCCTCTAAGCCCCGCCTTACCAGGAAGCTATTGGACGCGCTTACACGCCGTGCTTTCACTCGTGACACATTGTGCGTCTTGAGTGGCCAATTTAAAAGCCAATCATAATCCCTCATTCTCCTTCTCTGGATTTGCCATTAATTGCATAACATACATACAGTACAAAGATTAGGAGATTCACAACTTCTTAATTATCCAACGAATCCACAAAGTAGTTCAACTAGGGACAGTGGAGGCCTTGTAGTAAATACAATAAATTGTATATATTCCCATTTTTCTGGTAGGACTTCTGTCAACACAATGCGCATTATCACACACTACGGCTATTTGTCAACGCCAATTAGACTAATCTACATGTCTTTGGATTGTGGGATAAAATTGGAGTATCCAGAGGAATGCACAAAGACCCGAGACAGAAACTCAGAGACTAAAGGTGACAGTTCCAACCACTGAGCCACCATAATAATTCATAATAACCCATATTCCCTGCTTACAGTTACAGTATGAGCAACTCTAAACCCCTTCCGTTAAGTCTGTCTGGTACCAGTTACTTGTGTGAATATATGAAAATTGGAATAATAAACATGACTGAAAATATTAAAATTTTAAATTATGTCAGATGATTATGGTTGTGCATGTTTAATAGCATTGTCTTTACCTGATTCATTGAAATACTGTTATACACTGATGTGCCATAACATTAACCACCAGGTGAATTGAGTACATTGATTATTAATTATATACTAGTAAACTGGTGACAGGATCATGAGTACTCAAGGCTCATCTACACACAGAGACCAAAGACCAGCCTGCCATGCATCACAGCCTGCCACACATGGGTCCTATCAGGCAAAGAGTTCAAGGTTGTTGACCTGGCCTGCAATTTACCCAGATCTGATTCCCATCGAGTATCCATGAGCTGTGCCAGACAAACAAGTCAGATCCATGGAGGCACCACCCTGCAACCGACCACACAGCAGGGTCTGCCACTAAGGTCCTGGTGCCGGTATAGGTCCCAGATGTGATCAGGTGGTCAGATCTCCTCGGGGTCATGCTCCTGCTGGTGACACTGGGTTCACAATATGATTACAGTAGGTGTGTTGCTGTGGCAGGTTGGAAAGATTACTGAGAAATACAACATTTCCTATTAAATCAGGCTTACTATAGACTGACCTTCAATTGTAAAAATCACAAGAGCAGTAAGATTCATTACAGTAGGTATCAAAAAATTACAATTAACTCACAGAATGAATTAATGTTACCTTGCTAAAGTTAGCTTCCGATCAAGTAACAGAGCTGCATTTTGCTCGACACTCATGCTACACTTCCAATTTCTCACATGTTCATATTTAAAATAATTGTCTGCAGAAGACACAAGCAAAATCATTTAGCCTCTTTCTGAAAAGTCAGTTATAAATGGCCTTTTATTTTAACGTCAAATTGTTTGCTCATATGTGTAGGTGTATTGCGGCCGGAACAACGTGCCACCACTTTTTTTTCTGTCCAAATGAAAAGAAATAATATTTTCTTAATCTGTTTGAAATTACCATTCATTTACAGCTGTGTGAAGGCATCAATCAAATGCAGAAGAAAGGCTAATAATTGGAACAATCATAATAGTTCTGACCATATCAAAAATACACACATTAGTCTGATGTCTGATGATAGACCCCTCAATGTAAGCATTTCAAATTCAAATGCATTTACAGACAGCACCAAAGCTGGCAGTGACTTTGTATTATCAAAAGAGGGAAATGTTGTTAGTCTTTCAATTGCATACATTGAGGGATCACCACAATGGACCATCCTGCCCACACACAACTTGGCACTGGTTTTTACACCAGATGGCCCTTTTTATCACCACCCTCCCATTTTATCCAGGCTTGGGACTGGCACTGCATCCAGTGGCTGGGGTTTTGAACCTAAATCTTCTGGTAGGCAAGAAACCTACCACTGATTCACCTGTGCCTTAGTCAAGGAGGGAAATACATATTAATGAAGAGGAGGGAAGGAGGGAAATAAATATTATTATTATTATTATTATTATTATTATTACCTTTGCTTTCTCTATTTTTCAGTGTTATCATCATTGGTGTCACTTTATTTTTGACTGCACAGTTAAAGTTTTTGTTGTTATAGTGATTTAGTGGCTTAATTGTTTTGTGACTTGATTCTGAGCTTTAAGAAATTTCCCTCTGGAATTAATGAAATTATTTGAATCTTGAATCTTTATAAGTCCATATTTGTCAAGCCTTATGAATATAAAAATTGCTCAGTAATATCATCAGTTAACTTGAGGCAAATACTTTAATGTCACTGTACATTCTGACATGTATTTCCCTTCTTGATGTGTGGCATGGTGGTATAGTGATTAGCACTGTTGCCTTGCAACTCTCTTTTGCAAAGGTCTGAGTTCGATTCCCGGCCAGGATCGATGCCTGTCTTTGTGTGCATGGAGTTTGCATGTTCTCCCTGTGCTTGGTAGGTTTCCCCTGGGTACTCCGTTTTTTTCCCACAGTCCAAAAACCTTCAGACTAGACTAATAAAATCCAAAATTGTCTGTCCAGGATCTATGATGTCTCGTGCCCGAAGTCTCCTGGCATAGGCTCAAGGTCCCATGCAACCCTGAATACAGGATTAAGCGGTATAGATGATGAGTGAGTGAGTGATTTCTCTCCTTGGCTAGGGCATTGGTGACGGGAGGGTCCTTGTAACTGCCCATTTTTCTGCTTCCAACATGTCAACTTCACGGACAAAATATTTCCATCCAATTTCACTGCCAAGTGCCAAGTAACAAGATAATCAATGCTATTAATTTTCTCCTTTCAGTGATTATAATGTTATGGCTTATTCTCAAAGATAGGGTGCAGCCCCATACAGAGTAGTCAAAACCACAGGAGTAGGAGAAAATAGAAGGAAAAACACAGGAGTAGTCAAGAGCCTTTCGTTGGATAGTTAATAAAGTGATTAATATGGCTCAAGTTACAGTATTTATTTTAAGTTGTTTATGCACTGTAAAAAATAAACGTACATTTTACGGTAAAAAACTGGCAGCTGTGGGTGCCAGAATTTTACCGTAAAAAATACGTTATTGCACTGTAAAAAAATAAAGCGTAAATTTTACAGTAAAAATACGGCAGCTGTGGTTGCCAGAAGTTTATGTAAAAAATATGGTAGCAATGTTTTTAGGTTGTATGGAATTGCACTCATTTTACAGTTTTCAATTGTTTTTTTTTTTCAAGCCTGGCCAGGAATCAAACCCAAACCCTGGCAGTGCAAGGCGACAGTGCTAACCACTACACTACTGTGCTTGCTGCTCAAATGTTGTGCAAGTGCAAGTCGTGCGGTGGACGTGGGGAAACCGAGGAAGTCCAACAACGACAACACTTGCACAGCAAAAACAGTCGTGTAGTGGTTAGCACCGTTGCTTTGCACCACCAGGGTCTGGGTTCGATTCCTGGCCAGGCTTGAAAAAAAAAGAAACAATTAAAATCCATAGAATATACAGTGTAATCCTGTACAACCAAAAATATTGCTACCTTTTTTTTTATGGTAAACTTCTGGCAACCACAGCTGTCGTTTTTTTACCGTAAAATTTACGGCTTATTTTTTTTACAGTGCAATAATGTATTTTTTACGGTAAAATTCTGGCACACGCAGCTGCCGTTTTTTTACTGTAAAATTTACAATTTATTTTTTACAGTTTGGCTCAATTTATTTAACCCTAGCTGATGCAGTGTATAGCTTCTCATTTCCTAACAACCTTGTCAGAAGACATATTCAGGACAAAGATGTTACTCTGTCTCATAAGGGTCAAATTATTGTTCTGCCTTAAGCAAAGATCACTTAAACATACAATTAGGTTCAGAACTGACCAATGCATTATTAAAACCTAGAAGGATAGTGGTAAACTATCATCTTTGAGGAAGAAATGTGGTTAGAAAAACATCCTGGATGAGTATGATGTGAGATCACTTAAATTACTTTGTGAAATCAAATGATAAAAAAAACAACAGAACCTATGTCTATGTTTGATAGTAAGAGCATTTCCACATGAACTATGTGGAGAGAGCTCAAGAGATTGGAAGTAAAAAGATGGGTAGCCTTAAGAAATCCCCTTCTCAATAAGACTAATGGGAAGAAATGCTTCATTTGACTATGGAAGCATGAAGAATTGACTGTGGAGTACTGGGAAAATGTCATGTGGTCTTATGAGTCCAGACTTATTGTAGCCTGTAACTTAGTTGCCATTGATTTGTTTTTGTTAGGCTTGTAGGTTCATTCCCCCTTCCTAAACTCCATTTGGTCAGAGCAGCTACTTCTTCCACCTGTTCATGGCATAGCCACAGACCTGATTTCACATCAGGGATCTCCTAGTTGATTATAGGCCCAAGGAATGCTGGTGGGTTCCTGCCCGGCACATATTGGATCCAGAACCCATCAGGTAGATTCACAGAAACGACACAGCAGAGACTATTCACAGCAGAGAACCATTCCTAGACATGTGGTAATGTACAGTTGTCTGGGCAGGCAGACCTGGAGGCTACTACAGCTCTGGCTGCTAGACAAGGGGTGCGTTCTAGCGTGAAGTATACTGTACAGGATATTCAGCCATGTTAAGTGTAATTCCAAACGGCAGGGAGCGAAATGGTGTATGGAACAAGTCAACAATGGGTCTTCACTTCGTCAGGAGTGGGCATGAAAATTTCTCCTCAGTCACTGTGCCTCGCTGAAGCATGGGGACAAAAGGAGCTTATAAAGTGATTTATATTGAGAACGACATAACATTAATAGGACATTAATAGGATTAATAATTTTACATTTAATTTAATCAATAAATCCTTATTATCATATAGGCCAGAAAAAAACAGCACAATAATAATTTCTTCATTTATCTTTAAAATTATTCATTTCTTTATGATTTATACAAATTTCGATAGCAAACTTTATAATGTATCGGTTTTTGTTTGAATAAATAATCAACATTTAATTTCCGTAGTGTGAAAATTCTGCAGCCGATATCCGAGGTGTTTATGATACCAACATGCAAGGCACGGAGGAAGTGACGTCAGCGCGGGTGAGGTTGCAGGGTGGTTCGAATGGTGGAATTTTGTCGAGGGAAGTTCCCTTAACTGAGTAGGGAGTAGGGAGCACACGTTGAGGTACAATGTGGAATGAAACGCAGCCAGAGCCACCGTGGAGACGATCAGGAGAAACGCTTGACACCTGGGCTGCGTTCCGTTCCACAGCGTACTTCAAAGTGTGCTCCCTACTCCCCACTACCTGCGCAGGGAAAGTCAGTAAAGGGAACTTCCCTCGACAAAAAAAACGAAAAGAAAGGCAAAAAAAGGTGTGCTGGAAAGAAAACACAAAGAATGCCAAAAAAAAAGGTGGAAAGAAAAGAGAAGATGTGTTGGAGAATAATGTGTGTTGAAAAGAAATGAGAATGATGTGTTGAAACCACAAAATAAGAGATGTGTTTGAGTTTAGGTTATTTTGCTCTGTAATACAATAGAGGGTTTCAGTACACACAAGCGCTCCAGTTACATGGTCAACAAATCTCTCAAAGCTTGGGGTTTTCCTTTTTTTTTTCTTTTTCTTTTTTTTAATAATAGAGAGCTTTGAGGTAATGGGGAAGTACTGTTGCTGTGGCTGTTATTTGCATTTGAATGAAGTGGATGAACCTGGTTGGTCAATATCTGGGGAATACCAGCCCTGGGTGTGTAGTTAAGCTGGCTGCTCAGACAAGCGGTAATAAACAATCTTTGCCACAATCACAGCGCTTCATAATTTCATCGCAATCATAGCCTAATAATAATAATAAAACACTGAGTAGACTCGTCAAGTTTGCAGCAGAGAAGACAAGCAAGAAACATGCCGAGGCCTTTTAGAACCTTGAACCACTTTTTAAAGAAAAAATATCAAGATGGGCAAAAAGAAAGTCTGGTGTGCCACATGAGCTCAGGGTCTGCTGATGGTAAGTAATGTTCATTTATTACTGTCTATCATTTAGTATTCTGATCCATTGATGATAATGCAGACTTCATGATGACAGAAACAAAGAAAGAGTATTTCAATTACTTGTTGCTTTCCTTGTATCCCAAGAGTTAAAACTGATGAGAGGATCATCAGATATATTTTTGGAATAGATCATTGCTTTGGTTTAGATCAATGCTGCTTTGGCATCGTAGTTATTGCATGATTTTTCATCATGTTCGCTTACCTTGTTTACACAGGTGTTTGTTGAATGTCTATTTATGCTTGTTTATTATAAGCTTTGAGAACTGATTTGTTTAAAAGCAAATGTGTCATGTTAATGTGTCATGTAGCAACATTTGTTTTAACTTTATTAAAGTAGTGTGAATGTCATTAAATAAATGTTACATCCATTTGCAGACATTGTTTTGCATTGTGAATTGTGAATGGGTTAGATCCCCCCCCCCCTCCCCCCACGCCTTAACCAGAACTATATAAAATGTTACTTAACCGCTTTATTTAACACATTCAATTTTATACCACTGTATAATTTGCAGAAGATCCTAGACAACAAACCGGTTGCCTCATTGACTGCCAAGACCAGTGCGCTGAAGACTCCGAAGACTCTGTTCTACCAGTTCTCACAGATGCACTTACTGGAGACATATATTTCCAGGAGCTAAAAGATGCAGCTGAACAGGTGAAACAGTTGAAGAAACAGAACAGTGTCTCATCTGATGTCAAGAGAGACTCTCAGTGCGGGTTAAAAGAGTACCTCAGAACAGTGGAAATGTTTGTAGACAAACACTTTCCTGAAATTCCAACAAGCTCACAGCCACTCAATGAGGACTACCTGAATGATGCTATGTGTTTTATTTACAAGAAGGTGACTTGCTTAGTTCCAGTCTTGGAGGATTCACAACTAGTGAGTTACCTGCTTGACAGTTATAATCGCCACCTGTTTGACATGTTGCGCTTGTTAATGGATAAAAGTTCATCAGTGAAAGACTATTTGTTTCTGTTACAATGGGTGAAGAATTCATACTTTAGGTATGTACATTATCAAAATAATATTCATGAGTCAATATGCTTGGATAGTACATAAACATATTGCATGACTTTTCATAGTTTGTTTAATTGTGTATAATTTCAGTCAGGACCACAAAGGATGCCAAATCAAACAGAGTGGTGTGCTCAGTGTATCAGACCCTTTCTTACTGTCTGACTGGCTGGAGTACTCAAAGCAAAAACTCCTTACACTCGTTCAAGAGGATATCTCGACTACCCTGCACAACATCTTGCAACATGATGACCCTAACGGTATTTGTGAAGACAGCAACGAGGAGACTTTCATTCAAGTCCAACTTGATGTTATACAGGTACCAGACAAATAGGGCATCACATTTTTGCATACACATAATCTTGAGGAATGTCATGGAAGTTGCCAACATTAATGCCCCCCCCCCCCTATCTCTTTAAAGTGTCTCAATGCTCCTATTGAGGCAAGTAAGACAGTCAGCCATACAATGAAAACTGCTGTGCAAAGACTATGTTGCGATGAGCTTCACAATTTCATACAGAGGTGGGTTCATTACATTTTCTGTCCTATACAAAATGGCAGCTTTAAAAAAAAAAGTTTTTATCATGTACATTACCATAAATGTAACTGCTTATGTACAAACAAATGTTTCCTGGCAGGTATGTGAATGCACAGAGGGTAGATGAGGCAACTTTATCACATGATTTCAGGATAATTTATACCTGTAGGCAACTCAGGTGAGTTTAAAAGATGATCCATACAAAGGCTATTGTGTAGCAATCTAGTGAGCTGGGTAAAGAGCCTACAATAAAAATAAATAAATAAATAAATAAATAAATAAATAAATTAAATTAATGAAATCAACACTTTGGTCAGTCTATTGATAACTGCATCTGCCAAATGATGTAAATGTAAAATGTCAGAGGATTATCTGAAGCCCTCAGACACAGGTTATTATGTCTACTTACCAAATCATTTCCTAAAGAGAGACATTTATAGTGGTAGTAGTGGTACTGTATAGGTGAAGCCTGCTTTAAAAAAATATATACTTTACTTCTGTGAATGTAGTTTTGTCACATCACATGGTCTACATGTAACCTCCCTGATGAAACCTACAGTATGATAGACAATTTCACCAACTAAGTTTGAATTGTTTCTTTTCATGCAGGTCTTATGCTCTATGCATTATTGATTCAAACAATAACACAGATTCATCCACTCTCCTATTGTTAAAAAACTTGGAGACTCAGTCTTTATCCAATGCACAGCAGCGGTTTGCAAACATAGCAAAGGTGAGTCCTTCATGTGTAACCCAAAAAGATTAGTACCTTAAAAGAATTCCCAGGACAAAAGTGTAATGCACAGTAAAAGTTTAAAAAATAATATAAAAAACAAAAATAATGCAAAAACAGTCATATATGCTGTACTTTATATTGTGTTACAAACAATGCTTATTAAAGTTCTTATTATTAAGTGATTATTACATTTTAAAGTTTAACATTTTACAATTTCAGGATAATTTAAAGAACTACTTCAGCAAAGACGATGTACATTTGAATAATATGATAATCATAATTAAAAACATGATTGCAACTTTACCACAAGTAGAACTGGGAAATGAGACAAAAGAGGTATGTATACTGTAATAATTAAAATTTTAATTTAATGATAGTCATAACCTATGTACAAGGTCAACATTATTTTAGACCTTGTACTTTGTACACAAGGTAGACATTGTATTTTAGAAAGAGTTGAACTTTAAATGTTATCCCAAATATCCTGCGTAATTTGTCGTTCAATGACTTTTCCTTTCTCTGATTTCTAGCTTATTGTAAAAGCAGCATACCACAGCATTACGAGATCATATCTGGACTGTTTACTGCAAAGAAAGTACAAAAAACTGGAAAAGAGATGGAGTGATGTGGGAAAAAAAATCATGTGGGATGCTGAAAAACTTCACTTTCACTTTGCACAACAGGTGAAAAACACAAATGTTAATACCATGTAAATGTTTTACCAGTAATGCTGCACAAACACTTTTTCCTTAAAGCACCTCTAAATACACAGTTATGCAAAATACTGTATAAAAATAAGTGTAGACTGTTTTGTAGTGCATGAATAAAACAAGAGGGCAGTGATATATTTTATCTTTTATCTTTTAAATACTTTTGTAAACTGGCATGCAAAGTAATCTTTCTATGCAGTAACTGACAATATAGAATACTTATTATTTACTTAATATAGAATACATGCTTTTATTTTAATTAGTTTTACATTTTGCTGTGTGTCCTTCCATGCTTAATTTTAAATATGCCCAAACATAATGCCTACATTTGTTTTATAAAATACTATTCAAATCAAATACAATGTTTTTCAACAGAGTGGAAGTGATGATAAGCAGAAAACGCTCCTGTTGAAAATGGGTGAGATTCTGCAGTGTCATAATGCAGATACTCTTAAACTTCTATGCTCAGCCCTAAGGAGACATTCAGACCTAACCTTCACATTCCCTAAGGAAAGGTACATTTATACACTCTTATGTACTAACCAATGAATTTTAATCCATTATCTAGTTTGATACATTTCTGTTTAACAATAAAGTTCTAATAAAAGTTTGTTATTTGTAATTTTGAAAGTGAGGCGTACATATCTGCCCTACTGCGTTGGAGAGGAAAATTGCCAAGACGACAGATTAAGGAAATAATTGATGTGAGTAGGATAGCTGAGGAGCACAACAGAAATGGAGACCATGTCAGACCTCATCCATATATGTGCTTGTGGTGCTGTCTTCGATAAATATAAACACAAATCTGACAATCCATGAAAGGCCTAAGACATTAAGATGTGAATACCCCCCCCCCCCCCACCAAGCATTATTGTAGAAACAAACGTGGTACTGATTAAGGGGTTATAAGAAATTATTTGAATTAAATTTTACTTTTACATTCCTGTAAGTATGTATTATATTTATTTATAATAATAACAACAACAACAATAACAATAATAATAATTATTATTATTCCAGTATTTCTATTCTGTAAACTCACATTCTGAAAATTTTTAGATTGTATTCCATCTTAGGAGGCTGAATGCTGCTTTGGCATCGTAGTTATTGCATGATTTTTCATCATGTTCGCTTACCTTGTTTACACAGGTGTTTGTTGAATGTCTATTTATGCTTGTTTATTATAAGCTTTGAGAACTGATTTGTTTAAAAGCAAATGTGTCATGTTAATGTGTCATGTAGCAACATTTGTTTTAACTATATTAAAATAGTGTGAATGTCATTAAATAAATGTTACATCCATTTGCAGACATTGTTTTCTCTGATTTATTACTTTTAAAAAACATCAAAAAGAACATTTAGACCTTTTGCCCTAATTTCTAAAATGAACAATAGATGCTATTTTAATTCCATAATCTCATTCAACTAGCTATTACAAATGAACAATATCTTTGAGGAAACTCACAGCTATTTCCACTTGAGGGCAGTATTGTAGAAGTAGACTTAAACTAGCTTTAAAGTAAAGAAATAAGGGCAATATTGGATAATATTCAATGCATATAATGTTTGCTAACAAATAGTTAGCAAACATTATATGCAGTGTCATCAGCTTACAACAGATGACACTGACAAATTTTAAATAAACAAACTGTCCAAAAACCTAATGTCAGTGTTTTTACAATAATGCCATGAACGGCAGGAACTCTGTGTCTCTGTAGCGAATTAATTCATCAATCTTGACAGAGGGGTAAAATGGACACAGTTACTTTATAATGTGTTGTTATTATTTTAGCTTCCACAAACATTTGCTGATTAAAAAAAGAAAAGAAAAATTAATTAAAGTGTCACAAAAATCTCTAACTCTGTTAAAATAAATTCAGTATTTTAGGTTGGGCATGTTTAAAAAAAAGAATAACAACAGCACATATTCAGTGAATGACACATTTATTTATTTGAATTTCTCAGAACTAGTCCCCATAGTGTACCATTTTGGGAACCAAGCACCACATACAAACAAGCAAACACAAACACTGCAACAACAGCACAACAGTAGCACCTTCACCAAGCTGGATGTTATTGTTTCATTCATAACAGTAATTACACCTGGTTTTACTTAAAGGAAAAATCTCTTTAAAGAAAATCTCATATCCTGTATCCTCCGGTAATTAGGCTGAGGCTTTTCCCACTAATTTTTGGTCGCCTACCAGAACAAGTGTTAAGACAACAGTTTATATCTAGTAACTTCATTGTTCAACACAATAGAGGGGGTCAATATGCACTGCAGTAAAACAGGAAGACAATGTTTATATACACAGAATACACAGGATACCACAGTTCCTTTCCATGTTAAGGCATCACACTATCCAGAGGGCAAGTTCTAATGACTTGCTCCACAAGACACATTAAATAAATACAAGGTGTGAACTATGTCTATTTACAATTTTTTTCTTTTGTTTTAACAATTACAATAGCTTCCTCATTTCACATAATATACAGCACTGCATAAAACACTGTAAACACAACATACAGCATGAGAATTGGAAATTGATTTTATAGTATTTCAGAGCATTACTTAATGGTTACTTTGGAGAAGAAATTCCTGCTTGAATGAAGATGATCCTGGCCGTCTACAGTGCTTTCTGAAGTCTGACCATGATACATAGCGAAGGTCTTCTTAATTTTTTTGAGGTCTGAGGTAGACAGGTTTGCTCTGAGGTATAGCCAAGCGGAGACATGCACTTCACTGTTAAACACAAGAGTTACATCAGTTACTGAGGCATAAATGCTTTATTTTAAATAAATATACATGTAAATCTCTTGAAAGAGTATTACCAGAGGTCTGGGTAAGTGTTAGACAGAACGACCAGCTGAAGTTCAATGAACTGTGGATCATTTAGCGTCAGTAGTTCTGCTAGATTGGGCAGGATGTCTTCCAGGTGTTTCATGTTTGACCCCTGTACATAAAAAGGATTCAAATTTGAGTTTTATTTTTCTTTGAAAATTAATAGAAAATGTATATAGAAATAGAAACACATTTAGAAAATAATACTTACAGCCCTAGTAAACAGCATATGCATTCTCTGACTGTTTGCGCGTAATGCTTCAGCTGCCTGGTGTAACTTCTTCTCATCTTTAAATTTGATCTTTTTCTTCATCATTTTCCTCACATATTCAGCTAATACTTCTTCATGAAGCTTGCTGACCAAGTCCTGTTAATTGATTACATTTTAATCAAGATGGCCACCATTATTTTATACAAGAGCAAAGAAACCATAATATCCTTCAATTAAAAAAAATCTTTGCACTTTGTACCTTAAGGCATGTCTCGTCCAGATTTCTAATTTCCTGAATCTGTCTATCCACCCCTTCAAGCAATTCATTACACACATCTTCATTGTGTTTAATCCAATCTCTGGTGCCCACTTTAGAGTATGTCCCCTGTGGAAGCATGCAGAGACAGGTACAATTTTAATTACCCTCATTAATCTCATAGGCTTAATAGGTGAATACAAATCATACATTTTTTGTTAATAGAAATATAAATCATTACAAAAGTATTTTGTTAAACATTTATAAAATAATTTATGAACTTTCTTTAGTTTCGCATCTGAGTTACCTTGAGGCCTTTATGGATTGGTCTGATGAAATAATTGTGGCATGTGTCTCTTATCCTGGTCAGCAGATCTATACAGTCATTCTTGACGTGTTGAGGGAAGTGATCTGGATTCGTCATTAAATAATCCCTAGAGAACAATAATTACACATGGTTGATTCAAGAGGTACAATTACATATTACAAATTTCCACAGTTAAGTTTTCAGTTGCTTACCGAAAATCTCTGATACAAGGAAGGTTGGCCTTCAATATAGCATCAGCAGTCACCTGATCATCCTCAATTACCTTTTCTAGGTAATCCTGGTAACTGAAAACATGAAAAACAATTCATGCCTAAATTTTCAGAACTGTGTGTATAAAAAGGATTCAACTTCAAAATCTAAAGTAATTAATGAATATTGTATACAAAAAAATATCTTTAAAAAAGCATGTTACAAATGTAACTCACTTAATAAAGAATTCCTTTAACTGATGTGTGATTCTGTGTGTTTTTGACCAAGAGCCCAGCACATCCTTTGATGAGGTAAGAAGAGCATTGACACACTGCAGAAAAAAGAAACACATCTGCATTTAGAATATTGCATATTCAAATATTTCTAGTACACTGTCTTGACTGTATTTTAAGAAGTAGTACCTGAATTACATCAAAGGCTAGATGGCTAAAGTAGCAATTGTCTCTCAGCTCAGGATCAGCTTCCTTTTCAGTGCTCAAGGCTGATTGACACCAGGTATGCAGTTCATTCTACAGACATGAGCAAAGAAAGGGGAGAATATGAGACAAAAAGATAGGGAATAAGAAAAAAACTAAAACAAATGGTATGTATCTGTCTGAAAGAGTCTAAACACTTTGAATTGACTTCTCTTAGGCCAGTCTATCTGGGCACTTTAATGTAAGGAACTTAACAATAAAACAATTACAACATACCTCTTTGGTGTCCAAAAACTGTTCCTCCAACTGCTCAAGAGTACTTTTAGGGAGGAGAGCCTTGAGATGTTCACATTCAATCACCCCAGAAAGCATTTCATGCCTCAAAATCCTGAAACGCAAAATTCACATCAATTAATGAACAACTTCTATTTATAGGTTACAGAATGCCTTGCTCTACTTTCCTCACTTACTCAGGGTAAAAAGTGTTCACCCACTGAAGTACATGTCTGCAGTCATCATCAGCAAGTCCATACTCAGCAATATCCCTGAGCTTATCACTAAAAGCTTGATGGTACATTTTGGCATACAATTGGCACACATTCTCTTTTGGATAGCAGGTCTGCACATTCTTTACAATTTTTAGCAGGTCTTCCTTTAGCTGTTTACCCTTGGCGGTGATCTCCTGTTGAACTGAAGAGCCAAGGTTAACATTGGAATCTAGCATTGCCTCCTCCATCCGCCGTAACACCATTTTCTGAAGCAGTCTGTCATGATGCTTTCTGTAACACCTTGGCCTCCATGAAGGATGTGTCTCAGCCCCTTCCCATCTCCTGTCCTGCTCCTCTTCTTGGTCTATGACTAAGACAGCCTCTTTTAAAATCTCTTGCGCTTCGTTAGTGTGAACATCAAAAGACGTCTCAACCGTTGACATCACTCTGTTTAAAAGGACTGCATTATCTTTGTTTAATTCCTCTTCTTCCTCCAACATGGGCTTGCTGGATTCAATCCCATCTTGTTTCAATGCGAGCAAATGCTCCTCTCGACAAATCAGCTGCTTCCCTGCCACTGCAAAGTGATGGAGCTGTAGGTTCTGCTGGAAAGTTAACAGAACTTCTAAACCAGAGAAAAGCAGAGAAATTCAATTAGGACAATATAATATCACGGTCAGTTGCACAGAACACTTATTGTATACTACATCGCACAAAAATATCATTGAACTGCGTCCTGAACATCAATGTACAGTAAAGACCACATCAACACTATATTTCATTAATGACAGCTATTTTCATCTTAACTTGATGAAGAGATAATTAGGTACTGTACTAAAATGTTCTTACCTTCAGACTTGACTTCATCCGGAACGTCGGGAACGTGGTTATTCCGTTTGAAAAATGGTAGGTGCACTTTAAATTTGGAAAATTTTGACTTAGAAGGTGAGACCCTTCTGACTATGGGAGATGATGATCCAACAGTCATGGCTCCTTAGAAACAGAAATAAGTCACAGCTCTGATTATAGGGACAGTAAATAAGCCACGCGAATGGGGTTAAAAGGAGGAAATTTGACTTATTAGTGTTTAATAGCTGCAATAATCTATAACCCAATCATTTGTCACGTGCAAGGTTTTAATAAGGAAAATGCAGAGAGACTAAATATGTAGAGAGACTAAAATCGTACGAGGCGTCTAAAAGTTATAAAATGTGAGTCCTGTAAATTGAGTCCGTTTTGACGGATGAGGTTAATCCACTTACCAGCTGTCTCGCACTCCGGCTGCTCTGTTTGTTAGATAGCGGGACTTAAATAGACTGGATTCTCCTCCCCTCCCCTAAAGCTGAGGCGGGAGGTGGCGGGTGTCCCAACACTTTCCCGAGCGCGTGAACCTTCCGGGCAGATATGCGATTAAGACACATCTGTACAAGTCGTTAGAAGTCGCAGCCTTCCGATCGTTTTTTTTTTTATTTTTTTTTTTTAAACAATGTTTTATTATACGTTTGACCTATTTTAGCAAATAAAATGTAAAAAACGCACCATATACGTACTAACGTACATTGCTTAAGCAACAGGAGCTTCCAAACACATCATAATAAATTATTTATATCCATGAGATTATGAGATTATGTATCATCAGAAACATGTATCATCACGTTACTGAGACTGAAAAAAGCTGCTGGTTAAAATGAAAGCATCTTTCAGTGCAAAATCGCTCTCAGTCTATAACTCGATTTTTTTTAACAGCATAAAAAATATAATAATAATGAACATTCACACAATACGGGAACGCAGTTAACGCATGCATCTCCACTAAGCATGGGGAGAACATGCAAACACACGGACCCCGAGGCAGGAATCGAACCCAGGCCCTGGAGGTGCGAGGCCACAGTGCTAACCACTACGCGGCCATGCAGCTGATTATGTTACCTACGATTATTTGTTCTTACCATCCTGCTCAGTACTGCGTCCTGCCCGAAAACAGTCCGGTAACCTCCAGCAGTATGACTTGGATGCCATGCGGGCAAAGAGCTTCAATAATGCAAGGTCTGTCTAAGGAACAGGTGTCTTTGCAACATACGTATATAAACTCGTGACAAATTTTTTTTTTAGAAAGGAAGGATGTGGA
This sequence comes from Clarias fuscus, assembly GCA_030347435.1. Classification (NCBI taxonomy): domain Eukaryota; kingdom Metazoa; phylum Chordata; class Actinopteri; order Siluriformes; family Clariidae; genus Clarias; species Clarias fuscus. Next base: position 21,930,261 of record CM059211.1, on the reverse strand, counting down.
TTGTGGTATTTACACACTGTCTGCTTACCAGATGTTTCACCTAAAATGTTCTTATTTTTGTTAATCATTGCTTGATCTTTAACCCAATTCCCACTACAATGATCTCCTATAATTTCTCCCAAACTCAACTTTATCACTTATCCAAAGCAACAATACACACACTATCTGTACTAGGAACTTGTACTCAGGATTCTTACATGGTGACAGTAGAAATGTGATTCAATTGCAAAATTACTTCACTGTGCCGAAATGAAGGGGAAGAACTTTTCAGTCTGGAAAGATTGAACTGCTTAGCACACCTCTTTTAATTCTGTTTTACAACCTTAGATAAATAACATATAACCTTTTCACAGTGCCATTATTTATTTAACACAAATTAATTTTAAAATTAAGTAAATCGCTGAAAATCATCATCCCTTGATTAATTCAGAATCAGGAGGTGTGTAGACCTCTATAAAAGCAGAAGCAATTGTTGTTGCACATAAATCTGGAATTGGTTGTAAAACCAAACAATATGGAGTTCTACACTGATGTTGTAAACTCATAAATATGATTTACAAGTGAAAAGCATCAAGACAATCTTAGATCATACAGGACTCACTGAGCATATTAACTGTTAATACATAATTAAAAGAAGACTGAACATGTAAGGTTTGTTAGTAAAGTTTGTCAGGAGAAACAACTTCTGTCTAAAAAGAACATGGGAGCACGACTGCGGTTCACAAAACTGCATCTGAACAAACCACAAGACTTCTGGAACAATGTCCCATAGACAAATGAAACCAAAGTGGAGCTGTTTGGCTTTAATGCAAAGCACCATGCTTGGTGAAAAACCAAACAGCATTTCAGCAGAAACACATCATCTCCACTGTTAAACATCATCTACCACTGTGGAGGGGTGATGATTCAGGCTTGTTTTTGCAGCCACAGGACCGGGGCACCCCACAGTCATTGAGTTGACCATAAACTCCTGTGTATACCAGAGTATTCTAGAGGTAAATGTGATTATATCTGTCTGACGGCTAAAGCTTGGTCGAAATTGAGTCATGCAACAGGACAATGATCTAAAGCACACCAGTAAATCTGATTTTGAATGGCTGAAAAAAAGAATAAAGATTTTAAATGGCCGAGTTAAAATCCAAACCTCAACCTCTATTGAAATGCTGTGGCAGGACATGAACAGAGCTGTGCATAAGCGAAGTCACAAAAACCTCAAAGAACTGCTGCGATTTTGTAAAGAAGAATGGACCAAAACTATGAAAGAGCCGATAAAGTAATACAGGAAACGATTACTTCAAACTATTGCTGTTAAAGGTGGATCTAAAAGCTATTGAATAATGGGGGGAGCAGTGTGTGTGTTTAACTTAGTATTGTCTACATGTGCACACGTGAATTCTTTTCTTTTTGCTTTAATTTTTGTTAAATAAATAATGGCACAGTGAAAAAAGTTACATAATATCACCATGCATTAACAGTAAATACTTGTATTTAATTGCTAATATTTTAACACTTTAATATAAGTGTCACATGATTATGATTAGTAGCAATTTAGACATTTGGATCAGTTTAAAGAAGGCAAAGCACAAACCCATTAACATGACACATTCTAGGTAACTGAAATATCCTTATGGTGGCATAAAAACACTCATGAGAGATATGTTTCAAGACATTATTTTGTTTATTAGACGTCACAAAGGCCCGGAGCCTTCTAAATTCTTCTACTCATTAATAAAGTCTTTCTACATAAGTTCATACATCATCTAAATTAAGTGAAATAGTAAAAAGTAATAAATATACAAGGATCTTATTCCTTATGTACTATTCGTATGTATATAACCCCAAAATGTTCCTGCATTTACAGAAGCATCTTTGGTGTTGACCAACACATGATGTGTACATGACGTCTAAAATTAAGGGGAAGATTAAAAAAAGAAGAAATCGTGTTCTCTTTAGCAAAACATGCTTTTGTCTATTTTCAGGATCAGTTCACTAGTTACTTTTGAACGGTGAACATGAATAAAAAAGAGCCATATTGTTAAACAAAGACTTGGATCATATTGTTAAACAAAGACTTAGAAACAAAGACAAAAACTTATAGATCAAACAGAGTGCCTGGCTATCCAAAAATAGTGTACTGTTACATACTGTAATATTAACAGTTGTCTGTACTAATCATATTTACAATTTTTTTAAAAATATCCCTTTATATGTTTTCCTACAGTCAAGGGACACACAGATGGACAATGTCTTCAGCATTGTATCATTATCAAGCTATGTAGCTTCTGAATGACTTGAATGATTCCTACAGTATTTGTAGCCTCTGCAAAGTACTGGCAATAAAGTTCAATGTCTGTTTTGGTCCAGGCCCTATCCCATTTGAGCTCTCTTTTTCAGTCTGTCCTACACACTTCCTTTCTATGTGTACTTTTTGAACCATTTTGTCTGAATGTGTTGTTTAACTTTCCCCGGTATTAAGATTTCAGGGAGGACCACAGAAAAAGCAGACAAAAATAGGGCACAACACCACATCACCCCCCCCCCCCCCCCCAAAAAAAAAAAAAAAACCACACACACAGACACATAAGACACTGTATGGTTGTGGCACTCTTCATGACCATGAATATCAGTGGCATTATTGGACTTTGGACTTTTTTGTTTATGTGATCCATTCCAACTAACTTTGAGGTGTGTTTGGGTTAATTCCCCTGTTGGAACACTCTATTTCATCCAAGTTGATCAATCCAGTCAGTGCTGTCCACCAAACCATTTTTATTAGCTACAGTCAATCATCCTTACTAACAGAAAGTTTTTATCAGCTGTAGTCAATCATCCTTACTAACAGAAAGTTGACCCTATGTTGATGAGTAGACACACAGTAATGATAGTGCTATGATAGTTCATCTCCGACTGCAACTGTATAATCACTCACTCACTCACTGTCTATACCGCTTATTCCTGTGTTCAGAGTCACGGGGGGCCTGGAGCCTATCCCAGGAGATAGGCACCCGTGAGTGTGTGTGTGTATGTGTGTGCCAATCCATCGCAGGGCACACACATACACACACTCACGCACTTATTCACACACTGGATACTGTATAATCACAGAATCTATAATGTAAAATAAAGAACATAAAAGTGCAGCCCAGGCATAGAATCGACATAACTGAACAAATCAACTGGAAGGATGTTATCATCCAAAATTATTGGACACAATACTATATAAATAAATCTTAAATTTCACATTTAAAATAGATAAAGATAAATAGAAATATCTATACAATTCTACCAAATACATTTAAAAAAAACAATTTTATACATAATTATCTTATATATAATTAAGTTATTATATTTTTTTATGCAAAAGAACTGGCTGAAATATTTCATCACCAACATTCATATTAGCATATGGTGTTTTACAATACTCCTAAATTTAAATGCATACAGTATGACCAGAATTAATTTGTCAGAAAAGTTTCTCACTTCAAAACCATTCTTAAAAGTGTAACTGAAGTGTGACTATTTTACACTCATCCTTCCTGTTTAAATGCAAATCAGGTTTCTGTGCCTGCCACTGTTGTATGTTCTAAAAACATAGGTAAATAGGTTTCAAAAGCCTGAATATTACTTCATGTTAGCTCAAACAATATACAGCCTCATATATACTGTAGCATCTTTTGGAACAGTTGTGTGGGTTAAGAACAGACCACTACAACAGAGAACAGACTGGCACATTGGCTAGGCAGTCGGTGTTCACTGCTGTCTCCATTTTACTGAATAATGCATGTTCTTTACTCCCAGCATTGCTGGCTTGTTGCTTCAGGTCCGAAAGCTTCTGGAGGATCATCCGTCTCTCCCTGCCCCGTTTTACGCCACGGAAATACAGTACTGCTGAGAGGTGCTTTTGGCTAGAAACGCAGAAACAGTTCAGGGTTATTCCTTGCTAATATAATCTCTGACTTGGTTATTAGAGATCTCAACATAATCTATATGTGAATGTTTGTAAACCTGCATTGTGATGAGGTCTATTGATAATATAAATAAAACAGTATGGAACTGGTTATGATAGAGGTACAGTAAATTAAGTGTCAGCAAAAATCCCTAAGTTTCTGGGAATTAAACTGGAAATTCCATCCCCCCCTTAAGTCTTTTTCTCCACAATTTCCTGTATGTGTTTAAAGATAATTCAAAGATTTAATTTGTTTTACACTAAGTGTGAAAAAGCATGCAATCCAAGCAGCAACTCATCTTTATTAGCACAGAAAGACAAATTAATTGAGTTATATTCATTGTCTTGTTTCTTTAATGAAAACAAGAGCTGTGATTGATTTGGTCATTATAAAGCTAATACTAATCTATCAGAATGCAATCTGACTTTAACCTCATTGTTGATGACAGCTGTGGGGCTAAATGTCACCTCACCTGAAATCTGGATAGTCATCAACCAGTGGCGGTAGGTAATTCTGTATTTCACTCTTTTTTTTCTCTCCAATGATCTTTTGCATGTGGTCTCCTACTGGATAGAGCCAGTTTTCAACAGAATTCTGTGAAGAAATAATATCAAAATGATTTATTATTCCAGTCCTTTATACTATCATCTTCCTTTTTTTGTATAGTAATAATTAGCGCTGACCCCAAACACAAAGCAGTGTCAGAGATATTTGGAGAGGAAGGAAGTGAGGTGTTAAACTCAACAAGCCTCTGGGAAATTGCGTGCATTGGATCTTTGAGAACTGCCTGGAAAAGCTCACTCATAGCCATCATCTATACCGCTTTATCCTGTATACAGGGTTGCGGGGCCCTGGAGCTTATCCCAGGAGACTTAAGGCGCAAGGTGGGGTACACCCTGGATGGGGTGCAAATCCATCATAGTGCACACACATACACATGTTCATTCACACATTACGGGTAATGTGGGAAAGCCTAATCTGCATGTTTTTGGACTGTGGGAGAAAAATGGAGTACCCGCAGAAAACCCCCTAAGCATGGAGAGAACATGCAAACTCCATGCAAACAGCCCCAAGGTGGGAATCAAGCCCAGACCCTGGAGGTGCAAGACAACAGTACTAACCACTAAGCCACTGTGCTACGCTTGGAAAAGCTTACTATTAATATTTACTTATACATTTCAGTTAAAATTGTTAGTTTTAGGTTATTATAACATATTTAAAAGTGTTATACAGTTTTTTTCTCCCTTTTTTCCCCTTTCTGGTGTACAGTGCCAAATAATTTAAAATCTTACATTAATGTTCAAAAACAGGACCAACTGACCTACATTGTAGTATAAGACAGATTATAGACAAAAATGTACTTAAATGTACAAGACACATTTTTCCTTTCATTTCCCCAAGAAAATATTTGTGGGGATTTTTACACAGTTGATGCAAGACCCATTAAATGATGCAAGGAAACACAAATTCTGAGCTGGAAATGACTTTTGAACTTCACAAAACCATGCAAAATTTCTAAACCTTATGAATCTGTTACGAGAAATCTACTATCAGAAATAAAAATGAGTAAACATGCACACTAATATTCATTCTGACATGATCCAGAACAAGCTGCTGAAGAATCTGAACATGTTTATTCAATTGGTGTACTAATTGAACTTATGACACTAGAAAAACTGTGATATAAGCTTTTGTTAATGTAAAACACATTTCGGCCACATATTGAATACATACGCAATGGTCATTTTAACCTAGACAATCTAATCTCTACACTGCACAATTATCAGACAGACATAAACATTATAAAGCTACTCACAAACTCTAATAATAGTAAAAAAAAGTTCAAACTATCTCTAACTGGTATTACATTTCAAATGAATAATCTGCTATCATGGTACAAAGTGCACAGAATCTGGTGAACAGTATCACTATCAAGAAAAATGTGGGGCTTATCACCAAAAGTATTTTTTTTCTAGTTAACTTAAAAGCATTTGTTTTGGATTAGTCAGGATTCAGAATGTTTCTGGAGAAGTTATTCTCTGTGACTGGTTTTGGATATCATTCTTCAAACGTGTTGACCTACAACATACAGGAAAGAAAGTGTTTTTGCTGTACCATTTCCTGAAAGAGTGCACAGAGTTCAACCCACTGCTCTTCAATTTTGGCAGCAGCTTTTTCATTCTTCCTATTTTTGCATGAGAAGTTATTCTTCATCAACTGAGAGATATACTCCTTTGCCACAAAATAATGCACATCACTCACAAATCCCTGTAGTAAAAGTACAAAAGAGACACAGGCAGAAAAAAGAAACATTTTTATTAGATTGACAATGTCCTGTTTTTGCTAAAGACACTAAATGTTCCTTTTTGCCACATCATTATAACTTAAGGGAAACCCCAACAAAATAGAGAACTACAAACTCTTACTTTGGATTTCAGAAATCTTTATGTTTGTGTGTATTTTGTAACTGTGTGGGCTTAGCAGTTCCTCTATGAATACTTGGTCATCTGAAGGATTTCCCATGACCCTTATTGAGACACATTTTTTCTTAAAATATTTTCTGGGTTTGTTAAGGGTTTTAAACATAAATTAAAAACATGTGGAGAAGTGGGTGACAACACTGTGAAGAGTAAGTTTTAAATAATGTCCTGCCCTAATGAGTTCATGAAGAACAGTTAAAACAGTTTTTTGATATTTATGTTTATGTGTTCTGTGATTTTTCACAGTTCACTATAACTCTAATGATTAGAATCTTTCATACAACCCTTCCACATCCAAATCCATTTCTCAGCAGCCTTAAGGATTACAAACACAGTCACTTGATTCATACCTATATTTAGATTTACTAAACTCCTAATTAGAAACAATGGCTTTCTGCTTTCCAGATTGCCTGAACTATTTCTTTCTCTCTCTCTCTCTCTCTTTTAATTTATTATTTTTTTAATATGTCATTTAAACCCCCTTTGGATTTGTCTGCTTAGCTAAATAAATCTATATTTGTATACATACTGAACAACTGAAAAAAAATGTTTTACAATGTTTAAATTTAAAATGTCACCCTGATGACATCCTCACTCTTAGTTCTATAATACTGCACAAGAATTTTGTGTGTTATGCAATAAGTTCTTTAAATCGCCTCTGTGTGTGTGTGTGTGTGTGTGTGTGTGTGTGTGTGAGAGAGAGAGAGAGAGAGAGAGAGAGAGAGAGAGAGAGAAGAAAGGCACATACTACTGTATATGGCACATACCGGTGCATGCTTGGGACTCAGATGTTTGCATTGTTGGGAGAGAGTTTCAATTTTCTTATGCAGCTGCTGAAAGTCTTCTTCAGAGTGCAGCCATTCCCTTGTTATCATCATCTTTAGAAAAGGCTATCAAGAGGTTACACCTTCATTTAACAAAATTATATATATTTTTTGTGTGTTATTATAGTACAAAAAAAATCTGAGAAGGTCATTCATGATTTTCTTTACCTTAGTGTCAGTTTTAAAATGTTCTAGAAGAGACTGGCTCAGTATGTTAACCAGTTCATGTAACTCCTTGCACAGCTCCTCCACTTCACATGGGCACTTTTGTTTGTAGAGCTCGATTTGCTCTCTGGACACACACACACACACACACACAAGCTAATAATGAATGATGTTAGGAACATTCTTAAAAATAATTAAAACCCCAAATAAATATCACAAAAGAAATCCTATAGAATTATACACTTGCCCTCAACAACCTGGCCTTCATTTTATAGAGACAGTGACAAACAAAAACAGTTTGGGCAAAATTCTTACCAGTATTGTGATTTCCATTTACAAGTCAGAAAGGCTTACATTTCAAATTTGCTTCAAATATACATGACTAAAATATAAAGACTAGAGAGTAAAATGTGGACTTTCTATTGGCCAAACATGTGTACTCTTTTATTTGTATCCTCAAAGTTCTAAAGCATAAAATTATTTTACTTTCATTAATCTGAATATGTTCTTAGACACCTCCTTTGTTTTCTAAATAATAAATATGATATATTATATAAAGTATCATAATATACAGGTAGTTATCCAAAACATGCCATTACTGCATTTAAAGATCCTTATTGTCACCTATCGTGATTAACTGTGGGTAGTGACCAAAAGACTATGGTTGTGAGTAGCAAATAAGGTTTTCCCCATTCACTGGCTTCATCTGTGATAGATGGGGAGTTTTGAAATATAGGAGAGTACTGGAGTACAGCCACTGCTCCAGAAAATTGAGAAATCACATTAAATAAAGGTGGTTCAGGAAACTGATAAGGAACCCCCCCCCCCAACTCATCCCATGGATGAGCTGTATATTATAGAGCAGGCATTTCCAACTGGATGGAAAAACCTGGGAATACCCAGGTCTTGTTGCAGGAATTATAGTTACTGTAGTTGGCTGGGGAACAATTTGGAATTCCCCATGAGGAAGCTCTGGTAACTGTGATCTGCTGGTATAGAGAAGTTGAGTTTTCGAGCTGGGGATTTTATCAAAATGTTGCCAGTGTGTCTTCCATCAGGAATAAAGGAAAATGAATGAATGAACGAACGAATGAATGAATGAACGGACATATGCAGGTTATGCATTGTGTGAGTTCTTTTATTACAACATTCTTTACTTTGCTATGTATTGTAAAAAATAATTACAACTAATCCTCAAACAAATGTTAAGCATTAAAACAGCAATACAAACTGGTTTGCAGAGTGTAGCTTGTTCCAGTGATAAATGACTAGGTTAGAGATGATCTTCATTTAGAGCTTTAGGGACTTTCCCACCCACCGTTTTCCTGTGGCAGTTGTGCAGCTTCTATTAAATCATGTGACTTAAAATCTTGCCGTTATAACCACGTGATTTAACATTTTGTGAAATTGAAACTGAAGTACAAGTTTACCTTGATCTGTGTACCTGCATCACTGTGGCATCTTTTGTTCTCATAATTAATAAAAAATTTTTCTGGGTTTAAAAACAACACTGTGCTGGAAGATTTTAATGTCACACCCCCACATTTCTTTCTTCACATACTTCAGCGCACATGCTTTCATTTTATGATTACGAAAATAACAACTATCTACAACAAAGAAATTCAGTCTCTGAGAGTTTGGAGAAAAATTTACTTAAACCATTGTGCTTGACTTCAGATATTCAAAAGACATTAATAGATTAGTGAATTGCAGCATAAACATTGTTGATGCTTCACTACTTATTGTGTGCCAGGGACACAGTGTGTGATCAAAGACTTACTTCAAATCTCTGAAACTGTTGATGTAAGTAATGTGATATTCAGCCCACAGGGAGGGATCCAGGAGAGTTTTGTTCCATTGCACAAAGGCTGACTCAAATCTTTACAGTAGATAAAGATAATAACAAAATGAACCAGTATGTTATGTTGAAATCCAAAAAAATCTTTAAAACATCATCAACCTCATCAACATGGACTTTGGTTGGTCTTTGGAAGAACAGATATAGTCTTTAGATATAGTAGGACAGACAAACATCACTGGTATATGTTGTTTTTTTCTGATGTGTGTATATGTATGTGTAACACATCACTGGTATATGTTGTTTTTTATTATGTGTGTATATGTATAACATTTGATGTCTGTTTTTAAAATGTTTTTTTTTCTTTCATAATAGCTGTTCTGGACATATCACAGGCCATGTAATCAATGATGTTGAGAATAAATGAGGTTTGAAATATGCAAAGAAAGACCAATCTTACAACAACAAAGAGAAATGAAAAGGGGAAGAAAGTGAAAGAACATAGAGGGTCTGTGTTTTTCATACAGTCACATAATAATTGTCATGTTTGTGTGGTAAGTTTAGGAATGCTACAGTATGTAAAATAGGTCAAATGCTGTCAGTAAATCTGAAGTAGTGGGATGCTGGGGGTCCCAAAATATAAATCTTGTTAATTAATTTAGCTTAAAATAATATAACCAAGGTGAATTACACACCGTTTAGGAAATTCCTTTAGCTCATGTAGGCAACAGGACATTACTTTCTGTTCGAGTTCCACATCAAGCAAACTGGAGGCCTGGATTGGTCCTTTAATATACTGCAGGAAAAAGAGTAGAAATTGACGTACTGATTTGTTTGCCCCCTAGAGTTAAAACAATGAAATTGCTTGTACTGTAGGTATCTGCTTGCTCAGTGAAATTGTAAACTACAATTTAAATTTAAATTATTGCTGAGCAGAGCTGTGGTGCATACCATCAAGATGTCCATGTGAATGTGAGAGAGATAAAGGTCCTCATTAATCTGTGGTTTACTTTGGTCTTTCCACATTTCATCATTTTCTAGCTTAATTATATTGTCCAGGGTTGATCTCACATCTGCCTGTTACAAAAACATACATACATACATACATACATACATATATACATACATACATAAAGAATATTTTATTTTATTTCTTTTATTTATTTATGTTCTATGTTATTTGATTACAACAGCTTTGTTTCATTGGTGCAAATCTTCAAGACTACCTATGTGGATCAATACCTTACCTTCAAGCAACTGCAGTATGCTTTCTTGATCTGACCTAGAAAATTATCTTCTAGTTTAAGAGTTTTCAGCTCCTCCTTCAATTCTGGCTGCAAAGTCTTGCATCCCATAATCTTCTCACTGTGGTAAATGTAACAACTGTCCGATTAATTATCCCTATATTCATTCGAATGTTTCTTGTAAAATACAATTAAGACTGTTTAATCAGGTATTAAGTTTAGGATTATGTATCTATAGTAAGATGGATTTCTAAAGTACAACATTTGCTGTAAGTGACTGCCACTTGAGTTTAAAATTTGTTAATGTGTTTTTAAGGATTGAGGTGTCTTGGAACTGTGTAATAACAATGTTTTTACAATGGCTAGCAATAGTCAGTTCTTTAGAAACATTCCCAATTAAATCCTTAACCATCACAACACGTGATGTTTACCAGCATTGTTATATTACTATGAAAAAAGCATGAACATACACATACTACAAAACTAATCTCCATAGCTTTTTATAAAATGTGAATCCAATATCGAAAGGGGAGTCAAATTTACTGGGAAGAGAAAGATTGTTTTTAATTACATCTTTACGACGTTAAAGTTAATCAATTTACTACCAGATATGTAGTACCAAAAAGGTTCTACCTATCACCAACCATTTCCTCACCTGTAATAACGTTTCAAAATAAAATCCAGAAGGGCGTAGTAATCCTTCACTTCTGTCACCTTTCCCAGAAGCCCTTTCAGGTGTTCTGCCACAGCTTTATGAAAGCTTGAAACATATGTTTCAAACACATTAAAGCTTGGTGGGTAAAAACTTGTAAGCTCTGCTTTTACTTTCTCCAACTGCTCAACAATCACTTTTCCCACTTGTCCTAAATGTATTGCCAACCAGGAAACATTTTGCCCATGGCTGTCGAGATGAATCTTCTCGAGTGTCTCTTTCACTCCTCTCTGTATTGCAGCCCTCCAGAGGTCTCTCCATCCGCCCATCTTCCCAGCATCTCCTTCTCTCTTTTCCTCCTCTTGGATGATGCCAGCCATCTGCACTAGTAGCTCTTTATTGAAAGAAGGCTGTGCAGAGGATTGCTGGACAATTTCAGTAAGTTTGTCTCTCAGGCTGTTGTACAGCATGCTCAGGTCTTTCTCTTTATTTAACAGTTCCCCTGGAGAATCATTTTCAGTCAATGCTTCCTTCTCACGTTGAACCTCCTCCCGCAAAGAAAGTATATTGAGATAGGCCTCTTCCAAGATATTATTCTTAATGAGATTGTTAATCTGCATTACTATACAAACAGATAAGCAAGACAGAGAAAAATAGTCACCATAATGAAAATTTTAGACTTTAGGAACTTAATATAGGAAATGTTGCTCTCACAAATATACACGTCCCACAAACCAGAAAACTGGTCAATTTGTTTATATCTACAGAAAACATTTGACCCCCTTCCTGTGCCTATAAACAAGGAAGCTAAAAAACATTTTAAAAATTATATATATAAAATTACCTGATAACGGTATTGGGGGGATCTCGGGTAGGACGTATAACTTCAAGACATCTGCTGTGCTTCCTGTAGCCTCTGACTTTTCCTCTTCTGGTATTATCAAATCCTCTGTGCAGGCCTCCATATGTTCCTGCTTGGGCAGGTTTTTTTTCTTACTTCCAAAACGCAGTTTCTGTCTTAGAGATTCTTGTTTGGTAAGCGAGCCTTCCACTGTGTAATAAAAAGAAGCCTATTTATTTATTATTCACATTATAACTATATGATCACAGATAACCAAAAGCAACAATGATCCTATACAAAACAAAACAAAAAACAAAACAAAACAAAAAAGACCGGCATATAAAATGTACAAAAAAAAAAACAGGAATAAACCGCTGACATTCTACACATCTTTCACTATGTAGCAGTTAACAGCTAAGCCAGAGTGAATAATGTAATTCTTTTAAAACGGAGCATTAGAAATCAACTATCATTATTTAACTGGCCTAGTTACTAAAATTAATTTTTATTTATTCAGATATATGATCAAAAATTATCGTTACACTTGAACAAGAATACTACTTGTTCTTGTAAAAATATATAGTGTAAAAAATATATACCTCTCTAGCACTTTTTGGAAAGCCTTTTTTACTTACTTGGTGAAGATGGAGATTGTGGCTCGTCAGAGGAATTACCAAGGTCATTTTCTGTATTTGTCCTCTGTGTTTTGTTATCTGCCTCTTTGTTTTTTGGGGACAAAAAACTTCCTTTGACAGATTTTAATATGCTGTTCTTCTTCTTCTTTTTGCCATTTATCTGTGTTTTATTGTTTTCTGCCATTTCTGTTCTGTCCTCAGTACATGATGAAATGTCACTAGGCCTATCTGCTTCACCACTTACGCTATCTGCCATGCTTCCAGCCAATAGCCTGTAACCTATAAGAGTGTGACAGAAAAAAATTAATGAGATATGAAGAAAGATAAATAATCATCATGTAATTAGTTTTGTATTGAAGGATGCAGATCACTTGACCTCGCTATATGAATGCAGTACAGTATATGAACGCAAGTTATTTTTTCAACACCATGATCTTGACTGTTTACTGAAAAACATGTAACTTGCCCTGAGAGGGGGAGGTGTATATATCATCACAACATGTTCTCTTACAATACTAATAATAGAGCAAGACATAACTTTATAGGCACACAATACATTTGATTAAGATATAACATATATAACATTTAATACTTGTTCACATTTAATAGTTGTTAAAGTATTTTAAATCACTACACTAAAAGATTACATAATGAACGGTCCTTATCCTCTCAATATTTCTCTACTCAACTTTTGTAATTACTAACCACTCTATTATAGGATGTTACATGCTGTACATAAGTCACAACATATACAGTACCTGCAACCAACTGTGACATGAGAACAGATTTTCAAAAAAAGGAATTTAAACCACCCTTTTGCTGACATTCCCATCAGATGTACAGTAATGTTATGCGGACCATTTACTTCATTGTGCATGTAACAAGCAAATGAACATAACAATGAATTTATCATTATAAATTGTATAATAACCCTTATTTCATTTTTAATCCGATAAAAAGTCTGACGTATAGAATTAAAGTTCAGGTAAGACCATATCATTTATTTAATGATAATGTATTTTAAATAGAGCTAGCCATTGATCGAAATTTAATTGAAACCAACATTTATAAACCTTTTTTAAAATTCTGTTAAAAAATAGTTTCCCTACTGTGTATATTACAAACAAACTACTGCATGTGTAGTCACATGTCTCTGTCTGTTCAGTTTGCGTCATGAAAGCAACATGGAGGAGAACTTGTCTATTAGAAAAAATATCATGGCTTAGCATAACAGTTGAGCATATTTACAGTACAAACCTTGTTAGTGAACTATGAGGGAAAAGAAAGACCCATAAACAAAATAAGTGTTCATTAATCATAATCGTGGTAAAGTTCAGCTAATCATGACACTGATTTGAGGTCATATCACCCAGCAATTAGTTGAAATATACATAAACTAAATGACTTTGCTATACCCTGCACAGAACTTTATGAGTGTAATATTTTATAAAGTGATCCTCATGGAAACTTTAAGGGCTTCTTTAGGGAGAATGTTTTCATAAGAAAAGGCTGGTCCAAAATGTAAGAAGTTTTTTCTTTGTGAACATGGCATAATGTAATGTGTTTTTTTTTTTTAAGTGGAAAAAAACATCACCTAAGTCATGATCCCCAATCACTTTAGGGATTTACCTTTTTATTTCTTACTCTTGATACAGTTAAAAATAGAAATATATTCAGAAAAACACAGAATGCCAACAGTGCATTCCTCAGGTCCTGCTGAATTTTGAAGTAAAAAATTCTGAAGTCAAGGAAATATATTTGTGTAAAACGGAAACTCTACGCATTGTACTTAACAAAAATAGAAGTATGGGCCAAAAACCTATTAAAATCGACATTTAAATGTACAAAATGCAAGATTTGTCAAAATTTTGTAATATTAGGTATTTAACAATCACATAGGTGTAGCTGAATCAGATGTGAATACTTTTTTAGAAGTCTTTGTGCCCACCTGTACAGTATAGACCAAACGTTTGGACACACTTTCTCATTCAAAGAGTTTGAATTTGTATTATGGCAAGAAAAAAGCAGCTAAGTAAAGAAAAACGAGTGTCCATCCTTACTTTAAGAAATGAAGGTCAGTCAGTCCGAAAAATTGGGAAAACTTTGAAAGTGTCCCCAAGTGCAGTCACAAAAACCATCAAGCGCTACAAAGAAACTGGCTCACATGCGGACCGCCCCAGGAAAGGAAGAGTCACCTCTGCTGCGGAGGATAAGTTCATCTGAGTCACCAGCCTCAGAAATCGCAGGTTAACAGCAGCTCAGATCAGAGACCAGGTCAATGCCACACAGAGTTCTAGCAGCAGACACATCTCTAGTGTGAATCAGGCCTTCATGGTAGAATATCTGCTAAGAAACCACTGCTAAGGACAGGCAACAAGCAGAAGAGACTTGTTTGGGCTAAAGAACACAATAAAGAACACAATAAAGAAAACTCTTTGAATGAGAAGGTGTGTCCAAACTTTTGGTCTGTACTGTATATACACACACAGCTCAAAATACAGGTTTTTAATAAATAATAATTGAGTTAAATACAAATCATTCAGGTATTTTTTTTTCCACACTTTTGGACGTTTCGGGGGTCTTAACATACTCAAAAACTCATGAAACTTATCAGACAGTTTGGAATCTGCTGCCATCAGGATGCCAGAGAGTCTCGTGGCCCTTTGCCACATAGCTCATACACACTTTCACGTACGCACACGAAACTCGGTATACATTTAGAGCTCATCGAGCCGAACAACTTTCGCACTGCATGTCCTGGGCTAAACTCAACAGGAGGCCGGTTATTTTGGGTCGTTCACAAAAACGCACCCGATGGATTTTGATATACTCCTCCTAGGGAAATTATACAATCGCTACCAAACTGGGCCAAAGAGATCTAAAGACATTGAGGATGCAAAATTGCGGAGGGATTTTCGAAATCTCAAACGGGTCAGCCGTGATAATGTCTTAAACGTACGCCGAAAAATAATTAATAACTTTCTGTGTGGCATTATATTGAGTGACATTATATTCAGTGACACCTTCTTTGACATCACGTTCAGTGACATCACGTTCAGGAACATCATAGTGTGAGGCTTTTCTTCCAGCACCTGCGGCCTATTGTACACACATACACATCACAAATGTTAACACACACTAACACACGCATCACTAATGTTAATACACACAGACTCAAACCATACACACAAACAAGCACAAACACAAGCACATTTACTCGTCACACACAGACTGACACATCTACACGTCACACACCTCTCTCCCTCACTCTCACACACACTAACCCTTACACACTAATGCGCGCGTGCACACACACACACACGTACGCACACACACACACACACGCAGGCATGCTGCATGCACACACACACACACACACACACACACACACTCATGCACACATACATACACACATATTACAAATGTTTACACTCGCACACACACACACACACACACACACACACACATACCTCTCACGATGCACACACCACACACACACACATACGCACACCCCTCTCTCACGACGCACACACACACACACACACACACACTAATGCACTCAACAAATATTTAGGGCCCAAACTGACATTAGCCCTGTATAGTGTGTGATGTTTGCAGGTTGTGAGGTGCAACCGAGTGGCGATGGCTTTTTCGAGGTCTTAGCACACTCGAATGACACAGGTTGTGCGGTGCGCCCGGGATGGGAATGGCACAGGGTGCTTGGGCCCGTCATCGTTGCTTGCACTATATTTGAAATTGTTGTTGTTGTTATTATTGTGCAGTTGTGTGCGAATCAGATGGTCCACAGTAGCGACCACTCGACGAGAGCAGCTGAAAGACTAACAACAACAGATGCAAATTATTAACGTTAATGATAATAACAATAAATCCCAGATAGCCTCTGGATTCAACATGACCCTGACCATGATAAAAGAATAAGCTGTAAAATGGAATCCCAGAAATGAGAACACAAGCCAAAAGCTAACAAGTAACAGGAAATCCTTTCATCTTCAATTGAATAGCATTTGATTGCAACCAAAGTCAAATTATATAATAAGTAGGAATGAGATAATACGTCAAGTAAATCCTTACTTATAAAGAACTACAATGCGTATCAACATGTTGCCTACTCCTGAAAGAATGCATTTAGCAGTACCTGGGTATACAGGACATAAAACATAAGAAACAAACAACAACAAAAATCAAACAAACAAACGAACAAACAAAATGGTGTATATTGTGGAACTAAATATCAACAACTGTGCTATACTCACTATAATATTTTGCACACTGAGCCTACAGTAGCCTACATTAGCTTATAGAAAGCTTGAAAGTATTTGGTACAAACGCTTGACACGTCGGCTCCCTTTAACCTTGAGACATGTTTGAACATAACACGACTACAGGTATAAGCAAACGATAAGAACAGCGTGTTAACCATATGTTGCCTCTCCAGTAAGTTAGCAAGCTACAATATTTTGACCTGAAACCTAACAAAGAGAGAGCGATATGATTTGGTATTTGTCGGACACTTACCATGAGTCACCGCAGGTGAGTGAAGTGAACCGGACACCTGAAAGTCTTAAATGCTGCTCAATTCCTTTCACTTTCCGTTGCAGTAAATAATCAGCTCTACGTTAACCTTTACCTTGTTTTTTTTTACCGACCTCTGGAAATCACCTCTCCTAAAGGTACTTCCTCTAGGTGTATGACAAAACGTATAAAGAAACCACAAGCCTTTCGCATGGATGTAGATTTAGAAGCCGAGGAATGGCAATGACTGAGAACAAAAGTTGTATTATTCCATACCCTGTGGTCGAAATCACTTCCTATTTTCGCGCACATTCAGAAATAACCGTGCTAAACTCACATTGTACACAGATTTGACAAAACACACGAGTCTGAAAAATATTAGACTATTATAAGACTATACCTACAGTATATGCCTAGCTTCGCCATTAAGGGAAATATGTCTAAAATGTCTGTAAAAGGAAGTTCTGTTGATAATTTGGGGGCATTTTGTGCTTATCATTTGCAATAGTTACGATAGAAGAACATGTGGCCGTATTCAAATAAACCAAACACTTAAGCTTGCTAAAATTAACAGGAAGAAAGGGAAAAAAGGAAATGGTTAACCCTATAGCCCAGGGAAACGTTGTAAAAGAAAAAGAGAAAAAAAACCCCAGCATGTCTATAAAACTGATCTCTGAACGGCCTTAAGGTTCTGCAGCAGGTTAAAATAACGTGTATGATATGTTACTTGATTTTTACATAGCTCGTTACACCAAAGGAATATTAATTCCACTTCCTGTTATAATGTCTCGGCGTCGTAACGTGCTGCCCTGTAAACTTATTTTTATTTTTTACATTAACAAATAAAATAATACAACTATAATAATAATAGCTTTACAGGGATCAGACAGGTGTGTGTGGTTGATTGCTTTTTAACAGCGCAGGACTACGCCGAGTGCAGTAACACTAAGAGCACAGACTAAAGTGAAGGTACTGTACTTCCGGAAACTGCTTAGGTGAGACGTCAGGTTTTCGAGCGCCGTAAGTAAGTATATGTATTTTATTCCCTTCATTTTGTTAGTAAATCCTTTGATATGTAACAAAATGTATGTTTTTACGTCTGTTTAGACTCGAAACATTGATTTGACATTTAAATTTCTGCGATTAATTATGCGCCCACCGTTCGCACGTAGACCCGTGTCTCTTAAAAAGGTAGTAGTTTTCATAGTAGTAGGTTTCAAAATTGGTGCAGTGGGGAATGTGATTTCTTTGGTAGAGCTGTCAGCAATGGAAGGATCTTATTCCAGTATTTTACCCAAAACCATAGCCAACAAGTCAATATTTTAAATGGAATAGTGTTTAGGGTAAGCTGTTGACTTGGTTGCAAGCACTGAGCAGCACAAATCCAATATACATATGGTATGTAAATATACCGTATGTATTGGTTTTGTTTTCTTTTTCATTTATTTTTTAATAAAAAATTATTTAACCCCTCCACTTGCCTGCTCAGGATTTAGTTAGGATTAATGATTAATTTGTGAGTGATGATGGTTGGACAATAAACATTTCACAAGATAGATCAATACATAGATAGGTAGACGAGGCATGGAAATTCAGTGTGACATTTCATTTATGATATATGATCACAGGATGGCAGAAAACAAAAACAATGCTGAGAACAGCTCAAGTGGATCAGTGACGTTGAAGACCATGATCCGAAAATTGTCAATAAGAAAAAGAAGAGAAAAGGAAGTAGCAACACCAGATGGCACCGATTCTAATACCAAGCCTGGCTCTCCTGACACACAAAGTAAAACACAGTCATCTAACTTTCATTTTTTACTTTCGCTTCTGAAGAATAGTACAAAATGGAACAGAAAGAAAAATAAATCAATAGAAATAAAAATTATGTTTGAATATGTTTTTGCTATTTAATATTATAAAGCTGAATAGAATTAGTATAAAGTAGTAGAAGTATGAAAGCACATCTATTAAGATGTAATCTGCTTTGATTGATAAGTTATAATAACACAATTGCGTAATACCGGTCTGCAAACCTTTCAAGAAAGCTTGGAATGAGATCATGAAAATAAGAGCACTGGTTCTGCATGAATATGCACATGAAGTACGTAGAAGTGAAGTTAGTAGGCCACCATCATGCCCCTGATGACAGTACAATTGTTTACACACAGTATATAATAAAAAAAAAATATATATATAATATAATATTTGCATTAAGTTTAATCATCCAAAAAACAAACTTTCCCCATTTTTATTCATAACAACACTCAGGGGTTAACACACTTAATTAAGAGATAATACAACAAAACCAGAAACAAACAAAAAGAAGGAAAGCAAAGGTAATAATAATAATAATAATAATAATAATAATAATAACCACAGCATTACTACTACTACTACTAATAATAATAAAAATGAATGGAAAAAGTACATTCGTAAAAGAATCAGTGACACAAAAGAAGGACAAAAGAAAGAAAAGGAAGAGAGTAAAAAGATAAATGTATGATTCTAAATCTCTCTTTGTTTCTCTCTCAATCAGGTTTGTTAGCCTTTGAGTGTTCTGGTGAACATAAAGCACTTCATGATTAAACTGACATGATGTTCACATGTATTTCTCTCTTTGGATAGTACTGTGTCATTCCCCTCACTCACTCTTTTAATGCTCCAGCTGGTGCGTAACTTTGCTACAGTCTTAAATACATTTGAATGTCAATTTATTTAATTAAATTGTTGATCATGTGGCAGCACGGTGGTGTAGTGGTTAGCACTGTCGCCTTGCACCTCCAGGGTCCGGGTTCGATTCTCGGCCAGCCTCGATTCCCGTCTATATGTCCATGGAGTTTGCATGTTCTCCCCATGCTTGGTGGGTTTCCTCCCACAGTCCAAAGACATGTAGATTAGGCTAATTGGCATTCCCAAATTGCCGGGAGTGTGTGTATCGGTGTGTGCCCTGCGATGGATTGGCACTCTGTCCAGGGTGTACCCTGCCTTGTGCCCTAAGTCTCCTGGGATAGGCTCCAGGCTCCCCGTGACCCTGAATACAGGATACAGCAATATATACAATGAGTGAGTAAGAGTGAGTAAGTGTTGATCAGGTCAGAACTATTATGATTGGTCCAAATATTTTCCGTTCTTCTGTGTTTGATTGACGTCTTCACACAACTGTAAATGTATGGTAATTTTAACCGGATTATGTGCACATTATTTCTCTTCACTTGGAGAAAAAAAAATGGCGCAGCTTCTTCCGGCCGCAATTGTACCTAAGGGTTTTTTTCTAAATAAATTTTTGAAGAACACTTTAAGGACTGTAGAAGTGCAGTTTGTAAGTTGCACACCTTTATTTACTTGTTATGTAGCATCACCTACAACAGAAGATGGCTTAAGCTGGATAAGTAGAAAAATCAGTTTCAAGCGAAAATCAATCTCAGAAGTATTTAAATCTGTCCCAGAGCATAGCACTATAATGGAGAAAGAGACCATTAACAACTGCAATGACACCTTTAATATTCCACCATCACCGTTGTCAGGTAAGCAATTTACTAAGTACTAGAATTTACTAAGGCCTAATATAGGATATAATGCATATCTGTGAATGTGACAAATAGTCATGCCCTGTGTAAATCTTAATCATTTTCTTTCCTATCTCTTGTGAAGTGATGGAGATTAACAAACTAATTGAAACAGAAGCCTTGGAAATGGCCTATTGTAATATACTCTCTCTGGAGAATGAGATTGAGTGTGAGAAGGAAGCTTTAGGAGAAGAAAGTTCTTCAGTGAAACTGGCCCATAAAGAAAAAGATTTGAATCTGCTTTATAACTACCTGAAGGATAAACTTAGTAAAATTGTCCATCAATCATGTGATCAGCCTTCTTTCAAAAAAGAGCTGTTGGTGCAGGTAGTCCACATCTTTCAGAATAAGGAAAAGAAGGGAGGAGATGAATGGAAGGAATGGAAAGATGTTTGGAGGATTGCAGTGAAGCAAGGGGTGAAAGAGACACTCGAGAACATCCCCCCTAAAAGCTGTGAGCAAAATGATTCGTGTATAGCAGTACACTTGGAGCTTTTGGGTAATAAGATTGTGGAGCTGCTGGAGATGGTAAAGGCAGAGATTCAGAATTTGTATCCACCAAAATTTCAAGTGATTGAAACCTATGCTACATCTTGTCATGAGTTTGTAGGTGAACATTTAAAAGTGCTTCTGGGACAGGTCACAGAACTGAAAGATTATAATGCTTTACTGGATTTTGCTATCAACCAATATCATAGGTGAGAACTTGCCCTGAGCATTACAGATATTTATACAGAGTAGTTACCAATAAAATCAAATTCTAACCAAATTTTCATTGTACTTTGCAGTGGAACGATTCTTAGTAGTCCATCTTTGCAACCAGAGATGAAGGAGCTGAAGTTTCCCACACTATCTGATGACTTGCTAGGCCAGATTAAGAAAGCATATTTTGACTGTCTCCAGGTAAGAAACAGCCATGTTAATCTTAGCAATACATTCAGCAATAAAATGTTCGCTATGTGTGTGTATATATATGACAATGAAACTGAAACGCCTGGTTTTAGACCACAGTAATTATGTGGTTAGTATGGTGTAGGGCCTCCTTTTGTGGCCAATACAGCATCAATTAATCTTGGGAATGACACATACAAGTCCTGCACAGTAGCCAGAGGGATTTGGAGCCATTCACTGAATAGTGGCAAGGTCACTACAGTACGTGATGCTGGTGGAGAAAAACATTTTCTGACTCGCTTCTCCAAAACACCTCAAAGTGGGTAAATAATATTTAGATCTGGTGACAGTGCAGGCCATGGGAGATCTTCATCAAACCACCCTGTCACCAGACTTGCTGTGTGTATTGGTGCATTATCATCCTGATACATAGCACCTGTTGTCAGGATACAATGTTTGAACCATGGTCCTCCAGAATGGTTCGGTAGTCCTTGGCAGTGACGCGCCCATCTAGCACAAGTATTGGACCTAGGGAATGCCATGGTATTGCAGCCCAAACCATCGCTGATCCACCCCCATGCTTCACTCTGGGCATGCAACAGTCTGGGTGGTACGCTTCTTTTCGGGCTTCCCCACACCGTAACTCTCCCGGATGTGGAAAAGACTGTGAAGGTGAACTCATCAGAGAACAACACATGTTTCACATTGTCCACAGCCCAAGATTTTCGATGCTGGCACCATTGAAACCGACGTTTGGCATTGGCAAGTGACCAAAGGTTTGGCTATAGAAGCCAAGCCATGTATATTGACCCTGTGCAGCTTCCAACAAATAGCTTTGATGGAAACATATATGGGGAGTTGAGGTGCACATTTAATTCTGCAGTGAGTTGGGCAGCTGTGGTTTTATGTTTTTTGGATACAATCCAGGTTAGCACCCGGACATCCTTTTCAGACAGCTTCCTCTTGCGTCCACAGTTACTCCTGTGGATGTGGTTCTTCCTTCTTCGTGGTATGCTGACATTATCCTGAATTCCGCGGCTCACAAATATATCACAAAGATTTGCTGTCTTGGTCACAGATGAACCAGCGAGACGCACAACAACAATTTGTCTTCTTTTGAACTCTGACATGTCAACCATAATGTTGTATGAATTGCAATATTTTAAGCTAAACTCTGCTATTACTCTGCTAATTAAACATTCACACTCTGCTCTTACTAGTGGAATGAGCAATCAATGAAGATTGGCCACCAGCCTGGTCAGATTTAACTATTAAACCTTCAACACTAAATTGGCCAGTGTTTCAGTTTCATTGTCCAACCTGTATATATATATATATATATATATATATATATATATATATATATATATATATATATAATTATTATTATTTTTAAATCAGGAGAATCTACATGCCTCAGTGGTCAATGTCATTAATACTGAAAAGGAGAATATATGGATGAAGAAAGTAACACCCAAGAGAGAAAAAGATGAAATATTCCTGACCTCTGAAGTTTCTACAGATATCTGTGATGTATGGACACCATATTTCCCTAAAGAATCTACCTTCACAAAATTGCATGTTGTGTGTTTTGTCTGGGCTGCAATGTTTTGGCTTACTTTGTCAACTGTCAGTATGTTTGATTAGTTGGAATAAGCAGGTTTCTTAAACTTGTCGGTTATTAGAATATAAATACATTTGTGACAAAGATGATTGGTAATATTTAGTCAAATGTGAGGGTACTCTAATCAAAACAGACTGTCTCTCATTTAGTTAATCAGGAAATATTCTGATAGTTGTGCAAAAACTGATGGGAATCTGGAAAAGATGGCTGCATGTAAATGTATGGAGGCTCTGAAACACTTTCCCAAAAGGTAAATAAATGGCTCTTTCATGAGTTGTATTGTAAACTTTAAATATAACACCTAACTGATGTGTAAAATTTCTTTTACATCTATGAAACACCAGTTTATACAATTCCAATGTCGTCTTTTAGTTTTTAATGATTCAATTTATGTTCATTTCATTTAGATTTGAAGAGGAATTTTCAAATCACAGCTACTCTTTGTTGGGGTCAGACTTACTGGACAGCTGCCTGTGGGCTGAATATCATGTTGCCTATATCAACAGTTTTAGCTCCCTCAAGTAAGTCTGCAATAAGACTAATGCTTCAGAGGCAGTCCTTGCTCGGTTGTGCTTTTATAAAAGTAGTTACACTTTTCGATGGTTAATTACTTTTGTAATTCAGCACATTAGGCTAATTGGCGTTCCCAAATTGCCCAAAGTGTGTGAATAAGGCTGTGAGTGTGTGTGTGTGTGTGTGTGTGTGCCCTGCGATGGATTGGCACCCCATCCAGGGTGTACCCCGTCTCATGGCCTAAATTTCCTGGGATAGGCTTCCAGACCCTGTATACAGGATGAAGCGGTGTAGACGATGAGTGAGTGAGTGAGTGAGTGAGGTTATTGAAATCTTGCAAGAACTGTAGCTTAGAAACATGACACTATCCCAGTTTTGTAGTCTCTGCATTGGTTATGAATATACGATAAATGTTCATATATTGTATGTTTTTGTTCCAGAGAGCACATAGAGGGCTATAGAGAGAAGTGCTCAAAGCAGGTGGAAGAACTTATCACAGAGGTGGATGGATTTATTGTACATCTGACACAAGCTCTCCTGGAACAATTTAGAGCTGAAATTGAGGTGAGCTGATTCGGATGTAGGGGTTATATGACCAAATTTTCTTATTTGTGTGAATTGCTATACAGTTGATAAAACAGCCAGTTGATTTATAAGAATTGTTAATGCAGATTACTTATTCTTTGTATTTGTGTCAGCCCTTCCTAGGACGTCTAATGACCAGGAATTGGCTCAACACAGATACTGATTTTAATGAACTGGTTAACAGAATAGAGACTTACTCTGGATACAGCAAATCTATGAGACAGCTATCTGCCCAAGTGAGTATGATCATTTGGACTCCTGGTAAATTAAGAAACGAATATGCTACATATTATCCTAACCTTGTCTTCCCCTCTAGATTTTTGCCAGTGATGTGCATTACCTTGTGATGAAGGGTTACATATCTGAACTGCTAAGGAATAAATATTCCTGCAAAGGCAAGAAAAATGAGGATGCTGCAGCTAAAATTTATGAGCAGTGCACTGTGCTTAATAAACTGTTTTGTGAAATGGTAAGACAGATGTTACTGTATGTGTTCAGATAAAAAAAAAGTATTTTTGCAAGTACTTCTCATTATGCAGTGAAATATTAAAAATGTATTCCTGTTCTCCAGGGGTCCAGGCTAGACTGGCTTCACTCACTGGGATTTTATATCAGTGAAATCATTAAACAGGAACATGAGAAAGATATAAAGAATGTCTTAACACCATTGGTTGAAAATTACCCAGACATAAGGTAAGCACGGTTTCTCATTGTTTATAACAATCTATGTTTATGACATAGTACTACACATTTGAGATATCATGTTCTAACAATTTTTTTTTATTTCTAGTAAAAGGCAGTTCTCAGCTATTTTGACCTTCAGAGACAGTGGTTTAAAGTTTGAGAGGTCACCGGCTATTCATTGCTTCACTGAGATTAAACGGAAGCTAGAAAACAATAAAACAGAAAATCCTGCAAACCATGTCTTCTTCAGTGACATCAAGGTACTTGTGTTAACTAATAAAACTGCATATACTCAGTAGATGATCTGTAAATTGATTTTGAAAAAAAATATATGTAATTATAAATTATTTATGTTATTTAATTATAAATGAATTTCATTATAAGAAGGGCGGCATGGCGGCTTAGTGGTTAGCACTGTCGCCTTGCACCTCCAGGTTCTGGGTTCAGGGTCTCAGGTCCGGTTGGGTTTACTTCGGGTTCGTTGGTTTCTTCCCCAAGGCCAAAGACATGCATATTAGGCTAATTGGCGTTCCCAAATTGTCTGAAGTGTGTGAGTGTCTGTGTGTGTGTGTGCCTTGCGATGGTTTGGCAACCTGTCCAGGGCTACCGTGCCTCGTGCCCTACTTCTCCTGGGATAGGCTCCAGCCCCCACGTGACCCTGTATACAGAAGTGAATTATAAGGATTACTGGATCCTTAGTTACATAGGCACAGCCTATTACCACTATATACCAAATTTATTTATGTATTAAAGTAGACTATATGTACAGAGTTTCCAATAAGGGTTAAAAATCATTTCTTTCATTTTTAGTGAAACACACATCAGCCTGGGGATCTTCTACAAGTTCGTAAGCCTTGATGACCTCTATCATTACAGCAATCATGTTGGATGCAAGTGCAGGTTTTTATTAATACAAACAAATAAATCCAATAAACTTTTCAAAGTATGTAGTCATGAAACAGACACTAATCAGGTGATGAGCAGCAATACCAGATCAGAACAAAGAAAGAGCAGAAAGATTTATTTAAATTATTATAAAATAAATGTATTACAATTAAAATGTAAAAATACAATCCTTTGTAGAATAACGATTATTAATGAGCAGGGACACTTTGAAAGGAGAGTTTGTTTGCTGTTTTTAGATGATATATAACAAGTATACAACTTCACATTTATGTAGTTATCTAATCAGTCAATTATGTTGCAGCAGGGCATTAAAAAAATCATGCAGATACGGGTCATGTGCTTCAGTTAATGTTCACATTAAACATTAGAATGAAGAAAAATTAGATCTCTGTGATTTTAACAGTAGCTAGGTTGTTGGTACCAAATGGGCTGGTTTGAATATTTTACAAACTATTGATATGTTGGAAATTTTACTCTCAACAGTGTTTAGGATTTACACAGAATGATGCAGTAAAACAAAATACAGAGTGAGCAACAGTTCTGTTGGTGGTGGTGGAATTAGCTCAGTGTGTTAACATTAACTGAAGTTCATGGCCACTGCTTACATGTTTTTTTGTATTGCACTGCTGGGACAGTATAATGTATAACACTGACTTCAGACACACTAAATATAGACCACCAGAGTGAATTTAAAATGATCAATTAAGATGTTTAAAATTTCATTGCTTCATTTTTTTTTTCAGTACATTCACTGCTGCATTCTTTTTAAAATTTTTTATTTTTTTTTAATTTAATGCACCATATTGTTGATCATGGAGGCTGTCACTTTTGGCCTCGGATACACATTAGAGTGCTTTAGGAACAAACCACCAACGTGACTTCTGAAGGTTGTGCTTTTATAAAAGTAGATACACTTTTTGATGGTTAATTAATCTTGTGTGTTTTATTAGCACTACATGCTAGACACATGCTTAATGGTTGTGGGAATAGGAAGGGAGTACTTTCTTCCTTTCTTGATTTTTCAATGTGAATTTAAATTCTTTGAGAAAAAATTCCTACATATTGAAATCTGTTGTGATTTTCATTGTCATGTTAAGTTATTCGCTTGGTTTTATACTGTAGGGTGTTGTGGACTATCCAACTGTTATTTGGACTATGCAGCTATTTTTTCATTAATTTATATTTTATAGCTAGTGCGTGTGAAGCACAGTATCAGAACCAAATTGTTGTTTATAGTTAGATCCCACAAAATTAGGAAATGTCAAAACATAAAGGCTAATGTGTGTAAATAAAAACCAAGATAAGCTTCATTAATAATAATACTAATAATAATGCTAATAATACTACTACTACTACTAATAAAAACAATAATAATAATAATTCTGTAAATAAAGTATTAATCCTATTTATATTTTGAAAATAAAGTAAAATAATTCTTAATTATAAATTAAGAGACCATATTTTTTTTTAAAGGTGTTTTAATGTAATATTTTTTGGGGCTATAATTCGTGTTTAAACTATGATTCACAATGTACCTAATATTAAAAAAAAATACGCATGTAAATTGTATTATTTCTGTTGTTTCATATATTAGGTCTACTTCTATTCATATGTGTGGAACTTGGATTCCTATTTGATAGTTTGTTTTGTACATTACTGTTATTTGCCACTAGATGGAGCCACAGCTAGTTTAGAATCTAAAGGAGGCTTTGCCATCTCAAATATAGAAAAAACTGTATTAAACTTCTGTGTATTATTAGAAGAATATGAGATTTTTTAAACATTCTCACTCACATTTTAAAAGTAATAAGGTGCGCTTTGGATCTATGCATTTATGAGAACCGACCTTGTATCGTTTGTATAATTCAGTTCCTTTAATTATTATGAAACACATGCTTATATAATGTGAAAAAAGAAATTCACAAAGCTGTCCAAAAACTATTATGCTACTTAGGTATATGACAAGCACAAGGCACACCACTACATATGAAGAGTACTGGTTGGTATAAATAGGTTAGCAGGACTAAATATAACAAGAGTTTATGAATCTTTTAGTAAGGTGGAAGGTGTGTAAGGTAACCTGGAATAAAAGTTTCTGTTGGATATAAATATATAAAGTTTTGAAATGTTTCTGATTTTATTTATAATAAATTGTCTGGATTTGTAAGTAAATGCAAATACCCATATATTATCAGGCATACAGTACAGACCAAAAGTTTGGACACACCTTCTCATTCAAAGAGTTTTCTTTATTGTGTTCTTTAGCCCAAACAAGTCTTCTGCTTGTTGCTTGTCCTTAGCAGTGGTTTCCTAGCAGAGTCACACAGTCTCCTCTTAACAGTTGTTCTAGAGATGTGTCTGCTGCTAGAACTCTGTGTGGCATTGACCTGGTCTCTGATCTGAGCTGCTGTTAACCTGCGATTTCTGAGGCTGGTGACTCGGATGAACTTATCCTCCGCAGCAGAGGTGACTCTTGGTCTTCCTTTCCTGGGGCGGTCCACATGTGTGCCAGTTTCTTTGTAGCGCTTGATGGTTTTTGTGACTGCACTTGGGGACACTTTGAAAGTTTTCCCAATTTTTCGGACTGACTGACCTTCATTTCTTAAAGTAATGATGGCCACTCGTTTACTTAGCTGCTTTTTTCTTGTCATAATATAAATTCAAACTCTTTGAATAAGAAGGTGTGTCCAAACTTTAGGTCAGTACTGTACGTACAGTATACCACAGGCTATTTGCATTTGATGATGCCTGCAAATTTCTATAACATGCAAAGGTGAAACAGCTGATGGGTTAAATAAAATAAATATTTACATATTTTATATACCAATCAACCATAACAGTAACAAATTAACATTGATTATTACATTACACTTATTACATGTCAGATCTATTACATTTTAAAGATCGCCAGAGACTCAGTTGTACAGACATCTAGAGGAAGTTCATTCCACCACGTAGGTGGCAGAACAAAAAAGATGCATGTCTACCGTGATCTCTGAGAGATGGTGGGATCAGCTGCAAAGTGCTGGAGGATTGGAGGGAAGGTGGTGTGGTGCGTGGTGTGATTAGAACTGAGAGTATATGGGTGCTGGGGCGTTTTTAGCTTTGTAGCCAAGCATCAGAGTTTTGAATTTGACGCGGCCAGCTACAGGAAACCAATGCAGGGAGCGGAGAAGTGAGGTAGTGTGGTAGAACTTGGGAAGGTTGAAAACAAGACCTGCAGCTGCATTCTGGATCAGTTGTAGGGAATGGTGGACAGAGGCAGACCTGCCAGGAGCGAGTTGTAGTAAATGTAAATTGTAAATGCCCTTCCCTTTCTAAAAAACAAAAGATTAACCAATCAGAAAATGTTAAAATGTTATCTTCATAGCCAAGCATTTGCCAACTGTCATTTGCCACATGCCTAGGGAAGCTTGGGTGAAGGTTGAGGTTTTATAATAACAACCTGGTGTACTTCAACATCTGACCTTCAACAGCTGACCTTCACCTAGAGTATGTGTTTATTGTGTCTGTTATCCAGTGTTAACTCCAGCTACTGTATATCCATAGGTGCACTCTGCTTCCCCTCACCTTGGCTGGTATTTAACACCTCAATACCCCCTGCAAAAATTTCATAAGGAACTTACAAGGACTAACAACGACCTTTCATGCTCATATTGTAAGGATGGGCAATTTTGACCATGGAAAATATATAACACAGTTGGGATGTGTGCTATACTTTTCAGTAATACCTATGAGGATGAAACTGTCCAATGGATAACCAGCCTGATAATAGGCCATGCAGTGGAATAATCTGTACTTATATACAGACATACTTCCTGTGTCTTTTTTACTGTGTATGATGAATAACTGGTATGATAAACAAGCAAGTATGCTTTGCTATGCCCCACCTCTTGTTTCACCTATAAAAATGAGTCTGCCAACCTCAGTAGGACCCCATTAGCCCCAGCAACCTGTTCATACCTTGTTCATATGTTGGGGCATGAAAGTTGCTGTCAGCTATACTGAATCTGACGTGATGGGTAAGCGAAAAAACAGGTAGAAATACACCAGTTTTCAGTACACCACTTTAATGGAGAATAAACAGGTACAGTAGTGGTAGAGTGAGAAGAAACTATCTAGTTAATTGATAACGTCAAATATATCCTGTATGGTCAAATATATTCGAGTGGCCATCAATATACAGCTGTGGCCAAAAGTTTTGAGAATGACACAAATATTAATTTTCAAAAGTCTGCTGCCTCAGTGTTTTTAGGCCATTTAGTCAGATGTTAATATGGTATGTTGAAGTATAATTGCAAGCATTTCATAAGTGGCAAATGCTTTTATTGACAATGACATTATGTTTATGCAAAGAGTAAATATTTGCAGTGTTGACCCTTCTTTACAGTATCAAGACGTCTGCAATTCTCCCTGGCATGCTGTCAATCTACCTGACTGATGGTAGCCCATTCTTCCACAATCAAAGTTTGGAGTTTGACAGAATTTGTGGGTTTTGGTTTGTCCACTTACCTCTCCTCTTGAGGATTGACCATAACGTCTCAAAGGCATTAAGGTCTGGGGAGTTTACTGGCTATGGATCCAAAATTTCTATGTTTTGTTTCCTGAGCCACTTAGTTCTAACCTTCGCATTATGGCAGGGTAGCTCCATTATGCTGCAAAAGGCATTGTTCATCACCAAACTGTTCTTAGATGGTTGTTCTCTGAGGATTTTTTTGTACCATTCTTTGTGTTCTTAAGAAAAATTATGAATGAGTACACTCTCTTGGCTGAGAAGTCACCTCATACATGAATAGTCTCAGGGTGCCTTACTGTTGGCATGACACAGGATTCATGATAGCACTCACTTTTCCTTCTCCAGACAAGCTTTTTTCCGGATACCCCAAACATTTGGAAAGGGGATTCATCAGAGAAAATGACTTTACCCCAGTCTTCAGCAGTCCAATCCCTGTACCTTTTGCAGAATATCAGTCTATCCCAGATGTTTTTCCTGGTGATAGATGGCTTCTTTGCTGCCCTTTCTTGAAATGTATGAAATGTTCATCAGTCCAATGTCGAAACTTTTGCCCATGGCTGTACTTTGGCAGCCCTGTAAAGTATTCTCTGTGTGGGAAACACTGACTCTTGAATTCGCAAAAAGGGTTCACATTACATTTATCTGTTAAGTTAAATAGCCAGTGTTTAAATGTTTTACATTATATGGTCAAACGTTTTTAGACATCTGACAATAACACTCACATGTGCTTCTTAACTACCCACTCTGTCACATCGAGTTACATTCACACTACTGTATGTCTGCAAAAAACTGTATAAACACAGTAAGAACACTTGTACACCCTGGCAGAAAACCAGTAAGGTAAAACTGGTAAGAATGTAGTATTGTATCCCTTGACATGCAGCTGCCATGCTTTTTTGGACAAGTAAAAAAAAAAAAAAAAAAACGGGTAAGGACGAGGTGAAAGCAAGATGCAGGAAGATCAAGAAAAGGGTGTGAAAAGGTTTTCGTTGTTAACGGCACATCATTGACGTACTACAAGCATGGCAAAGGAAAGAAAGATTGAATGGCACAAGACTGAAAATGTCATTGTGAGAACACTATTAACATGGCAACAGTGCAGTGGCATTCCAATGACAAACCAGGCAGGATGCCATTCAATCTTTCCGGTCTGTGCCATAGCACATCAATGATTTCCAGTTAATAATGAAAACCATTAAATGGTCACTCTTATTTAGTCCTTCCTGTGTCTTACTTCCACCATGTCAACAATATGACAGTGTTATGGTCAATTATGTCCTGTTTACAGTCCCATTGTAGAAATTAGCATAAATACTGATGATGAAATGCACTCGTCATGTCACAATATTTATACCAACCTACTGGATGCAATGACAAAGTGGTAATCATGTGATAAGCACCTGCTAAGAGTGTGATGCAATTTGATCAGATATATTAATAATAATAGTGAGAGCATAAAGGAACTTCTCCCAAAGTCTGTGGGTTTTCCCATAAAAATATAGCAAGAATATTCAAGAATATATAACCATTTTTATTTTAGTAGGATTTATTGTGGCATATGTTTGGATGTAAATACAATAATGTGTTTTACAGTAATGCAGAACAAGAAAGGGAACTTGGCTGAAAATTTTTTAAATGCACTTTCAAAATTGTAGATGGGTAAGTTTTTCATGATTATAGCTCATGGGAACACAATATTAAATTACAATGAGATTTTTGCAAAAGAATATTACACTATTATATATATTTCAATAGTCACATATATATGAACATCTCTAAATGTGACACAGTTACATTTATCTGCATATGACACTTTAAGCTATTTTTATGCTCTATACTGAATATTCTAATTAACCATATTTATTTAATTATGGTATTAAATAGGTGTTGGTCTTAGCCCTAACTTGCAGTACATTAACACAACACATTTGGTTACACAAGTAATTCATTCTGAAGCATGATACCAAGTTATACAACCCAAGCTTAAAGCAAATTTGTAGGATTTGTGAGACCACACTGATTTCTCTGCTTTACACTGCCTTCAATCTAGTTTTAATGGACAGCTCAATTTTTTTTTCCTTCACCTGTTGAAGAAGCTATATGCCTTAGTACTGTGATGTGTCAGTGCCCATTATAATTGCTTTACTTCACTCCCTCAAAAAATCAAACAAAAAAATGTCAAAAGTCTTGAATTCAGGATGCTGTGTCATCATGTAAAGTCTCATTAAGGCCACCTTCAAAAACCTGTATTATCTGTGTCACAAACATTTTCTCTGTCATCACTAATGAACTTCCTTTATAGAGTGCTTCTGGTAAATGGTTCTATGTTCTGTTTGAATTGTTGTTTCCTCAGTTGACAACATTGAGTCAGTGACATTTTCTGCAGGCAATGTATTGAGCTCTTGTTTATCTACTTTAGTGATGATTGTAGCGTGTTCTGTTTTAGAAACACTTTGCACATTTGCCACAACTATGTGTCCTGGTATTTGTTTTAGAGTATCCACAGAAGAAGAGGATGTTTCAGAAGAGAATGGAATGTTTACTTTCTCTGGCTGATGAGGCTCAATGGAAATTAGTTCACTCCTGGCTGTTGAAGTAACAATATGAATGTCACTCCCTTCAGCATTAGCAATAGATTCAGAATATTTAACTTTGACCTTTGTAGGGCTGGACAGGGATAGGCTAATCTGTTCAGTTGTAAGTGCAGAACTTATATCTGCAAAAGCATCTGACGAACTTAATGACAAAGTAGGACTAATATTGTCCTCATCAAATTCTCTTGAGAAACTTTGCTTGCACTCATTTTCATTTATGTCATTTTCTGGACTGGGTTCAGCTTTTCTGAGTAATTGGGAAGTTATTCTTTCATTGTCTTTGGCTGTTTTGGTTGGAGAGGAGAACGCTGGAAATCTAAACCAGTCACTAATTTCAGGTTGTGTTTGTTTTTGCCCAACCAAATTGTTTTGCTCTGTCTTTGATTTTTCTTGAGCTCCTCCATCTTCATGTTTTGAAACACTCTCTGCCGAAAACTGACCTTTAACTGTAATGTTACATTCTTCTTTTGTCAGAGGAATATCAGGATATATTTTCTTTGCTCCTTCATTTTCATCAAATGTAGGAACATTAAATTCAACTTCAAAGCCACTGAGAACATCAGCAAGTGCTGGCAAAATTAATTTTGAGGATGTTTTGACTCTTTGTGTGTATTTCTGTTTCGATTCCAAGATGTCAAGGCGAGCTTTATCATTTTCAGCATTATATGTTCCCATTAGGGAATCCATTTGTGGTATGTGGTCATCATTGTTTATTTCCAAATTCTTAACTTTAACATTAAGAGACTGAGTTTTCACTTCCTTTGTCAAGGAAATGCCACTTTCTGCCTTTGATGTACTTTTACCAACTATATTGATTTCTGGGTCTCTAACCTTAGGGTGTCTCATTCCAAAATCATCAATTTTGGTTACAGCATGCTCTTTTATATCCTCTGAAACTGACTCAGCTGAAAAATGAGCATCTGGTAAACTTACTTCAAGTCCTTTAACAAATTTTGGGATATTTATTAAGGGAAATTTTAATTTGGTTGGTGAACTAGACTTTGTTAGAAGGTTTTGTTCTGCAGTAATTTCTGTGGTTGGTCCTTCAATTTTGGATTTCTCTAGTGTAGAAATATCAGCAATTTGGAGACTCAGATCACTTGCAGGAACCTTGCTGTCTGATTTACTGAATTTGGAAAAAGACAATCCTGGTGTCTTCATTTTTACTTCAAAATCTTTGGAATCCACTTCTGGCAGATCAGCTTTTACTTCAGCTGTTAAACCCTGAACTTCAACATCAGGTGGATGAACTTCTACTTTTCCCTTGGGTATAGAAATGTCAATCTCTGCCTTGTCTGAACCTACATCTATTTTCGGACCTTTTATTTCTGGAAGACTGATACCAAATTTTGGCAATTTGAATTTAGTCCCTTGCTCCTTAATTTGAATATCCTGATTTTTTATTTCCATAGAGACAGATTTGGTTTCTTTGTCTGCATCAGGCCCTTTTACATCCACGGAGAGTGGCTCAACTGACTGTTTTATCTCTGCATGTGGTAGACTTATTTCAGGTCGTTTAACCTCTACATCCACATCAGGGATCTCTACTGATGCTTTTGGACCTTTAGCGCCAAACTTTGGAAAGTTGATTGAAGGAAATTTTAACTTTGTTGGAGAACCAAATTTTGACCGGCCTTTTAGTTCTGCATCTTCTATTGATACTGTTACATCAGTAGTTGGCTTTTCAATCTCTAAATTTCCTTCAGGCAAAGACACATCAACTTCAGGTGTCTTAACTTCTGATTTATCAAATCCAATTTTAGGAAATGAAAAGCCTGGTGTCTTCATTTTTACTTCAAAATTTTTGGAATCCATTTCTGGCAGATCAGCTTTTACTTTGGCTGTTACACCCTGAACTTCAACATCAGGTGGATGAACTTCTACTTTTCCCTTGGGTAGAGAAATGTCAATCCCCGCCTTGCCTGAACTTACATCTATTTTCGGACCTTTTACGTCCACTGAGAGTGGCTCAGTTGACAATTTTATCTCTGCATCTGGTAGACTTATTTCAGGTCCTTTAACATCTGATTCCACATTAGGGATCTCTACTGATGCTTTTGGACCTTTAACGCCAAACTTTGGGAAGTTCAGTGAAGGCAATTTAAACTTAGTTGGAGAACCAAACTTTGACCGGCCTTTTAGTTCTGCATTTTCTATTGATACTGTTACATCAGTAGTTGGCTTTTCAATCTCTAAATTTCCTTCAGGCAAAGACACATCAACTTCACGTGCCTTAACTTCTGATTTATCAAATCCAATTTTAGGAAACGAAAAGCCTGGTGTCTTCATTTTTACTTCAAAATCTTTCGTATCCAATTCTGGCAGGTCAGCTTTTACTTCGGCTGTTACACTCTGAACTTCAACATCAGGTGGATGAACTTCTACTTTTCCCTTGGGGACAGAAATGTCAATCTCCGTCTTGCCTGAACTTGCATCTATTTTTGGACCTTTTATTTCAGGAAGACTGATTCCAAAATTTGGCAATTTGAATTTAGTCCCTTGCTCCTTAATTTGAATATCCTGATTTTTTATTTCCATACTGACAGATTTGGTTTCTTTGTCTGCATCAGGCGCTTTTACATCCACTGAGGGTGGCTCAACTGACAGTTTTATCTCTGCATCTGGTAGAATTATTTCAGGTCGTTTAACCTCTACATCCACATCAGGGATTTCTACTGATGCTTTTGGACCTTTAGCGCCAAACTTTGGAAAGTCGATTGAAGGAAATTTAAACTTTGTTGGAGAACCAAATTTTGACCGGCCTTTTAGTTCTGAATCGTCTATTGATACTGTTACATCAATAGTTGGCTTTTCAATCTCTAAATTTCCCTCAGGCAAAGACACATCAACTGCAGGTGCCTTAACTTCTGATTTATCAAATCCAATTTTAGGAAATGAAAAGCCTGGTGTCTTCATTTTTACTTCAAAATTTTTGGAATCCATTTCTGGCAGATCAGCTTTTACTTTGGCTGTTACACCCTGAACTTCAACATCAGGTGGATGAACTTCTACTTTTCCCTTGGGTAGAGAAATGTCAATCCCCGCCTTGCCTGAACTTACATCTATTTTCGGACCTTTTACGTCCACTGAGAGTGGCTCAGCTGACAATTTTATCTCTGCATCTGGTAGACTTATTTCAGGTCCTTTAACATCTGATTCCACATTAGGGATCTCTACTGATGCTTTTGGACCTTTAACGCCAAACTTTGGGAAGTTCAGTGAAGGCAATTTAAACTTAGTTGGAGAACCAAACTTTGACCGGCCTTTTAGTTCTGCATTTTCTATTGATACTGTTACATCAGTAGTTGGCTTTTCAATCTCTAAATTTCCTTCAGGCAAAGACACATCAACTTCACGTGCCTTAACTTCTGATTTATCAAATCCAATTTTAGGAAACGAAAAGCCTGGTGTCTTCATTTTTACTTCAAAATCTTTCGTATCCAATTCTGGCAGGTCAGCTTTTACTTCGGCTGTTACACTCTGAACTTCAACATCAGGTGGATGAACTTCTACTTTTCCCTTGGGGACAGAAATGTCAATCTCCGTCTTGCCTGAACTTGCATCTATTTTTGGACCTTTTATTTCAGGAAGACTGATTCCAAAATTTGGCAATTTGAATTTAGTCCCTTGCTCCTTAATTTGAATATCCTGATTTTTTATTTCCATACTGACAGATTTGGTTTCTTTGTCTGCATCAGGCGCTTTTACATCCACTGAGGGTGGCTCAACTGACAGTTTTATCTCTGCATCTGGTAGAATTATTTCAGGTCGTTTAACCTCTACATCCACATCAGGGATTTCTACTGATGCTTTTGGACCTTTAGCGCCAAACTTTGGAAAGTCGATTGAAGGAAATTTAAACTTTGTTGGAGAACCAAATTTTGACCGGCCTTTTAGTTCTGAATCGTCTATTGATACTGTTACATCAGTAGTTGGCTTTTCAATCTCTAAATTTCCCTCAGGCAAAGACACATCAACTGCAGGTGCCTTAACTTCTGATTTATCAAATCCAATTTTAGGAAATGAAAAGCCTGGTGTCTTCATTTTTACTTCAAAATCTTTGGAATCCACTTTTGGCAGGTCAGCTTTTACTTCGGCTGTTACACCCTGAACTTCAACATCAGGTGGATGAACTTCTACTTTTCCCTTGGGGACAGAAATGTCAATCTTCGCCTTGCGTGAACTTACATCTATTTTTGGACCTTTTACATCCACTGAGAGTGGCTCAGCTGACAATTTTATCTCTGCATCCGGTAGACTTATTTCAGGTCCTTTAACATCTGCTTCTACATTAGGGATCTCTACTGATGCTTTTGAACCTTTAATGCCAAACTTTGGGAAGTTCAGTGAAGGCAATTTAAACTTAGTTGGAGAACCAAACTTTGACCGGCCTTTTAGTTCTGCATCTTCTGTTGATACTGTTACATCAGTAGTTGGCTGTTCAATCTCTAAATTTCCTTCAGGCAAAGACACATCAACTTCAGGTGCCTTAACTTCTGATTTATCAAATCCAATTTTAGGAAAAGAAAAGCCAGGTGTCTTCATTTTTATTTCAAAATCTTTGGAATCCACTTCTGGCAGATCAGCCCTTACTTCAGCTGTTACACCCTGAACTTCAACATCAGGTGGATGAACTTCTACTTTTCCCTTGGGTCCAGAAATGTCAATCTCCGCCTTGCCTGAACTTACATCTATTTTTGGACCTTTTATTTCAGGAAGACTGATTCCAAAATTTGGCAATTTGAATTTAGTCCCTTGCTCCTTAATTTGAATATCCTGATCTTTCATTTCCATACTGACAGATTTGGTTTGTTTGTTTGCATCAGGCCCTTTTACATCCACTGAGAGTGGCTCAGCTGGCAATTTTATCTCTGCATCTGGTAGATTTATTTCAGGTCCTTTAACCTCTACATCCACATCAGGGATCTCTACTGATGCTTTTGGCCCTTTAACGCCAAACTTTGGGAAGTTCAGTGAAGGCAATTTAAACTTAGTTGGAGAACCAAACTTTGACCGGCCTTTTAGTTCTGCATCTTCTATTGATACTGTTACATCAGTAGTTGGCTTTTCAATCTCTAAATTTCCTTCAGGCAAAGACACATCAACTTCAGGTGCCTTAACTTCTGATTTATCAAATCCAATTTTAGGAAACGAAAAACCAGGTGTCTTCACTTTTATTTCAAAATCTTTGAAATCCAATTCTGGCAGATCAGCTTTCACTTCAGCTGTTACACCCTGAAGTTCAACATCAGGTGGATGAACTTCTACTTTTCCCTTGGGTCCAGAAATGTCAATCTCCGCCTTGCCTGAACTTACATCTAGTTTTGGACCTTTTATTTCAGGAAGACTGATTCCAAAATTTGGCAATTTGAATTTAGTCCCTTGCTCCTTAATTTGAATATCCTGATTTTTTATTTCCATACTGACAGATTTGGTTTCTTTGTCTGCATCAGGCGCTTTTACATCCACTGAGGGTGGCTCAACTGACAGTTTTATCTCTGCATCTGGTAGAATTATTTCAGGTCGTTTAACCTCTACATCCACATCAGGGATTTCTACTGATGCTTTTGGACCTTTAGCGCCAAACTTTGGAAAGTCGATTGAAGGAAATTTAAACTTTGTTGGAGAACCAAATTTTGACCGGCCTTTTAGTTCTGAATCGTCTATTGATACTGTTACATCAGTAGTTGGCTTTTCAATCTCTAAATTTCCCTCAGGCAAAGACACATCAACTGCAGGTGCCTTAACTTCTGATTTATCAAATCCAATTTTAGGAAATGAAAAGCCTGGTGTCTTCATTTTTACTTCAAAATCTTTGGAATCCACTTTTGGCAGGTCAGCTTTTACTTCGGCTGTTACACCCTGAACTTCAACATCAGGTGGATGAACTTCTACTTTTCCCTTGGGGACAGAAATGTCAATCTTCGCCTTGCGTGAACTTACATCTATTTTTGGACCTTTTACATCCACTGAGAGTGGCTCAGCTGACAATTTTATCTCTGCATCCGGTAGACTTATTTCAGGTCCTTTAACATCTGCTTCTACATTAGGGATCTCTACTGATGCTTTTGAACCTTTAATGCCAAACTTTGGGAAGTTCAGTGAAGGCAATTTAAACTTAGTTGGAGAACCAAACTTTGACCGGCCTTTTAGTTCTGCATCTTCTGTTGATACTGTTACATCAGTAGTTGGCTGTTCAATCTCTAAATTTCCTTCAGGCAAAGACACATCAACTTCAGGTGCCTTAACTTCTGATTTATCAAATCCAATTTTAGGAAAAGAAAAGCCAGGTGTCTTCATTTTTATTTCAAAATCTTTGGAATCCACTTCTGGCAGATCAGCCCTTACTTCAGCTGTTACACCCTGAACTTCAACATCAGGTGGATGAACTTCTACTTTTCCCTTGGGTCCAGAAATGTCAATCTCCGCCTTGCCTGAACTTACATCTATTTTTGGACCTTTTATTTCAGGAAGACTGATTCCAAAATTTGGCAATTTGAATTTAGTCCCTTGCTCCTTAATTTGAATATCCTGATCTTTCATTTCCATACTGACAGATTTGGTTTGTTTGTTTGCATCAGGCCCTTTTACATCCACTGAGAGTGGCTCAGCTGGCAATTTTATCTCTGCATCTGGTAGATTTATTTCAGGTCCTTTAACCTCTACATCCACATCAGGGATCTCTACTGATGCTTTTGGCCCTTTAACGCCAAACTTTGGGAAGTTCAGTGAAGGCAATTTAAACTTAGTTGGAGAACCAAACTTTGACCGGCCTTTTAGTCCTGCATCTTCTATTGATACTGTTACATCAGTAGTTGGCTTTTCAATCTCTAAATTTCCTTCAGGCAAAGACACATCAACTTCAGGTGCCTTAACTTCTGATTTATCAAATCTAATTTTAGGAAACGAAAAGCCAGGTGTCTTCTTTTTTATTTCAAAATCTTTGGAATCCACTTCTGGCAGATCAGCTTTCACTTCAGCTGTTACACCCTGAAGTTCAACATCAGGTGGATGAACTTCTACTTTTCCCTTGGGTCCAGAAATGTCAATCTCCGCCTTGCCTGAACTTACATCTAGTTTTGGACCTTTTATTTCAGGAAGACTGATTCCAAAATTTGGCAATTTGAATTTAGCTCCCTTGCTCCTTAATTTGAATATCCTGATCTTTCATTTCCATACTGACAGATTTGGTTTGTTTGTTTGCATCAGGCCCTTTTACATCCACTGAGAGTGGCTCAGCTGACAATTTTATCTCTGCATCTGGTAGACTTATTTCAGGTCCTTTAACATCTGCTTCCACATCAGGGATCTCTACTGATGCCTTTGGCCCTTTAACGCCAAACTTTGGAAAGTTCAGTGAAGGCAATTTAAACTTAGTTGGAGAACC
Organism: Clarias fuscus; assembly: GCA_030347435.1. Classification (NCBI taxonomy): domain Eukaryota; kingdom Metazoa; phylum Chordata; class Actinopteri; order Siluriformes; family Clariidae; genus Clarias; species Clarias fuscus. The sequence goes on along the minus strand of CM059211.1, from coordinate 21,889,873 downwards.
AAATTTTGACCGGCCTTTTAGTTCTGCATCTTCTATTGATACTGTTACATCAGTAGTTGGCTTTTCAATCTCTAAATTTCCTTCAGGCAAAGTCACATCAACTTCAGGTGCCTCAACTTCTGATTGATCAAATCCAATTTTAGGAAACGAAAAACCAGGTGTCTTCATTTTTATTTCAAAATCTTTGGAATCCAATTCTGGCAGATCAGCTTTCACTTCAGCTGTTACACCCTGAAGTTCAACATCAGGTGGATGAACTTCTACTCTTCCCTTGGGTCCAGAAATGTCAATCTCCGCCTTGCCTGAACTTACATCTATTTTTGGACCTTTTATTTCAGGAAGACTGATTCCAAAATTTGGCAATTTGAATTTAGTCCCTTGCTCCTTAATTTGAATATCCTGATCTTTCATTTCCATACTGACAGATTTGGTTTGTTTGTTTGCATCAGGCCCCTTTCCATCCACTGAGAGTGGCTCAGCTGACAATTTTATCTCTGCATCTGGTAGACTTATTTCAGGTCCTTTAACCTCTACATCCACATCAGGGATCTCTACTGATGCTTTTGGCACTTTAACGCCAAACTTTGGGAAGTTCAGTGAAGGCAATTTAAACTTAGTTGGAGAACCAAACTTGGACCGGCCTTTTAGTTCTGCATCTTCTATTGATACTGTTACATCAGTAGTTGGCTTTTCAATCTCTAAATTTCCTTCAGGCAAAGACACATCAACTTCAGGTGCCTTAACTTCTGATTTATCAAATCTAATTTTAGGAAACGAAAAGCCAGGTGTCTTCATTTTTATTTCAAAATCTTTGGAATCCACTTCTGGCAGATCAGCTTTCACTTCAGCTGTTACACCCTGAAGTTCAACATCAGGTGGATGAACTTCTACTTTTCCCTTGGGTCCAGAAATGTCAATCTCCGCCTTGCCTGAACTTACATCTAGTTTTGGACCTTTTATTTCAGGAAGACTGATTCCAAAATTTGGCAATTTGAATTTAGTCCCTTGCTCCTTAATTTGAATATCCTGATCTTTCATTTCCATACTGACAGATTTGGTTTGTTTGTTTGCATCAGGCCCTTTTACATCCACTGAGAGTGGCTCAGCTGGCAATTTTATCTCTGCATCTGGTAGACTTATTTCAGGTCCTTTAACATCTGCTTCCACATCAGGGATCTCTACTGATGCCTTTGGCCCTTTAACGCCAAACTTTGGAAAGTTCAGTGAAGGCAATTTAAACTTAGTTGGAGAACCAAATTTTGACCGGCCTTTTAGTTCTGCATCTTCTATTGATACTGTTACATCAGTAGTTGGCTTTTCAATCTCTAAATTTCCTTCAGGCAAAGTCACATCAACTTCAGGTGCCTCAACTTCTGATTGATCAAATCCAATTTTAGGAAACGAAAAACCAGGTGTCTTCATTTTTATTTCAAAATCTTTGGAATCCAATTCTGGCAGATCAGCTTTCACTTCAGCTGTTACACCCTGAAGTTCAACATCAGGTGGATGAACTTCTACTTTTCCCTTGGGTCCAGAAATGTCAATCTCCGCCTTGCCTGAACTTACATCTATTTTTGGACCTTTTATTTCAGGAAGACTGATTCCAAAATGTGGCAATTTGAATTTAGTCCCTTGCTCCTTAATTTGAATATCCTGGTCTTTCATTTCCATACTGACAGATTTGGTTTGTTTGTTTGCATCAGGCCCCTTTCCATCCACTGAGAGTGGCTCAGCTGACAATTTTATCTCTGCATCTGGTAGACTTATTTCAGGTCCTTTAACCTCTACATCCACATCAGGGATCTCTACTGATGTTTTTGGCACTTTAACGCCAAACTTTGGGAAGTTCAGTGAAGGCAATTTAAACTTAGTTGGAGAACCAAACTTGGACCGGCCTTTTAGTTCTGCATCTTCTATTGATATTTCTACATCAGTAGTTGGCTTTTCAACTTCTATATTTCTTTCAGACAAAGATAAATCAACATTTTGAACACTCACATCAGCTTCAGGAGCCTTAACATCTGATTTGATAAAGTCAACCTTAGGAAATGAAAAGCCTGGTGTCTCCCTTTTTGTTTTAAAATCTTTAGAACATACTTCTGGCAGGTTGGCTTTTGCACCCTGCACTTCAACACTAGGTGGATGCACATCTACTTGTGCCTTTGGTACAGAAATGTCAATCTCTTTCTTGTCTGAACTCATATTTATTTTAGGTCCCTTTATTTCAGGAATGCTTATTCCATATGTTGGCGATTTGAATTTACTTCCTTTCTCCTTAATTTGGATATCCTGAACTTTCACATCCATACTCAGAGAGTTGATTTCTTTGTCTGCATCAGGCCCTTTTAAATCCACAGAGAGAGGCTCAGCAGATAATTTTATCTTTGCATCTGGTAGAACTATTTCAGGTCCTTTAACATCTACATCCACTTCAGAGAGAGAGACTTCCATCTCTCTTGCTGTCTTTGGAATTTTCATTCCAAATGGCAGGTCTACTTTCACTTCATGTATTCCAGCTTGTTCTTCAATATCAGGTGAATTTATCTTTACTTTTTCCATTGAAATGTCAATATCTGAACTTATATCTATTTTTGGTTCTTTTACTTCAGGAAATTTTGGCAGTTTGAATTTACTCCTTTGAGTCTCTGCTTGGATGTCCATATAAATAAATTCAGATTTCTTTTCTTTTTCTCCATCAGAGTCTTTAATAGTAATTGTCTCCTTGGGCAATTTTACCTCTGTATCTGGCAAACTTATTTGAGCTCCTTTAACATCAGGCTCCACATAAGAGGTCTCCGCCACTGCCTTTGTAACTTTGGCTCCAAAATTAGGAAATTTGATTGAAGGAATTTTGAACTTTGTTGCATCCTTCTGTTTACCCTCTTTCACTGATATTGCAATTTTTGCGTTTGGACTCTGCGTTTCTATACTTCCCTCTGGTAAAGACATATCAACATTTGTGAGATTAACATTAGCTTCTTGGATTGTATGTTCTGATGTAGCTATTCCGAACCTGGGAAATGAAAAGCCTGGCCTTTTAATTTTCACTTTAGTTACTTCAGAATTTATCTCTGTTTGGTCTGTGCTCACATCAAGTTTACCTTCTGGTAATTCAACTTTAGAGGGATGTACTACCGGAACTTCAGCACTTTCTCTCTCTGATAATGAACTGTCATCATCTTTCTTTGATGTACAAATAATTCTTGGTGCTTTTACTTCTGGAAAGCTTATTTCAAATTTTGGCAGTTTGAACTTCGTCCCTTGCCCAGTTTCATTATCATGAACTCTGCCATACACATTGACAGCCTGCCCATCTTTATTTACATCAGTGCCTTCTAAGTCAGATATTAAAGGCTCATCTGATAATTTGAATTTATCCTCTGGTAAAATTATTTCAACTTCTTTCACTTGCACATCCTCAGCTGAGATATCTACTGCTCCCCTTGGAACTTTAGTGCCAAATTCTGGCAGGGTAATTGAGGGAATTTTAAATTTTGTTTTGCTAGTTTCTGTTTTTTGTGGCATATCCTTTTTATCCACAGTATCTTCTAAACGTTTAATTTCCTGTACTGGAGAATCTATATTCTCAACCTCCCCTATTTTGGGAATTTTGAATGTGTGTTTTTCATGGATTCTTGTTTCTTCAGTATTTATTTTAGAGGGATCCCTTTTTTGTAATTCAGTACTAATACTTGGAGACTGATTTTCAGGTTGGCTTGGTTTCTTTGATTTCTTGTCATGACTTTTCTTGTCACTGTGTTTTTTTGTTCTGGGTCTTTCAGCTTTGTCAAGGTCTGCACCACTGACTGTTTTGATTTCTGTGTCTTGTAGCTTTGATTCCTTTATGGCTTCCATCCCTGGTATTTCAATATCTTCCCGCTTAGGGAGTTTGAAATTTATATCTCCAAATCTCTCATAATCTGTTATCTGTAGCTGTGTGTAGTCTATTTTCATCAAAGCTGTTGATGTTTGCTCATCAATAGATGGTAGCTCAACTTTTGGCACCTTGAATGCTGTGTCCTTATTTACAATATCAGCAGATGGTGACTTTTCTTCACCCACTTTACTTTTAGGGATACTAGTGCAACTGTCAGTACTCGTGGTGGATATTTTACGTGGAGATCCCCTAGGAGTTGACTTCTCTGACTTCTGTTCCATAATTGTAATTTCTCTTTGCACAAGAACTCCTGTTATGTCTCCCTCAGGCAGTTTAAAACAAGGGAATTTGGAGACAGCCACTTTAACATCCTCGACATTAAACTCTTCATCTATTTGATGATATTGGATTTCTCTCTCCTTTGTCATATTTATCATTTTCTCTGTCTTTATTAGTTTAATTTCTGGTGTCTGAAGACTGGGTTTAATTTCTTTATTTTCCATTCCTGGAATTTCAATATCGTCTCGTTTAGGTAGATGGGTAATTTTTTCCATCTCTGTAATTTTTATTTCTTCATCTGGTACAAATCCTGAGTTTTCTATCTTTGGCAATTTAAATTTTGATGATGATGTTCTATCTAGATCTGCGAGAATTAATCTTTCTGTTGGTAACGTGGAAGTTTTGATTTCTTCTTTGTCAGTTAATTTGTCTTCAGTTTTCCCCACTTGCATTCGCTCAGAAAAATCTGGGGAAATGAACTGAAGCCCATTTTCTGTGCGAACAAAGTGGGTCTTTGCTGTGGCAATGTCTGCCATCGGACCTCTGGTTCGAATCCCATAACTCTCATTTTGAAACCCTGATCTCCTTTGCTTTTCATCCCCAATCCTTGGAGATTTTTTTGATGCTCCTACACAAATATCTAAAATTGGCATCCCAAGTTCTGCATGGCCAAATTCCACTTTTTTCTCTGAACTATCTTTTCCTGTTCCCTGTGTGCTGAGATCATTGTCAAATTTTTCTACCACTGCCTGTGGTAATACATCACTGTCATGGGCTGGTGGAGCTGAAATTGTGTACAAACCTTGGAAAGATTCTGCTTGTTTTTCTACTCCAATATGAGGTGTTCCCTCCTCATGAACTTTGACTTTCATTTCTGAACTCTCTCTTTTTCCTCCCTCTGCAAGAGCAACTGAAATATCTGTAGTCTTTAATGTGTTGCCCAAACTAATTAAATGAGCTTCATGCCGTTCCATTTGAAATGGATCATCATTCTCAGTCTTGGTAGAAATCTCATACTCAGCTCCATCCAGGACCTGTAAGATATCTTGAATTTCTTTCTCATGTCCTTCAGGAACCTTTTCTTCTAATATACCCTCTGCTTGCACATTCACATTCTCATTTGTTTGGTGTTCCTCAACAGACTTGCTCCTGTGGCCCCTCATCTTAATTTTTACTTCAACCTTGTGCTTTTTGTTCTTGTCCTTTCCATCTGGACATTTCAGTGGAGATTTTATTGGAGATTCGTTGTCACTTGTTGGTGGGCTCAGCTCTAATTTTCTGTGTTCCTCTGCTTCTGAGGTGCTGTGAGATCTGTTAAACTGAACTCTAGGTCCCTTGCCAAAGGATGGGAACTTTGGCCATGAGATGCGTTCCTGCTGTTTTTTCATTTTCCTCTGACTTCTCATCACTGGTGGCCCATGGTCTTTTTCCTAGGAAAGGAAATAAAAGAGCACTAAGTACTTTACATAACAAAAGCTAAAGCAAGAAATTTTTTTATTAAAGTTACCTCTGGATGTATAAGTTCAGCGTTTTCTGGTATGGATGGTTCCACTTTGCGTCTTAGGCAGAATTCCATTTTAAATGGCTGAGCATGCTCAAGAATTTGAAGAGCATCTTCATATGAAACATTATCAAAGTATACTGTAGCACTTAGTATTTGATCACCTGAGTGGAATGCAAATAAAAATGAGATGTTTAGGACACAGATTAAACAGTAGAACGCAAGCTATGATTGCAATTTTTTATACCCTCTTTCACTCTCAGTTCTCTGGAAGCAGGTGAATCTAGTTTCACTTCTTTAATGAAGATCCCCTCTTTCCGTCCACCAGTCACGACTAAGCCCTCAACACTTGCTTCTTTCACTGTTTTCACAATCACTTCAGATTCACCACTCTGCACATCCTACAACCACAGAGGAAAAGTTGGTGCTAATTAAAATAAATTTAATCACATGCTATGGCAACTGTGGAAATAAGAAAGCAAACATTGGACTGCCATGTTGTTGGTTAGGCATCACTTGTTTTTTTCCTTCAATTGTCCTCTATATTGAAGTAGGCATATTTTTCAAATTGTATATGCACATAGGTCTGTTTAAAACATTTTCCATATACTAAATACATGTAAAAATGTACAGTAGATCCTTGGTTGCGAGTAACTTTAGTAATAAATTTTATCTTTTTAAAATAACAAGGTCTTGATAACTGAGTACTATAGTACGCATGGGCTTTGTCTGCTGAACGTCATGTGATCAGAACTGAGAGAATGGTTCTTTTCTCTCTTGTGCTGTGGAATTGTGTGTGTGTGCATGTAAAGCATTTTTTTTTTTGTGTGTGTGTGTCCAAGTGTAGTAACTGTACTACATCAATGGCCCCCATGAAGAAAAAAAAAGTTTAAAAGGCTGTAGCAGTGCAGGAGATTAATCTGTTTAGAGGAGTGATTCTGGTAATGTGCGTGTTTGTGTGTGTGTTGGAGAAGCGAGTGTGTGAAAGTCGTCCTACACAGTAGCCTCCCTGCTCCTGCCTTTGCTCTCATCTAACACCAGTCATGATTCTTTTCAAAGGTAAATGCAAGTTAATTTGTTTTATTTTTACTTTATATTTTGTATTAATTATTTTTATATGAATATTTTTGGGCTGTGGAACTAATTATCAAAGTTTTCATTATTTCTTATGGGGGAATTTTACTTTGATATACAAGTGCTTTGATATTCAAGGATGCTTCCAGAATGAATTATGCTCGCAATCCAAGGTTCCACTGTATGTGTAATGAAAACCTAATTATTACAGTATACTTGACCTCCGTTTCATTCATTTTGTCAGATGTGCGCTTCTCAAACAGAGATCCAAAGCCTGCTTTTCTGCTTTTCTTGTTGCTTCCACTTTTGTGTACTGTGTCAGACATATCCTCTTCAGCCTGACAAAACAATAGATTATGGATTATATAAAACAACAGATTATAAATTATAAATTATATAAAACAGATTTTAATAGACCTGAAGCTGTATTAAATATATTGAATAGATTGTAATTACCTGTTTTTCAACAGGAAATTCTTCTACTGGGGAAGAGCCTTGAGGACGAGGTCTCTCCCTCTCTAAAACCTCAGGGTCCTCACACACCTAATAATATCAGCAAATATATGTATTTTTTTAATCAATGCAGCAAAACCCAAAATGCCACATGTTTTAATCCGTTTATAGATTAATGTTATTGTAGAAGTAAATATCTAGCCAAATCTCACAAAATCCATGTGAAAACAACATTTTGATAAAATTCATAAATTTCATCTGTTAAGCTCTCCCCTAGCCCAGAATTACCCTTTTGTTCTCTAGTTCATGGAAGGGGTTAGGATGTTATTTAAACATTATAATATGTATGACTTTTCCAATTAAATTTACAGCATTTGACAGACATTCTTATCCAGAGAGGCATACATTTTATCTCATAACATCATGGATTTAGGGCTCTTCTCAAAGGCCCAACAGTGGCAGCATGGTGGTGCTGCGGTTTGAACCTGGGTCCTTCTGATTAATAATCTAATTCCTTAAACACTAAGCTACCCCTGCTCTCTGTCCCCATACCTTCAACTGTGTTCTGAAATTGATTAATAATACAATAGACACTCACTGAATCATCTTCTGCTTCTTGTTCTGGTCCCCTCAGCCTTCGCCCAGCACCTGTTTCACATTAAAAACAGCAATTTTCACTGAAAGTATCCCTCAGTTAAATAAATGTACTTAATTTTATAAGAACCAGTAACCCACAAAACATAAATAGTAATGCCCAACACTCATCATTACTCATGATTAAGTACAGTTTCTGCACTGTGTGCCGAGCTCATTCTCAGTGTAAACAAACCTATTGGATTAGCTGTGTACTACTGCAACTTAGTTTTTGAAAAAAACAAGAAACATCAGTTACTGTCATGTGCAATATTTTAATTGACAGTTTCTGTTGTAGCACAAGATTTGTTTTTTAATGACTTATTCTATCAGAAAAGACAAGCATATTTGCCATAAAATGTGTGTCTCTATACTGTGTCTCAACAGTATGACTTTCAGCTAACTACAGACATATTTCTTTTACAGAACACAAACACACTGACATAACAACATTTCCGATTGCTGTAAGATCAGCAATACATTATTAATAAATTGCAATGCCCACTGCATCAACAATCATTAAACCATGATCATTTTGCAATCAATGACTATTCAGACCAAAATATTGCACTTACCTGAGACATTGCCAACTAGGCTCTCTCCCTATAAGTACTAAATACCTCTCATGTGTTACTGTGCTTTACCCAATCCACTGTGCATTCTTGGAAATTCTCATCTGTATTTCAGTACAGGAGGCGGTGCAGAGCCCTGCCCTTTTCCACACACAGGTTTGGCAATATAAGCAACATGTACACCAATTATTAAAAGCAATTCTTTTGATACATTTTAAGTATTCAGTTACTGACCATTGAACTATAAATGATCATACATGCGTACGGGTGTAAATGGACACCTAGAGATTTAAGAAACATTTGAGGTGGTGTTCCTTCAATTTGTAAGAGAAGCACATGGCACAGTAGTCTTTCTTCATTTATAGCAAATAAATCGCCTCAGCAATCTTTGTAAAATTAATGTTTATGGTACTTGCCTTCGCTACCAATAATTAACTGTGCTGAGTTTTGGAAACAAATTAGTTATTTACCCTGTTTATCACATATGCATTATCACTCTGTTTCCTGTTACAGTAGAAAATGAACAACAAACCATACAAACACACCAGCTACATAACAGAATTCATGGTGCTGAACTTTATTTGTTGTTTTATGTTTTTCATTTACATATTTTATATATAATCTGTCCAGTCAGTTTTGTGTCTCTGCTAAATTCATGACGCAGTTCCGCCCTACACAAATATTTGCTTTAAGGGTGCCACTTAGACGATAAGGCCATGACAGATTAAGTTCATTAAAAATAGTTGTCTAATGTGAATTTCCTAGTTAAGAAATGTCACAATTAGAAAACCTGTTCATCATGTAAAGATATACGTTCAAGTGATTTGGTATACACAAATTACCTCAAACCAGATCTTCTTTTAATAGTTAGCAGGAACAGCATGGTTAAAAAAAGAATATATAAAAAAACAACACCAAATAATAATAATAATAATAATAATAATAATAATAATAATAATATCAATAAAAACACTTATAGTTGTTGCTCCTAGAGTTTCATACTTTTAAGATTTTTATTGGATTTGAGTTTTGCAACTATTGTAGTAAAAGACCCATTCCCATGATAGGTTCTAGTTGGTAATAAATAAATAAATAAATGAATAAATACCAAAAGGAAAATAACCCTATTTCTTTTCCCCTCAGTAGTCTAAGTATGGCCAAGCAAGCCTATCCAGTGTTTACTGATAACAGCTTATGTGTGCAATGAACCAACATCATTATTACGTTACATCATTACAACATACATTATTATTAGTTTCAACAGAATCAAACCAGGTTTTGATTCCCATAGTATGTTTAAAATTTCATTAATGTGATACGGTAAGCCAAGACACCTTGTTCACTTGTAAGACCTAAGCACATCCTAACCAACTGCAATCTCAAATAAGATTAAAAAAATATACCTGTCAAAAAAAATGATTTCAAATGGACATTGCAGTGGATTTACAGTAACATATTGTTATGAAGTTCCTGGTGATGGACCAAAATGGTTCTTCTCAGCACTGACTCATAAGTGTGTTATTACACTTGCGCTAGTTTGCTTATGGGAATCGACTGCACAATATCAGGAATTATGCACAATTAGTAACATGGAAGCCTATTGCAAGGTGTTGCAAAAGTGGTGCAGTTGCCACATCTGGTCTAAAATACACTTACACGTTATGTCATTTTAGTGGTTGCTCTCCCATCCCCTGAATAAACTATATTAATTGTCAGAAACCATCTATACATTTTAAAAATGTATATTGTACTGATTATCAAACTTTACTGTAGTACATTTTTTGTAAAGTCTATGAAAAAAATTGCTGTAAGGTGACATGGGGTTATCACTTTTATAAACACTAAATTCTAAATTCCTGGTAAAAAAAAATAATATTTCTGAAATGTTTAAGTGTAAAAGTGTCCACATTGCTAAATCCATCTAGTATGGAAGTGGATAATCTATGAGCAAAATTAGAGAAATTGTAATTGCTTGTTTGTTTTTGCTTTCATGTCCATGAGAATCATCCTAATTGTACTAACGCAGTTAAAACTGAAGTTAAATCACAGATCTTGACCTGTACTGAGAAAACACAAAAGGCTGTTGAACAGTAAGATGACCGCATACACAATTTAATTTCAATAGGAAAACTGAACTGGCTTTTTGCCCTCAGGTGAGTCAATTCCTTCATGATTTCATTAACTGGTGCCAGAAACTCAAATCATATATTTGTTTATAGGGAAAGAGAGGTTTAATTAAAAAGTGTTTTAATGATCCTACTTTTAGTTATCATTAGAAAACCAATAACCATGAACCCTTAGCTGGATTTAAAAGGTTCACCAGCAGATGCCTGATCATGTTCTATCGCAACAGAGTTAGCACAATTCATTATTCATGCACAATTCATTATTCATAGTTAGGAAGAGCCCTATAAAATTGTGGGACCTTCAGTTGACTTTTAAATGCGTAATAAGTAGTCATAAACAGAGATTAATAATGTATCTCAGCACTTTATGAAGACACACCAGTGTTCCGGTAAGCTAATCCTGCTTTGGAGTTTCTTGTTGGATATATTCATAGTTCCCAGAGGTGGAAAGCACAAGAAAGGCGACAGCTTTATTACCCAAAGGTGTTCCTTCAATTAAAAACACTAGTTTGAGATTTATATCCGCTTGTTTTTTTTTTTAACTACACTTGAATCCCCCATCCCACCCCACTGTTAAAAAAAGTAACTTGTAACTTTTACTTTTACTTGAGTAGATTCTTATAAATGGTAACTTTACTTATACTTAAGTAAAATTTCACTGAAGTAACAGTACTTGTACTTGAGTACAAAAGTTTATTACTCTTTCCACCTCCGATAGTGGCACAGTAAATGTATTATTTCGACTGTCTTTGAGTTTGCCAGTTTTTCTAATTAGGATTTTATCAGAGCTATATCATTTGATTAGTGCCTGTTTTGTTTATTTCACTGGTTCTCAACTCCAGTCCTGATGGACCAGCTGCTCTGCACATTGTAGTGTTTTCCCTGTTCTCACATCCCCACTTCAGTTCAGTTCAGTTCAGTAAAGGCTGTTAATTAGGCTGATGATTTAAATCAGGTGTGTTGTGAGCTGATAAAACACTAAATGATTAGGGCAGGTGGTCGTCCAGGACTGGAGTTGAAAACCACTGGTCTGCAGTATATCATGTAGACACAAATTGGTTCAAGCCCAGATTCTGTCTGCTTATCTATCAAACATTCAGACAATCTGGTGAAACTAATTAAAGGACAAAGACTAAATCATACTTAATTAATCAAGCAGTAAATACTTATTTCTAATCTTATTTCAATTAGTTTTAAAGAAAAATAAGATAAAAACTGAGATGATTCTTTAAAGACTAATCAAGTTTTTCACTTATTTTGGTTTGAGCGTCATCACGCTCTGCAGATGTATCACGTATCAGTCATAGGAGGTAGAACACAATTTTGCAACTTACTGGTATTGTGTGCACACACCCTTTACTGACTGACATGCATGTTAGTCATTATTTACCTTTGTAGTTTTATCGAATTAGACCCATTTACATATTTAAATCATAATAAATATGATTACATATAATTTTTGTTTGTGAAATGATTGGAGGTAGACACTTTGTCTCATTGGAATATGCAAGCAGGAATATGCAAGCAGGAATATGCAAAAGGAAACCTAAAAATTTTGGCTTAAAATATCATAGAAACTTAACACCTAAACATACGCAGGCTCTGCCACTGCTCAGTAATTATAGTAGTATGGGTTTTATGCTAATCTTTTGCAGGTGTTGACAATAAGCCCCAGAAATCTAAAAACCCTTTCACAATACTGCAAACACACCTATTCCAGACTGCACATTAAATTATATGTGATCATGTACACGCCTACAACTAAGCCACACCCACTTTACTGCAGACACACCCAGCACACTCACAAACACTGCAGCCAGTGCCCCAACAGTGCTGTGCAATGATGCTGTTTACAAGGTCAAAGCTAAAGTTTCTTCTAACACACACATACACACACGCTCGCACACACACGCGCACACACATACACGCACACACACGCGTGCACACACACACAAGCACACAAACAATGAGTCACTGCAGTGCAAGAATCAGGATATATTGCCAGGCAGGAGTTCTAAGGGCTGGATCAGGGATAAAAATAGCAGGCACAAAGCAAGCTAGAGGGTAAGGCTGAGCAATAGAGAGAGAGACAGGGAGAGGCAAAGTGATGATGCCCACCCGCAGCTGGTGCATGCCAGTTGGGGAATGCCAGATGAAAACAGTCACACATTGTGGCTGTTTTCTAAAGAGAGAGCTCAAGCCTGGAGTCCAGTGATGTCTGGCCCAAAAATATGCTGCGTCTGCTCAGGCTGCTTCCGTCCACTCCTTCTGGAGCTGCAGAAGTCGCAGCCTCTTCTTCACTCTTGCTTACTGATGATGTGCAGAGAGGCAGGGAGGAAGAGAATGAGCAGGAAACAGTCAGTCTGTGAGGCTAGTGAGTGAAGGAGAGAGTGAGCGATGATGCGCTGAATCCACGCTAGGTAACAGTGCACTCTGCGATGATGCTCTTGTCTCCACTGCTGCAAAGTAAATACAGGCTCCCATGCAGTACATGAGTTGGGGGTGGGCTGTTTTGGCTGTGGATTTCCTCTTTAACTCCTCCCATCTTTAACCCCAACTCCACCCACCTCATCAGCTAGACCAACAGGAAGAAATACACCCAGGACAGTCTGGGACAACGGATTTGTCAAGACAGAAAAAAGATCTCAGACCAGCTCCCAAAGTCCTTAAAGCTCAAAGCACACAAATTGGCAGGATAATTGAATTTGAAACGGCACAGTACATGATTTCATGTCTCTTAAACAAGAACACAGAGTTTAGAATGCAAAACATCATGTGACTTGAAGCAAATGAGATAAGTGCAGGAATGGCAGACAAGTTTAATGGGTTTTATGACCTGTAAACTGGCACACAATGCTAAGGTAAATAATTTAAAAGTTCTATGTCATCCAATGATTGTTATACCTGCATGAAATCTGTTTGTGAGTCCACTCTGTTTCTGGCTTATTCCAGTTGAGAATGGACTAAGATGGTAATGAAATGCTAAATGATTTAGGACTAAGAGTGATCTCATAAAAGGGTATGATGTCAACCTCAGCTCAGACCACTGCAGAGGACGCACACAACAGGAGACAACACAGCAACCATTTTGATCTCCTTCAGAATAAAGAATATCTTGCATTTTTATTTCATACACTTTCATTATTTGTCATTAAATGTAGTTAATATTTAAAATTATTTTTTAAATGTTTTTATATTAAACTGAGTCATGCCATCTTCTTCTGACTCTGCATTGCCGACAGGGAGTGGCAAGATGATGCTGCATTATCTCCTGGCCCAAGTCCAAAAACTCCACATTACAATCCATTAAGGTAGTTCAGAAAAATAACCTTCTACCTTCTCCATCTTTTCTCTAACTACAACATATTCTGTGTACCCCTGCTAACACTGTAAAAAAAAGTAAACAAGTAATGTAATTTTTTTTGGATATAGTTTGGTTTGAAGTACATTTTGTTTACTTTGTATTGGATGTTTAGATGCCAGGAAAGACACACACAAGCACACACATAACGTATCACTGGTGAACAGATGAATCAGCAAAAAAAAAAAAAAAAAACATTACCAGTCATAAATCTATCCTATTATATGGGCCCATAACTCACTCACTCACTTATTCATTCTCTATACAGCTTATCCTGTGTGGGGCTGCAGAAGGCCTGGAACCTATCCCAGGGAACTTGGAGCACAATGCGGGGTACACCCTGAAGTGCCAATTCATCACACAAGTGCCAAACACATACAGTACAGACCAAAAGTTTGGACACACCTTCTCATTCAAAGAGTTTTCTTTATTGTGTTCTTTAGCCCAAACAAGTCTCTTCTGCTTGTTGCCTATCCTTAGCAGTGGTTTCCTAGCAGATATTCTACCATGAAGGCCTGATTCACACATTCTCCTCTTAACAGTTCTAGAGATGTGTCTGCTGCTAGAACTCTGTGTGGCATTGACCTGGCTCTCTGATCTGAGCTGCTGTTAACCTGCGATTTCTGATGCTGGTGACTCGGATGAACTTATCCTCCGCAGCAGAGGTGACTCTTGGTCTTCCTTTCCTGGGGTGGTCCGCATGTGAGCCAGTTTCTTTGTAGCGCTTGATGGTTTTTGTGACTGCACGTGGGGACACTTTCAAAGTTTTCCCAATTTTTCGGACTGACTGACCTTCATTTCTTAAAGTAATGATGGCCACACGTTTTTCTTTACTTAGCTGCTTTTTTTCTTGCCATAATACAAATTCAAACTCTTTGAATGAGAAGGTGTGTCCAAACTTTTGGTCTGTACTGTACATACACCTAAGGCATGTTTTCGGACTGTTGGAGGGAACTTGAGTACCTGGAAGAAACCCACCAAGCACAGGTAGAACATGCAAACTCCAAGCACAGAAGATGGGATTCGACCGTTTGACCCTGGAGGTGCAAGGGCTAACCACTATACCACTGTGCTGCAGGTGCCATAAATGTGATGTATTTTTAGGAATAATCATGCTACAAACTAGGCTGTATGAAGTTGTAAGGTATTTACATAAATATGATTGAAATGTTATATATTTATTATATACAGTATATACACTATGCCTGGTCTTAGACCAAAATAATTAATTAGTATGGTGAAGGGCCTCCTTTAATTGATACAGCATCAATTTGTCTGATTTGGGATGGAACAGGTCATCTGTTGGAAAGCAACAGCATTTGGAATTGGCTTTTATTACCTTTCATTGATGGAAGCAGTTTAAACAGTGAGCGTACAGGGTGAGATTGGTCAAAGATGATCTTTCCTGTGGACCGCTTGTGTTGGGCAGATTGCAGCTGATCGATGGAAGGGAGACAATTTTCCGCTAAGCAGATGATGTTAAACAGGTTTTGAGTGTCCTCTTTTGAGTGTCCTCTTTGTAGCAGACAATAATAATGATGTGAGAATGGACTCCACAATCATAGTGTTGCTCTGGGTCAGTACTGCCTGAGGCAAGCTGAGCTTCTTCAACTGTCGCAGGAAAAGCATCCTCTGTTGTGCCTTTTCAACTGTAGTGCATGTGTTGATGTCCGACTTGTCCTATATTCCTTGGAGATTATGGTACAAGGGAATATACTACATGACTACATGACTGTACTGTTGTTGATCCTTGTAGATCAACCCTGTGACAGAAGGTCTTGTCTATGAGGTGGCAATGGTATACAAAGCGTGGAGAAAAGGAGAGAGCACACAGCCATGTCCTTGTCTGACACAGCTTTCTTTTACAGAATAGACTAAACATATCCACCACACTTCCTTCAGATGCAAATGTTATACAAAAAGCTGCTAAAGCCATAGTGAAATAATAATAATAATAATTACTTTGAGGATCAGCTGAGATTTCCAAATTTTAAAAAGAAGTTGCTTACAATCATAATGCCATCCTTGTGCATTAAACTGTTGTTATAATGTTATAACTTTATAATGATAAATATATACTTGGTGCTATGCATGCAATCTGTATCTCTGGACAGATGGTGTTTGTATAACACATTCCTGCAGATTTTGCAGAAAAACAGCAGTTTCCTGCAAAAAATTGCAGACACACAAAAAACACAAGCAAAGCTTATTTGCCGTATATGGCAATATCTCACAGATCAAAAACATACTCTGTAAACCCAAATCCTTCTGCAAAACTAAGGTTTTGTGTAGAGTCCACACAAATGCTCAAGTCTATCAACTGACACAAGACATTTACGTTCACTTTGTACAATCACTTATGTGCACGAAAATGTATTTTTATGTTCACATTGCTTAAACTTATGTCTAGTAAACAAGATATTGTTGTAGGGGGTTTAAATTTCACTTCCAGTATGTGTGAGAGGAGACTTTGGTGGTCTTCCCAGTTTTGGAGGGTTTCAGTCTGATGATGTTCAATGTGTTGGAGGCTGATTATTGTTTTCAAATTGCCCACATTGAACTGGTGACCTGTGATGAGTTGGCAAATCATTCCATCAGGGTGTCCGTTGTCTCATTGCTCCTGGATAAGCCATGTCCATGCCAGCCAGCACAGTATAAGCAGTATGGAAAATTAATGAATTTTATGTTCAACTAACATCTATACTGATTAATCAGCATTAAGATGCATATAAAACCCTGTGCTAAAAAAACACATTCTATTTAATTGTGGGTTTAAAAACTATTTGCTGTATTAACATACATTTAGAAAGGTGTCAGGTGTATTAATAACTTTCATATTCAATTTAATATTGACCGCAATGCAGCTTCAGGTCACTAAATCTATTCAGTCTGAGTTTGAATAAATATTTCTCCAAAATTATGTTTATTTTTTATATAATATTTATAACAAAGTATAAGATGATTCTATACATTTGTATTTATTATATGGTCATACTGTAGATTTAAATTATTAGGTAAAAACTAGAATGTCATGAACATTGAGAATATAAGTTGAAACAACGCAGTTACTGTATATGATTTCATATTAGAACATTTTTTAACTCACCATATAATAGTTATAATAATGATAATGATAATAATAATAATAATAATAATGTTTATATTTCACATAACTTGTAGTTACACACGTGGACAAAATTGTTGGTACCCTTCGGTCAATGAAAGAAAAACTCACAATGGTCACAGAAATAACTTTAATCTAACAAAAGTAATAATAAATAAGAATTCTATGAATGTTAACCAATGAAAGTCAGACATTGCTTTTCAACCATGCTTCAACAGAATTGTAAAAAAAAAAATGAACTCATGGAACAGGCCTGGACAAAAATGATGGTACCCCTAACTTAATAGTTTGTTGCACAACCTTTTGAGGCAATCACTGCAATCAAACGATTCCTGTAACTGTCAATGAGACTTCTGCCCCTCTCTGCAGGTATTTTGGCCCACTCCTCATGAGCAAGCTGCTCCAGTTGTTTCCGGTTTGAAGGGCGCCTTTTCCAGACAGCATGTTTCAGCTCCTTCCAAAGATGCTCAATAGGATTGAGGTCAGGGCTCATAGAATGGCCACTTTAGAATAGTCCAATGTTTTCCTCTTAGCCATTCTTGGGTGTTTTAGCTGTGTGTTTTGGGTCATTGTCCTGTTGCAAGACCCATGACCTGCGACTGAGACCCAGCTTTCTGACACTGGGCAGCACATTTCTCTCTAGAATCCCTTGATAGTCTTGAAATTTCATTGTACCCTGCACAGATTCAAGACACCCTGTGCCAGATGCAGCAAAGCAGCCCCAGAACATAACAGAGCCTCCTCCATGTTTCACAGTAGGGACAGTGTTCTTTTCTTGATATGCTTCATTTTTCCGTCTGTGAACATAGAGCTGATGTGCCTTGGCAAAAAGTTCCATCTGTCCATAGGACATTCTCCCAGAAGCTTTGTGGCTTTTCCACATGTAGTTTGGCATATTCCAGTCTGGCTTTTTATGATTTGTTTTCAACAATGGTGTCCTCCTTGGTCGTCTCCCATGTAGTCCACTTTGGCTCAAACAACGACGGATGGTGCGATCCGACACTGATGTTCCTTGAGCATGAAGTTCACCTTGGATCTCTTTAGAAGTCTTTCTGGGCTCTTTTGTTACCATTCGGATTATCCGTCTCTTTGATTTGTCATCAATTTTCCTCCTGCGGCCACGTCCAGGGAGGTTGGCTACAGTCCCATGGATCTTAAATTTCTGAATAATATGTGCAACTGTAGTCACAGGAACATCTAGCTGCTTGGAAATGGTCTTATAGCCTTTACCTTTAACATGCTTGTGTATAATTTTCTTTCGAATCTCCTGAGACAACTCTTTCCTTCGCTTCCTCTGGTCCATGTTGAGTGTGGTACATACCATGTCACCAAACAACACAGTGACTACCTGGAGGTCTATATATAGGCCCACTGACTGATTACAAGATTGTAGGCACCTGTGATGCTAATTAGTGGACAGACCTTGAATTAACATGTCCCTTTGGTTACATTATTTTCAGTATTTTCTAGGGGTACCATCATTTTTGTCCAGGCCTGTTCCATGAGTTTATTTTTTTTTTATAATTCTGTTGAAGCATGGTTGAAAAGCAATGTCTGCATTCCATTGGTTAACCTTCATAGAATTTTTTTTAATTATTACTTTTGTCAGATTAAAGTTATTTATGTGACCATTGTGAGTTTTTCTTTCATTGACCGAAGAGTACCAACAATTTTGTCCACGTGTGTATATGGTATTGACTTTTGTGTGCTATACAGTTTGCTGTTCCTAGAGAACTATTCATTCCACAACTGTCCATAACAAAATAAGACAACATGGAGATTGCCTCCAAGGCGATTTTACTATCCACTGTTAACACCCAGTGTTTTTACCACCTGTTATCACCAGCTGTATCTCTAATCATACAGTATCTCTAAGTCAGAACTTGGAGGGAATCCTATGTTAAATAGGATCTTACCATTCATACATGATGTGGGAATTTGTAAATTACATGTAGCAGCTATTACAACTTTTCTCTCTATACTAATCTTTTTCCCAAGGGATACCACATAGTCTCTCTATTTTGGTTTGTCACTATTGTAGGTATCACCTGCTTTATTTTCAGGCAATTATGTTGATTTACAAAGCTTTTATATGTTTTGGGGGATTTTACTTTTCTATTTTTACCTGGCCTTTAAAGCAAATCTGATCCTCATGGATTGTTGCATCTTTGTAAATTCTTCCTAGTGGTAATTTTGTGATCAGCCTAAATAGAAGGACTTGCATATTGTTAATTATATATCTTCAATGTGACTAAAGGTTTTTCAATAACAATATCTTGCAGTGTATCTTGTTTGTGTTTTATTCTAAGAGATCAGTGAGCCATTTTTGTGCCAACCTGAGGAAATATCTTGTTGCAAGATCAAATGACAACCCTCTCTTATTCTCTTACCAGAGGGAGCCAAATGTAGCTCCAAAGTTCCTGGAACATGAAATAGGATTCCTGACGCTATTAATCACAATACGGTGCTATTAGCTTTTGAAAAACAACAACGCCAAAATAATAATAATAATAATAATAATAATAATAATAATAATAAATTAAAATTTTATCAAACTTGAGGGCCAAAGGGATTTCATTTACACTGCCTCGCCCAAAAAAAATGCATGCTCTAACATTTCACTGGGCCTCCTTTATCTTTAAATACTTACAACCTTACGGAACATGATCATTTTTAAGTTCTTGTATTGATCATAGGAGAATCAAACCACTACTTAAAGTCTCTCCAGCGCATTCCAACGACTTTTAATTGAGTTATGGTCTGGATGGTTCTGGCCAATCACATGTGAAAATGACTCATCACTTCACACACTTTCCTTCTTTCCCTGAAGCACCCATCGCTCTGGAATAGGGTAAGTCTGCACCATCAGACCACAGACCTTTTCCCATTGCTCCAAAGTCCAATCTTTATGCTCCCTACCAAATTGAATCTTTTTCTGATTAGTCTCCCCTAACAAGTGGTTTTCTTATTGTCCTTATTTTAAAATAAATATAATAAAATAAATAAATATCCTTATTTTATTTCATTTTGAAGCAGGATAAATTAGCAAAATTATCCTTAAGTTCTTCTGAAACTGACCATGGGATAGCTCTTCCAACATGGCTCCTTAATAAATGAGGAACTAAATCAGATCAGATTATGCAATTACAAACATATTTGCTTATATAAATCCAAACAATGTTGTTGGATTGTTGGTTGTTTTTCACATTTTTTTATTGTTATCATACATAATCTCATATGATGTTAATTCATATGTAGAACTTTATTTAAAATGTGTGCTGGTACCTACAGTACATTTCCCCATTTCCCGAGTCCATGACTTTTCCTTTAACAATACATACCTCAGCTTTCCTTAGTCTCAATAGCTGGGGTGTGAATACAGTTGTTTAAGGAAAATAAAGTGCAAAAAAAATTAAATAAATTGCCATGCATGATTGCACATGATTTTGGACAAACTCCAGCATTAGGTAAACTAACTGCAATCTGATTCTGTCAAACTGTTGAGAAAACAGGCATGGGATTTTAATTGATATCTGGACTGTCTTATAGCTTTTTGTGGCAACGCCTATTCATAAAACCAGTACAAAAAAACAAAAAAATAGTTGAACTGAATCAGATCAGGAACAGGTAAACCTTGTGGAAAAGTGGAATTACATACGTACATACAGGCACTTATGTACATGCTTTCATTACACAGACTATAGAAACAAACAGGTTAATTAGAAATAGAGATTCCCTAGTGGAGCCCTGTTAGGAAGCAAACTTGTTTCTCCAAAAAGACCTAAATTATCCTTTTAAGAGTGTAGAATAATTAAACTCTCTAAAATGTATTATTATATTATTATTATAAATTATTTGGATCAAATCTCAGTAAAATTTTTGTGTACTTTTGTCTCCATCTAGAGGTGACAATATGTTACTTTTTCAATAAAAGCGTTACTGGGAGCATATATAATAGATGCATTACATTATTTCATTTATACTGACTTTACATTGATTTTGTTTTTCATTGTAAATGTGATCTTTTCACTGGAAAATTATGTTGATTGCGCTACACAAATGTCACTGTTTGAGGTTGTGCTTATACTCCAAATGGAGGTCATAGGCTATGATAATAAAACAACTTAATAAAACAACACTATTTTATGAGGAATCTAGTCATTCTCTTCAATAACCAGCCCTTAGTGATCAAGAGTATGTAGCTTTAGGTTTAGAGGCAGAAAGAAAAAGCCTTTCTGAAAGTCATTTACACTGATGTAAATGACTGTCCTCTTCCATGAAAAAAAAAAAAAAATACAAAAAACTATTACAGAATACATGGAACACATAAGAGTGCAAAGCAAGGTCAATTTATTTATTTATATATTTATACACCAAGGGCATTTAGGCTTGAAATCAAAAGATGAGCATGGTATATTATATCAGAATTTAATGTCCTAATATTTACATTTGGATAAACATCTTAAAAAATATGCAAAACCCAAGGCATGAGATAAGAGTTGACAGAGGTATCAATTGCCATGGAAAACTGGGAAACAGTTTTCACATGGCCCATTATTTCGGACCACTACAAAAATGTGTGACATCAAACAAAAGGTTTGTTTAATCTAGATGTAAAGATTAGGAAAAAGCTAATCCTGGTTCGTCATCTAATATTTGCCTTGTGATTTCAAATTTAAAAGTCTCCCCTGTATTGCAAAAACAAAGCCCTTTCCAGTGTTTTCATGGAGGACTACAGTACCTACTATATATGAGAACACTTAACAAATGGACTTTGTTGGACATTACAAAAAAGAAAAGAAAAGACAGTAAAAGTTATTATTTTGATTGGCACCTGGATGTAGAGACGTTTTAACTGTTTGTCAGGGGGGAAAAGTACACTTTATTAAACATCTTCCATGTGAACACATTTAAAACAAACAATATACTGTTTACCTTTAGTCACACTGAAGATATATAATTAACAGTATGCAGGTCCTTTTATTTAGGCTGATCACCAATTTACCATCACACCACTAGGACGAATTTGCAAAGATGCAACAATCCATGAGGATCAGATTCACTTTATAGGCCAGGGAAAATAGAAAAATACAAACTAATGCATGCAGTCTCCTAGAACTGGATGAATGTAGTTTTGTGTATGGTATAATAATAGACCCTGTGGCTACCTACTAGCTGGGTGCTTTCTGTCCCATTTCCATCCAGCTCTTCCATAGCAGTAAGCCTTGACTCTTCCCCTTAGTGACTAAGAAGCGAGGTAGTTTATAACCATTAAACTGGCCCACACCATCATCTCTGCCCATAGCCAACAGCATTGTCACATTTCCTACAAAAGAAATGAGAAAGACAAAATTTAAATTAATTATGGGTTACATAAATACACACACATGCATTATATGTTTTTACACACACACACACACACACACACACACACACACACACACACACACACACACACACACACACAGGCATAGGCACTTTTTTTTTTATTGAGTGAGTCCTGCTTTCCCTGTCAAAACAGCCCTGCTCCCTTGAGACATGGACTCCACTAGATCATGCCTCAAGTGGTCTATGCTGTAGTATCTGGCACCAAGCCATCAGTAGAATATCCTTTAGATATCTGGAGATCTAGTCAACACCTCAAACTCAATGTTATTTTCCTTAAACCATTCTTGAAACATTTTTTGCAGTGTGGCAGGGAGCATTATTCGGTTGAAAGTGGCCACTGGCATCGGGGAATACCGTTTCCATGAAGGAGTGTACTTGGTCAAAAAAAATTTACAGTTGAAGACAGAAGTTTGCATATACGCCTTTACCGGAAACATTTAAAACACAGTTTTTTCCCATTCCTGACATGTAATCCTAGTAAACAATTACTATCTTAGGTCAGGTAGGATCACTACTTTATTTTAAGAATGTAAAATGTCAGAATAACAGTAGTTGAGAGATGGTACTGGCAATTTTTGGGGGTAGGCTTCCTCAAGCTTCTTATAATGTGCTGCTGGATTTTAGCCCATTCCTCCTGAGACAGGTTTGTAGGCCTACTTGCTCACACATGCTTTTTCAGTTCTGCCCACAGATTTTCTATCAGATTGAGGTCAGGGTTATGTGATGGCCACTCTGATGCTTCCACTTTGTTGTCCTTAAGAAATTTTGCCACAACGTTGGAAGTATGATGTTTCATGATGCCATTTATTTTGTGAAGTGTACACAAGATGAGGCTGTCCCCCCTGTGCTTCACGGTTGGGACAGTGTTCTTCAGCTTGCATTTTGAGCAATGGCTTCAGCAGCCTTTCAGGTTTATTTGATACGACTTGTTTTACTATGGATATAAATATGTTTGTTCCTGTTTCCCTCCAGTGTCTTCACGTTGTTTTTTTTCTTTCTGGGACTTTTCGTACCAAAGTACTTTCACATCTAGAAGACAGAATTCATCTCCTTCCTTAATGGTATGATGTCTGCGTGTTCTCATAGTGTTTACACTACTGCACAGTATTGTTTTTACAGATGACTGTGGTACCTTCAGGCATTCGGGAATGGCTCCCAAGGATATGATTTCAGCAGTTTCAGTGTTCACACTAATAATCAGAATGGGGAAATTGTGTGATCTCAATGATTCTGACCATACAAAAGACATTGTCTTGTGTACATCGGTAGCTATGCAACTTGTGCTATACTGACAATATGCATTACCATATCTGCTATTTCATCATGGACAGCAAGTTAGAACAAAGACAGAATGTGAAACTGGGCAGATCTGGCAAAGAGATGTTAGACCTAATTTGGCAAGTTTAAAGCGATGCTGCAACAAGTTGTTTGAGTTGTTGTGAGTGGCACACAAGCTTCAAGAGTGGAAGAACATCACTGGAAGACGACAAGGGATCAGGAACTTCCTAAAATGTCAAAACCATTTGGCAACTTATGCATGATCGTCAGAGAACAATCCACAACACTGCTGCCATTGTCAGTGTGTCATACGGAACAGTCCAGGCAACAGTGTTCATCATTCATCATTTCCAAAATTCATAATTTCCATAACCGAAAAAGGCAAGGCAGATTCACAGCTCGACCAAGTTCGTGTTCATCATCTTTTTCAGCATTCGCAACATTGCGCATCAAGAATTCATCCCAGAGGCAGTCAAAAGTGAATTCTACTGCCAGGTTTTAAGGCATCTGTGAGAGGACGCATGGTGAAAGTGACCGGATCAGTGGTACACAAATCTCAAATCTTTTTGACACCACCTCGTAGTGTCCCTAATAAAGTGCAAAATAAGTGTACACATCAAAGCCATCTGCAAAATTAGAGCATGCAACTAAAGGGTACAATCTAAAAGAAGGGTGAAATATGTTACCTGTGTTGTATGATGTCAGTGCTTTTCCAGACAGGCTGTTAATAATATTTGTCACAACCACTTTGGCATGAAGTCCAGCATGATAGGCCATCTTTGGTTCATTCACATTAGCACAGTCCCCAACAGCATATATATCTTCAAAGCCCTCCACCTGCATGTGCTTATTCACTTTCAGGGCTCCATTCTGTGCCAGACACCCAGCTGAAGCATGAGCAGACACACAGCAAACACAATGAAGTTGATGAATGTATCAGTCTTAATACTAGAAATGAATGTCAGAATATATATGTTACTCCTACATTTAACAATTAAGTATTCAAATATACATAAGTTACACCATAAATCCAGCTAGAAACCTCTGTAGACCAACTAAGAAGGCCTAAGGTGACCACTGTATTTATTCACATTTTTACAACCGTTGTGAGACTCCGGTCAACATTCACACGCATGTTACATAAATTATACATTTATACAAAATCTCATTCATTTGCGTATTTACTTCGGAAAATTAACTGACCTAAACTGGACCTGTATGCATCTGAATTGATCTTGTTCCCTGTACAGAAAATAATAAGGTCAACAGTAAACTGCTCGTTCTTATCTGTCTTTATCACTCTGCCCTTCACATTGAGTTCCAGCTCATCAAGGTTTGAAACTTTCTGTCCTAAAAATGAAAAAAGAATAATTAAATAAATTTTGGACTAAACAATTACGATGTAAACATCAAAAGAATAACAAACAAACAAATAAATAAATTAAATATATAAAAATATATATATAAACAAAAGTTTAGACACACCTTCTAATTCAATGGTTTCTGTCCAGTTTAATTTCTTTCAACATTAAAATACATTGCTATAAAATATTAAATATATGATAATCTTCTTTGAACAGTTGATATTGAGATGTGTCTGCTACTTATGCTCTGCAAAGCCATCATAAAGGCTCTAATCTGAGATGCTGTTAATTGGTGATTTTTGAGGCTGGTAACTCTAAATGAACGTCTCCTCTGCAGCAGAGGTATGTTTTGGTTTTGCTTTCCTGGGATGGTCTTCATGAGAACCAGTTTCATCATGGTGCTTGATGGGTTTTGTGAAAGCACTTGACAAAACTGTTCTTGCAAGAACTATTCCAGAACAACTGACTTTCGTGTCTTAAAATAACAACTGACTGTTAATTTCTTGGATTGTTCTAGAATATAAATATAATAATAATAATAACTAAACAAAAAAAATTATTATAAGGTGAGTCCAAACTTTTGACTGGTACTGTAGTTTGAATGTATCGGAAATATATAAATCCTATCATAAAGATTTACCTAAAAATAACTCCACTCCTTTCTCGAGCAGTACCTGTTTGGCCTCTTTTCTTACACTGGAGAGCAGCTCTGAATCAGCTAGGGTATCACGTGAGTGAACAAGAATAACCTGTATAATAATAATAATTTTTAAAAAATTAAAATAAAAATCCTTAATTTGTATTTCTAGTTATTAAATTGCTCTGTAAAAGCAGTTTTATTTTTTTCTATACAAGACTGTTTTTACAGTGCAATTTAATTAAGGACTTTCTTAAACAAGTATAATTACCCTCTTATATGGATACTCTGTCCTGATCTCAGCAGCCATTTCCACCCCAGTGGATCCACCACCAACCACGAGCACGGAGTCAGCTGCCTGGACCTGAGAAAGGACATTATACTGAATTGTCTTCCTGTTTAGACAAATCCTGTTCAGTTGATAACATCATAAGACATGTTTGTAACCCTCCAAAAAAGGAGAAATTTAGTATGATAGTTGAAAGGTCCACCTCTTTCACAATATCTTCATATTTCTCTATGGCCTTTTGGTACGTATCCACACTGCTGCATTTCCCAGGAAAAGGTCCATCTGACCCAGTGCAGAGAATCAGGTGTGAATATCTTACTTCCTATAAAAAGTTATACATTGTTTAGATTCTAATACCAATATTGCAAGATAGTAACCTTTTTTTTACAATACATCAGTCAATACCTTTCCATTGTCGAGCACAACAAATTTTTCTGTAGTGTCTATTTTTATCACGCTGCCCTGAAGGAAATTCAGGCCAAATGTTTTTTTGTAAGGAATAAAGGTTTGCTTGGCAAAGCCTGTGTAAACAAAAAGCAGTGATTGTTAAATATCAAATGAATAAAATGTACAAAAGAAATACTACATATACTTAAAATCACTTCAGTAAGAGTACATTATTTCAAATTGTGTTATGTTGACATACCACTTTGAACTGAAGCACGCAGTGATGCAACATTGTGATGAAATGCATCTAATGGGTTAATTAACATAAAGGGTACCCCGTGACTTTTAAGATGCAGGCCAGCTGCAATGCCACCAAACCCACCACCAACAATCACCACATGGACCTTCTCATCAATGGACAACTGGCCTCCCATAGTGCGAATCTGCAATGCATGAAAAAACATTAATGCCCCAATTTAAATACAAGAACAAAATTTTTGATCATCCTTTTTTGGCCTACATATTGCCACACTATTGATTCATATTGTAAGGTAATTTGCTTTAAGCCCATCACGTCTCAGAGATCGAGGATGACATACCTTTAGATTCTTTTCTGTTCTGGAAGCTAGGTGGGGAAATGGACTTCCTCTAAATGTTCGTACAGCTAACACTCAGGCAATCTTTAAATGACGACTTAAGACATATCTGAGACATATCTGTTTCGTCAGTACTAGGGTCAACCCCCCACATGTGCACATACACAAAAACATTCTCAACAGTGTTTGACTGGTACTTAGTTTGCAACTTAGTAAACCAGTGTAAGGATCTATCCAATTACGGAAACTTTTTTAAAAGTCACTCTGGGTAAGAGCATCTGCCAAATGCCTTAATGTAAATGTAAAATGTAAACCCCTATTCTGGGTTCATACACTACAACACTTCAGCAAGTCAAAACCTGGATTTTACCTGAGTGACTTAGACCTGTTAATTTAAAAAGTTTTGCAACATAAAAATAAGATTTTAAAATTTTATTTAGGGCAACTCATATTCAGCATATGAGCCACAGAAACAGGATCTCAGAAAATCTAAAAACATCATTGAACTAATGTGATCATGTACAGTCCCCTACATATGACATTAAAGTTACAAAGGATAAGAACATGTGTTCAAGCATGTTCAGTTGTGTAAGTTACATCACATGTCCACCATACATTGTCACGTGTGTGCAGCGTGCATCTTAGGCTGTCCAGAAGCAAGCGCAATCGTTGCTTGTTCTTTTAACATGACTTGTTCAACCATCAGTATGATTCTAAACAACATCACGGAACATGTTAGTTTTATACTGTGTATAGCCAATTGTGTAAGTAGTCTAGTACCTAACCAATATTTGGTGGATTTAAAATAGCTCTTGGAATGGAACTCGTTTAAATGTTGGGTACTTTCGTTCTCTATTTTTTTAATATTGCAACTTGCTGGTACACCTTGAGTACAGTTACTTAACTTCCCTCCTGTACAGTCGTGGCCAAAAGTTTTAAGAATGACACAAATATTAATTTTCACAAAGTTTGCTGCTAAACTGCTTTTAGATCTTTGTTTCTGCTTTGAGACAATGACCATTGTTAAAAGCGCTATAGAAAAAAAAAAAAAATTGTTTCAGTTGTTTCTGTGATGTACTGAAATATAATTACAAGCACTTCATACGTTTCTAAGGCTTTTATCGACAATTACATGACATTTATGCAAAAAGTCAGTATTTGCAGTGTTGGCCCTTCTTTTTCAGGACCTCTGCAATTCGACTGGGCTGCTCTCAATCAACTTCTGGGCCAAATCCTGACTGATAGCATCCCATTCTTTCATAATCACTTCTTGGAGTTTGTCAGAATTAGTGGGTTTTTGTTTGTCCACCCTCCTCTTGAGGATTGACCACAAGTTCTCAATGGGATTAAGATCTGGAGAGTTTCCAGGCCATGGACCCAAAATTTCAACGTTTTGGTCCCCGAGCCACTTTTGCCTTATGGCACAGTGCTCCATCGTGCTGGAAAATGCATTGTTCTTCACCAAACTGTTGTTGGATTGTTGGAAGAAGTTGCTGTTGGAGGGTGTTTTGGTACCATTCTTTATTCACGGCTGTGTTTTTGGGCAAAATTGTGAGTGAGCCCACTCCCTTGGATGAGAAGCAGCCCCACACATGAATGGTCTCAGGATGCTTTACTGTTGGCATGACACAGGACTGATGGTAGCGCTCACCTTTTCTTCTCCGGACAAGCCTTTTTCCAGATGCCCCAAACAATCGGAAAGAGGCTTCATCCGAGAATATGCCTTTGCCCCAGTCCTCAGCAGTCCATTCGCCATACTTTTTGCAGAAGATCAATCTGTCCCTGATGTTTTTTTTGGAGAGAAGTGGCTTCTTTGCTGCCCTTCTTGACACCAGGCTATCTTCCAAAAGTCTTCGCCTCACTGTGCATGCAGATGCGCTCACACCTGACTGCTGCCATTCCTGAGCAAGCTCTGCACTGGTGGCACTCCGATCCCGCAGCTGAATCCTCTTTAGCAGTTCTTGATGATTCTATAAATTGTTGATTTAGGTGCAATCTTAGTAGCCACAATATCCTTGCCTGTGAAGCCATTTTTATGCAACGCAATGATGGCTGCACACGTTTCTTTGCAGGTCACCATGGTTAACAATGAAAGAACAATGATTTCAAGCACCACCCTCCTTTTAACATGTCAAGTCTGCCATTCTAACCCAATCAGCCTGACATAATGATCTCCAGCCTTGTGCTCATCAACATTCTCACCTGAGTTAACAAGACGATTACTGAAATGATCTCAACAGGTTCTTTAATGACAGTAATGAAATGCAGTGGAACGTTTTTTTTTGGGATTAAGTTGATTTTAATGGCAAAGAAGGACTATGCAATTTATCTGATCACTTTTCATAACATTCTGGAGTATATGCAAATTGCTATTATAAAAACTTAAGCAGCAAAAATATTTATGTAATTCTCAAAACTTTTGGCCACAACTGTACATTCAATCATTATGTACATGTACAGACTGCATATTCATATTGTTTGACAATGCTTTTTTTTTTTTTTTTTACCTCATTAATGCACCTAAATGTGGAGTGTTTCAGATTCCCACTTGACTGCATTATGGTAAAGAGTGGATCTGATATATACACTTCAATATCAATCAGTGTGCATTTTGGTAATTAGTGAAAAGGACGCCAGTGGATAACGGTCAGCATAATATTTTATTATGCTTTTATTCCTTACATTTTAGATTCCTGGACAAGCATAAACATCCACAGTACACAGTCCTTTGTTGCTGTTTTCCCTTTCTTGCATTTTTTTTCTCCAAAGACATATGCCGCTTGGTTGAGAAAATGCAGTGCCTCTTTGCAGCTGTCACTTATTTCTGTTTATTTATATCTAACAGGTAATTTTATACATTTTCTTCTCTTGAAATAATACACTTCGTAACTCGCCCTCAAATATTAAATTACTTTAAGTAGCTTAAACAAGTTCAGCCCAAAAACTCATCAGCACCAAAAGAAAGCAGCAGAATGTTAAGCTACACTACAGTCCCGCCTTCGTGCTCTAGAATTGGCTCATCTGTGGAGATCTAACCAATCATATATCAGAATGAATTCTTACAACCAATCATAACGCAGAAAACCGGATTTGCCAGGAAAGATTTGCAAATCATACAGCAACTAATAAGCACTGCGTTGTCAATTTTACATTGTATCTTTAAAACTAATCTCACTGCGAATCAGCTGATCATTTAGTTAATTGTTATTGATGCACTATGGCTTTAGCTCTCTCCAGCATGGCGGAAATGCGGTGGATATCGCAATCTATTCTGCATTGCTTTGGTACAGAAGTAGAGTACAAGGAACTGCTGCGAATATATTATTACTCGGTGCAATTATCAGGAACAGTCGATGCGAGACCGATAACTGTTGCATTTAATGCTTGCTAGTACTTCTGTCATTTTATGGCTACTGCTTACAGACTCGAAAATCACCTCGCAAGTCATTGAATGTAACCTAGTTTAACTGGTTTTACAACCAAGCGCTTACAAATAAACCATTTGTCCACTTGATCAGTATAGTAAAAGTCCCATAAGATAGTGTATCCTACTGTTAAAATGTTTATTTTTCAGACCACTAAGTAGTAAACAATGAATCACACCAACCTCTTAAAGTTACAATCAGCGTGATTCCCCGATCCGCGGTGTAAATTAGGCTACAGACTCAGGTAACGATGATTCTGTCCGATTTTTATCACGCACATGCGCAGAAACGTCACGTTGCAAAGCACGCCGAGTTTAAACACAATGTGGGCGGTCTTCACTTTATTTGTTATGTAATTGCGACATATATTAACACACACACATAAACCAATGTTTAACTTATATTTGATGTGGTTGTCGATGCTGTCCCTATCAGAGTTAATATAATTCTAAATGTCTGGGCTATATTAAGTTACAGTTGCTATCCTAGGTGTTTCACCGTAAAAATAGTGGTTAAGTAAATTAATTTCTTCTCAACTAACCCTGCATTAGAAATAGGTGAAGATTAGTATATTCATATATTAATGTCTTATTGGATGTGTTTGTATAGTGTATGTTGTGCTCTATTATGTAAGAAACATTTATTAAAATAAATATATTAATAAAAATAATAAATGCAGACACCTTCAGCACACACAGGTATCAGGTATGTTATGTTAATTATAATCAAATTTGTGTGCATGCACAAACGTTTTGCACAAACTCAATGCGGATTGGGGATTCACCATATGTTGTAGTAAATTGGAATTATGACATACCAAGCTGATTGCATTGTCGAGCAGCACCCTCATGCAAATAATTTGTACATTTTTGACACCAGTGGATAGCATTCAGTAATTAATTTTTATTATGCATTTTCCCCACATTGATAGATTCCACAGTGTTTAGAAAAAGCAGCTAAAATTGCCGCTAAACAACTACTTGGTGGGAATCTGTTTGATACTATGCCTAATTGTGCTGTGGTGCTAAGCTCTGATCAATTGAACCAGACTTTGGGGTCAACTGTTCTCAGAAATGATCACAGGGCCATAACGTGCCATGGCTAACCCTAACCATAAGTCCCACTTTTGTGCCCTAAGATCATCTTGAATTTCTTGTGAAGATCTAACAACCATTGATTATACTGAATAAACATAAATTTCCCATCTTAGTGCATCTGTTAATGCTAGAAGTGCTATCAATTGTACTTTGAAATGCTTTAATATCTCAATGCGACCACTTCCCAACCACCCAAGCTCTCTGCATGAATGTAAACATCCTGCCGGTCTGGTAGATCTTCACCAGAGGTATGCAATGCTGATAACACCAAACCTTTTAGGGTTTTGAGATCCAAACCAGTGATGTTACCATGCAACATACTGATGTTGCCTGTCAGGATGCTGTTAAAGATGCTTCTGTAGAAAATTGTTTGGAAATGAGACGGCATTCAGAACTCAGTCTACGGAGATCTCAGTCTTGACTTCCCCTCCTGGGGTAATCAGAAACAAACAGTTGATTTTCCCTTCAAGTATTTCCTGTCATGGGAATGAAGAGTACATACAGTTGTGTAAGTAAGGGATTTGCACTTGGTCAAATGTGCACTGTCTGCTTGTAGTCTACAGATAGTGTTAAGAGATGGAGTTTCTTTTTTAAACTTCCAAAACGACCAGACCTTCAAGCAAAATATAGCCTTACCAAATTAACTAACTACAAATGCAAATAAAATGTGAACTATAATCTTTAATCAGTTTTCTGTTTATATTCAGTTTTTTTTTTCATATTTAACTCATGCTTTTAAAATGAAATGAACCAAGCATTAAGTGTCAGTGTTTCTGTCTGTGTCATTAGAATATGTATGGTCTAGGACATACTTCCAACTTTTTCTGAACAATGTTGTAGTAAAATGTAAGATTTGTTGATTTTACTATAATAAACCGCATGTCTGAATGGTTTTCTTCCTCTTATATCGTGGCGATTTGCTAAGAAATATGCTTCTCCATGAGTTAAATATGATTAATTGGCAGTTGTGTATCTGTTTAATGTCACTGAACCTTTGTCGAAAAAGCACATGTTCTCACGAAACCGTTGTGGAATTTCAACTGCTTGCATAATACCATTCGTAACACAGTTATTAATTAGGCCCTTGTCAAAGTCACTACAATCCTTACATTTGCCCATTCTGTCTATTTTCAAACACATCATCTTCAGGGACAAAACGATCACTTGCTGCCTAATGTATCCCACTCATTTCCAGGTGCCCTTGGCATGAGATATTGTATCTGTAGCTACTGTAAGAAGGGCCAAATAGTGGTGGCTAGACAACTGGTTCAGAGCAGCATACCAAAAGTGATCCAAGGAAGGAAAACCTTTGAACTGGCAAGAGAGTCATGGGTGGCCAAGGCTTACTGATGCACATGGGGCGCAAAGTCTAGGCCTTGTAGTCCGATCCAATAGAAGAGCTGCTGTAGCTAATTGTTGACAAGGTTAATGCTGGTTCCAATAGAAAGGTGTCAGAACACACAGTGCATTACTGTTTAGTGTCAAAAGGCGGAATTGTAGAATATTGTAGAATATAAGGTCTGCTCAAAGCTCCATGTAGCGTGATACCAGTGATTAGGCACAGGCCAATTTCACCTCCTCCTCCTGGCCACTAGGGGCTGCTGAGCGGCCTGAGTGTTTTCTGTGCGCTCCACACACACACACACACACACACAGACACATTGAGCATCTCTGAATGAGCAATAACTAACTATCGGCGAGACTGCTTCATTACAGTGTGTGTGCGCGCGTGTATGTGTGTGTGTGTGTGTGTGTCCGGACCAGTTACTGTACCACTGTCCTGCTCACTTCTCCGGGGATTAAATTGGGAGCGTGTTGTTTTAGTTCTTTCCGCCTTGCCGTGATGCGGTGGAATAAAACACACTTGGTTTGACCGAAAGTAACGGCACGGTGCAGTAAAAAAACGGTAAGATGGACTCATGTTTCACTTTTCTTTCAGTTACGTGTGCATATTTTCGAGTTCATATCGCCCACGCATCTGCTCCGTGTCGGGTGAGGAATCCGGTGCTGCTCCACAAACGCTCTGTTTGAAACAGATAAAAGTGTCCTGGCTAGTCGGGCTTTTGTTTTCGGTACAGTCGAGTCTCGTTCCCATGGTGAAGCGTTCAGGTTCGAGGAATGCATCATGGGAAATGCACGTATATACAGCTGTGTGTAAACATACTTTAAAGTTTTTTTTTAAATCCAAAGTGTCACTGATAATACTTTATACACGTCTTTGAAATGTGTGCACTCTTGAGCTCTTTTCCTCACTATGTGTGTGTGTGTGTGTAAACTTGTGAGGACATTTGGCTTGTTTTTTTTTTCTTTCTTCTTACTTTCTTTTTTTTTTCACTACCAAACCTGCAACAGTTTAGTTTCCCTTAGCTGCTTTAATAATGTGGAAGGTTCTCAGAAGTGTAGTAAGACAAATGTGTATACAGAGGGGCCAAAAAAAATTACACACATCAGCATGAAAAATATATGCACAAAAAAAAAAAAAATCACGGTCACATGACAACATCAATGATGGTGCGACTACTGACATCTTTTAGATAACATACTGCACATTGCTGCCATAATTCATTTTGAGTTAAAAACAAAAACAAAAAAGGCCGTAGATAATAAGTGCTCAAATGTGTATACATTGTTTTGGGCACCTCATGTTTGTGGGTTTACGTTGCTAGTGTAGGCATAATAGCCTTAACACATTCAGTTATTATTATTATTATTATTATTAATGGAATGAGCATATTAACATTACCATATGAATGTTGCAATTACAAAAGACTTAGATCTACAGCTAAATAAATCTTGTTTATGTTTTATTCGAAAACCTTCTGTTACTTTACCTAGTCAAGTCAAGTCATCACATTTAGAAATGAACTCAACCCCTTAAATTTAAGTTACATTTATGGACATTCCAAGATGCATGTCCGAAAAGGGCTGTACAGACAGAATCATGGTCCTACATTTAGCCTACATACCAACAGGCAGCGCAAACGTCTATATACTGTATATAATAAAAACAGACAATAAAATATAAGCTGTACAATATGTAAAAACCATATATGGTATTTTGATTACTGTTACATAATGACATATCTATCTGTCTGTTTATCTCACTTTCTATCTAGTCAGACATGTGAGATACTAAATTGTCTGTTGAGTTGGGTGATCCTATACACACTATGTAGATAGAGATACTTTGACCTAAAGAAGAATCTCTTATTTTTACATGTCTTACTTACATAGGTTACGCAGTTTGTGCAGTATGTGGTGGAATGGATGAGGATGAGCAGAACCGTTACGTGACTCAGCTCAAAGAGGAGTTTGACAGCTGTGATACTACAGGCACGGGTTACCTGGATAAAGAAGAGCTCACTGCACTGTGCCACAAGCTGAGTTTGGATGCTCATCTCCCACTTCTGTTGGACATACTGCTCGGGTCACAGCATTATGCAAGGGTGATGCATGACCACCTTCTTGGAATGGAATCAGCTGATTGTGCCAGTCAATGTTATAATAGGTTTACAGAATGTAGAGTTTATTACAGTGTAATTTTCCAAAAATACTTTTGCATTATAAAAAGTCCTGAAAGAAAAATACTTTCTGACTTTTTTGTAAAGCGGAGCTGAGTTGGAGTGCGGGGCATTTCATTATAGTTTCAGTTTCCTATTCTTATTTAATAACCCTAATGCTAGTATGAGTGTATATAATATATCATATACAGCATATTATATAGAGTATAATACACAGTACAATGTCTATATGAATGTTTTATAATTATAGAATATTTATGGTTTTAGGTGAATTTTGAAGAGTTCAAGGAGGGATTTGTAGCCGTGCTCTCCAGGTCATTAGACTTTTCTACATCTGAAGAGGAAAGCAGCTACCTTGAGCCAGGTACATATTTTAGACCTAATTGCTGTACATCATGGCGGCACGGTGGCTTAGTGTTTAGACACCTCCAGAGTCCGGGTTTGATTACCGAGTCAGGGACTGTGTGCGTTGAGTTTGCATGTTCTCTCTGTGCTTGGTGGGTTCCTCCGGTTATTCTAGTTTTCTCCCACAGTCCAAAGACATGCAGATTAGGGTAAATTGGCCGTTCCCAAATTGCCCATAGTGTGTGAATGCACGTGTGAATGTTAACCAGATGTCCCAGCATGGTTGTAAAATGTGAATAAATACAATGGTCATTATTGACCTCCATGGTCCTTATTTGGACTACAAAGGTAGATGGAATAATGTCATAAAACAAAAAACATTCATAAGCACATTTTATGTCTTTTAAGCCACAATAACCTTCTAGGAATATTGAGACTCCTTGAGCTCATTTTACATAGCGTTTGATTTTATAGTCAATATAGTAAAAATAAGTACATCTTATTCTGCATATGATTTATTAAAAATTTTACTCAGCAGTGCCAGAGGAGGTCAGCCCAAAGTTTGTGAAAGGGACAAAACGCTATGGCCGAAGGTCACGACCTGATAAAACCACTCCTGTGCTGACTGATGAGGCGGAAAAGGACGAGACGCCCTGTACAGGTGTGAGGAGGGCCAAGCTCAGGCGCTCCACCTCACTAGAGAGCGTAGAGGTAAGACAATTCACTCTCACAGGCTTTCAAGGATGTTATTAATACCATATCTGAGCCTGGATAAATATTATTTATATTTATATATATGAATATATTTCTCTAAATGGGACAGTGGTCTGGGTTAGGATAATGCTCAAGGTGGCTTTTAGGAGTGTTTGTAGTTCAGTAGCAGAGTCAGAGCATTGCGTACCTGAATCAGTGACTGACACCAGCACTACGGGAGCGTGAGCACAGCTGCTCGCTACTCAGGAAGTGCGGTAATGTGGAATGTGCAAGCGGTGGCTTTTTCTACAACCTCCACCTTCACCAGTTCTCACTGTTACTGTTGGCTCAGGATCAAGGAATGGTTTAATACACTTTTCTACTTCCATTCTACGGTGCAGGAACACTGGATAAATGGGGCCTTTGTGTCCCTTACTTTTTTTCTTTTGGGAGTATTTTATTTACTGTCTGTCTGTGTTATGGAGGAAAAATGTGTGGTGGACTTCTACGATCAGGCTCTGCTGTCTTTCTGTTTGATTTCGGAGGCATCATATTACCGTTTCCTTAAATACAAAGGTACTCGAGCAAAAGCTAACTGTAACAATCACTTTGTTTACGATCAATCCATGACAATGTGTGAAGGGGGAGGGAGGCTGAAATTAGCATTGTTCAGGGTGTTAAGACACATTCTTAACCCATCAGTGGTCGTCCTTTTATGGAGAAAGTGTCTCCCGTGGTGAGAGGTCTCTCTCTATCTCTCCGTTCCACAAATCATTCCCATAGCAATTTATGTTGATTATAAAAGCGGCAGTGCTATATGATTATCTGTTAATTATACTGATTTGGCTTTAAATGTTTAGATTAGAAGCCTTGTTTGGTTGGTTTGGGTGGAGACCAGAGTGAAGACACACATCTTGAGTGAGTAATTAGCCTGCCATACACTGTAATCGGGTCTGCTGGTCTCCAGTTTTAGAAACACATATTTGCATCCAGAATTTTCTCCCTTTCTCTGTCTCTGCATTTTTTAAATATGTCGGGCTTTTATGTAACCTAACTGGCACAGAGTGTTCTAGCAGCCTGAGGGACTGTGTGGTTTTAAACCACTTTCTCTTAGAGTAATATGAAATGGTTAGCATTGCAGTGTGGTGAAGAAGAGAATTCAAAGCCATATTTCCTCTAAGAATATGTCCATTTAAATAGATAACAAGTGTATTTACACCTAAATGGGTGAATTAGAGTTTAACTAAAATAGAAATCAGAAAGAAGTCATGTCTGTAAAGACTGTAAGTTACTGCAAGTCTCTGTGGCAGGAAGTGAATCAGGAATCTGAGATTTCATATCTTTTTTGGAATGTTCAATGAAACTGCTCTTGTAATGTAACTGACCGAACTGGTAAATATGTTTTTCAAAGGCATTGCCAGTCTTTTATGTAATACTATATGCGATAAGTATGCTACATGTATACACAGATTTTTTTGTATCATATTTTTCCTAATTTTTTTTTCATTTTTTAAACTGTCCATGATCACATAATATTTTTTGGTTACTTTTATGGTGGTTTAAACCGTTAATTATATCTGTACTGCAAACATACTGATTTTAGCCAGGACATTCTCAGTGAACTTTGAAGGCAAAGATAACAGATGCTTTAGCGAGGGTAAATGTATGTTTGAAATCAGGGAAAGACTTTATGCTCATCCTGTAGTTTTTGGCAATTTGGATAAATATTTTGACAGGTAGAAAGCAGATAAAACCGTATATATGTGCCAATCAGGACAGTTTAAACAGCTACAATACAAGGCTAAATAACAACTAGTTATGTATTGTTTTTTTTTTTTCAAAATATTTTTTTTAGGGTGACTTGAATAGGATCCTTATTATGAAGTGCATTTACAGTTGTGTTTTCTTAGGGGATTTGATTTAAAATGTAAAAAAAAATAATTCATGACATACATTATTTTATACTAAAAATTTCTCATTGACACTATTTCAGTATAGAGGCTTAAGTTTGTAAATGTGAATTTCCTAATGAGCAAAAGTTAAGAGTGAAAGTGAGAGAAAAGAAATAGACTGGATTAATGATGGGTAAAAAGAGATGCTGGAAGAAGATACGATATGAGAGCGACAGAAGAGACAAACACTCTGTGCTCTCTGCTGGAAAACTGTTTGTGAACAGTTATGTAATGCTGTTCAATACCCCAAGCTGATGAAAATTGATTGTGACTTGTGTGAGTTTTATTAGGCATTGCTGGAAGCTAAACAGTGACCCCTCTCTGTCAAGAGTGATTAGATTGATGTGTTCTATGATTGTAGAATATGTGAACTGTGTACTGGAGCTACATGTATATAAAAAAAAGTTGGGCAGTGTTTAATATAATCTGTATAAATGCACTGAAGCGTCATTGGGTTTGAATGTGCATTTTCTATGGAAAAAGTGACTAGTATAAATTTATATTGGTGTTCCTAAAATATGTTCCCTTTAGTTGACCACTACAATTGCTATTCAGCAATAACAATTTTGATCATCATTAGCATTTCTGCTGCACAATTAATAATATAAAATTCATACTTATTTAATCATAAAAAGCTGTAATTGATTACAGGTAATATACGCAGAGTCTGGAATTTACAATCCAAAAATGATTGCTGAACTATTATATATTTTTAGAGTCTAAAGTCTGATGAAGACACAGGGAACAACAAGGAAACAAACAGGGAACAGCAAAGTGCCATTCAGAACTCACTTCAATTTGAGGCACAAGGTACGTTTTCATAGTTACTTTGCTACAATCATCTCTGCACACTATTTTATCTGTTAAATATAATTGAAATCTAAATCAGTGTATACAGCAAAGTCTGAGACCATTACAAGTTACATTACTGACATCAACTTAACTGAAAAGTAGAATCTTTAAAATATGAACATGAATTTCCTAGTATGAGCCTTTCTTTGCTTTACTGACACTGTGCACCCAAGCTGGCATGGACTCCACAAGTTTGTGCAAAAATTAATGATTAGTTTAAAGTCAAACCCTGGATTAGGCATGGGGAAAATCTGAATTTTTGTACATTACAAGGAACATGATGGTTTAGACATAATATTACAAATTTGCTTACATGTACTGTAAGGTGTCAAACCTTTGCTTTGTTTGTTTAAATTGCATGTTAAAAATTCTCAGGCCAGTTAAAGCGCTGGAAGCCAGACAGCTCAGGAGGTTGGAAGCACTTCATTGAGCCATGCCAGGACGTAACAGATGGGCAGGTGAGAGCGGTTTGGAAGGAGCTGGGGGTTGGCGCTGGAGGATCGCTGAACAAGCAAGAGCTGTTGCTAGTATGTGACCACATTGGCATCAAGGATCTACAATCTGAGGTACAGTTGTATGAACCAGAGCAAACTAAAATGTAGTAGATTACACAGCCACTGGTTATTGCAAAAAGAAAAAAAAAAGAAACATTCTGGGAAACATGCACTCTGCTGATTGCTGGGATGTGTAATTTGTATGGTTCAGAAAAGGATTTTGTTTCATCACAATAGAAAATGTTTGCATGCACTCAGTCCACTATTTTGGGGGAAAATTCCCAGCCAGGCTTTACCTTGTTTTGGAAGATATTACATTTTATGGAGAAGCAAAACCTACTACCTTCTTAGTGGAAATGTGGAGACTCCAGCATATGTCGCCCAATGTTACACACAATTTACAAGAACATTACACTCCTGTCATTTATTTATAAACGACATTGCTCTGTCTCCCTGTGCAGGGAATAGAGTGTTTGTCAAATTGTCATAAGTTTACAAGAACAATTCCTTACAGTGCCACAGGCATCTGTTACAAAGAGTCCAGAAGAGCAGAGACCTTCTCGTCGGATAAGTAGAATGGCATTCTGTTGTTTGGAGAGGCATGAGCCAATGCCAGTAATTTGTTTACAGAATATGCCAGTTATTGCATCCTCCCCAGATTATATTTCTCCACCCTGTGATGATTAGTTGTGGTCATGCTCTAATGAAGTGGAATCTGGCAATGTCTAAAAATCAAAAAGCTAAACTAGTAGTTTGCTACTCGTCTTACAGGGTTTAGCCATTCGCCGTGTTATAGTAAGAATAAAGCAATATATTTACATCTAAATGATCAACGATTAAATGTTAGCTTTTCATTTTATTTACTGAGTTTAACGCTTATGTTTATACACAGGAGTTAGACAATCTCTTCAGGAAACTGGATAAAGACCAGGATGGGAAAGTGAGCCTTACTGAGTTCCAGAGTGGTTTGTTTATACATGGAGATTTGCCCGAACCCAAAGCTGCATCCACCCCTGCCCGTCTCATTAGCCACTGCTCTTTCTCACAGGTCAGTACACTTACAGTAAGCCTTCAA
The DNA here is from genome assembly GCA_030347435.1 of Clarias fuscus. Taxonomy (NCBI): domain Eukaryota; kingdom Metazoa; phylum Chordata; class Actinopteri; order Siluriformes; family Clariidae; genus Clarias; species Clarias fuscus. Next base: position 21,849,480 of record CM059211.1, on the reverse strand, counting down.
AAGCCTCTGTTATGTAATGCTGTTTTACACAAAGACCTAGATTTATAACGTGAGAGAATAAATAATATTGCATTTTTAAGCACAAATTAGGCTTGTTTGTTCAATTGAACTATTTGCTGTAAGAGTTTGTAGGTAAATAAAGTGTACAAGTGCTTACAGCGGCCAGGGAATTTTTAATGACATGCAAGTGTTCCCTTTATGCTATTAATCTGGTTTCAGTATGTTGGATGTATTTTCAGACAGGCAGAAAACGTAGGCAGCTAAAGACTTACCTGTGCCAAATAGGACTGGTTAAACAGCTCAAATTCCAGGCCGAATAACTGAGGCCAGCAGATGCTGAAAGTAATTAAGTTAACTGGGAAGGTGGAGCTTCATCTTGACTGCAGCCATTTGAACACCACAAAGAAAAAAGGGATTTCTACAACCACAGTCATGTGGAGAATGAGCACAATGTATTGTACTTCAGGGATCTTATCCGAAGTGCATTTAGTAACGTGGGCACGTCAAGACCATTTCGAATCTTTCAGTGAGAGCGCTCTGGACTTTCCTGAGGTGATTTTGTTAATCCAGACATTATCAAAAGTTATCATCGGAAAATGCTTTTACATTCAGATCCTTCTAAAATCAAAGCTTTTTAACGTTCCACATAAGTACTTAATTATAAAAAAAAATAATGAATATAAAAAATGCAGTTAATTTTTGTTGTGGATTTAATCGTAATATTTTGATTTGTTCCAAAAGTAGGCCAAGCCGTTTTAAAGAGCTTACAGCTTACAACACCAGCATGTTTTAGTTTATTAGTGGTATGCAGAACAATGTTATTCATATTTGAATCTCCACAGTTCACACTTGACAATTGTCCAGTGTTTTGGGATTTTTTAAAAGAAATATATTATTATTCTTTTTTTAAACTTGGCATTTAAAAAAAAAAAACGTGAAACTGTGCAGTTTATAATGTCATTACCTGTGATCTCTCAGGACTTTGAGGAGCGAGTTCTGCGGTCCACCTCACCCTCGTTGCTCTCCGCCACAGTGGGACAGAGGCTGCTCACTCGGCTGGATGATGGCTCAGGCTGCACCAGTCCTGAGAGTGTCATCACGCTTTGGACTGAGGAAGGAATTCGTAACAGCAGAGATATCCTTCAGGTCAGAACTGGGTTTGTCTGAATATTTTGCTTTGTAGCTGTTTTTTTTTTTTAAAGTAAAACTGTACAATTTTGTTTTCAGTACTATGGCTATGTTCATATTACATGCCACATTGCACAAATTTGCATGTCATGGCGGTTCACAATTCTTATTACAAATAACCTTTGATATGACTCTAATGAAGATGCGTCAGCCCTCTGAAACGGCACACATACTGTATGCTTAATATGACTTTGCTTGCGCAATCTAGGTTAAAATACCTATCACTTTTTAATTTCAAATGCGATTTTACCGACAAATATGCCTAGGATTTTGCTCTGGAGAATGGCACGCGGTTAGATCACTATGTTATTGAGGTCCAGAAGAAGAAAGAAAGCCAGACATCTCGCTTTAGTTGTTTTATTAGTGGTATGAAATCCCTGGGCTACTGGTAATGACTGATGGTGTCAGCACCCCATGTAGACATGTGCAGAAGCAAAAAGTTGCATGAATTTCGAGCTGCCGTTTCTTATTCAAGTTGCATGACTGCATGTTGGATACGTATCCGATCTAGGACCACATACAAAAGTGACCCAAGATTCGATCTGAAAAAAAGAAAATTCACACAGCCCTAAAAAAAATCAGATCTATCACATTAGGGTAAAAAAACTGGAATTGAGTTACTTCAAGATGGTAATGGGAATGTGGCCTAAGTCACTAGACTACTAAACTTTTTCATACAAGTATGAGGTTGTGTGGGCACATTAAAATATGTAAATGTATTTTTCCTTACATTTGAAATTATACATGTCTGATTTCATTCTAGTATGATGCTTGCACTGAATTTCTCAAAATACTGGATAAACATAAGTGATTCTGTGATGCGTTCTGTGATGATGGGAGTCGGTCATGATGTTTTATTATCATAGGTTAAATTTTATGTCAAATGTCCTTTTACTATTTATGATAACTGCAGTAGTTGCAATATGGTCAATGTTCTCATACATGTTACATGCATTGTGTATAATTAATTCTAGTGTGTTGCATTATTGAACAGACTTTGGATTTCAGTTTGGAAGAGCGGCTGAGCCTGGTTGACCTCACACTAGCCCTGGACAATGAGCTGCTGGTCAGCGGCAATGGCATCCACCAGGCTGCACTCATTTCCTACAAGGATGAGATCCAATTCCTTCAGTAGGTTTCTGATACCCAAATTTATCTTGTATCAACTGTCAACGAAATTACTTGAAACACACAGTATATTCCACAAGTATGTGGACACCTATGGTGGGTATAGAAAACATTCACTCCCCTTTAAAATAATCACACTTTGGTGCTTTGTTGCAGTCTGAAATAAAGAAAGACACAATTATTGTTTCATGCAGCTATATTTACTCAGTGCAACTTTTAACATTCAAGTGAAAGACATAACACCAACATATCAGGGGGAAAAAAACAGAATCGCTGATTTGTAAAAGGATCACCCTCCTAAAAATGGCTTGTACGCTCAATCAGGTGAAGCTAATTCACTTTCCCGGGTCCTGACCCTAAACCCACTTAACACATCAGGATGAACTACAACACTGACTTTGCACCGGATCACCTCACCTGACATCATTGTCCAACATTGCTAATGATCTTGTGATTGAATGGGTATATCCCCACAACCCAAACCATAAATTTAGTGGAAAGCGTCCTCAGAATATAATAGTAGGCATGATTGGTCAAATCTCTGTGTACTTTTGGCCATGTAGTGCATTACATTTTATGATTTCTCTTCATGTAGGTGTGATGTGCTGATGTTTGTTTGGAAGAATGTCTTCTACATCCTTCTTTTAGAAAAACATAAAGATTGTGAAAATTATACATTGTTTCCTTGTTGTCCTAAGAATTCAGTGGTCTGCTGTTTGCTGACTGATATTTTACGTTAATTTGTCCATTATTTAGAGCACTGGCAAATCAGGCCTGTCAGGAGAGGGACAAGGCCAAGGCACAATTGGAACTGGTTGATCGTCGTAACCTACAGCTGGTCAGAGAGATTGATGACCGACATGCCACCATGGAGTCACTTAATGAGTCTAAGATCAAGTAAGTTTTTTCGGTACATGTAAAATATAAAACTTGCTTAAAATCAGGTTACTAAAATAAGACGTTTTTTTTTCTTGGTTAAGGGATCTGGAGCAGGAGTTTCGGGAAAAGCTAAGTGCTCTGAGAAGTGAGACGGAGCAAGAGAATGAGTTGCTGCTTCAGCAGGTGGAGAAGGAGAGAGACAAGTTAAGGGAGGAAGTAGAACTCCTCAAAGGCCAAGAAGCCAATTTGCAGGAAGAAGCCACTACTGCCATTAAGGTGACCAAAGATTATAGCTCAATTGAATCTGGAAAGCACTGGTTTAAACCATTCTTACAAACAGGCAAATAAAAAAAAAAGTTTTTTTTTTTTTAATATTTTTTTATCCCATCTGTATTAGACCCTATTCCATGACACACACACCACCCATGCTCTCTTTGCATACTGTTCTGGCTTCCTTCATTTAGAGTGCTGTTCACTCATGGTGAGTGGTGTACATTTCTGTGTGGTGTGGTGTCAGGTTAAGTATTTGGCAATCTGTCTTTATAGGAGAACAGTCGTCTAGAAGAGGAGAACTGCGCTCTGAAAGGGAAGCTGTCTGAAGCCAAAAGCACCGTCGCTAAACTAAAAAAGGATCTAGACCATGTGCTACAGGACAAGGTCAGCAATTTTGCCTCTTGTTTCCATCAGATGTTCCCCCTCAATTCTGCCTCACTGTTTTTCAATACATGAACAATCTGAGTTGTTTTGGCTGATAATGCAATTGTACTTGCTATGATTGACAGTATAGTGGTTTAGATCCGAACAGTGCAGGATTGATAAGTCGAGAGGAGCATCTCTCAGGGATCATAAAGGAGTATGAATTGCAGTGCCGGGTAAGGATGTTTTTGTCCAGGCCTGTTCCATTAGTTCATTTTTTTTTTAATAATTCCGTTGAAGCATGGTTGAAAAGCAAAGTCTGACTTTCATTAGTTAACATTCATGGAATTTTTATTTATTATTACTTTTGTCAGATTAAAGTTATTTCTGTGACTATTGTGAGTTTTTCTTTCATTGACCGAAGGGTACCAACAATTTTGTCCATGTGTGTAATTTTCTATAAATTCCATTTGATGCTGCGGTAATGTTAAAACCAAGTGTATTCCTGTTTAGTTTCTAGTTTTAGTTGGTTTCATTCTATATTCTGCCACTGGCTAAGACAGTGTCTGTGCAACAGGAGCTGCAGGACAGGAATGACGAGTTGAGCTCAGAGTTGGAAGTACTGAAAAATCAAGGTTCAGGAAGGAAAACCAGAAAATCAAGAGACAGACTTTCCGCTTACACCTGGTCAACAAGCCGCAGAGCACCAACCACTGAGTCTGATTCTGGTAAATTCAATTTGAAATGTTTTTAAAGTAAGATTTTTTAAAACCTTTTTTTTTTTCTTTTTTTACAGCATTACACTGAGAGCTGATTTTATTGCTAATCTGTTTGCCTTTTAGATGACCCAGAAATAAAAAGAATCTCTTCTCCCAAAATCAAGAAATGCACTAACAAGAATGGTAAGATATTATGGAACTGACTTTAAGTTTATCAAAAGAGAGTGGAATTGTACAATGTAATTTCTGTTGACAGCTTTGGGGTCATTGGAAAGTCTAGCCCCTACTGTGAGCATTGAGACGGAGCTAGCAATGGAGCAACTCAAAGAAAAATATGAACAAGAGATGCAAGATCTGAAGATCCAGTTGGAAACCAAGGTAAAGTTACAAAAAACGATCCGTTAACATTTCTGGTTTTATAAAAGTATAATAATTGCATGCAGATGCATGAAGAAATGATAAGACTCTATTTATTATTACATTCAGGTCAGAATATTCGTCCACATAAACGTTTTCCACATGGAGCAAGACTAATAATGATGCTTTGCAGGTAAACTTCTATGAACGCACCATAGAACTGATGAAGCAGAACATGGAGGTTGAGCGTAAGGAAATTGCTCAGGGCTTCAAAATGGAAATTAGTGAACTGGAGGAGCAGAAGGCTTTGGCAGAGAAGAGACATGAGCAGCTACGTCAGAATGTGGAGCGATTAGAAGGGGAGCTGAAGATTAGGAGTGAGGCCATGGCTTGGGGACCTGAACAGGAGCGACGAGTTCAGCGGGAGCAGGCAGAACTCGAGCAGAACTATGCCCGTGAGATTGGTAACATTGTGCATCGCCTGACCTCAGAGAAGGACCAGCTGGAGGCAGAGCTTAAGCTGAAAATGGATCAGGAAGTACTACTTGTTAGGTGGGTTTGCTCTGATGTTTTGTGGTTCCCACTGTGCAGGGGAATCTATTAAGCATAAAACTTGAATTCAATTTCATTTGATAAAATTACAACTAGAGCAAGTTTCAAGGTATAACAGCGAAAGAGATAATATAAAGCATCTTCTTACCTTTTTTCAGTAAATAGTCATTACTTCATGCTACTACTCAACTGCAGAGTTTAAATGAGGATCTGATTAGCAGTTTTAATCTACACTACAGAGTGTGTGTATTCCAGTAGCCCATAACTTGACGGGATTACTGAAGAAGACTGATTGGAACTATTTTCTAGCCTGCTGAATTACTTAGTATCGCACACCGTCAGCATCTTAACTAAACAGTAACCATAAAAATTTGGTTGAGCTACAGTAGCAGAGGTGACATTCTTTTGCCTATACAAATTAGGTTTCCTATCTTTGTTGCTAGCTATCTACACTGTCTGACCACGAAAAGACCCAAATATCAGCATTTCACAAAGGTCAAATTATTGGCCTTCACTTCAAAATGTGTTCCAAAACTGTACTTAATACAGTGGTACATCTGCATACAAATTTAAGGCGCAGGTTTTTAGGGTGAAATTTCGTATTGCGAAAGTTATTTTCCTGTAGGAAATAATGTAACTGCAGATAATCTGTTCCAGACGTGCAGAAATATTACCAATATTACCCATTTCCAACACTATAATCATATTTATGCATGTAAAATCAATCAAGAAATTTTGACAGTACATGTATATGAACTAATGCATGAAATAAATAGACATTAAACCTAATTTAACCTTAATTTATGATTCCTATTGGCACCGGCTGCTTTAAAATTAAACTTAAAGGTTCTCTCTTTTCTTCTTCTTACCATGTTGGATAACATTCTTGGGAACCATGGTGCTATGTCTTCACAAAATCTTGCAAAAGGAAAAAGGGGGGGAAAAAAACACACCACAAAAAAAATAATGTAACAGCCAAGTTTTGAACAGCTCCCGGGCATGTGCACAACTTAGCCGGCGCTTGGTTTGGTTGCTCGAATGCCGAGGCACAGTTCTTGCAAAATTTCAGTTCTTAAGGCAAATTTCTTATAGCGGGTCATTCGTATGCCTAGGTACCACTGTACATGCCCACTGTGTTTTTTATTTATTTAATTTTTGATAAATAAAAAATAATGGCACGGTGAAAATATTTATATGTTGTTTGTCTGACGTTGTATTTGCCTAATACTATCACACTATGATATGAAAAAGCCAGTACTACAATACTGGCTCTGATCAAATGAGTTTATTATGGTTTTGTACAAAAAAACTTATAATTAAGAAGGGGTATGCACTTTTACATACGAGTGCATGTTTAATAGTGAAAGTAAAAGCATTTCAACACGCAGAAATGAACATTTCATTTTGTCATATATTTCTCAGCTGTCCCTGGTGGGTCTCAGCATTATTTTACCTTTTAATTTAAACAATTTAAATTATTATATTATATTGTATTTCAAAATATTTTATTTAAAAAAATCCCTATTATTGTATGTAATTCACCTACATTATGCATGCTTCTTCCAACTTTAGCCATTGAAATTATATTCGAGTTTATATCTGTTTCCTTACTGAGATCGATGGTAAAAAGTTAGCACCTTCCTCTGTACCAGGGAGGAGCTGGAGCAACAGTTATCACAAATCAAGGCTCAGTACAGCGAGACTCAGCACAGTTTGCTGCATCAGCTGCATGGTGAGCAAGTTCGGCTGCAGGAACAGACCGAGCAACGCTGCAGGGAAATGGGTGCGTGGGAGGCTAGAGTGAAGGAGCTCGAGCAGGAGGTGCGCAAGGAGCGTCTTCACAGTGCTGAGCGCTTGGGGGAGGAACAGGTTCAGATCTGCAGCAGTGCTGCTCAGGAAAGGAAGAAACTTGAGGAAAAGCACCAGGAAGAGGTTCGGCAGCTGAGGGAGTGTATTTGCAAGATGCAAGATCAGGCTGAGCTACAGTGTAAAGCAGAGGAGGAATCGCTCATCCTACAGAGGGAGATGGAGGAGAAGCTGGAGGAGATGTGTGTTCAACTAGAAGACAACACAATGTCAATGAAAGCCCAGGATGCCCTTATCCAGAGTCTGACCTCAGAGCTGCATGCCAAAGAAAGAGAGATAGACATCAAGAAAGAGAAGGAACAAAAGCTTCTCGGTAAGGTGTCTCAACTAGAGCGCAAACTTAATTTTGAACGAGAAAGGAAGCTTTCTCAACAAAAGATGGAGAAAAACAAAGAGGAAGTGCTTCTTGGCAAGGTGTCTCAGCTTGAGCAGAGACTTATGGAGGACAAAAAGAGAGAAGAAGAGCTTCTTGATAAACTTTGTCAGTTTACGGAGGAATGGGATGGCATGAAAATTGGATTTGAGAGAGTGCAAATAGAAAAGGAAAGAATTCAAGGAAACTGCAATCATTTAACATCTGTACTTGTCCAGCAAAAAACACAGCTTGAAGAGCAAGAAAAGGAACTTGATCAGCTTAGGGAGAACTTGGAAAAAACTCACGAGGCATTGAAAAGCAGAGATGAAGATTTGACAAAACAGGCTTCTGAGCTCAAATCTGTGGAGATGGACAGAGACGGGCTTGTGGAGGAACTGAGGAGTCAAGACCATGTTGTGAAGGACCTTCAGGCAAAGTTTCAAAATCTCTCTGCGGACTGTGATCAGCTGAATGATATTGTACGAAACCTACAGAATGCTCTAAGCCAGGAGCAAGGCATGGTCTCTCAGCTCCAAACTCAACTGAACTTGGAACATAAAGAGGAGAGCCACCTTCTGCAAGAGAATTCCAGTTATAGAAATCTCTCAAACCAACTCTCGTCACAGATTGTGGAAATGGAATCTGAAACAACTAAGCTTACAGAAGATCTCGAGGAACTGAGAGTAGAATTACATCTCAAGGATAAACAATTAGTAGAACTCACGACTCTGCTAGATACCAAATCCAAAGAGAGAGACCTGCTCTGGAACGAGGTGCGCCAGAAGTCAGAGATGTGTGAAAATGTCAACCGTCTTTCTGAAGAGGTACAACATTTGACCCAGCGTTTGGAGGACAAGGAAAAAGAGCTGTGCTCCCTTAGAGAAGAAACAGACAATACCACTAATCAGCTGCAGCAGTCCTTGATGGACACCCAGGAAGAAGTTCGGCAGGTGGAGGAAGAATTTGATTGGGAGAAGAACCAGATGAAAGGGCAGTTATTAGAGATGGAGAGACTCGTCATTGCTCTGGAAACGGTGATGGACCCATCAAGTCCACACAGGTTTGTCATTACCGGCCCGGTAGATGACCGTGAGACAAAGAACAGATTAATCTATGCTGTGTTGATTGTTGTTTTGCTTCTACAACATGGATGCAAAGGATCCAGTGTAGTTGCAAGAGCACTTCTTACCCTGGATTGTGTCATGGAACGAAATTCCATTTAACCCTTCACATTTGCATTAATCTTTCATAAATCTGTAACCTGAGACCTCTCACTTCACTTGCATTCGACTAACTGCTGCATTATTGCTGAATTGCTGCATGTTTTAATTTTGTGAATGCTAAATAACACATTTTAGTGCCAAAATGTGAAGTGTTGCATCCTCTCACAACTAATCTTTTCATGATTGCTTAATCTCCTTTTTTGTTTTTTGTTTTTTACATTCTTCAGATTAAAATCGTATAGTATGAGAAATTTATAATAAATGTGTGAATTTTTCTTTCTGTTTCTAGGGCCAAACTCGATCAGGTGAATTCTGAAAACAGTGCACTGAAAGATAGATTGACTGTTTTACATCAGGATGTAATGAGATTGGAGGAGGAAGTCAGCAAAAAGAGGTACGATCTTGCTTTTTAGGTCTATCTAAAAGTGATGGCTTTAATGTTATGGCTGATTACTGTAAAACCAGTCATATAGACACACAAGTATCAACAGACAACCTAGTTTTAGGTTCCTCTGGTACCTCCTGAAGGTGTGCCGTGGTGTCAGGCACCGGGATATTAGAAGCAGAGCCTTTGTGTGCTCTGGGTTGCAGGGTGGGGTCTAAATGTTCATCTGGTGCTCAATCCGATTGGAATCTGAGAAAAATTGGACCATGTGCATGGTCGGCTGTAAGGCACTAGGTGTCCTGTTACCTTTCTTTCATTGTCAGCATTGACATTCATCGGCGGGCTTGCATTTGGTCCAAACAGGCATAGGTGAACCTTGGCTGCCTGTAACTCTCTCACCAGTTTACTGGTACAGTATATAACTGATAATCAATGTTCTTCAATTCACTTGATGGTGTTGTTACCACCATTACTATTACATATTTTAATGTACATCTTCCTCCCCAATCACTTGATTTTTAACTTCAATTAAATAGTGTATTTATTCTAGTGTGGTGTAACATAATACATATATTACAGAAACAAAATTGTTCCTTTCAATGAGAACTCTAACATGGGTACAAAGCAGAATATTAGATTATCTGCTCATCCATTCTATTTAGCACAGGTGTTGTACAATACCTAATGTAGTATAAATATATACATTTCCTTGACTGTTCCCTTCTCACTTTGCATTGCATTTTCAGCTGTTGTGGATGTCTGCTCTTTTATTTGAATGGAAATTTTCTTTCGGATTATGTCCTTTTGATGGCATTAGCAGATAGATTAATGCAACTGCATATTGATTTATTATTATTATTTTAATATTGAACTGTCCTTTCAGAAAGAAACTTGAGGAAATGGGAAGAGAATATGTAAAAATCCAGGAAGAAAAGGAGAGGTTTCACAAAGAGGCAAGACAATTTCCTTAATTCCATTACTTATGAACACGTTTGTATAAAATCCCTGGTCATCATTAAGCTGCGCTCTCTTTTAAAAACAGAACTCCAAGCTCCGAGAAGAGGTGTTGGAATTAAGTGCACGAAACTTGCAGCTTAGCAATGAGAACGCAGAGTTAAATTCTCGCCTCAGTCTGACCAAGGCACAGTACAGGTGTTGACTGAGCGGCTTTCCCAGGGGTGTAGAGAACAAGACGAGTTGACAAACTTCATCAAACAGCTCCAAGAGACAAATAGCCAGTCTAGAGAAAGAGAAGCTACAGCTGCAAGCTAGCAAGGAGGATGAAAAGAACCTCCTGGAGAGGCAGCTGAAGGAAACCAAAGACAAGGTATTTTGTAGTAACTGAAAAAAACTGCCAAAATACAGTATTGGTGCAGTATTTTTATTTATTTTTATGTTGTACACATATCACAGAAAATGTGTGCGGCGAAGAAGCTACTTCTGAAGTTTATGCAACAAACTTGCTTCCTTAACAATTTCAATTTGCTAACTTCAGACGTTTTGGAGAGGATGATTTTATATGTACTGTAATAATTGCGCCATTTTTCAGTGTTATGCTGTCTTGCTTCAAACAATTGTTTAGAACAGTTGATCGATAGCTCAGGACTGGAATTTCCTACAGTCTACCTGAGCCTCCAGGAACAAACTCATTTTAATTTTAACACATCTCCTGTTATACTGAACTTCCAGTCTTAGACATTATTATGCTGATCAATCTCTGCTATCCGTTATCACCCAGATGAGGATGGGTTCCCTGTTGAGTCTGGTTCCTCTCAAAGTTTCTTCCTATTACCATCTCAGGGAGTTTTTCCTTGCCACCGTCGCCCTCGGCTTGCTCATCAGGGACAATCTTATCATTTTGATTTCATACACATTCATACAAACTTAATTCTTTTGATTGTGTAAAGCTGCTTTGCGACAATGTCAATTGTTAAAAACGCTATATAAATAAATTGACTTGACTTGACAATAATAATTTTAATGCAAATTATTCATATTCATATTAAAATTGGTGTAAGCTTCCAGAAGCATATGACCTGTAAAATTGTTGCTTAAATAGTTTTTTGGTAAAAGCTTAAAAAGCAAAATATCTCTAGCAAAATATATCATTTGTAATCATGTCAAATGATGCGATCATGTTGCAATATCGTAATATTTTTGCCTTTTAGAATAATGCACCTTTTCAGGTTTGTCTTTCATGTGAAACCTAAATTGGTCAAGTTTTATCTCCATGACAAGATAATTTAAATATTTTAATAAAAAGTTACGGACACTACATAAAAGGGCAAGAAACTGTAGCTAGAAAATGTTTCCTTTTATCTGATAAAAATGTGTAAGCATATTTACATGGATCGGGAGACTAAGAAGCATTAAGTATTATGAAAAATGTTGTTAGTTTAAAAAGTGAATTCATATAGGTAACACACTTTTTAGCACCAATACGTTTTGGCTGGTAATTCTGTTTTTTGCATGTTCAAATGGAAAAAAAAAATTGAAGCAATCAATATTTTCAGATACCAAAGCACAAACTAATTGTCATTGCACAAACTGTAAATACATTATTTGCCCTTTTTTATACCTTTTACTTGATAGCTTGAACACTTAACAGAGGTTGAGTCTGCCCTGACGAGCCTAACCCTGAAAAAACAATCGCTTCAGCAGGACAAGGAGAGCTTGTTGAAAGATGCAGATGAAAGGAACAAAAAGGTAGCAAGACTTGTCTATAATTACTTTTTTGCATTTTAAATAATACATGATTTTGTACTAAAACAACTATATTCCTGTATCAGATTGAAAAACTTCAAGAGAGTGTTAACTCACTTGAGTGCCAGTCATCACAGCTTTATTCTCAGATTTATTCAATGTGCAAGGAAAAGGAGGATCACATGAAGGAGATGTCAACACAACACATGCTGCTGAAGGAATCACAAAACAAGGTTGGAACTGCAGGGGAAGCTTAAAAATAAAGCTAGTATTTGCAAAGGCATTGCTGTGCTTTTCATGAAATTCTATTGCTTTTATTTAACAGGTTCAGGAGCTTGAAACCAGAATGCACCAATTGTTTAAGGAGAACGAACACATGCAGCTTGTTCACAGGATGCAGGAAGAGACAGCAGCCAGTGCTCTTCAGGAAAAACTGAGGAGTGTGCAAGCGCAGTGTCGGGAGCTTCTTGACAAGGTTGGTCAACTTGGAAATATGAATGTAGATGAACTCGCACACATTGATCCAAGACCATGGTCTGGGATACAGTGGAACCTTGGATTACGAGCATAATTCGTTCCGGAAGCGGGCTCGTATTCCAAAAACACTCGTCAACCAAATAGACTTTTCCCATAAGAAATAATTAAAACTCAGGTTATTCGTTCTACAGCCCAAAATAATTAATACAACATTAAAAATAAAACAAATTAACCTGCACTTAACATTTTAAAAAAAGTAAAAATAAATCCAGACAGTTAAGTGTTTCCGTTTGTGCCCGCAGACGCCGTGTGTGTGTGTGTGTGTGTGGAATTAGCCCCTCGCCTTGTCTTAAACAGTAAAACTCCTCCTCCCTCCCACACCCTGCTTTTTAAGTTTCACACCTAACATACACAATACAAACACTGTTTTAACGGGAAAAAAAGAAATCTCTCTAATGATACTCACGTGAGCATACTAACGGAATCACTGCTGTAAAGTAAAAAATAACAAATGAACCAGCACCTTACCTTTTGAAAAGAATCGCGACAGAGCTGAGTTTTCTGTGTAAATAAAGCGCGTCTACAGCCAGGGAGGTCTGTGTGTGTGTGTGTCGGTGTCAAATTGAGCGCGCGCACACAAAGTAAGTGTTTGTGTGTGGGGCACACATAAGAGAGAGGGAGGACATTATAAGAGATGAGCACTAAGACGCAGCAGGGGACTCTTATTTTGACACGGGCCGCAGCAGGGGAGATGATTACCCATAATTCCCGCAGCGCAAGAGAGGGAAAAATCATTGGCTCAATTGTGATAGCTTGCCGCTCGGTGTCAAAATAAGAGTCGCATGCGCGATACATGATACTCGGCACTCGTAAACTAATACTTGCTCGATTTCCGATTACAAATTTATTAAAAATCTTTGCTCGGTTTGCGGAACACTCGTAAACCACGTTACTCGCAATCCGAGGTTTCACCGTATTTTAAAACCATAAATGATAAATACAGTGTGTGTTGGGTTGGGTTCTTTAACCTGAGATGGTGGATTAATTGAATGTACACACGATGAAGGACATGCATGTAATATGACTGTTTTATTTACTTGTAGTTAAAAGAGTCCGAGTCTAAGCTGCACGCTCAGGAGTTAGAACTCCAGAGGTTAAAGCATGAAAGCCTCACCTTAAAAACCAAACAGGCTGATATGGAGACCACCAAGCAGGAGGCAGAAGAGGAGGTAAGAAAGTGTTTGATTTGCTGCATTTTAGTAACCTGTTAGTACATTCTGTTCAATGAATGGGTCAGAAAACTGTTTTTATGAGACATCATCTTAAATGACAAAAATGGATTAAGGTAAAGAGTAAAAAAAAAAAATATTGTAAGACTATACCATTCCACTACAATCAGGTCATCAGCTGACTTCATTTCACTGCGTCATAACGTTGCTGAATCTAGACCTGACCAGCTGAAGCAATGTCATGAGGCATTAAAATGAAGTTAGCTGATGACTTCAATGTAGAGGAATGGCACAGTTGGACAGTAGGCACTATGCATGATGGGTGCATCACTTCCCTTCTTATCCTGACAAGCTGTAAAATCCAATCTTTATGCTCCCTAGCAATTTGAAGCTTTCTTCCCTAATTAGTCTAACTTTTTTTTTGATAGCCTTCAATTTTTAAATGGCCTGTGGCTGATTTTGTTTATATTAAAACTTTGAGGTGACCATTCTTGCATAAAACACTCTTGAAATAAAACCTTGCATAGGCTTTGAGGGCAAACACTGCTCTATCACTGAGCAAGGCACACCATGTCCGTGAGGTGCAGCAGTTACAGGAACAGATCGGCCTCAATACCCAGGAACGACTTTCTAAGCTACATAATCAACTAGCTGAACAGCAGAGTAAAACACAGCAGCTGGAGATGCAGCTCCACTCCCAGGCTCAGCAGGCCAGGACTCAGCTGTGCCTTCAACAGGTACATCCAACACACACGCGCGCACACACTTTGTGTGAGAGGGAGAGAGACCCATTTACTGTAAACGCGTACTGTATTGTAACTTATCATAGATTATTACAGTAATTATAATATAATGTGTCCCCTTCTAAATCACATAATTTTATATTGAGAGAGAATTGTAAAATGTATTTATTACACTGCTTTTTAAACTGGTTATTGAATTTCAGAAGTTGGAATGATCTTGTTGGGCAACTCGGGAGAATAATGTGTGTACTACAAAGTAAAGGTTATCCTGAAATAAATAAACATGAACACAGATTTATGAAACCACATATATTTAGTCATATACAGGGGTTGGACAATGAAATTGAAACGCCTGGTTTTAGACCACAATAATTCATTAGTAGGGTGTAGGGCCTCCTTCTGCGGCCAATACAGCGTCAATTCCTCTTGGGAATGACCGATACAAGTCCTGCACAGTGGGATTTTGAGCCATTCTTCTTGTAGATGCTGGAGGAAAACGTTTCCTGACTCGCTCCTCCAAAACAAAAGTGGCTCAATAATATTTATATCTGGTGACTGTGCAGGCCAACTTCACTTTGATGAACATGAAACCACTCTTGCTGTGTGTATTGGTGCATTATCATCCTGATACACTGCCTTCAGGATACAATGTTTGAACCATTGGGTGCACATGGTCCTCCAGAATGGTTCGGTAGTCCTTGGCAGTGACGCTTGCAGTGGTAGTGACCATCTAGCACAAGTATTGGGCCTAGGGAATGCCATGATATTGCAGCCCAAACCATCACTGATAGACCCCCATGCATCACTCTGGGCATGCAACAGTCTGGGTGGTATGCTTCTTTGGGGCTTCTCCACACTGTAACTCCCCCAGATGTGGGAAAGATGGTGAAGGTGGACTCATCAGAGAACAATACATGTTTCAGATTGTCCACAGCCCAAGATTTTCGCTGCTGGCACCATTTGAAACCGGCATTTGGCATTGGCACGAGTGATCTTAGGCTATATTAGGCTATAGCAGCCCAGCCATGTACATTGACCCTGTGGGGCTCCCGCCGAACAGTTTGGTGGAAGCAGGAGAGTTGAGGTGCACATTTAATTCTACAGTGAGTTGGGCAGCTGTGGTCTTATGTTTTTTGGATACAATCCGGGTTAGCACCTGGACATTGGATGTAGTGCGTCCTTCTTGATGGTATGCTGACATTACCCTGGATACCGTGGCTCTTGATCCATCACAAAGACTTGCTGTCTTGGTCACAGATACGCCAGCAAGACGCGCACCAACAATTTGTCCTCTTTAGACCTCTATGTCACCCATAATGTTGTATACATTGCGATATTTTAAGCAAAACTGTGCTATTACTCTGCTAATTAAACCTTCACACTCTGCTCTTACTGGTGGTATGTGCAATCAATGAAGATTGGCCACCAGGCTGGTCCGATTTAGCCATGAAAACTCCAACACTAAATTGTCCAGTGTTTCAGTTTCATTGTCCAACCCCTGTACATATACTATTGATCACTGTTTAGAAATAAATTGTTACTAAAATGTTTCCCTAGGTCAGGGGTCGGCAACCCGCGGCTCTTGAGCTCTTTCATCCCTCTGCTACAGCTCCCTGTGGCTTTGGAATATAAGTATTGAGTATATATTTAAATGTATTTTATTTTAGTTCGTTTTTTTAAATGTAATTCTAAGTTTGAAGAGTATGATCTTGTAACATTAAAATAAATCGTAAATTTTTTTTGTCGCTTAAAATATGCATCACAACCACTGATGGGCAAGACCCACCGGCACACGATTTGAGCCTTTCGAGCCCCGGTTCTATTCAGATTGACTGCTGACTGCACGCTCCAGTACACACAATAAAAGGATGACTGCACATAGAAGCAGACGGCATTTTTTATTTAATTTTTTTAGCTGCAGGTGGATAGTTTTCTCTGTAGCAGTTCATTGATTTCACAAATGCAACACATTGTATTTTTTTTTATATATAGCATAAAGGTACAAAAACGATAAAAAGGGTTTTGTGGCTTCCGGTGTTTTCTGTGGGAAACGGGTGCATGTGGCTCTTTCAGTGTTTAAGGTTGCCGACTCCTGGTCTAGGTTCTGCCTAGAAAGAACTATTCCTGACCACTGACTTGGTACTCATGAGACTACAAACAATTGCAGTTGTCATATCAGATTTTTTTGTATATTAAATGTTTCTATATATAGGAGCAGTATGAGAAAGTGATGGAGAACATGCAAGACAGGATGGACGATGTGGAAACCAAACTAAAGGCGGTACATCTGATGCTGCAAGAGAAGGTTACCCAGCTGAAGGAGCAGGTGAGTCCATGATGTTAACACCAAGGTTACTATGTGACGTTCTTACATTATGGTTATGGTGGTAAAAATCTGACTCTGAATCCGCATGTTTCTCCTAATTAGATGTCCAAGAACGTCAAGTCAGATCTGCTTCTAAAAGACCTCTATGTAGAGAATGCTGAGCTCATGAAGGCTCTGCAGATAACTGAGCAGCGGCAGAAAAGTGCAGAGAAGAAGTCCTTCCTTTTGGAGGAGAAGGTCACCGCTCTCAACAGAGTTCTGCGTAAAATTGCTCCTGCCTCTCTTTCCATTTAGGATAGGATTGTTGGTCACAAATATCCTTAACAATGCTGAAATGTGAAAAGCTAGCCAAGTTTTTTTTTTGTTTCTGGCTGAAGTGTGACAGAATCATTGTTGATTCAAGCTCCAGTTTTGCAATAAATGGTGTTCTACCAGTTTATATCAACATGTAATGTGACAATTTTGAAAAAGGCCATGGACATTTTACTATGTCTCTTCTGAGACAATCATGTCTGAGTAAAATATTAACCAGGATACTGTATAGGGGCATTTTGCAAATGGAAATTCATTTGTTTATTCATTGGTAAACACTATGGACTGTATTCATTATAATGTTTGTATGGTATTCGACTAGACGCATCAACGCACAGCTTTCTTCACATGTACATTTTTGATACGCAGGCTGTCCTTAACCTTGCACACTCATGATGCACTACTGTACAGTCCACTGTGATATTCATAAATTGTGTTGACAGTCATGTGATTTTTATTTGATTCTTTATAATTGTATTGTCTTTACTGCATTAATTTAAAGAAAAAATGTAATCACTGTTTACATTTGGACAGTAAAACTTCACACAGAAAAACCACACCTGGACCCTAATTTGTGAAACTGCTTTGAATTTATGAATTATATACAATTAACTGACATGTTCATTTATAGTAAGTAAACGATAAAAAACATAGGACATCAAATGTTAGGAAATTACATGCTCCAGCACTCCTTGGCGAATCAGCTGCTCACACTTCCAGCGGGGCAGAAAATGCTTTGACAACAAAAGAGTTGAGTGTAAATGCAATGGGCAGCATGTAATCTGGCCTTAAAGTATAGTTCATAAACTTTAAGAAACATAGTAAGATCAGTCTTAATACCTGGCTATTTTTCTTCAAGAGAATAACCGTTCCATCATCTATTTCAAACTCTCCATGATCTTTCAAGCAGCGGACCTAAAGAGAGACAGAGAGGAGGAGAAAGAAGGATCAATACCAACAACATGTAGTAATCAATTATTAAAGCACGATCTGAAACATATTTACATTGGAAGACCATTTACTGCAGGCAGAACTCAATTTATTTGATTTTACCTCACCTCAATATATAGACTCTTGGGGGGTTTCATGTCTTGTGTTATGTCCAAGCCCTCCTCACCTCCAAGTGACCTCATATATGTGGCCAGGGATTTCTTGTACTGGTTAAACCACTCCAACTAAACAAATTGAAAAAGGAGTCATACAAGTTGAAAACAGGAAATCAGTGCTGCTCATTGCTTGAATTGTTTCTATCTCTTTGAGATTGTTTCATTGCTTTGAATTGTTTGAATCTCTTTTCCCTGCATCTCTGCGTTAGGTTTTCTCTCCTCCCTCTTAGATATTTTAGTCTGATGACTGGGTGCACAAACTGTATAGCCAGTCACTGGCCATAATGGTTCTGAACAACAATAAGATTACTAACTGAACAGCAAACAGAACATTAATTTACTTGGTCAACCTACGTGTAAACCCCCCACCAGCTATCCCACCCGGTTATACAACAGCCACCATCCAGCAAGGGGTTAAGTGAACACATTTCTTTAAGGACCCAAGAAAACAGTCACCCTCATGCTTTCAAACCTCTGCTTATGCCTCATCATAGGACACTAACACACTCTTAAGGAAAGGGCTATATGCCTTCTTTTACCTACATAAACTAATAGACACACATGCAATAGGTCTTTCAGCAATGAAGGCTGTTGCATTATCAGGATTTAAGGACTATCAGGATAGGGCAAACATTGCCTTGTCACTCAGAAACCCTGCATCCTTATTTTTACTACCTTTGATCACGTTTGAAGAATTGACACACCCTTGAATCAATTTTCAGCTAATGAGTTAATGAACAGGTTCCAGGCGTTTGCTTTCCGTGCTCTAAGTCATCCCTGTTAACTCAGGAAGGCTGTGAATTAGCTGATGACTTTAATCAGGGGGTTAGGAGCCTGTGAGTTAACTGATGTAGACCTGATGGACCGGTTAAAGTGCATTTCATTTAAGTATTTATATTCAACCCTGATATTACTAGCATTACAACAACAACAAAAATCACCTCCTCTGCACACATATGGAACCGAATTGTTGTGGGCAAAACACTTCCATACTCCCATCTGAGAGCACGGATTCTCAGGAGCCGATCATACCTGCAGAAATAAAAGAGGCATGTAAGATGCCATCTCTTTGAAGATACAGGATGTAAAAATGTTAAATGACTTACAGGTAAGCTGCAATACAGCGCTGGTTCCTCAGCAAGCAGCAGTGACGAAACTTGATAGTTGGTATTAGTTCAGCTTTGCCCTCAGTCTTGGCTTCATTACTTTTGAGGAAAAAAAATCAAAAGAGAAGCAATTTCAGATGCAAGACTGCTGCGATTTTAAATAATGAGAATTTATGAGAATATGGTTAAAACCTTACACATCACTTTGGTTTTGCTCATACAAAGCTTTCATTTCTTCAAGCACTTGTCGAATGCCATCCTCCTGTTGAGACACGAGTAACTGTGTTGGTTGAATGTGCATTGAAACAAGCTTAATGCATAATTTATTCCACACGGGACAGTGGAATAAATTTTCAACAATTATTTAGGACAGTCCTAAAGATTTACCTAGATTCAGTGTTACGAACCTTGTGACTGCACACTTCATTCTTATTTTCTCTACATTTTATTCTTATTTTATACATGGAACCTTAAATGTTTCTTTCAGTGTGGATTTGATTTAACTTAACTTACACTTGATTTTTATTTTTCCAGTCAGTGTCAGTCGTGTAAGCATTTCACTGCATGTTGTGCTGAGTATGGTTATGCATGTGACAATTATTTTTCATCCATTCATCTTCTATAACGCTTTTCCTGTACAGGAAGTTTGATTAAGTTTTGTAAATACATAAATAGCTTGTGTTACCATAACTGACAACTTCATTTTATATTAAAAAAAAAAACTCAATTACAAATAAAAAGCCAATTAATCTTTGGATTGGAGAGGAAACCAGAGTACCCGGAGGAAACCCACCAAGCATGGAGAGAACATGCAAACTCCATGCACACAGACCCTGAGTCAGGAATCGAACCCGGACCCTGGAGGTGAAAGTTATTTAGGTGCAAGTTAGGTATTATTTTCTTTCAAATAAATTTCTATCCAACACATTTCTACTCCGTGTTTTTAAAGCTTTCTCCCATGTAACATTCAGCCAATCGTGAAGATTCAACCAATATGTAAATTAACATGCGACGTCACCAAGCGTGACTCTGTGAACGCGCAGTGGCTTCTTTCCCCTGAAAGCTGATGGCAGTGCAAGGCAAATTCCCAAACTATTGCTCGTTGTTTGTCTCTCTATTCAGTGAGTCCAAACTTGGAGCCATTACTCAGTCTTGTGGTTTGTGCAGATCCTCTCTACAAGCCATGACTGAGAAATGGTTACTTAAACCAGGGCTGTACGAGATGCAACTTTACAAGGAAATAAAAATAGATTCGATCCGATCGTTACCCCTTTATCTGTTGCCGATTAGTCAGTAAGAGTGAACATGTGGTAATGTTAGGAGACGACACAATCACCGTGATCTATGCAGTGACACTCAGATACAGAACTTACGTTAAAAGCAGGCAGCTGGCCATCACTCATCCGGTGAAGTTCTCTTACAAGTTCAACTGCTTTTTCGCAAAACATTATTAAGCAGCTGTTTACAGTATTTAATCAGTTAACAAACAAACAGCGTAACAGGTTCTAGTGAAATAGTGCCGTGTTGTGTTGTCTTCTTATAAAGCCTTCACGTATTCGTGCACACACAGCAAGCGCGCGCGAGAGAGTTTTCGCGGCAGAATATGTTTGCACCACGTGACCGTGGCGAGAAGTACGGAGAGCCTAGTAGGACAAAGCGCGTAGCGACTAGCGAGCATAAATAAAGAATCTAAGATGAGAATTGTTTGCTCTCAGGTGAATAATGAGAGATATTTTCCAAGACTCAAAAAGCCTCAGCTTAGGAAAGCACAGAAATTCCGATCTAGAGAAATTAACAAAACACGCTTAGAAATGTAACAAATATGACAAGGGGTAAAAAAAAAATAGGCTTTTTTTTTTTTAAAGAAAGACCAACATTAAATGTTTAAACAAAGGTTGCAAACTTTACAACACGTAATGTGAGACAGTCAAAGTGTTGCAGCTCAAAATATCTCTTTCTGATATTTGAGGTTTTATGTTATATATTCATATATATGATATTATGATAATAATATTATAGCATTATTATATGAATACTATAATATTATTATCATCATATAATATATATGAATAATATACAGTATCTCATACTATTTTTCTTTTCCCTTTTTTGGCTGAGACTAAACAGCTGTGTCCATAAGAAAACCACTTGTTAGTGAGACTAATCAGAAAAAAAGCTTCAATTTGTTAGGGAGCATAAAGATTTTACTTTGGAGCAATGGATAAAGGTCATGTGCTCTGGTCAAAATGTAACTTTTTGACCTAAAGGTAAAATGCTATGCGTGGCAGAAAACTAAAACTGTGCATTGTGGTGGCAGCATCATGTTGATGAGATGTTTTTCCTCAGCAGGGACAGGGAAGCTGATCAGAGTTGATGGGAAGATGGATGGAGCCAAATATAGGGCAATCTTAGAAGAAAACCAGTTAGAGTCTGCAAAAGACTTGCGACTGGGGCAGAGCTTCACCTTCAAGCAGGACAATGACCCTAAACATACAGCAAGACACAATGGAATGCTTTATAACAAAGCACATTCATGTGTCCAGTCAAAGTCCAGACCTAAATCCAATTGATAATCTGTGGCAAGACCTGAAAATTGCTGTTCCATCCAATTTGACTGAGCTTCAGGTATTATGCAAAGAAGCTCAAAGAAGAATGTGCAAACAATTTACATTTGTGGTTGTAACATGACAACATTTGGAAAAGTTCAAGGGGTATAAATACTTTTGCACGGCACTGCAGAGTGTTATGGTTAACGGGTATGTTTAGATGCTTCTTCTCCAACTTTCACTGAGCACTCAGGTTTGTTGAAGGTAGAGTCACTGGTTGCTTTACGTCCCAGGGAGCCTTTATTACTGTGTTTCCTTCTGGCTCTCCCGTTTAGTTATGCTGTCAGAGAATAATGTAGTCCCTGCTCTCTACTCTGCACTAAATATACATTTACCCTATAAATTATGTGACTGTTAGCATACTTAACTGCTACACCTGGCACCCCTTGACAGTGTGCCTTCTTTTTGCCCTTTTTTTGTATTATAGCACAATAGCATGGTGGAATAATGTAATACAGTGCAGTATTACATAACATTGAATAGTATGAATGAATAAATGTGTGCGTATGGCCTTTTACTGTACCCTGTAATAAGCTGCTTTAAATTTATAGCGGATTTACAATATCCTACTGTATTTATTGTAATTTTAGAACATTATTTGTAACTCATTTTGGAGAACTTTGAGCAAACCTGATTTACAGTTAACTAAGCTCAGGTACAATTTGGGTCCCTGAAACTGTGAAGCAGCAATGGTACCCAGTGAACCACCATGCCACTGTTATTTGTCTATAAAGTGGATGAACTAAAAAAAATTACAAATCAATAATAAGGTGAATGCTTTATTGAGTGAGTATATCTGAACCTTTAAATTGTGATTAACTGAATTTACTGGCAGGAAGTCTGAAGCACGTTCTCTCTTGCTCACTTCCACAGAATTTGAACCTGTCACAGAAAAACACAGATTTTGTAGAAGTTTGTGGAAAACTGCCTTTATTATTATTATTATTATTATTATTGTTGTTGTTGTTGTTATACTGGTCTTGTACTGTGCTTGGGTACAGTTCCATATAAACTTAACATGAGTCAATTCATCAACTTCCATTTCAACATTAATGAGGAACTCATAGGTTTTACCAGGTGACAAAGTGCCTCTGAAATAAATGAGTCAGATCTTATCTGTTATTTCTCAAAATGATTAAAAATAAAAGAAGTTTAATAGATGTCAACAGATTCTGTCATGAAATCACTGTTTAAGTTCAATATGGAATGTCTTTATAGCAAAGTAAATAATATAATTTGGTTGTATTTTAAATTATGGTTTAAGTGTATGAAATATACTGAGAATAGGTGTGATATTCAAATACATATGGGAGAAAGACTGAGTCTCTCCCGTGTTTAGGCAGAATTTCAACTTTTCCGCTCCTTTATTGATATTGGCTGTATTTTTAGTTATTTTGAGGGGGAATACATTTACACTGCTATACAACTTTACACTGAATACTTTTCATTGTGTCAAAGAGTCATTTATGCAGTGTTGTTCTATGAAAAGATATAACTAAATATTTGCAGAGGTGTACTCACTTTTGTGACATGCTGTATGTACGTTTTTGACTGATGAAAGTAATAAAAAAATATTTATTGATCTGAAACAGAAAAAAATATTCTGATTTAATGTTTGACAGTAAAGAAAAAAAGTTTTTTTTTTAAAGTTTTTTTTTCTTCTGTAGTGTATGTAAATATCTGATTTCAACTGTAAATGGTTTGTGCCATATTTCACTTTTAGGGGCAATGCTTCCCATGTGCTCCCAGTAGTCCATGTCCTTTGATGGGTCACCATGCAGACAAATTTAAAGTATCCATGGAGTGAAAATGTACAAATTGAGCACAATTAGTAATTTTTCCCTTCCTCTTTGTCATGTGACTCATTAGTGTTACACTGGCTCAGGTGTCACTAGATAGTAGGTGAGTTAAATTTGGTATAAAAGCTCTTCCACTCTCTCAACTTGGCCACTGAAAGTTCAACATGGCACCTCATGGCAACATGGCAACTCTCAGAAGACCTGAAAAAATGAATTGTTGCTTTACATAAAGATGGCCGGCTATAAGTACAGTGGCCAAGACCATTCAGCGTTTTAAGAGGACAGGTTCTTCTCAGAACAGGCCTTTCCATGGTCGGCCAAAGATGCTGAGTGCACATTCTCAGCGTCAGATCCAAAGATTGGCTTTGGTAAACAGACGGATGAGTGCGTCCAGCAGTGCTGCAGAGATTGAAGGGATGGGAGGTCAGCCTGTCAGTGCTCAGACCGTACGCCGCACACTGCATCAAATTGCTCTGCATGGTTGTCGTCCTAGAAGGAAGCCTCTTCTAATGATGATGCACAAGAAAGCTCGCAAACAATTTGCTGCAGACATGCAAACTAAGGACCAGGATTACTGGAAACATGTCCTGTGGTCTGATGAGACCAAGATAAACCTATTTGGTTCAGATGGTGTCAAGCATGTGTGGCGGCAACCAGGTGAGGAGTACAAAGACAAGAGTGTCATGATCTGGGGCTGCATGAGTGCTGCTGGCATTGGGGAGCTACAGTTCATTGAGGAAAACATGAATTCTAACATGTACTGTGACATACTGAAGCAGAGCATGATCCCCTCCCTCCGGAAACTGAGCCGCAGAGCAGTGTTCCAGCATGATAATGACCCCAAACACACCTCCAAGATGACCACTGGCTTGCTAAAGAGGCTGAGGGTCAAGGTGATGGACTGGCCAAACATGTCTCCAGACCTAAACCCATAGAACACCTCTGGGGCATCCTGAAAAGTAAGGTGGAGGAGCATCAGGTGTCAAATGTCCACTACCACCACTACTAAGCTCTGGTGAACTCCATGGCCAAGAGAATTCTAGCCTGCTGGAAAATGATGGTGGCCACACAAAATATTGACATTTCACATTTTCACCTAGGGGTGTACTCACTTTTGTTGCCAGGGGTTCAGCTATTATTGGCTGTATTTTTAGTTATTTTGAGGGGACAATAAATTTACACTGCTATACAAACTTTACACTGAATACTTTTCATTGTGTCAAAGAGTCATTTATGCAGTGTTGTCCTATGAAAAGATATAACTAAATATTTGCAGAGATGTGGGGGGTGTACTCACTTTTGTGACATACTGTACACTTCCTTAATATTTGGTAGAATTGCCCCAAAACTGTTTCACTTGGGTCACTTCGCGTATGACCTCCACAAGCTTTCTACAATAGTTTGCTGAAATTTTGACTCCCCTTGACAGAACTGGTGTAACTAGGTCAGGTTTGTAGGCCTTCTTGCTCGCATTTGCCTTTTGAGTGCCGCCCACAAATTTTCTATAGGATTGAGATCAGGGCTTTGTGATGTACCTTGGTACTCCTGTACCTTGACTTTGTTGTTCTTAAGTCACGTTGTAACTAATTTGGAGGTATGCTTGGAGTCATTGTCCATTTGGAAGACCCATTTGTGCCCAAGCATGAACTTCCTGGCTGATGTCTTCAGATGTTGTTTCAATAAATCCACAGAATTTTCAAAAAATATTTTGTGAAATGCACAAGTCCCTTCTGCAGCAAAGAAGCCCCACAACATATACTATCACCCCCATACTTCACAGTTGGGATGGTGTTCCGAGGCTTCAAAGCTTCGCCCTTTTTCCTAAAAGAATATACTTTTTATCATTACTCCCGAACAGTTAAATTTTTGTTCCGTCAGGTACAGGAGTACCAGGACATGTCTCCAGAAATTACGGTTTTTATCCCAATGCACGGTAGCAAACTGTAGTCTGGCTTATTTATGGTGGTTTTGAAATAATGTCTTTCTCCTCCCAGAGTAACCTTTCAGCTCATGGTGGTACAGTACTCATTTTACTGTGGATAATGAAACTCTCTTACCAGTTTCAGCCAGCAACAGCAAAGATCTTTTGCTGTTGTCCTGGGGTTGATTCGCACATTTCGCACCAAAAACCGTTCCTCCCTGGAATCTGTCTACTTCCTGAGCGTTATGATGGTTGTACATTCCCATGTTTTTTATAATTGCATATTATTGTCTGAACGCATGAATGAGGGACCTTCAGACATCTGGAAATTGCACCTAAGGATAAACCACACTTGTGGAGGTCAACAATTCTTTTCCTGATGTCTTGGTTGATTTCTCTTCATTTTTCCATGATGTCAAAGAAAGAGGCTCTGTTACTGATGTGTGCCTTTATATGCATCCTCAGGTGTGAGTTCTTTTTGTTTAAAGACACAATAAAGTGTATGTATACTTATGACTTTGATGAAAGTGATAATGAAAATACATCGATTCTGACATTTAACAAATGCAAAAAACATGTTAATATTTATTGATCTAGAACAGAAAAAGTTTACTCTGATTTAATGATTGACAGAAAAGAAAAAAAAGGTTTTTGTGTTTTTTTCCTGAAGTGTACAGTCGTATGCAAAAGTTTAGGCACCCCTTGATAAATAACAGATTTTGGTGATTTTTTTAATTGAAAAGATGTTAACACAGTCTTTCTTGGAAATGGGGAAAATGCACAATATTTTCAGCAAACATTGGTGCATAGTTACTTCTTATGCCATAAATTGAACAAAAATAAAAACATTATTGTGGCACTGTGCAAAAGTTATGACACTCTTCCAACCTTGTGCAAACACTTGCAGACACTCAACAACCATGGGTTCCTCTAAGCAGCTGTGTAAGACTCTGAAAATGAAAGTTATTGATGCAGACAATGCAGGAGAAGGCCACAAGAAGATAGCAAAGCGTTGTCTGCGTGCAGTTCCCACAGTGAGAAATGTAATTAAGAGATAGCAGTTCAGGGGAACTGTGGGTCAAGATGAGAGTGCCTCAACTTTTGCGTAAGACTGTATTTAAATATCAACTGTATCTTCAAGAAGAATGAGCTCTTTAAAAAAAAGGCTTGTAATTTATTGAAGACACCTGTCAGGTGAAACACAAACAAAAAATGACTAAGAACAGATTTCTGATTTTATTCCTCTGCAGGCAACGTTTTTCTATTGCTAAAGGGTTTTCTTTTTAATGAAACCTCATCTTTCATATATCTTAGATTGTCATTTCATAAATGAGAATGGTATTATATTGTGGGAACCAGCAACTTTATACAGTAGCTGCAGTTTACAAAGAGAACAACCAGCAGTCCCTCAGGAGACATGGTCACATGAGAACCTGTACTGCCTGTTAGACTGTTTTGCTTATCCCAAAGTTGGATGAAGTGTTATTAGTAGAGACAGCTGCAGAAACAGAAACTGTTAACTGAAGTCCTACCTAAATTACCTTACTAACTAAATAGATAGAAACCGTTCATAACTATATAAGTGGTATGTGTGGTGACAGGTGGTCATTCTCGAAAGCATGTAATATTCAGACATTTATATAAAAATCTGAATAATATTTGCAGGTACGCTCTAGGATAACACTTTTATGTGGCATAAACGTGAGGCAGAAAATAATCATATAGAAACATTCAACTTCACATTTGCTGATGGGTATGCAAGATCATGGGTTGCGCCCCCCCCCCCCCCCCCCCCCCTTTAGATTTTCAAATAACCTGCAGTACTCTGACAAGGAAAAGTGCGTACAGTACGTATGCTTAGACCCTGACGTGGTGCAAAGCACTTTTCCACATCAAGGCCATTTTTTAAAATGTGACCGTTGCTGTGGATTTTGGCGTATCTTCATCTTCACTACTGAGTAAACAAAATAGATGTTTCACAAACTTTGTTTCTTAAGGCTACAATAACTTATTCTGCATGTTTCATAATACTGTGTAAGTCATAAAATCCTGTATGGCTTTTACCTACCTGTTTTCTTCACCTGCTCTGAACTCATTTTCTATCATTGCTTCATTGTCCTCCTCATCTTCATGGCTGAGTAAATTATCCAGATATTTCACAAAATATATACCTTAAATCATCAATCCCAAATTTTTTTTTTATATATATATATTGTTTAAAGTGGTCATGACCAGGTGAATTCAATTTTACTTGTTTTTTTGACAAATAAGAGGTCACTGCACTATAAAAAAACATTTTGTAATTCTGGTGCACAAAAAACTGTAACTTACTGTAAGTGTACATCAGAAAACACATTAAAATGGTAAATGTATGTCATGACCCCTTTAAGTCGTAGTATCCTGTGTGGTAGCTCCTACCTGTTCTCTTCACCTCCTCTTGACTTACAGTATTTGCTTTCTCTCTGGACTCTTCATCTTTTTCGTCTTTTTTATGAACACTCATGTACAAAGCATTAAAATGATAGTATTTGGTAAACAGTGATGTAATTTCATTAGAACAGTAATTACAACAGAAACAGGAAAAAAAGGCTCATGCATTAATACATTTAAACTGCATAATTTTTAGAAACTTTGTGGTTTTTCTTTTTTTTTTTTTTTTCCCCCAAACCACGTGATAGGGCGAGCGCTTTAACCACTGCGCCACTCGGAGGCCCCTTTGTGGTTTTTCAAGCTGTTTTGAGAATCCAGTTTACAAAAAGCTTACAATAGGGTCTCGAATACTGTATGAATGAAGGTGTAGAGGGATCCATACGCTAGTCTCGTTCTAGTTACACGGCAGGGCATTTATTGCGCTCCTGGACTGAACATAACGAACTGATAGGATAAGGCAAGAGCCCAATAACTTGGTTGTGCTTGGTGGTGGGAACCTCAGTTAACATTTTTAACAATAAGTAAGTAAAAAAATTTAACCAAACGCCTATTTTTTCAGGAATAATGATTTGATATTAACGGATGGTAACTATGCCCAGCCTCGCTGGCAATAACGTTAAATATTGATGAACTTAAAGACTTACAGTGATACAAAATGATAGGTCAAGCTTACCAATCTCTTTTTATCCACTTTGACATTGCTGTCCTCATTTTAAGACACTGTTTTTCATTTTCTTTTTTTCTTTTTCTGTTCTGCGCGTCAGTTCTGTTCTTCCCTCTTCTGTCCATTTTGCATACGTGACTGGCAACTATAGGGGGGTGGGGCTCAATTGATATATATATATATATATATATATATATATATATATATATATATATATATATATATATATATATATATGGCGCCCCCATGCACTGCATATACTGCATATCCCATTTTTGGAAACATTTACAGTGGCTCAGCAGCTTAAAGTCCTTGCTTAAAAGGCCAGCTTTGGCAGGCCTGGCTGCACAACCTTTCAGTCACAAGCACAGACTTTAACTGCTGGGCCACTTGGATTTATTTTCTACATTCTAAAACATTACTAGATTTTTTTTCAAAACTATAAAATAACACATTATGGCATTAGGTAATTAAGTAGCAACAACAACAGTCAGTTAACTGCCAATCAAATGTAGAAATGTGTTGGTAACTTGAGTTTCACAACAGATAACTAAACATATTCATACCAAATTAATTTGCAAGCATTACATTTTTCAGTGGAACACATTACATATAGATTTTTTTTTGTCACTTTTCCCTACTGTGACCTAAATCACACACCAGACTTGTCAACAAATCTGATGAAAGCAGTTAGTAAATCAAGCAGTATCTCATCAATGTAGGGAATCATGGGAAGGACATCTGAGTAAATGACGTCAACAAACAGGGCATCGGCCCTGGAAATCAGGTTCAGCTGGGTCCAATGCTTAAAATAAAACCAAAGTATTTGACTCTTGCACAGACCAACACATTATATAACTTTACTGTCCCTTTACCTTTATTCTTGGTTATATTAACATGTGCCAATGCGCCATAACTTTAAAACCCTCCATTTTAAAACCACCTAGGTCCTAGGTTCTCCATGTGCCAGGAAATTTGGTTTTCTATGGGATCAGATGGGACAGTAGGCCTTTGGTCCCCACAGACATAGATGGGCCTTGGGTGCCCATGATTCTGTTGCTGGTTTACTATTATACTATATAATTGATAATCAATGCTATTCAAGACACATGACAGTGTTGTTAATGTTCTGATCTGTTTATGTGATAATTTAGTTTGAGATCTTCAAAATCAGTTTATTTCGTATAATTCCTCTGTATGTCCTTCGACCAGCCTCTGCAGCCATATGTGAACCAAGACTATACCCAATAATATGCACATTTTCAGGACTCTGGAAACTTTCCTGCAGTTACAGTATTTCAGTATATGGGATATTTCAAAATACAGAGGTCAGGATATATAACAGAAGTCATGATGCTATATGTGAATAAATAAAAGAACAAACAACACAGTTCTTAAGAAAAATAAACATAATCCACACAAAGCACTACTACAAATAATAATAATAATAATAATAATAATAATAATATCAAACTCAAATGTTATTTGCTGCCTGTGTGTACAATGTCCTTGACCCAAATTTCCAGTCCAGACAAATACAGTTTATATCCTCGGCCCTCATTATAAGCTAAAAGACGTATATTATATAAAAAGATGAACACATAGACTAGTAAAGTACACATAGGCATACACTTAAGCAAAAATAATTAATGATAAACTTTAATAGATTAGATATGGGTTTACCTTACACATGTCAAGAAGCCAATTCTCATCTCCTTGGGAAAGCAGCCCAGATTGTCGTAGCAAACTTCCACACCAGCTAATCAATTCATACAAATGAAAACAAAAGATATTGCTTCAGTATGTGAAAGATGTGTAGAAGCTTCTTCTGTAGAGGCTTTTGTAAAGTGTTTACAAAACGTCAATGTCTGGTGGACATTGTTGTGTGTGGGAGACAACTGGTGTCCGACAGGGCTCAGTAAAAACCAAAAAGCAACTTATGTCATTTTTGGGCATGTGTTCATATTGCAGAACGTTCATTCCTAACTATGCGATCCTCGAGGCTCCCCTGAGTGAGATAGCTCATGGGAAGAGCCTACAGGCCCACAGTGCACTTAGTTGGACTGAAGAGGCAGAAAAGGCATTCACTAACTTGCAATTGGCTTTACAAACCACACCTACTCTGGGGATCCCCGATCCAAATAAACCTTTTGTGCAGACAGTAGATGAAAAGCAAGGTTGCATGACATCTGTGCTATTGCAAGAACATGGGAGTAAACTTAGGCCTGTGGCCTATTTTTCAGCAAAACTGGATCCTGTAGCATCAGGGTTGCCAATGTGTTTAAGAGCCGTTGCGGCTGCTGAAAAAGCTGTAACAGCCTCTATATAGTAGGGATATAGTAGGGTACAGTGATTTGACTTTATTGGTTCCACATGCAGTTTCACTACTTCTCCTGGAACAAAAAACGGCACACATGTCAACAGCACGATGGTTGAGGTATAACACAATTTTACTGGAAATGCCAAATATCACAGTAAAGAGATGTACTGTGCTTAACCCTGCTACTCTTCTTCCTACAGAAGCTGATGGTGAACCACATGACTGTGTAGCTGTAACTAATGAGATTTGTAGCCTAAGACCTGATTTACAAGATATTCCTTTGCAGAATGCAGAGATGGAAGTGTTCGTAGACGGATCAGCATTCAGGAACAAGCAAACAGGCCAAAATTGTGCAGGGTATGCCGTAGTGACTGCACATGGTATATTAAAATCAGAGCCACTTCCTAAACATCTATCTGCTCAGGCAGCGGAACTCATCGCTTTAACAGAAGCATGTAAACTTGCTGAGGGTAAAACAGTCAATATATATACCGACAGTCAGTTCGCTTTTGGGGTGACCCATGACTTTGCAACACTGTGGAAACACAGGGGGTTTCTTACATCATCAGGGAAGCCCATAGCGCATCACGGCCTGATTTCTGACCTCCTGAAAGCAATCCTTTTACCTAAATCCATTGCTGTTTGTAAATGTGTAGCTCACACAAAGAAAAATGACCCAATTTCACAGGGAAATACAAGAGCAGATGCAGCAGCAAAGGCAGCGGCATTGAGACCACCTAATGAAAATGTTAAAATGTGCATGACTAAATTTTCTGATTTACAGGATTTGCAGCCACAAGCCATCCCAGCAGAAAAGCAGGAATGGTCAAAGGCTGGAGGAAAAGTGTTATTGGCTAGTTTATAGTGTTCTACCAATTGGGATTCTAATCTTGTTAGGTTTCTGTATAACACCGTGTATTTGCAGGTGTGTACAAGAACTAGTTCTGAACACAGTAAAATATCAAATGTTACAACAGACTGACAAGAACATAAAACAACTGAAACCGGACTCAACTGATGACTGGGACGACTCGACTGCTGACGGGTTTCAAATTTTAAGTGACTCTTATCCTGATTGTGACTTAGATCCTGATACGGAAGAAGACG
Organism: Clarias fuscus; assembly: GCA_030347435.1. Classification (NCBI taxonomy): domain Eukaryota; kingdom Metazoa; phylum Chordata; class Actinopteri; order Siluriformes; family Clariidae; genus Clarias; species Clarias fuscus. The sequence continues at coordinate 21,817,343 of CM059211.1, read as the reverse complement.
TGATGTAAATCTTTAGAGAAATGTGAAGTATATATATATATATTTAAGTAGGTTGCAAAATTTTTCAAAAATGCTTTTATGTCAGGGGTCTTTCCCCCACAAAAACAGCTGTAGTGTCCTCTGTGTGCATTAGAGTGCTAGTGATGATGTTGTTTTAAACCCAGGTCGGAGAGACAATGTCTGATGAAAATTACCTAATGCACAGCTTTATTAGTATTGTTTTGAATTGTAAAATTAAAATGTTTAAGTTGTCATAAAATGACAAAAGGGGGAAATTGTAATGGAAAAATCACATTTTAATTATGTATTAATTTGTAATTGTGCCACGTAGACTATAGATGCTTTAAACTTGCTGAAGCTTAGAAAAACAAGGCCGAGAATAGAACAGAAACAACCTGATTGTAATTGTCCCTGAATAAATGATAAGGTATGGACATCTGGTCTGGGTCAGATAAAGAGTTGTGAATTTGAATGTTGATTATGTTAGCAGAGATGTTTGTGTATAAAATAGGGCAGCTGAGAGAAAGTCTTTACCTTTCTCCATGCCGCAATCATTGTTTGCTGTATGAGACTGGTCCTTCTGCAGAAGCTTAAAATAAAACCTTTGTGACTTTGCTCTTACCCAGTGTATGAATTGCTTGTCTTTATAATATTTACAGAATTTCCACCACAATACTTTGTCCTTTTCTGTTCTCCCTATATACCTTGGCAAGGTCTTGGCAAGGTCATATCATCGCATGGATTTTCATACCATTGTTATGCAGATGACACACAACTTATTCTTTCCTTTCCTCCCTCAGATACTCAGGTTTCCACTAGGATCTCAGCATGTCTGGCAGACATCTCATCAGCTGAAGCTCAATCTGAGTAAAACCAAACTGGTCTGGTTCACTTCTTCAGCCACTGCCTGCAATCTTGGGGTAGCTGTGGACAACCATCTGTCATTTTTCCCACACATCACTAACCTTACCCGCTCTTGTTGATTTCTTCATTACAGCATCAGAATAATCCACCCATTTCTTTTTTCACAGGCTACTCAGGTGCTTGTTCAGTCCCTTGTTATTTCAAGACTGGACTACTGCAACTCACTCTGGGGAGGTCTGCCTCTGTCCACATTCGTCCTCTGCAGCTAATCCAGAATGCAGCAGCTGTCAGGGATAACCCCTAGAGGGCGCCAAAGCGCCCTGTGTTTTGAGTTTAGTTCTGTTAGGTTAAAACTTCAGTTCCCATGTGGCAACTCGGTCAGGTGACCAGGGGGCGCTCACCTGAACCGAGTTGGTTATTAGTTGTATTATAAATAGTTTGGTTTCATTTAGTTTCTTGTCTTGCGTCTGTTGAATTATCGTGATAAATGTCTGCTAGGTTTAAGTGTGTCTTTTGTTTCGTGTATTCGTGTTTTGGTTTCGTTTCTTATAAAGTATCTATGTTTTGTTGGATGTCCCTGTTTTTCTTTGAAATAAACATCGTTATCCTTTAAAAACCTGGATTCCCTGCAATTATGCCTCGCACCAAAAAACGTGACAGCAGCACTCGTTTTCAACCTTCCCAAGTTCTTCCACACCAACCCACTTCTCTGCTCCCTCCAATGGCTTCATGAAGCTGCCCACATCAAATTCTAAATGCTGATGCTCACCTACAAAGCTAAAAATGGCCCAGCACCCATTTACCTCTCTGCTCTAAACCACGCACTGCACCACGTTCCCTCCGATCCTCCAGCACTGTTCACTTCGTTCCACCATCTGTCAAGGATCGAGGAAGACATTGACTCTTTTCTGCTCTGGCACCTAGGTGATGGAATAAACGTCCTCCAGATTCCGTACAGCGGAGTTTTTGATCATCTTTAAAGGACGACTCAAGATGTATCTGTTTCTTCAATACTTGGACTAATACCCTTGTATGCTGTTTAAAAGAATAGTTAGATTAGAAAGACAGAGCCAGATTTTTCATTTACATTGCCCTTGGTTCATTTAATAAAATCGATTTAGTATTTTCCCCCCGAGTGTTAGCATATAACTACCCCCCACCCCCTTTTCCTCACCATTTGGACTTGGCCAATGTCTACCCATCAGCTATCCCACTTCAATTATACAATAGCCACAAACAACAAGGGAGTTAAGTGAACACATTTTCACAAGAAGCCAGTCATGTTTAAAGACCGCTGCTTATACACAGTGGGTATGTTCCAAAAATCTTTTAAATTAGCATTTATTAAACCGCTAATTAAGAAACCTGACCCTAACCCATGTCACCTCTCCTTTTCTCTAAGATTCTGGAAAAGGTAGTAGTGCAGCAGCTATGTTCATATCTAAACAAAATAGCATAAACAAACTGTGACGGTCTGGATTTATGCCTCATCATAGCACAGAGACTTAGTAAAGTAGTAAATGACCTCCTATTGGCCTCTGATCAGGGTTGTGTCACTATACTTTTGTTACTCGATCTCAGTACAGCTTTTGACACATTGATCATAGTATTTTTCTTCACAGATTAGAAAATGTAGTAGGAATTAAGAGAATGACCCTCTCTTGGCTCAGATCCTATTTGACTGATCGTTATCAGTTTGTAGATTTAAATGGTGACTATTCTACATGTTCTTGAGTGGAGTTTTGTGTTCCACAGGGCTCAGCTGGCTGCCGCGGCGCCTGTCGCAGTGTCTACTGCGCCGCCACAACGGCGGTTCTTTGGTCTGATTCAGATGTCTCCTATTCCTACACAGAGTTTACACGAGCGCTCCACCATGTTCCGGGGCTTTGTCATCTCATCCCAGGGTGTGGCCATGGACCTGCAGAAACTGGAAGTTGTGAGTCATTGGCCCCTACCCAAGACTCTCATACAACTCCAATGATTTCTCGGGTTTGCGAACTTTTATCGTCGCTTTATCTGGAACTACAGTACGGTTGCAGCTCCGTTAACTGCTCTGACTCGTCCATCGTCTCCCCCCTTCAACCTCACCTCAACTGCCATCTCCGCTTTCCATGAACTGTCGTCGCTTCACCACTGCTCCCATCCTCCTTCATCCTGATGCAGATAAACTGTGGGTGCGGGGGCTGTTCTCTCTCAAAGAGGTCCAGACCAAAAGCGGCACCCTTGCAGTTTTTTCTCCAAGAAATTTGACCCCACTCAGCAGCGATACGGAGTAGGGGACCGTGAGCAGCTGGCCATAAAGTGGGCCTTGGAGGAATGGCGACACTGGCACCAGGGCGCCAGAGAGCCGTTCATCGTCTGGACTGACCATCAGAACCTCATCACCATCCGCACGTTAAAACAGCTCAACCCCCGACAGGCACGCTGGGAAGTGTTTTTCAAGAACTACAATTTCCACCTGTCATACCGCCCGGGGTCCAAGAACATCAAGGCCGATGCCCTCTCAGACGATGTCCGTGGGGAGACCGTGAAGCCAGAACACGTGGAGTATTACTTGTTCCGCTGTCTCTTTGACAGCATGGAGGGAAGCTTGGAAGAGGGAAATGTGCAGATTTGGAGAAGTCTACATTAGTCATGATACAGGTGTTCCCATCAGATGAAGGTAGGTAAACCCTACAGAGATGTCCAACCAAGGGTGGTGAGGAAGAGGTAAGGGTTTTAGGAGGCTGGCAGGGAGTCGACTGTCGTGCTCGCAGAGGACGCAAATGTCGCAAGCCTCTTCTAGTGTGGACCGCCAAAAGCGTAGTTGAATGACGAAGCGGGTCCGAGCGGAGCCTGACCCCATTACAAAACCTGAGAGCATAGATGAAAATCTATTTTTTCCCAAATGTCACCCGAGGGGCGCCATACATTACTACACATCTCTACATATTTTTCCTTTTTATATATTTCCCTTGCACATACTGTATTTATTTGATTGACTTTTTATATATTTAGTATTTGCACACTTTCTTATTTTCAGTTATTTTCATAAACTTTTGTGATTAAAGTTTTTGTGAATTAAATTTTATTTCAGTGTGGATTTGATTTAATTTACCTTATACTTGATTTTTATTTTTCCCTGTCAGTGGAAGTCATGTAAGCATTGTACTGCACATTGTACTGTGTATGGTTATGTATGTGGTAATATTTTTGTAAATTTGTTCATCTTCTATTCTGCTTTTCCCGCACAGGATTTTTATTAACTTAATGTATATTAATAGGTTTTATCAAAATGAATCAAAACTTCCAGGTCACGTGACCTATTGGCGCAAAACCTTTTCTAAAATGTTGATTGTTGAGGTTTGTATCCTCATCTGATGTTGTTTTGTATAGTTGAGATATAGATTTTAGATTTTATTTTGACTAATGGTAAATGCCTATACTTTATGGTGTGTGGTAGGAATTCACTATGGGGCATTTATTATAATCTCTCCAGTATTGTTGAATGTTTTGTTAACAAAAGACATAAAATAACTTGTAATGTAGAAACTGACTGCCTGATTCTTCATACAGGGAGGCTGAAGTTGCAGAAAACCCAATAGGTTATGGGCCCAGGCACAGCACTGGCGAGAAAATGGAGACAGTTAGCGTTTGACGGAGATGAAAACAACTATGAACTGTGGGAAGTAAAATTCCTCAGCCACCTGAGAATAATGGGCCTAAAGTGCACAATTCTCACTACTGCTGATATCGAAATAGATGAAGAAAATAATGAAGAAAGCTACTCAGAGATAATTCAGTTCCTGGATGATAAAAGCTTCTCGCTGGTAATGAGGGATGCAGCGGATGATAGGAGAAAAGTGCTACGAATACTGAGGGACCATTATGCCCATCAGGGTAAGCCCAGAATCATTGCCTTATATAATCAAAAGGTGATGCAAAACAAACAGCAGAAAGACAAGAACATCCGGAGGGAGAACGAACATTTGTGTTTAAAATGAGTAAAAAAATTTTACTAGACAACATTTAAAGTGTTATGTTTCTCGGTTCATAACATGTTTTTAAGTAACACTCAGAAACCAGCCCCATTAATAACACTGCGGACATTAGCAGGTACTTCTACATCTATTGTTTTTATTGAAACACACGCGCACACACACACACACATTAGTGTCACTTACAGGGACATGAGGGAATAACGATATTCTCCAATACATAACAAAAAGAAACAGACTTATGATGGATTATGGAGCAACCTCCCATATCATAAAAGTGGGAAATAAGTTCACAACATTCTATGATACTTTCGATCCAATGTCACATTACATGGAGCAAGCTGATGGAACAAAAATGAAGAATGTGGCATTAAAACGTGGAGATGTAGCGGTTATTTTGTAGGACACTACAGGAAGATGCTCCAGATTCACCCTGAAAGAGTCCTTATTCATCCCATAATACTCTGTACAAGCTTCTACAATGGGCGGAGCTATTGTATGTGATATTCCAGAAGGACGAAAATAAACTCATAAGCAAAGATGGAACAGTCTTCCCCATTGAGGAGAGACTGTACTCCCTAAAAATAGTAAATAACCATGAACAGTATGTTGATTCAGTAAATATGATGTCCAATGACAAATTAAACCTAATTTGTGATGTCAAAACATGGCATGAGATTTTAGGACACTGCAGTGTTGATGATGTATTGAAGTTGCCTGAGGTGGTAGAGAGTATGCAGATCAATGGTAATGTCAATATAGACTGTTATATTTGTACTCAAGGAAAATTAAAAAGAAACAAGAAACCTGAAGTGAAAGCTAGTACCCCCGTAGAGCTGGTACATACTGAACTAGCAGGCCCCATTGAGCCAACTCTTAAACATTTACAAATTATATCTCAGGGGGAATAGCAGTTTACTTTCTTAAAAACAAGAGTAACACTATAATGGCAAGAGAGTTTCTCATGACAGTACACCATACAATACAATCAAATGTATAAGATCAAATAACGGTGCAGAATACACAAGCATACTTTTCAGTCCATTTTGAGGAATAAAAGCATAAGGCATAAGTCTTACCCTTTCTCTCCTCATCAAAATGGCGAATCATTTTTGAGATGGGAAGATGCCTGTTGTTAGAGAAAGGATTGCAAAAGGTATGGTGGCATTTTGCTGTCCAGGCCGCTGCCTACATTAAAAGTAGATGCCACAGCGATAGGACAAAGAATACCCCTTGCTTAATGGGTAGAAAGCCAAATCTTTCAAAGTTGTGGGTTTTTTAATCAGAATGCTACTCATACAAGCACGGTCCAAAGAAGCTGGATCCTAGATGTGAGAAAGGAATATTTGTGGGGTATAGTAAAACCTGTGGATGAGAAGCTACAGGAAAAACAGGCTGGTTTACGCAGTGGCAGGTCTTGCATAGAAGAAAATCTTTGTCCTGAGGACCATCATCAAGCAGAGCCTGAAATGCCAGCAGTGGTTCTCGATTACTTTCGTTGACTTTACCAAGGCCTTTGACAGTGTCCACCGGAATTTGCTCGGGAGTATTGCAAGATCATACGCATTCCTGAAATATTTATTGAAGTCTTCCGTAACAAATACCTCGAAACTAGTTGCTGTGTTCAGATGGTTCCTCACCATCGAGACCGACATGAGACGAGGGTGAATAATTCTTTCCACTTTCCGCTTTCTTCTGTCCATTGATTTAGTGAAGCGGAAAGCTATGGGTCGTGAGGGATATGGAATCCCATGGCAAGCACCAACATGCCTGACAGACCACGACTTTAGAGATGATATCGCATTCCTATCAGCCATCAAAAAGCACATGAAGGCGATGATGTCAAATCTGGAGAGGGAAGCAGCCAAGGTTAGACTTCGGCTTAGCAGAAGCAAGACTAAGATCATGAGAATTGGATAGGCCACTATAAATTATCCCATGATGGTGGAGCAGCAACAGCTTGAGGAGGTCACCAGGTTCACTTACAGGGCAGCATCCTAGCTAGTGATGACGATGTCGGCCATGACATAACTTGTCGGATTGTGAAGGCTAAGATAAATATCTGGACATAAGCAACGTCTAAATAAAAAAATATAAACTATTAAAATGTTTAACCAAAAGATATTACACTAGGAAAAAGGGTGAATAGGAAAAAAATTAAAAACACCAAGGCCACTGCGTCTTCCACTCTGAGAGGTCCACTGTTCCCTCTGTCCAGCTCCTAGGAAACGCAGCAGCACCACAGCAACCTTGGCACAGGAAGAAAATGGGAATCAATATCGCCCAATAATGGCCGTAGACCACACACACGGACAACAACCCAAAGCACTAATCAGTCGGGAGATAGTCACACATTTACGGGCAGAGAACCCTCCCTCTGCCCTGTGGACCTGAACTGGTGTTCCTAGTTGCCAGTCTTATCCAATGCCGACAATCAGACAACACATAGTCAAGTTCAACTCAGCATGAAAGTAACCAGTCAAAACTTTGAGTGTGCTGTGTAAAATAAAGACATATGCACACAGACATTGTACAAGTCCAGTTTACAGCAATTGTAATAGTGATGTGAATAGTGAATACAATATGTAAGAATAGGTGTGGGCAAGGGCACAGAGGGGGGTAACTGCTTGTTCAACAGCCTCATAGCCATTTGAAAAAGGCTGTGGGGCAGTCTGGTGGTTCTGGCACGTATGGACCTGTACCTTCTGGCTGAGGGCAGTAGCTGTCCTGGGTGATGCTGTGCTGGGTGATGCTGACCACATAGGATGCTGTGCACTCTTTGAAGGCGGCGTGTGGTGTAAATGGTGCTAACCACTGGGAGATTAGTCCTGGTGATTTTCCCCACTGCTTTCACCACCTGCTACAGCTGGAAAACCACACCAAAAGTCCATACGTCAGCACACTCTCTATAGCACAATGGTAAAAGTTCACCAAAAGGTTGGCCTCTCCTCAGTTTCCTCAGGTAGAAGAAGTGCTGCTGGGCCTTTCCTATGCAGAGGTGATATTACTACAATAATATCCCATGTTAGGTCCTCTGTCACAGTTAGGCCAAGAAATTTAAAGCTGGTGACGCTCTCTACCGTACCATTTCCGATAATAATTGGTAAGTAAGTGGTCCTTGTGTTCCCATGAAAATGCACAATCATCTCCCTGGTCTTCTTGAGATTTAGGGCCAGGTTGTGAGTATCACACCAAGCTGCCAGATGTTCCACTTCTCTTCTGTATAAGGACTCATCATTGTTATTGGTGAGGCCTAACACCATGATGTCATCTGCGAATTTTATGATTAGTTAGAATGGAGGCTCAGCGGCCTCCGAGTGGCGCAGTGGTTAAAGCGCTCGCCCTATCATCCGGAGATCGCTAGTTCGAATCCTGGGTGGTGCTGTAACCTCTCGCAGCCGGAGGTCTAATGAGAGCTGATTGGCCGAGCTCTCTCAGAGGGGAGGGATGAGAGGTACTTAGTGCTCCCACATTAATCACGGCTCTACAGCCAATCAGGGGCGTCTGTGAGCTCGCGCAACGGAGGGAGTGGATAGCGCTGTCCTCCGAGTGTGTTACGCCGCCCCCAACGGTGCGCGAGCGAGCAGTTCGAAAAGATGCGGTCGGCTGGCGTCACATGGTTCGGAGGAAACACGTGATAGTCTTCGGCCCTCCCGGCTGAGTGGTAGTAGTAGCCTTAATGTGGGAGCCCCCTAGTGACGGGGAGGAATTGGACACGACTAAATTAGGGAGAAAATCGGGGAAAAATCCAAAAAAAAAAAAAAAAGAATGGAAGCTCAGCAGTCATCTGTGTATAATGTCTAAAATAAATACTTGGTACACATCCCTGGGGGAATCCGGTGTTAATATGCACTATATATATGATATGTGTTTGTCTATTCGTACACACTGAGAGTGATTTATTAGAAAGTCCATAGTCCAGGTGCACAGTACAGTGCTTAATCCAAGCTCACAAGGCTTAGTTTGTGTTAAATGCTGAGCAAAAATCGACAAAGAGGAACCTAGCAGACATATTTTTGTGTTCTAGATGTTCCAAAATACTGTAGAATGGAGCACAAGCTATTGCATCCTCTATCGATCTGTTTGCTCTGTTATATTGGTATAATTAGTAATAGTAATATAATTGGTAATAGTGCAGTGTGGGTGGTATAACATCCTTGATGCGATTAATCACCAACCTTTCCAAACATTTTGCAGATATAGGTGTAAGTGCGATCCATCTGAAATCATTTAGACAAATAATATATGATTCTTTTGGGGATGGGGACTATTGTGGATTTTTTAAGCACCCATGATGTGAACAGCAACAGATTGAAGATGGTAGCAAAGACGTCCGCCAGTTCAGCTGCACAGTCCTTGAGGACCCGACCAGGCACTCCATCAGGTACGGCAGGCTTCCTAGGATTAATGTTGCAGATGCACTGCTTGACTTCATAGCTGCTCAGGACTGGGGCAGTGGTGGATTTCTTTTGCCCCTATAAAAGCTGGCATAAAAGTTATTCGGGTCCTCCGCTAAGGTGTCACAACTGTTAAAAGATAGAGGTGTTGTTCTCTTATAGTCTCTTATAACCCTAATTCCCACCCACACATTTATATTGCATCTTGGCCGATTTTATGCCCCACCTAAGTGCAATCCGGTTAGTACTATACTGTATACTGTCCTGTCCCCATATTTAAATTAAGTGTGTCTTCCAAGGTTTTTTATTGGGAGACATAATCTAAATCTAAAACTGATGAGGTGTATGTATACAAAGACTCACATGTGAGGAGTTTGGGGTTCCTGAATATATTAGTCTGTGCTGGAGAAGCAGTTCTGGAGCCTGGGGATGGCATCATCAAGGTATGATCATTGTAGTCTTTACAGTGAGACCAGCAGTTTTATTCCTTGCGGTATACCTCGCATGTAGCAGAAATGACAGATGGTCAGACAGGCCAAGATATATGCATCTGCTACATTAGTGTATACCTGATCCAATGTTTTATCTTCCCTGATTGCACATTTTACATTACAATGGAATTTGTGAAGAAAGGTCTTCAGGTTAACATGATTAAAATCATCCGCTGCTATGAAGATACTGTCTGATGTTATTTATAATATCGTGTAGCTGTGTTAGCATTAGCTTAGCATTAGCTTCAGGTGGTATACTGTATACACAGCGCAGATGCAAATTCACGGGGAAGATAAAACAGTCTACACTTATGCAGCATGAGTTCCACGTCCACAATTATTGTTTTGTTTTTTTTTTCAAATTTTTTTTATTGAACAATTATCATATATGAACATATAAACAACAATTAATTAAATGTATTATTTATAGATCAAAATGAAAAGAAAACTGAAAAACTCCCCACCCACCCCGAACATACACTAAAACCTACACAAACACACACACACGCACACACCCCTGCATCCTTCAGCTCAAACAAATCTGTATGAAATAGATTGGTGCATGACCCAGTTTGAATAATCATTCAGGCAGTACCTGTAGGTTTGCAAAATAAGCAATAAATGGTTGCCATTTGTGAAAAAAAATATTAGTAGACCCTCTCAGTGTATATTTTATCTTCTCTAGTTTAAGAAAAAATAAGAAATCTTTAATCCACTGAGAGATAGAGGGACACTTAACAGACTTCCAATGTAAAAGTATGGAACCTCTAGCCAACAATGATGAGAAGGCGATAACCTCTTTATGTGCGGAACTAAATGGAACTGAATCATCTGTAATGCCGAATATGGCAGTTAATGGACATGGCTTCAACTGTACCCCAAGTATAGTGGACATGAGATTGAAAAATTCTGTCCAAAAGTTGTGCAGGTTTGGGCACAAAAAGAACATATGACTTAGATTGCAGGGAGAGGCGCGGCACCTGTCACATCTATCCTCAACGTCAGGATATATTTCAGCTAGCCTTGATTTAGAATAATGGATTCTGTGCAAAACCTTAAACTGAATAAGACTGAGACGGGCGCAGGAAGAACTGGAGCGTATACTGTCTATGGCTTTCTCCCAAGATTCTTCACTCAACTGCAATCCCAGTTCATTTTCCCAAGCAGACCTGGTTTTAGCGATTTTACAATCACTAAAAGATAAAATAAAATTATATATTCTTGAAATCACACCTCGCTGATACGGATTAAATGTGATCAGACTTTCCCAGGGCTGCTTGGGAGGTATAGAAGGAAAATTTGGAAAACACTTGGATACAAAGTTGCGAACTTGAAGGTAGCGAAAGAAATGAGCAGCAGGCAGCTCATACTCTGAGGACAGACTAGCAAAACTTTGAAATACTCCATCTTCATATAAATTATACAAGTCTGTGATGCCTTTGTCGTGCCATGATAAAAATGCCGAATCTAAAAGTGATGGGGGAAACAAATGATTTTTATGCAATGGACCCATTTCTGACGCAGACCCAAATTTAAAGTGCCGTCTAAACTGATACCAAATCTTCAGTGTATTAAGTACAACTGGGTTATCAGTGTATTGAGCGGGTTTGATTGGAAAGGAAGTGCAAAGTAGAGCTAATACACAGGATGGTTTACAAGACAATAACTCTAATTTGCACCATGGGGATTCAGATGAGTTTATCCAAAAATTTAATTTTTGAATATGTGCAGCCCAGTAGTAAATTTGAAAGTTAGGCAGAGCTAGTCCACCACTAAGTCTACATCTCTGTAGTAAGGTCTTACGGATTCTAGGAGGTTTCCCAGCCCAAAGAAAAGAGATTATGATTTTATCCAAGGAATCAAAAAAATACTTAGGAAGAAATAAAGGAACTGATTGAAAAAAGTAGAGAAATTTAGGAAGAATGGTCATTTTAACTGCATTGATTTTTCCGGTTAAAGAAAGAGGCAAATTGCTCCATCTTTGAAAATCAGATTTCACATCGGAAATAAGAGAGGAGAAGTTGGCATGAGAAAGGTCAGATAGAGAACGAGTCACTATAATACCAAGATATTTAAAACCTGAACAATTGAGTTTAAAGGGCAGGTTTAGATGCTGAAGTTGTAAAGCACTACTATTGACCGGGTAGTATTCACTCTTGTGCAAATTTAGTTTATACCCCGAGAAAGAACTGAAATTATCCAAAATATTTAAAATAACAGGAATAGAGGTTGCAGGATCAGTCACGTATAACAACAAGTCATCGGCATATAAGGATAATTTTAGCTCCAACCCATTACGAATAATACCTTTAAAAGCAAGAGAAGATCTAAGCTTAATAGACAATGGTTCAATAGCAAGGGCAAAAAGCAATGGTGACAGTGGACACCCCTGCCGGGTACCACGTCCAAGAGTAAAATAATCAGAGGTTATATTATTTGTGTGAACACTAGCTTGCGGGGATTTGTAAAGGAGGCGAATCCAGGAAATAAATTTATCACCAAACCCAAATTTCTTTAATACTGCAAACAAGTATTGCCACTCAACCCTATCAAAAGCTTTCTCAGCATCCAGAGAGATTACAACCTCAGGAGATACAGATGTTTGTTTGGAGTAAATTATATTAAAGAGTGTACGAGTATTAAAAAACAAATGCCGTCCTTTTATGAAACCGGTCTGCTCCTCAGATATAACATGTGGTAATACATCCTCTAAACGGGATGCAATTAATTTAGCCAGCACTTTCACATCAGCATTTAGCAATGATAATGGCCTATATGATCCACACTGAAGGGGATCCTTTCCCTTCTTAAGAAGAAGAGCAATTGAGGCTTGGTTTAAAGTAGATGGTAATGAGCCCTGGTCTAAGGATTCATTGAACACGCCAAGAAGCAATGGTGCCAATTTATCTATAAACTTTTTATAAAACTCAATTGGAAAACCATCTGGACCTGGAGCTTTATTGGACTGCATTGCCTTAATTGAAACTATGACTTCTTCAAGAGATAATGGAGAGTCCAAGTCCCTTACAGATATTGTATCAATAACAGGAATATCAATACTTCGAAGGAAATTATTCAATTTTAGATCTTCTTTAAGACATTCAGATTTATAAAGGGAGGAGTAATATGATTTAAAAACTGCATTGATCTCTGTGGGATCAGTAGTGATAATATTTAAGTCATTTTTAATTTGTGGTATTAGGCGTGAGGCAGTTTGTCGTTTTAGCTGATGTGCTAACAATCTACTTGATTTATCACCATATTCATAATACGTTCCCCGAGTCTGTAACAACATACGTTCTGTTTCTTTTGTTGAAAGAAGATCAAATTCTGTTTGTAAATCAATGCGTTGCTTGTACAACTCCGGAGAAGGATTAGATGCATAAATATGGTTGTGTTTGCTAATTGCAGATGTGAGTTCGCTGAGCCTAGTCTTGCGACTTCGATTTAGAAAAGCAGAGTATGAGATGATTTGCCCTCTAAGATAAGCCTTGAGAGTTTCCCATAATAATGAATAAGAAGTGGACTCAAGATGGTTAAACAATAAAAAATCATCAATAGTGTTAGAAATGAATGTACAAAACTCTTTGTCCGCTAAAAGAAGCGAGTTAAACCGCCAAGACGATGGGATCTGTTTATGCGTTGATAATTGCATATCCAGTGATAAGGGAGCATGGTCAGAAATTACAATACTTAAATAATCTGAAGAAACGACAGAAGAATTAAGATGACTGTCAATGAAAAAATAATCAATTCTAGAATATGAATGATGCACCTGAGAATAAAATGAGAATTTTTTATCTACAGGATTACGGAATCTCCATGGGTCTACAAGGCCATTCTGTGACATGAAATCAAAAAATATTTTAGACATGGCAGACTGGGACATAACGCGAGAACTAGAGCGGTCCAAAACTGGATCAGAAACACAATTTAAATCTCCGCCAAAAATTATCAGGTGAGTGTTTAAGCAGGGAAGGCTACTAAGTAAATTATTCGCAAAATCTGGATCATCGAAGTTTGGAGCATAGACATTTACCAACAAGACCTTGGTCTGAATTAGTGTGCCTGCAACAATAAGATATCTGCCATTTCTATCAGCAATTATATGGTTAGGTGAAAACTGTATCTTTTTGTTTACTAATATGGCCACACCCCGTGACTTAGAATTAAAATTAGAATGAAAACTCTGACCTATTCAGGGATGGAGAAGCCTATGATGATCCTTAACTTGAAGATGTGTTTCTTGTAAAAACACTATATCAGCATGTTAACGTTTCAGGTGATTAAATACTCTGGATCTTTTAATTGGGTTACCCATACCTCTGATGTTCCAGCTAAGAAAACGGATAGGCGTACCATTCCGAGCTAAACTTGGGCCTACAGAGGAACTAGCCATTTATCAATAAAAAAATAAATTTAAAAAATGTGAAAAATTATAAAGATTCGCAAAGAGCCAGAAGGATGACACCCCCCTCCCCCCACATGCACGCGCACACACACAAGCACACATAAAACACAAACCTAGAGTCTCCATCCTAACAAACACTAGGAGACAGCAAATTAAACTAACTAAAACAAAAGTCGCTCTCACAGTAACTGTGGCCACGACTCGGAGAGTGAGCCCAATGAAGAAGGAAAAAGAAAAAAAAAAAAGAAAAAGGCTCCCACAGATTAAATGGATCAAAAATTATGCGCAGGTGGAAGTAACTTAATTCTCATCCCCAGCTTACAAGAAAGTATAGATAAATTATTACCATCTTAAAAGAAGAACAAGAAAAAAAAAGAGAAGAGGGAAAAACAACAGCAACAAACAAACAAAAACCCTAGAAGTGAATACACCTAGGATCATCCATCATACATTGACCAAATATGCACAATGATACATCCTTGGCATACGTTAAATATTTGGTTCTCAAGACGACCCAAGGGCTGGAGTGCAATATATCTAGACAAAACACTAACTTTGCTAAATTAGAAGCTTGCATAGACAGAGGTAGCATCAGAACTTGTAAACCGATTACACATTTCGCTTATAAAAAAGGGAGAAAGAAAAGAAAACCCCTATTCAACAATAAAAACTGAATTTAAATTAAATATATGAACAACTATTTAAAACACTACGAGTGCAGTTCACGCCGTTTGCATAGTTTTAATGTAGTCTTTTGCTTCATCAGCCGAAAGAAAATCTTTTCCTACACCATTGTAGGTGATCCGCAGCCGCGCTGGGTAAAACAGGCCGTAGCGCGCGCCCTCAATGCCACGGAGTTGTCGCCGAACCTCATTAAAAGAAGCACGAGCTTTTGCAATTTTTGCTGTGTGGTCGGGGAAAACAGAAATACTCAATTCCTTGAATTTAATCTGCCTTTATCAAGGCATTCACCGTGGTAGTGAAATCTGGCCACAACGGCTCGAGGTCGTTCACCAGGCTTTGGTACAGGCTGCAGAGTGCGGTGAGATCTGTCCAAGGTCGGCTCCTTCTCCAGGCTGAGCGCCTCTTTAAGCAACGCAGCGATGCTAGAAGTAGTGCAGCTGTTAGGACCCTCAGGAACACCGATTATGCGAACATTATTACGCCGTGATCTGGCGTCTAAATCTTCGCATTTATTATCCAGTTTAAGTAGGTCTGCAGTAAGACGTTGTATCTTACTTTGCATTAAAGTAATGTCATCGGTACAATCAGAGAGCGAGCGCTCCATCTCACCTACAGTACCCTTTAGCGCAGACAGTCCGGCATCAATGGCGGCCTTATCATTAGCCAGTTGTGTTTTTACAGCCTGTATCTCCGATTTGATTGTGGACAAGTCGTCCCCCAATGCAGCACGCAGTTCCGCCTTAAAAATATCCGCGATTTCGTTCCTCAAAGATGATAATATTTCGAGCTTCAGCGCACCAGTGTCAATCACAGAAACTGCCTGGTGAACGGTGGGGTCAGCGCGCGGCGGCGACTCACGCGAAGGTGAGGCCGTGACCTGTGGATTAGGCCTCAGTTGTGACTGCATTGTGCTACGGGTTTTAGTATTTTTACCGGACATTGTAACCACCTCTAAAGATGAATATACAAATAAAACTGGTAACGGGGAAGAATAGCAGTGAAATTAAAACTAGAAAGCGCAATTTAATAACAATTTTAACAATAATCCTCCGGAGCCTCCAAAAACACGTCTACTCCATTACGAGCTCAACAGCGCCCCCGTCCACAATTATTGTTAATCGAATGTTATGGTGGACGGGTATGCTGGGATGCTTCTTCCCCAACTCTCACTGATCACTCAGGTTTATTGAAGGTGGAGTGACTGTTTTACTTCCCATGGAGGCCTTATGTCTGTGTTTCTTTCTGGCTGTCATAGTTCTAATGGAGTCCATGCTCTCCACTCTGCAATAAATATACATTCACCCAATAATTTATGTAACTGTTAGCATACCTAACTGTTCTCTCTCTCTCTCTTTGTCGAGCTACACCTGGCACTCCTGAGTTGCCAGTAATTCTTATGCTTTCTGGAATTTGAAATAGCGGTTCTAGGAGCATGAGGAATGATTTTCACACATGAACTGGTCACCACATTCCACGCCATAATCAAAGTTAAAGGCAGTCAATCAAAAACATAGTGTGTATGACTTTTTTGGCCGGACAGTGTACTATAGCACAATGAGTTTAGTTGGTGAGTATGGTGAGAAAATGTAAGAATTGTAGAATTGCATAGTATCATATAGTATGAATGACTAAATGTGTGTGTAAGGCACTTATACTGTACACTTACAGTGGATTTACAACAGCATCTTACTGTATTGTAATTGTAGAATATTGTTAAGCACTTATCCCTTCAATGTAAATGAACAGTAAATGCAGTCTGCCAACCAATAACAGTAGATAACTAATTTATTCTTTTTTTTTATACTTAGAAAATATATACTTTCATGTCTTTACAAGTCTTATTTACTAATCATATTTTATTTAAAAATTCTTACACCTTTTTATTAATCAAACTGCACATACTGAGTAACAAGACAGGTCTTTTTTCGGACAACACCTTCACTGCTTCAGTCCAAAAAGGTTACCCTTATCTCCTGAAATTAAGTGGGATATAGTAGGAAAAATAGGAATAGAATATGGTATAGTAGTATAGTATAGTTTAGAGCAGTACAGTATAGTTTACCAAATGACAATGTTTAATATTGTGTATAATATGGTACAATACAGTATGTTTTTGTTATACACTTATCACACTACACAGATCAATATGAAACAGATAAAAATTTCAGCTTTTATTTCCTCATATTAAGATCTAGATATGTTAAACAACTTAGAACATGCCACCTTTTGCTTGAGCCCAAGTAATTAAAAGTGTTTCTCATGCCAAGTGTTTCTTGTTGCATAGCTTTGTGCTGATAGGATGCTTGTTTAAACACCCAATAGCTCTGAATGCCTACTGTTGGTTTGAGCCCTGGCCTTCACCTGTAAAGGCTGCATTTGAATGGCATGGACTATGTGAGATTGCACATAGATGGATGGATGGATGGATAGATGATTATTGTCATTGCATTAAAGGTATTGAATATGCCTAATCATGAGTTATAATGCCACTTAATGCATTAATGTGCCATTGCAAACAGCTAACCAAATGCTAACCAGTGCTAACCAAACAGCTAAATAATTCAGTATTTAATGCCAGTGTTCAGTGGTTTGATCCTTTAGAAAATAAATTACTATTGTAAATTGCTCTGTTGGGGCTGTACATTTTATGTACAGGGTTAAATTTTATAGAGTGGACCATTCTCAGTTAAATGACGTGAGGAGTAATTGTAGATTTGTTAAAAATGGGAACCGTCAAAATGCTAAGAAATTGGCCTTGAGTCTTTGGCAGCTTCTGCTATCAAGTAATAGTGGATAAATATTAAGTAGATGACAGGAACATTGAGGGTACCAAAGCATTTGTCAGTAGCAGAGAAACAGGATTTTATAGGAAGTTAACAAGAACAATAGTGAAATGAGAAGCCAGTCGACCACAAGGTACCATGCCTTGTGGACATTCACATGCTTAAATATAACCTATGGGCAATTCAGAGTCACCTATCCATCCATCTACACATTTGAGAGATGGGAGGAAACTGGAGAACTTTGAGCAAACCTGTGTTACAGACAGTAAAGCAAGCTCAGGAACAACTGGACACCCTAGAACTTTGGAGACCCTGGAACTTTGAAGCAGCAATAATACCCATGCCACTGTTATTTGTCTATAAAGTCGTACTTTAAATGAACTAAAAAAAAGCATATAAGACCATAATAAGGAGAATGCTTTATTGAGGGAGTATATTCTAAACATTTAAATTGTGAGTAACTGAATTTACTAGCAGGAAGACAGGGTCTGAAGCACGTTCTCTCGCACTTTTTCACTTCCACAGAACTTGAACCTGTCACAGAAAAACACAGATACAAGGAAGCTGTGTAAAGGCTTAATCAAGTTTTAATTGCTTTAAAAATTGCCTTTTGTTATTATTATTAAATACAGTGGAACCTTGGATTGCGAAGTGGGCTCATATATCAAAACACTCGTGTGTGTATATATATATATATATATGTGGAGGGATCCAAGTACTTTTGTTTTAAAAAAAATACAATAAAAAAAAATTAATAAAAAATACGGAAGTCCGGAAGCGACGAGAGGCAGGGCGGAAGTGAGACGGGAGAAGAAGTTTTTTTGTCCCGGTGCGCGCGTGGCAAAAAGAGCGAGTGTAATAGCGGCACAGAAAAATACAGGGATTTCTCCTAACTCCTTGATGGACGTGAACTGCAGTCAGCGAGTATCGAGGTGTGCTGACAAGGAGCTGGACCGAGCTTGAGCTACTGCGGGATTTATTAGGGAGGTGGAAATTGCTGTGGAACCGAGCTGAACTCCAACTGGATACGAGAGGGGCGTCGCTCGGCACGTTTGGCGGAGAGTGTGCTGCGTAAGTGTTTGTTGCCTATGAGTAGAGCTGGGGTACTGAGTTTGCGAGAGTGGCGCCAGCGTACAGTTCACTTCTGAGAGACCTACATCGGACAGTATTTCTGTTTTAAAACGAAGCTGACTTCAGACGGGTAATTTCTACCGCTGTCGTTTCGAGAAAGTTCTCCAGATGCTTTTTGGTAGGTTGCTGCCGCCGTGTGGACGTGAACTGAGTTGCAGATCCTGACGCGCTTGCTGATAGTTCTGTTTTGCCATTGTGGAGAGACTTGTATTTTTTGATCAGTCAATTTCACTGTGGACCTTTTTGACGTTCGCCAGTGTATTCTTTCGAGACTGGTAAAACAAAAATATTTTTGTTTTGTCTTCCCTGGGGCATTTTGGAACAGAATTTCTGAAATAAGACTAGGACTTATCGCAACTGTCATTTTTTTGGTTTTGTTTTTGCTTGGACATCAAGAGTTGCTGGATTATTTTCTGGGACTGTTTTTTTGTTTTTTTTAAAGGAGCTTTCTATTAGTTACCCTGCCATACATGGACGTTCCAGCATCAGCCCTGTTCTGCGGTCAGGTAAAAAAAATCTACATAGAGTTTTGACTCTTACCCAGGTATGTTGGTGGTCATGTAAAAAAAACATCTGTGAATTGAGTTGTGTACAACTGCTACGAACTGTTGGCTTGACTGTGTATCATTTGAGATTTTAAGAATCATTACTTTGTACTGTTGTGGAAATCTCAGCTGTAAACAAAAAGGGCTCAAATTGCAAGTTTCATTAAGTGAAATGTATATATTTTTTTAATTTACAGTTTATTGCTCAAACGAAAGGTTTTTTTTTTTTTTTTATTCCAGAGTTTTCTTTTGCATGCACCAAAACTGTTTTGGTTTCATATAATAAATTGTAAATTCTGTTATCTTGGAGAAGGGGCATTCCTCCTGTCTTGTGGGCCGATAGAGGGGAAGAAGGGTTGGTATGACTTCTTACTCTGTGGGCTACCGTGTACGAGTTTAAGTCCAGAGGCTCGATTCTCATCAGCCCTGTTTACACAAGATAAAAGCACTCCTAAAAAGGCAGATAAAGACTTACCTAAGTAATTTCGGTACAGGAATTAAATGTACTAGGGATTGGAGACCTAGATCTTGTCATTTCCCTAGTCGTCCAAGATACACCATAGAACATATTCTTACCCCTACAACGTAGTGGAATTTTACTGCTACATAAAACTGGCGTCACGAACAGGATCATACCTAGCCTAAATTTTTTTGTATTCTGTCCCTGGTCTGTGAGCAAGGAGAAAAATGGCAGAACTGGATGAGCTAAAGAAGGCGTTTGCTGACATGCAGAGGAGGTTAGCGGAGCAAGGCGGGGCTCTGGATCATGCCAGAACCGAACAGAGAGAAGCTCTATCATTGGCAAGGGCTGTAATAGAGCAGCAGGCATCTGTTCGTACTCCTCCAGCAACAATTTACATCCCAAGGGATCACAAACTCACTGACTGGTACCACCAAGCCTGGGGATGGAGGCGTGGAAGAATGGATTCTTTCTATGAAATCAGCTTTCCGGGTGATGAAAGTGCCAAATGAAGACCAGGTGGAGCTGACTAAACAGCACTTAAAGGGAGAAGCTAAAGATACTGTGAAATTCATGTTGACAGAGGGGGATAACAGTGTAGAGTCCATTTTCAAACTGCTACAGGAAACCTATGGAGACAAGGTTCCTATTGGGACAAGGTTAAAGGACTTTTATGATAGGAAACAAGCACCAGGTGAGACTATACGTGCATATGCTTACGACTTGCGAGAGAAACTTTATAAGGTAAAGAACAGAGAGGCGGGTCGTGTCCCAGATGAAGAAAGTGTTCTGAAAGAGCAGTTGGTCTTGGGATTAAGGGATGATTTATTAAGAAGGGAGATGAAACGAAGGATCAAGGAAGAGCCAAGTTTGACTTTCGCAAAATTGATGCAGGACGCAATCATCTGGTCCGAGGAGGAGGAAGTACAGCCAGAAGGGATTTTAAAACCCCCAGTGCGAGCAAGGGCAGTTCATACTACAGTGGCAACTGGCGATAATTCATCCCCACTGACGTTAGAGAAATTGCATGAAGCAATTGAAAAGATAGCTGCCCGTCAAGAAGAATTGCACAAGATAGTCCATCGTCAAGGGAGAACAGATTCCCATCCTGGTGTTATGAGACGCCAGCCACTAAAGAACAGTGAAGGGGAGTATATCTGTTACACTTGCGGTGAGCCAGGTCATACTAGTAGACGTTGTGGGCGAAATAGAGACCTGAAAAACCGTGGTGCTGCGTCATCACGTTCTGCAGGTGGGACTGAGGTGTCAAGAGTTGCTTCCTCGAGTGACTCTATAAACCCTAATGGGCCATCTGTAGTCTGGAATCATACGGCTGACTGGAAGTCAGAAGAAGTTCCACAAACACTAAGAAACAACGCGTTTGGTGAATGTTTGACTGTGGATGTAAAGATAGCAGGTGTACCTACCCGGTGCTTGCTAGATACGGGCTCTGAAGTCACTACCATCTCAGAGTCTCATTTCAAACGATATTTCGGAGAACAGGGGAGGCTGTTGTCATCTGCTAACTTACTGCTGCAAATGGGCTGGACATTCTAGTCCTTGGGTGCTTACAGGCGGATGTAGAATTCATGGGGAGTCTGCTTACAGGCAAGTGTGTTTTTGTGCTTACAGAATCTAACCCAGATGCAAAAGAGATGAAAGGATTGGATGGAATTGTAGGTATGAAGGTGCTTAGTGAATTGAAAAATCTTGTACTTTCGGAAAGGAGTTAGACAGAGAGGGTAAAACCAGCCCACACGCAGAGGCCAATGTCCGGAGGGTTATAGCAAGAGTAGAGCAGGATGAGAGACTCTTGGGCCCGGAAGGAAGGATAGGATTTGTTAAAGTGTCTGGGAAGCAAGTGATAACTATCCGGCCTTTAAGTGA
Source organism: Clarias fuscus (assembly GCA_030347435.1). Taxonomy (NCBI): domain Eukaryota; kingdom Metazoa; phylum Chordata; class Actinopteri; order Siluriformes; family Clariidae; genus Clarias; species Clarias fuscus. The sequence continues at coordinate 21,795,713 of CM059211.1, read as the reverse complement.
AAAAATTCTGGAGGGTCATTGCACGATACCATACCAAAAAAAGTGTCAAGTACTCGTGGAATGCACAGATTCTGTTACTCTCCCAAAAGGACTGTTGATAGCCAATGTGCTTGCGAGTCCAAAAAAGGGTAAAGTTCCGGTGCGAGTGTTAAATCTCTGTCGTGAAACTGTTAAGTTGATGCCGAGATCCAGAATTGCAGTCGTGTCTAAACCAGAGAAAATCGTTCCAAAACAAGTGGTAGAATTTGAGGAGGATGATAACGAGTTACGGATCAAAAGACATGTGCAATGCTGCATTAATGTTGAGAGCCAGCCTGAACACGTGTCAATTCCAGTTCAACTGAACCAAGAAGAACTGACAGACATGCAGCGTGAAGAGTTAAATGCACTGCTGGCCCAGTACAGTGACGTTTTCTCCAAGAGCGACACTGACTATGGGTACACCACGACAGTCATGCATAGCATATCTACAGGAGATGCACAGCCAATAAAACAACGTCACAGACGAGTCCCACCTCAGGTTTTCCAAGAGTTTAAGAGACACGTGCAGGATCTCGTCAGTCAAGGCATACTGAAGGAAAGTTGCAGTCCGTGGGCCTCACCTGCAGTCATTGTGATAAGGAAGGACAGGGGGGTTCGTTTTTGCTGTGACTATAGGAGACTTAATCAAGTCACATTCAAGGATGCTTACCCCCTTCCCCATGTAGAAGAGTCATTAGATGCTTTAGGAAATGCTAAATTGTTTTCCACACTGGATCTCACGGCAGGTTATTTCCAAGTGGCAGTAAGTAAATCAGATCAGGAGAAGACGGCGGTCACCACACCGTTCGGGTTGTTCGAATGGACACGGATGCCATTTGGTTTAGGCAACGCTCCCGCCACTTTTCAGCGATTGATGGGTGCAGCGTTGGGTGACCTGGCCTTCGATGTTCTCCTGATCTACCTTGATGATATTATTGTGTTCTCGGAAGACTTTAAAAGTCATTGCGAGAGACTGGAGCTTGTTTTCTCCAGGTTAAGGCAACACGGGTTGAAATTGAAACCAAGTAAATGTTTCCTCTTTAAACCAGTAGTCCGGTTCCTAGGGCACATAATCTCTGTGAAAGGAATTCAGGTAGACATGGACAAAGTTCAGTGTTTGGATGCATGGCCAACACCAACGAATGTTAAGCATGTTAGACAGCTTCTGGGATTTATGAGCTACTACCGCCGTTTTGTCCCAAGGTTTGCACAGCTGGCAAAACCCCTGCATGCTCTAGTGGGGAGAGGTAATAAGAGCAAGCCATCAGAACCGTTTGTCTGGAGTGAAACATGCCAGGCCGCGTTCAGCCAGCTAAAGAGTAGTCTTATGGCACCTCCGATTTTGGCTTACCCTGATTTCCAAAGTTCGTTCATTTTGACAACAGATGGGAGCCATAATGGTCTTGGAGCCGTGCTCAGCCAAAAGCAAGGGGGTATAGAGCGTGTCATTGCCTATGCGAGTTGGGGTCTGAAGGGATCTGAAAGAAATGATGAGTACTATAGTGCGTTCAAGTTGGAGTTACTAGCTCTTAAGTGGGCAGTAACCAAGAAATTCAAGGAGTACCTGATGTTTGCTAAGTTTCAAGTAATCACCGACCACAACCCTCTCCGATACCTGGAAACAGCCAACCTCGGGGCAGTCGAGCAGCGTTGGGCTGCTCAGTTATCAGAATTTAACTTCGAGGTTTGCTACAAGCCTGGCAGACAAAGCATTAATGCTGATGTTCTTTCGAGGATTCCTTGGGGTACAGAGCCTGAGAAAGATGACACAGGGAAAGATTTTATTCGATTGACCTCAGATGAGGTACGAGCGTGCTTATGGTCAGGTAAAGAAGAAGGGGATGAAGAGCCCACGGTCCAAGTTGCCACGCAATCAGTCATAAAGACGGGTGTTGATGGTTATAGCTGGTTATCTATATGTGAGCAACAGAAAAAGGATCCTTGTATAGCACCAGTGTATACTGCGGTGCTTGAGAACAAGAGGGTTGTTGCACGTAGTTTCCGAGGTACGGGAGCCCACCAAAAGAAGTTACCCAGGCAACTTGAGCGTCTGAAAGTGAAACATCAAGTGTTATTCAGAGTAATTACAGACCCAAGAGATGGAGAGGAAATTTGGCAATTAGTAGTACCAGACTCTTTGCAATTCAAAGTATACGAAGGAGTACACGAGCATGGGGGACATTTTGGAAGTAGGAGTGCATTAGAGCAGATAAGGCGGAGCTATTATTGGCCCTCAATGGCCAATGATGTACACGCATGGGTAACCCAGTGTCGAAGATGTACTTTAGCTAAGGACGTGTTTCCCAAAATTCGTGCTCCTATGACCTGCACTAACGTAACCGCACCCCTAGAAGTTCTAGCTATGGATTATACCTGAGCGGGGTGGGTCTGAAGAGTTACATGAGCAGGAGGGTAGAATAGGTGAAAGCGAAGAAGTGCTTGAGAGATCCGCAGGGGGCTATGAGAATGTTCTAGTGCTCACGGACATGTTTACCAGATTTACGGTGGCTGTCCCAACTAAAAATCAGACTGCACTTACCACAGCCAAAGCCCTTGTACGACACTGGTTTGTCTGTTATGGCTGTCCTGCACGATTGCATTCGGATCAGGGGAGGTGTTTTGAGGCAAGCGTAATTAAAGAGCTCTGTAAGTTGTATGGGATCAGCAAGAGTCGCACCAGCCCTTACCACCCGCAAGGGAATACACAATGCGAAAGATTTAATCGCACAATGCATGATATGCTGCGGACGCTACCTGTTAAAAAGAAAAAAGATTGGAAGACTTACTTACCTGAACTTGTGATGGCTTACAATAGCCATGTTCATTCGTCCACAAGCTATTCTCCATTTTATTTAATGTTCGGACGGGATGCAAGGCTGCCCATGGATGTCCTAGGCGGAAAGGATCTAACCGATGATGAAGCGGATGATTTGGATGAATGGGTGAAGAACCATCATGACCGCTTGACCATTGCGGCAGAGACTGCAAAGGCGACTGCCCAAGAAGCCTCCAGGAGAAGGAAGAGGGTCTATGATCGCAAGACTACAGGAGCGCTCATTACACCAGGTGACAGAGTATTGCTGCGTAACCATAAAGTTAAGGGGCGGAACAAAATTCAAAATAAGTGGGAGTCCGTACCATATTTGGTAGTACAGTGGAATCACCCGGATTTACCTGTGTTTACTGTACGTCCTGAGGCAGGGGGTCCCACAAAGGTACACAGGGAACAACTTAGACACTGTACCTTCCCCACTCCCACAAGACAGGTTACACATGCTGAGAGAAGAAAGGAGCTGCCAGAAAGAGATCTTGACATGCATGATATTGTTTACCCTCCGTGTCCCACACACTTTCAGAGCACAGGCTTACCTGAGCGGGGTGGGTCTGAAGAGTTACATGAGCAGGAGGGTAGAATAGGTGAAAGCGAAGAAGTGGTACCTGAACAAGATGTAGAATCTGTAAACTCCGACACTTTAGAAGAGAACATTTGTGTGGTGCCATATTTAAGGCGTTCTAAACGAGAAACACGAGGCCCGTAAGGTATAGGGATGATTTTATTACATAATTAGGAGTTAGAGTGTCAAGACAAAGGGGAAATGTCATCTTATGTATTGTATGGTTACGTCAAGAAACTGTTAAACAAATGTTGACAAGGTTGTGGTGCTGAAATCTGTTCTATGTTTTTATTTCTTCTGGCTGGAACGTCCTGTATATGGCAGGGTTTAGCAAGGGGGAATGTGGAGGGATCCAAGTACTTTTGTTTTTAAAAAAATAAAAAAATTTAAAATAAATAAAAAAAACGGAAGTCCGGAAGCGACGAGAGGCAGGGCGGAAGTGAGACGGGAGAAGAAGTTTTTTTGTCCAGGTGCGCGCGCAGCAAAAAGAGCGAGTGTAATAGCGGCACAGAAAAGAAATACAGGGATTTCTCCTAACTCCTTGATGGACGTGAACTGCAGTCAGCGAGTATCGAGGTGAGCTGACAAGGAGCTGGACCGAGCTTGAGCTACTGCGGGATTTATTAGGGAGGTGGAAATTGCTGTGGAACCGAGCTGAACTCCAACTGGATACGAGAGGGGCGTCGCTCGGCACGTTTGACGGAGAGTGTGCTGCGTGAGTGTTTGTTGCTTATGAGTAGAGCTGGGGTACTGAGTTTGCGAGAGTGGCGCCAGCGTACAGTTCACTTCTGAGAGACCTACATCGGACAGTATTTCTGTTTTAAAACGAAGCAGACTTCAGACGGGTAATTTCTACCGCTGTCGTTTCGAGAAAGTTCTCCAGATGCTTTTTGGTAGGTTGCTGCCGCCGTGTGGACGTGAACTTAGTTGCAGATCCTGACGCGCTTGCTGATAGTTCTGTTTTGCCATTGTGGAGAGACTTGTATTTTTTGATCAGTCAATTTCACTGTGGACCTTTTTGACGTTCGCCAGTGTTTTGTTTCGAGACTGGTAAAACAAAAATATTTTTGTTTTGTCTTCCCCGGGGCATTTTGGAACAGAATTTCTAAAATAAGACTAGGACTTGCGGTGAATCGCAACTGTCATTTTTTTTGGTTTTTGTTTTTGCTTGGACATCAAGAGTTGCTGGATTATTTTCTGGGACTGTTTTTTTGTTGTTGTTTTTTTTAAAGGAGCTTTCTATTAGTTACCCTGCCATATATGGACGTTCCAACATCAGCCCTGTTCTGCGGTCAGGTAAAAAAAAATCTACATAGAGTTTTGACTCTTACCCAGGTATGTTGGTGGTCATGTAAAAAACATTTGTGAATTGAGTTGTGTACAACTGCTACGAACTGTTGGCTTGACTGTGTATCATTTGAGATTTTAAGAATCATTACTTTGTACTGTTGTGGAAATCTCAGCTGTAAACAAAAAGGGCTCAAATTGCAAGTTTCATTAAGTGAAATGTATTTATTTTTTTTAATTTACAGTTTAATGCTCAAACAAAAGGTTTTTTTGTTTCATTCCAGAGTTTTCTTTTGCATGCACTAAAACTGTTTTGGTTTCATATAATAAATTGTAAATTCTGTTATCTTGGAGTAGGGGCATTCCTCCTGTCTTGTGGGCCGATAGAGGGGAAGAAGGGTTGGTATGACTTCTTACTCTGTGGGCTACCGTGTACGAGTTTAAGTCCAGAGGCTTGATCCTCATCAGCCGTGTTTACACAAGATAAAAGCACACCTAACAAGGCAGATAAAGACTTACCTAAGTAATTTCGGTACAGGAATTAAATGTACTAGGGATTGGAGACCTAGATCTTGTCATTTCCCTAGTCGTCCAAGATAAAAAAATAAATACATAAAAAATAAAAAAAATAAATACATAAAAATAATTAATAAAAAATAATTAATATAAAACAAATTAACCTGCACTTTACCTTGAAAAAAAAAAAAAGTAAAAATGAATCCCGACAGATAAGTGTTTCCGTGCGTGCAGGTGCTGTGTGTGTGTGTTTTTGTGTATGCGTGTGAAGCTAAAGTAAGAGGAGAGGAGGCATGAGCCAGTAACCTTTCCTCATCTCTTGTATGAGTTTCACACAAACGCACACACACTAAAGGAAACACTGTTTTAAGAAATCTCCCTAATGATACTCGAGTGACAAGTCACTGCTGTAAAGTAAAAATAAAACAAATTAACCTGCACATACTTAAAATACTTTGAAAAGAATCGACAGAGCTGTTACAGAGAGAGAGAGAGAGAGAGAGAGAGAGGAGGTGGGGTATGTATGTGAAGGTGAGAGGAGGAGGGGTATGTGTGAAGGGGCACGGTGTCCAACAACGCACACACAGACACACACGCAAAATGCAGACTGAAACAGAGAGAGAGAGAAAAGGATCTTCAACCTCTATAATGAGACTTGCTTTTGCTTTATACACGCACGTGCTATAATACACAGTACACGCGCGCTGTACACACACGCATACAAACACAAAATAAAATATGTTTTTTCACGTACACACGTGGTCACACGTTGATGATACCAGTGAGAGGTGCGCACTAAGACCGAGCCAGGGAGATGATTACCCACAATTCCGCAGCGCGCAAGAGAGAAAAACCAATGGCTCAGTTATGATCACGTGACACTCTGCGTCAAAACAAAAAGCGCATGCGTGATACATGATACTCAGTATTCGTAAACCAAGACTTTTTCAAGTCAAAATCTATTAAAAATCTTTGCTCGTCTTGCGGAACGCTTGCAAACCGCGTTACTTGCAATCCAAGGTTTCACTGTACTAGTCTTGTACTGTGCTTGGGTCCCTCTGCTCATTTTAAACTATACATCATGCCCAAAAGTTCTTGCCATTGCGTTACTAAAAACACACATCCAGTGTGGCTGCAAGGCAGAAATATTGAAAACTACTCACGTTTTCTGGTCCCGTCCTCTCTCCACTGTTATTTGAGTGGCACCAAACTTGGGCAGCAGTGGGTTTAGTATATTGTTGTTCCATATAAACTTAACATGAGTCAATTCATCAACTTCCGTTTCAACATCAATGAGGAGCTCGTAGGTTTTACCAGGTGTCAAAGTGCCTCTGAAATAAATGAGTCAGAGTTGTCCTTATTTGTTATTTCTCAAAAATAATCTAAAAAATTATATTGTGGTTTATATGGCAATGTCTGATATATTCTAATTTGTTTTGCATATAAAACAAAACAGGACATGTTACAGGGAGTATGATGCATACTTGTGAATTTCATATTGGCGAGTATTTCCATTAACACCATATAAGGCCACTTTGAAGTATCCCGTGTTGGTGTTAGAGCCATCAATAGTGACTGTCACCCTATAGCGATAACCTACAAAGAAAATGACAGATTCTGTCAAGAAATCACTGGTTAAGTGCCATATAGAGTGTCTTTATAGCAAGGTAAATAATATTATTTGGTTGCAGTTTAAATGTTGGATGTTTTAGATGTTTAATATTAGTGTTGATTTAATTTCCCCATGTCTGCTGTCTAACAGTAAGAATAATGAAATGTATAAATATACTGAGCAACTTGAAAGCTGGAAACCTGCAAATTGTGAAAATAGATTAATATATTTGAATACATGTGAAAAAATGCCCTGCAGCCCAGATCTGTTTCATAACTTAATATTTTTGAATTACATTGCAATTTACATAAAGTGCCTGTTTGCTGTGTTATTAGAACACATGCTCACGAGGTTAGCTAGGTTTCATATTTCAAACTAAAGAGACAACATATACCTACTGCAGAAATTGAACAAAACACTAGAGAATAGGTGCCATATTCAAATACATACGTGAGAAGGGCCGAGAATCTCCTGTGTTTAGGTAGAACTTCAACTTTTCCGCTCCATTGTGTACTTTAAATTTGTCAGCATGGTGACCCATGAAAGGACATGGACTACTGGAAGTACATGGGAAGCATTGCCCCTAAAAGCAAAATGTAGCGCAAACCATTTATCTTTAAGAAGAACGAGCTCGTTTAGAAAGCCTTGTGGATAAGATAATTTATTAAAGCTGCCTGTCAGGTGACACACAAACAAAAAAATTACTAAGAACTGATTTTACTCCTCTGCAGGCAACTTTTCTCCATTGCTAAAAGATAAATCAGAATGTTTATTTATTGTGGGAACCAACAACCTTATACAGTAGTTGCAGTTTACAAATAGAACAACCAGCAGTCGCTTTTCATGTGACCATGTCTATGAACGTATTCTGTGTCTGCTGGACCATTTTGCTTATCCCAACATTGGATAAAGTGTTACTACTAGAGACAGCCGCAGAAGCAGAGTGTGTTAATTGAAGTTCTACCTATATAAACTAACTAACTAAATAGATAGAAACCGTTCATAACTATATCAGTGGTATGTGTGGTGACAACTGGTCATTCTGGACCTTTTCACTACCTCTTATGCATGTGATGTTCAAACATTCTTATGAAAATCTGAGTAATATTTATAGGTATGCTCTAGGCTAACACTTTTAAGTGACATAAACCTGAGGCAGAAAAGAAGAGCCTCAATATAGAAACATATACAGAGGCTCAGCAGCTTAAAGACCTTGCTGAAAAGCCCTGGGATTCGCATACACAACCTTTTAGTCACAAGTACAGACAAACTGCTGGGCCACTTATTTTATTTAAATCAGGAATTATCAATATATGTTATTCTACATCACCATGTAGCATTCTTTCTTTTGTTCTGACTCAGACTGTACTTACAGACACAAACATGGCCTCATTTGTGCAGGAGTATCCCAGAAAGCCTTCAGGGTTTAGGATGCTGTCACTGTAGTACTTGTAAGATCTCAGATGATTGCAAGCAGCAAAGTCACGGGTACCTAGAGAAAGAGCAGAAACATGTACAAAGTTACAATATTACAATAATTTATAAAATCAGGTTAATTCTGAATATTAGAAGCGCAGAATATTATTAATATGGTTGTCACCTTCCCAAATGCCATCTATGTCCACAATTTGTGAGATTAAATTCTTATCACAACCAGGCATGCTTTCTCCTCCATTTGGGTAAAAGTCAAGGTGTCCAACAGCTTGAGACATTCCAAATCCTAAAAAAAATTAAACATTGAACAATATATGTAGATAGATAGATAGTACAGAAAAGGGGGGGGGGGGGGGGCAATATGTTTAGATCAGGAAGATAACTGCTAGTCCAATGCACAAGAAAATGTGTTGGCAAATAGCATATCACAACAGATTAATCAGTTTCAGATCAATTTTGAACTTGCAAGTATGAATCTATTTTGGATTTTGTTTTTGTCACTTTTTCCTACTGTGAGCTAAAGCACTTAAACCCCAGACTTGTCAACAAATCTTGTGCAAACAGTCAGTAAATCAAGCAGTGTCTAAAATCTCACCAAGGTAGGGGATCATGGGAAGGGCATCTGAGTGAATGACATCAACAAACAGGGCATCGCTGGGGTCCAGTCTTACAAGAATAGGACAGCCCTGGAAATAAGGTTCAGCTGGGTCCAAACCTTAAAATAAAATAATAATATTTGACACGACTCTTGCAAAGACCAACTTATTATATTACTTGTTGTCCCTTCATTTTTATTTTTAGCTGTATTAACATCTGCCAATCAGCCATAACATTAAAACTACTAACTGTTTTTTTTACCTGTGATTCTTCCAAGCCCTGGTGTCCTTCGACCAGCCTCTGCAGCCAGATGTGAACCAAGACTATGCCCAATAATATGCACATTTTCAGGACTCTGCTGGAAACTTTCCTGCAGTTATTTCGGTATAAGGACTATTTAAAAAAACACAGAGATTGACCAGCTACAGCTCAATATATACAGTACAGACCAAAAGTTTGGACACACCTTCTCATTCAAAGAGGTTGAATTTGTATTATGGCAAGAAAAAAGCAGCTAAGTGAAGAAAAAAAAAATGAGTGGCCATCATTACTTTAAGAAATGAAGGTCAGTCAGTCCGAAAAATTGGGAAAACTGTCCCCAAGTGTCCCCAAGTGCAGTCACAAAAACCATCAAGCGCTACAAGGATAAGTGGCTGGATAAGTGCTGGGAGGATAAGTTCATCCGAGTCACCAGCCTCAGAAATCGCAGGTTAACAGCAGCTCAGATCAGAGACCAGGTCAATGCCACACAGAGTTCTAGCAGCAGACACATCTCTAGAACAACTGTTAAGAGGAGACTGTGTGAATCAGGCCTTCATGGTAGAATATCTGCTAGGAAACCACTGCTAAGGACAGGCAACAAGCAGAAGAGACTTGTTTGGGCTAAAGAACACAATAAAGAATACAATGAAGAAAACTCTTTGAATGAGAAGGTGTGTCCAAACTTTTGGTCTGTACTGTATAACAAAAGTCATGATACTATGAGTTAATATACGAAATAATAATAATAATAATAATAATAATATCCAACCTACCTTAAAGATTGAAATCATATAAGCGACCTGAGCTCCAAGAACTCGAATATTATTCGCTGCCTGTGTGTACAATGTCCTTGACCCAGATTTCCAGTCCAAACAAATACAGTTTATATCCTCAACGCTGAGCATAAGCTAACAGACACATATTATACTAAAAGATGATGAACACTTGGACTGCTAAAGTATATATATATAAGCAAATAGAAAATAATAAATATTAAACATTTAAATAGATTAGATAAGGTTTTACCTTACACATGTCAAGAAGCCAATTCTCATCTCCTTTGTCAATAAATCCATGGGTTATAAAACGAGTCTTTCTACTTCCATTATAACTAGATTGTGCAATGACATCTGCATTTGCACTGATTTCCTAAATTAAATAAATACATACATATATAAAATAATAATGAAAATTATGTAGTCTCAAAAAAAAATTATTCTCCTTAAATAATCTTATAATAATTTTATTATTTTCCTTACTTTAACACACCCATTTTAACTCAGCCACTTCAACAGATGCTACAAACTTTATGCGCAGAATGTGATTTTGTACCCAAATGAACAATTTAAGCTGACTACCTGGTAGGATTCAATGTTCTGTCGTGTGAAAAGAAGAAAATGGGCATTGATCTTTTCAGGACTCTCAGGTAGGCGTGCAATGGGTCTTTCAGTAGTGCCACTCCATGGCATCTCATCAGAAAAGCAGCCCAGATTTTTGTAGCATACCTCCGCACCTGCCAATCAATTCATTCAAATAAAAAATTCAGTAGGTAGAAAATGACTAGAAGTTTCTGTGTTTACAGATAAATACAAGTTTTTGTAGCAAATTTGTTTGTTGCATGTGGCAATTCGTAACTGACAGTCAATTAAATTTGTTTGGTTCTTACCATACACAGCCCCTACAAGTCCTCCAATCAATAAAAGCCACATCTGAAACCATAAAACAAAATATACATCAGCAGAAAACAAATCAATCCATAAACATCTAAACAACATCTAAACTATCCGAATACATACTTTAATATTGGTAGCAACCAGAGATACTGAATATTCCCCTGTTCTCTCTCTATATATATGTGTATGCGTTATCAGATGTCAAAGTGGGAAAAATACAGGTGAAGCATTGGCACAAGCTGCTGCATAAATAAACACCAGCTCTGAACATTCTGTTGCACCTGACTTTTTTGTTAATAAAAGAACATTTAAGGCAATGCTTAGGAGAAAAAGATTTTTCATAAATGAGATTAAAGTCTTGTTTTGAGATATTAAAATAACCTTTATTCCCTTTAAATTGTGCAATTATTGTGTCTTTCTGTCTATAACATAAATTGAAATCTTTACTTTTTGAAACTTTGACAAGAGACCAAATGTTTTTATTGCAAAGACTGCTTGATAAGATAATGTTTGGTAACAATATAATAATAAGCCTAATTAGTAAAACCTAGCTAGTTTATTGTAGTTTCCTCAAGAATTGAATTGTAGGCTTTATGATTGTGGTGCTATAATGAAACATGACATAAGCCTCATCAACTAATCAAATTGCTTGTAAAGCTATTGCACAATCACAAAAAAAAAATCTAAACAAATGAGGGCTTCCACTATCTGTAGAGAAAACTTTTAAAAGGTTGCCCTAATTATAAGACAGGACCTTAAGGTAAAGAATTCATCAGTGGAAAAGTGAACATGCAAGTGAAGACAATAATGAAGTTTGTGTTTAATGCCTAATTTATCATTAGGTTATGAAATGAATAGCATTAATCAATAGCATAATCCACAATGAAAAAAAAGAAGATTTTTTTTAGTTGTTAACTCAAAATTCATTGATAAAATATAACCAATGTGTGCTTTCCCATGATAAAATTTGGAAACAAATGTAGAGGCAGCAAGCAATTTATTATAATCTGTAAACTAATGATACATTTTTAAAACAGAATTAGATCCCATTTTTACTGAGATAATAAACAGTAGAGAATTATACATCATTCTTTAAATAATTTATGATGTGAAAATAATCATTTTAAAAAATCTACAAAAGTTGTTTTAACATTTTTTTTCAATCTATAATAATAATAATAATAATAATAATGAAAAAGTGGTCTAAAGGTACTGTAACACACCACCACCTGTAACATTCACACTTGGGCAGTAATCACCTGCCTGGCTAATGATTTATAGCACGCTTATTTGATTGTCCGCAAGCTGTTTATAAATGGGCACCATTAAAATCGGTCCTCCAGATAGTCTTCAGTTTGATCTTAAAATAGACAGTATTTCTCATCATACAGGAAGTAATACGGTCTGTCATATGTCCAATTTCCAAAGAGGGTCTACAGGTGAGGCAAAACAAATATTTTTTTTCCTAATTTTCCCATCCAAAGTTTGTTTAGTGTATACAGGTGAAACTAAGGTTAATTTATTCAGTAATGCAGTATAGCTCATGAAAACCCCAAATCCATTATCTCAGAAAATTGTTATATTGTGCAAAGGTTCAATATTCTAGGCTCAAAGTGTCCCACTCTAATCAGCTAATTAAGCCATAACACCTGCAAAGGGTTCCTTATCCATTAAGTGGTCTCTCAGTCTGGTACAGTAGGAAGCACAACTATGGGAAAGACTGCTTACCTGACAGTTATGCAGAAAACCATCATTGACATCCTCCATAAGGAGAGAAAGCCTCACAAAGTAATTGCAAAAGAAGCTGGATGTTCCCAAAGTGCTGTATCAAAGCACATTAATAGAAAGTTAAGTGGAAGCGAAAAGTGTGGCTATAAAGGTGCACAAGCAGCAGGGATGACCGCAGCCTGGAGAGGATTATCAGGAAAAGGCCATTCAAAAGTGTTGGGGACTTTCACAAGTAGTGGACTGAGGCTGGAGTGAGTGCATCAAGAGCCACCACACACAGACGGATCCTGGACACGGGCTTCAAATGTTGTATTCCTCTTGTCATGTTGCTCCTGAACAACAAACAACATCATTCTTACCTGGGCTAAAGAAAAAAAAAGAACTGGCCTGTTGCTCAGTGGTCCAAAGTCCTCTTTTCTAATTAGAGCAACTTTTGCATCTCATTTGGAAACCAAGTACCCAGAGTCTGGAGGAAGAATGGAGAGGCACACATTTCTAGATGCTTAAAGTCCAGTGTGAAGTTTCCACAGTCTGTGTTGATTTGGGGAGCCATGTCATCTGCTGGTGTTGGTCCACCGTGCTTCATTAAGTCCAAGGTCAACGCAGCCATCTACCAGGAGATTTTGGAGCACTTCATGCTTCCTTCCGCAGACGAGCTTTATGGGTAGGCTGACTTAATTTTCCAGCAGGACTTGGCACCTGCCCACTCTGCCAAAAGCACCAAAACCTGGTTCAATGACCGTGGGATTACTGTGCTTGATTGGCCAGCAAACTCATCTGACCTGAACCCTTATAGAGAATCTATGGGGCACTGCCAAGAGCAAGATTAGAGCCATGAGACCGAACAATGCAGAAGAGCTGAAGGCCGCTATTGGAGCATCCTGGTCTTCCATAACACCCAAACCAAGTACTGAGTACATATGCATCATTATACTTTTCAGAGAGCCGATATTATTCTATGTACAATCCTTGTTCATTGATTGCATGTAATATTCAAATTTTCTGAGATTGTGGATTTGGGGTTTTCATGAGCTGTATGCCATAATCATCTCAATTATGACAAAGCACTGCTTGAACTCTCTCTTGCTTTTGCTTTTGCTATCGCATATATTAGTTTCACCTTGTAAGTTGCATTACTGAAATAAATAAACTTTTGCACAATATTCAAATTTTTTCGAGTTTCACCTGTATTTTTTGCACACACAATGTGCAAAGGTTTTTGGCAAGTGTGGAAAAATGCTGTAAAGTAAGAATGTTTTAAAAAATATTATGATTTTTTTTTTATACATGAACAAAATGGAAAGTAAAAAAAAAAAAGAATTATAAAAATAAACAGAAGAAGAAAATCCTTCAATGCGCGAGAGAGTGAAAGCGCAACAATCGATGCATTAATTTTTTTCCTGATTTTAGCACGGAGCTTCAAAATGCATGAAAAGCCTACACGGAGTTAAAAAGTCGAATACTCATTTGTGTATCCTTCCCTCTTTTTAGCCACAAGTTCAGTAGCATAGAGGTAGTTGTAAGGTTTTTTCTTTTCCCTTTTTTTCTTTCTCTCTCTTTTTTGTTTTCCCTCTCGTTTTGGTGGATTTGAAGTTTTCTACATTGCCTTTGACCAACAAAATGTCCCTTTTATACTGTGTAGAGATAGTAGTAAAGTTCCTTTGGCGTCTTCTTGTAAAAGAACCGCGCCCGCACCATAGGCACTAGCATCAATGGCAAGCAAAAATGGTTTTTCAAAATTTGGTGCCATCAACACAGGAGCACTCGCTAAAAGTGCTTTTGCATTATCAAAGGCACATTGACACTGCTGTGACCATTCAAATGACTTCTTCGGACTCAATAGATCCGTTAGAGGGACAACTACGTCTGCAAAGTTTTTACAAAACCCTCTATAGTATCCCACCATCCCAAGAAAACGTCGTAACTCACGTCGCGTAGTGGGAGCGGGAAAATTACAGATGGCTTCCACCTTTGCGTTGTTAGGTTTTACACATCCTCCACCAACCACCTTCCCTAAATAAGTCACAGTAGCCTTTCCAAATTCGCACTTAGCAAGATTTATGGTTAAATTTGCCTCAACCAAACGCTCAAAAAGTTCACTAATTTGTGTGAGATGTTCAGACCAAGAAGAACTGTACAAAACAATATCATCCAGGTAGGCTTCACAACCCGTCAACCCAGACAACACTCGACTGACTAAACGCTGAAAGGTAGCGGGAGCGTTTCGAACTCCAAAGGGCATAACGGTATACTGTAAGAAACTATCAGGTGTAACAAAAGCAGATAGTTCCTTAGCACGAGATGTTAACGGCACTTGCCAATATCCCTTTAGGAGATCGAACTTGCTGACAAACTGTGCAGAACCCACACGATCAACGCAGTCATCAATTCTGGGTAGAGGATAACAATCAGGCTTTGTGAAAGAATTAAGCTTCCTGTAATCAGTACAAAAACGGTAAGAATTGTCAGGTTTATTCACTAGAATGCAAGGAGAGCTCCAAGAACTAAAACTTGGTTCTGCTAAATTATGAGCAAGTAAATAATCCACCTCTTTCTGAAGTAACTTCCTTTTTATAGGGTTTACTCGATATGGATGTTGTTTTACAGGTTTAGCTATCCCAACATCAATGTCATGTTCAATGACATGAGTTCGGGTAGGAACATCAGAAAAAAGTGAGGAGAATGAACTTATCAAGTTAATTATATCGGTCTTCTCTCTTTCACACAAATGAGGCAAATAATCAGACAAATTTGCAAGAATATCAGAGTTATTAAGTCGTCCTTCCACTATATTACGAGAAGGACCATTTTCCCCCTCCAGAACCCCAGACATCTCTATAGGCGTTTCCGAGACACTTGGATCTACCAGGTCACCAACCACATCAACCGGCAGAGACGTTACAGGAGTTACATAAGCCTTCAATAAATTAACATGACAAACCTGAACTTTCTTACGACGATCAGGCGTGTTTAAAAGGTAGTTGTTATTAGGATAGCACTTCGCTATCGTATAAGGTCCAGTAAACCTGGCCTGGAATGGACTATTTACTACAGGTAATAAAGCAAGCACTTGATCCCCTACCTGAAAACTTCGGGACTCAACCTTACGATCAAACAACCTCCGCATCTTTTCCTGAGACTTACCCAATTTTCGTAGAGCGATAGCTCTGGCTTCATATAGTCGGTAACGAAAACTACTCACGTAGTCTAATACATTCTCAGGCGGCTCAGACATTTTCCATTCATCTGCCAAAACAGCAATAGGGCCTCTGACAGTATGTCCAAAAACTAACTCATTTGGACTGAAACCTGTGCTTTCTTGCACAACCTCACGAATAGCTAACAGCATCCAAGGAAGTCCGTCCTCCCAGTCACAATCAAGTTCAACACAGTACGACCTTAAGAGTGACTTAAGAGTCTGATGGAATCTTTCCAATCCTCCTTGGCTCTGAGGATGGTAAGCACTTGAGATGTTGTGTTTAACCTTGAGTTGTTGCATGACTTTTGAAAACTGTCGAGACATAAAATTTGAGCCCTGATCAGATTGAATGGTTTTTGGAATGCCAAAAACAGACATGAAACTCGTTAAAGCCTTTAAAATTGATTTTGTGGTAATCGATCTCAGCGGATAGGCTGCCGGATAACGTGTAGACTGGCACATTACAGTAAGCAAAAAGACATGCCCCGCCTTTGATCGGGGTAAAGGACCAACACAATCAACAATCAAATGTTCAAATGGAGTGGCAACTACAGAAATAGGTTGTAAAGGGGCCAATGGAACCTTTTGATTTGGTTTTCCTGTCATTTGGCAAATGTGGCAAGATTTTATAAAGTTAACCACATCTCTCTTAATTCTAGGCCAATAAAACTTCCTCAAAATTCTATCATACGTCTTCCGTACCCCCATATGACCAACAAGGCCCTGGTGTGCTAGTTGTAAAACAGCCTGACGAAAGACTATAGGAACTACAACTTGGATCCTAGGAGCGAGTGAAGAATCAGAATTCATAGGTTGTCTGCAAAGCAATCCATCTTGAAGATAGTAGAAGGGAGACAAAGTTTTATTTTCGTGTCCAGCATCAGCTAAGGAATACATTTCTTGAAGAGTTTTATCTGCATGCTGTGCGTTAATCAATTCAGCTCGAGTCACACTATAAAGTGGGGACAAAGAACAAATATTAGGTTGGTCATCACATATAAATGGTCTTTCAGACACGAAAACAGACTTATCAATCTGATCACCCGCACATTTTAACTTATGTACAGTAATGTCATCTTTTTCTGCAGTACACATAGTATCAGGCTCTGGTTGAGAATTTATAGATGAAATAAAAGTGTCACTAAGAACATCCATTTCATCTTGCACCTTCCTCTTGGCCATCGCCCGAGTTATTGCACAAGCTGGAAATAAGTTAGGACAGTCATAAGATCCACCTGATCGCTCTAGAATAGAAGTAACTATAGGTGAAACTCCACCATCTGGCTTCTCCCAAACATCACCTCCAGCCAAGTCATTTCCAAGTATAAAAGTAACACCAGGAATAGGAAGCATTTCACGAATTCCTACAACCACCTCACCGGTCACAAGTTTGGAGTTAAGGTGAACACGGTGTAAAGGAACTTCCAGGTAGTCCATTTCAAGCCCTCTAACCAGCACATGAGATCCAATGGCAGTACGTTCAGACAAAGGCAAAAGTCCCTCAATCAAAAATGACTGCCCAGCCCCAGTATCTCTAAGGATACGAACAGGCACCCTTTCATCACAACCAGGTAAAGAAACGCTTCCATCAGTGAGAAATGGCCCAAAGTCAACACCATTTTTACCATTCTCCATTTCAGGGATGTTCCTCTGCCCAACTTGCTTGTCAGGACTAAGATTCGAACTTAAGGTAGAAATTAACCCAACAGGTTTAACAGCTTTATCTTTCTTTTTAAGTACAACACAGTCTGATATTTTATGTCCTGGTTTCCTACAATAGAAGCAAACCAATTCTCCTTTTATGCGTGTAAATGAGGGTTTGTCAGCAGAAGTGGATACAACATTCTGACGTGCGACCATCTTTTTATTTTTACCTAAAACACTCAGCTTTGATCTGTTCAATTCACTTATGTGAGCAGTTCCTTGATGAGTGAGAACAAATTCATCTGCCATAAGAGCAGCATCAGACAACTTAGTCACCTTATGTTCATTGAGATACATAGCAACAGCATTTGGAACGCAACTTTTAAACTCCTCTATAAGAATAAGCTCCCTAAGCTGTTCCTTGTTGGTAATTTTTACAGAGGAACACCAACGATCAAACAAATTCTCTTTTTCTCTAGCAAACTCAAGATAAGTACACTTCTCAGACTTAAAATGAGTCCTAAACTTCTGGCGGTATGCCTCCGGTGCCAATTCATAAGCATGCAATATAGCAGATTTTACAATCTCATAATCAGCGCTTTGCTCAGTTGTTAATGCAGAATACACCTCTTGTGCTCTCCCTACCAACACACATTGTAATAATAAAGTCCAAAATTCCCTTGGCCATTTTAAAGACTCTGCAACGCGTTCAAAGTGTTGGAAATACTTCTCTACCTCTTTCTCCAAAAACGGCGGGACAAGCCTAATGTTTTTATAAACGTCGAACGCAGGCACAGCAACCGCGGACTCAACGGATGACACTTGAACAGCAGGTGGATCGGTTTTAATTTTCAGCTCTAGTTCAAGTTTCCGCAGCTGAAACTCTCTCTCCTCTCTTTCCTTTTGAAATTCTAATTCTATTTTACGTAACTCTAACTGCTGTTGTAGCCTCTTTATTTCAAAGTCATTCTCTAACTCTTTTTCTTTTAAAGCACGAACATCACGTTCAGCACGAAGTTTTTCCGGATCAATACACACCTGCTTCTCTTGTAAAGCCATCTCACTAAGCTTTGTATTTTGATCGTCATCACAGATAGTGGGGGATAAACACTCCTCAGGGTTAATAGGTTGAGCTCTTACCTCTAAAACGCCTCGCTCAGAAAGTGCGCTCTTCATAACATTAATCAGCGTTTCCTTCAGCTTCTTATCACTGCTCGTTATCTCAACATCAAATTGTTCGGCAATCTGCACAAGCTCTTCCTTCGTGCACCTCTCCAATAATATCTCTGAAGGAAATGCAAGAAAATCCTCGACTACTGAGGACGACGACATGCTTACTAGAAGAGACAACAGAGCCTACACACAACAACGCGAGCACACGTGTAACCAGAGCGTTAAAAAAAATACAGATCCCATCAAACACTTCGCCAGGGACCGTCACAACAAACCGACTCTGAGAGAGAAAACTCACCGTTACAAGATAAATAAAGACTTAAGTCATTTGTTAAATTATCTTGATCTCGGGTAGACAAAACACACATACAAAAAAAAAGTGTTACCTTATGAAAAATGAGAGACTCCAATAACTACAAACAAAACCAACTAACCTATCTAGTCTTCAAAGGTGTACCGGACTCGGGGCGGCGTTTAAACGCTGAACTCGAAGACAATTGGCATTTCAAACCAAAAGCCCGAAGCGTACCCCCGACAGAGATTTAAAACCTCCGTCCAGAATAGCCTTCAAAAATAACAAAGGAAAAATAACAAACAGTGCCTCGATGGAAGGATTATAAATCCAGCTGAGGACACTCTAACTACTGAAGTCTACTCATTTACACAGGCAAACACACAAAATTTCTGTGCATTTACTCACACATGTAGCATCCGGACGAGCGCCCAATTTTATGTTACAACCCGCTCGTTTAGGGTCGCAACATAAAAGAGGAGTCAAACCAAAACGTATAATCAATGCAAATTATTTATTTAATTATACGGATACAGCGATCAAAATAATAAACATAAGTCTAGGGGTAAAGGAAAATATACATATAATCACAACCAAAACAAACTACATGTTATAGGAAATGCACCACAACAACAAACAAAAAAAGGAAACCAACTAATTTAAAGAGTCAACAAAAGTTTACATATTAAACTTAAAGAAACCACTCCTGAGACTCCCTCCCCACCAAGTCTACCTCTAGTTAACCCCCACAGTGTCTTTTATAGGCTACCCACTTGCAATTAATCACAGGATGGCCAATCAGGATCAGCCACACTCTTCCCAGTTGGATCTGGCGAGACTTCAGGGTCGTCACACCTGAACCCTTATAGAGAATCTATGGGGCACTGCCAAGAGCAAGATTAGAGCCATGAGACCGAACAATGCAGAAGAGCTGAAGGCCGCTATTGGAGCATCCTGGTCTTCCATAACACCCAAACCAAGTACTGAGTACATATGCATCATTATACTTTTCAGAGAGCCGATATTATTCTATGTACAATCCTTGTTCATTGATTGCATGTAATATTCAAATTTTCTGAGATTGTGGATTTGGGGTTTTCATGAGCTGTATGCCATAATCATCTCAATTATGACAAAGCACTGCTTGAACTCTCTCTTGCTTTTGCTTTTGCTATCGCATATATTAGTTTCACCTTGTAAGTTGCATTACTGAAATAAATAAACTTTTGCACAATATTCAAATTTTTTCGAGTTTCACCTGTATTTTTTGCACACACAATGTGCAAAGGTTTTTGGCAAGTGTGGAAAAATGCTGTGAAGTAAGAATGTTTTAAAAAATATTATGATTTTTTTTTTTTATACATGAACAAAATGGAAAGTAAAAAAAAAAAAAGAATTATAAAAATAAACAGAAGAAGAAAATCCTTCAATGCGCGAGAGAGTGAAAGCGCAACAATCGATGCATTAATTTTTTTCCCGATTTTAGCACGGAGCTTCAAAATGCATGAAAAGCCTACACGGAGTTAAAACAGTCTCTGAGAGATCAGAACGTCGAATACTCATTTGTGTATCCTTCCCTCTTTTTAGCCACAAGTTCAGTAGCATAGAGGTAGTTGTAAGGTTTTTTCTTTTCCCTTTTTTTCTTTTTTTCCTTCTCTCTCTTTTTTGTTTTCCCTCTCGTTTTGGTGGATTTGAAGTTTTCTACATTGCCTTTGACCAACAAAATGTCCCTTTTATACTGTGTAGAGATAGTAGTAAAGTTATTGTGTGTGCGGTTAAGATCCTCTCTCTCATTTCTCAGGGCCCAGATTAAATGACTAGCTCTTTAAATTGTGTATCATGGAATGTTAGGGGTTTAAATAATCCAATCAAAAGGGGAAAAATATTATCATATTTGAAAAGGATTAACACTGATATAGCATTTATACAGGAGACTTAACTCAATGATCAAGAACATAAAAGACTCAAGAGAGAGTGGGTGGGTCAGGTATTTTACTCATCATTTTCATCCAGCAGGAGGAGCGCATCTTTGTTATTACAGAAAAAGCTACAATTTAATCTAATTAACAAATATTCTGACCACTCTGGAAGATATATAATTGTTGAATGTGAGATAAATGGGGAATATATAGCTTTGGTAAATGTCTATGGACCAAACCATGATGATCCAACCTTTTATAGCAAATTGATATTACGATTAGCAACTATTAAGGGCAATTATATTATTGGAGGCAACTTTAATTAAGTTCTAGATCCCGCAAAAGACAGATCCTCAAAAAAATCTTCAAAATTTAAAGCATCTACCATCTTGATTATTCATTCTACTCAAATGTACACAAAGTTTACTCAAGAATAGATTTTTTTTCTTAGTATCACAATCAATAGAAGGACTGTACTTATCTTTCTGCTTCCATCTCAGATCATTTCCAAGGTTCTTGCTTGGGTTATGACTTCGCCATAGAGTTCCAGACAATGGCTCTCTCAAGTGGTTGGAATAATCAGGCATTGTGCAACGCATTCTTCAAGGGCCTGTCAGAGACACTTCAGGACGAACTAGTCTCCCTGGCGCTTCCCTCCTCGCTCCAGCAGCTCATGGATCTGGCTGGCTGGGTGGATTTGTGTCTTCAGAGACCAGCCAGGATAACACCACCCAAGATCAAGCCTCACTCACCAAGAACATGCGAACACAAGAGACCCAAGGACAGGACCTGCATCTCACCAGAGGAGAGGTGTTACCGCCGAGTGGAAGAAGCCTGCTTCTAATGCGAGAAATTGGGTCATCTACTTAAGAGCTGCCCAGTAAAGAGGAGGAGCCCTCACGTTCATCTGGGAGCAATCGAGGGCACTCGTGAACTCCAAAAAGACTCCCAGACCAGCACCAGCTGCTCCCTGTCTCCCTTGGCCACGGACAACAGACCCACCTGGTACAGTCACTGATTGACTCCGGGTCAGACCGGAACCTAATCAGCACAGCCTCAGCCAAGGCTCTGGGAATTCCCTTGCTGTCTTTGGAGAGCCACATCAAGATCCAGGCCATCTATGGGATCACTCACAGGACTCCTCTTCTTGGCCTGAGGGCCTCAAGCAACCTTCAGAGCAGACCTCGCTTTTTTATCATGGAGTGATCCCACACCTGGGTCTGTTCTGGTTAACCCATCACAACCCACAGATCAACTGGGCCACTTAATCTCAGCCTGGAGCCCATCATATTCCACTACCTGCTTACCAGCTGCCATCACATCATGCCGCAACCCTGCCTCCACGGAGGACCCACAATCAAAAGGAGGTGTTCAGAAAATCCCACACCATTTCTCTTCCCCCTCACCAATCATACAACTGCGCCATTGACCTGCTCCCAGTCACCACTCCTCCCAAGGGCAGCCAACCATTTTCACCCCAGGAACATGAAGCCATGGACCAGTACATCATCGAGCCCCTTGTAGAGAGGTTCATTCACCCTTCTGCCTCCCCTGCAGGGGCTGGGTTCTTCTTAATGGCCAAAAAAGATGGTTCCCTTCATCTCTGCATCGATTATAGGGGCCTGAATGAGATCACTGTGAAGAACCGATACCCCCTTCTGTTAATGGCAACCACCTTCGAACTCCTCCAAGGAGCCAAGCTATTCACCAAGCTGTATTTGTGTAACGCATACCACCAAGATGGCCTTCAACACCCCATGAATACCTAGTGGTCCCATTTGGTCTTACTAATGCCCCCCACAGTTTTCCAGGCCCTCATCAACGAATATGGAGGAAGTTCCTCAACTTCCTCCATATTCTCTCTGGACCTGGAGGACCATCAATATCACATCCGGCACGTGCTGCAGAGGGTCCTAGAAAATAACCTGTTTGTCAAAGCAGAAAAGTGGAAGGTCCATACCACGTCCACCTCGTTACTCATTTGTTATTCAATTCATTTTCAATTAAATTTTATTTGTATAGCTAATAAAAGGGACTATCTGACCATTTTGATTCATAAACATTCACATTTCATACAAGTTTGTATGAAATGTGAATGTTTATGAATCAAAATGGTCAGATAGTCCCTTAGTCCCTGATGAGCAAGCCGAGGAAGGAATAACTCCCTGAGATGGCAATAGGAAGAAACCTTGAGAGGAACCGGACTCAACAGGGAACCCATCCTCATTTGGGTGAAACAGAAAGCAGGAATTTATCTGCATTCATACTGTGTGTTAGGTGGCAGGCAGTTCAGTTTAACAGTTGATAATATGGAGTCCAGTTAGTTGTTGGAGGATCAGGTAGACTTTCCAACAAAATGGACATTCCAGTCCTGAACTATTGAGTGACTGCAGCCAAGTCAAGTCCTCAGAGAAACAGCTGTCAACATCAGCCGAGGCCAGAACCATCTTCATGGTAAAATGAAACTATCCCCAGACACCACACGCAGCCCAAAGAGACCACACGGTCATCCATGTGATGAGATCTCCAACCAGAAGCAGGGCACTAGAACAAGTCAGACAAGTCCAGAGGGCAGAGGGGGTCTGGATCACTGGCAGCTCAGGAACGACATGTGTAGATTGACAGAGAGAGAGAGAGAGAGGGAAAGAGAGAGAGAGAAGAGGAGAGGGGAGAGCAGAAGAGGAGAGATAACAGTTAGGTATGGTCACAGTCACATAATATATAAGGTGTATGTACTGTATATTTAGTGTAGAGTGCAAGCAGGAACTCCAGCAGGACTAATTATGACAGCATAAATAGAAGGGAGAGCCAGAAGAAAACACAGACATGAGGGCTCCCTGACATTTAAAGCAACCAATCACCTCACTGTTAACAAACCTGAGTGTTCAACAAGAGTGGGGAAGACAGCACCTAAACATACCAGTTCACCATGCTCTACGTCCATGAGTCCCCCAGATCTGCCCCTTCACCTACAGTAAGGCAATTCTATTTACAAAAATGCTTGGCTAAATAAATAGGTTTTTAGCTTAGACTTAAACACTGAGACTGTGTCTGAACATTGTGTCCGAGTGCCAAACATTAATTGGAAGACTATTCCATAACTTTTGGGCTTTTGTGAGAAAAGGCTGTAGCTGTACCCCATCTGTAGTTTTCATAATACATGGTACAGACAAGCAGCCTGCATCCTTTGATCAAAGTACAGTAGGTGTGGCGGATTGTCGAACACTCTCAGTTCACTCAGATATTGCGGTGCGAGACCATTTAATGCTTTATATGTCAAATGTAATATTTTAAAATCGATGGGAAACTTCACAGGGAGGTAGTGCAGTGTGGATAAGACAGGGGTGATGTGCTCTTATTTTCTGGTTCTAGTGAGGACACTTGCTGCTGCATTCTGGACTAACTGAAGCTTGTTTATGCTTTTATGCTTTATGTTTTTGTTTATACCAAGTTAAACAACCAGACAATAAGGCGTTACAATAGTCCAACCTAGAGGTGATAAAACCATGAACTAGTTTTTCTGTATCAATATATTTCTGAGGTGAAAGAATGCTATCCTGGTAATATTATCTACATCTTTCAAATGAAAGGCTGGAATCTATAATTACACTGAAGTCTTTCACTGTTTCACTTGATGGAACAGAAAGGCCATTTAAAGTTACAGTGTGATCAAAAAGCTTGCATCTAACTGCATGTGGTCCTATAACTAGAACTTTGGTCTTATCAAAATTAAGCAGAAGGAAGTTAATTAACATCCAATGTCCTGCACACATTTGCCATAAACAAACGGAGACGGATCAGAAGACTGGCAGTTAGCCCTGTAGCGTGGATGGTAAACCCAAACGCGTAAGTAGCGTGAGCAGGCAGGATAACCACGCTGTTATTTTTAGAACTCTCTCGGAGCTAGAGCAAGAGTCTACACAAATAAACTCGCGTTCTAATAACACACACTCAATCGAAAGCGAAACCCAAGAAAGTGAGTACTCACGATTAGATAGGCGAAGCATCTGAGATAGCATGGGCAAACTCAATGACTGAGCGATGTGCGGAGCCATCTTGTTTCCTTTTATGCTTCCTGAGTCGCGACCGCCTTACTTCCAGGTCCTAGTGCCGGTCGCATTAGGAGTGTGCGTGACAACATTGCTCAACTTTAGTAAGCTGTTTTTTCTCATCTCGTTTTGCTGAAACGTATAACTGTGTGTCATCAGCATAACAATGAAAACTAATACCATGCTTACAAATTATGTTGCCCAGAGGAAGCATGTAAAGGGGAAAAAAGCAAGGCCTAAAACCGAACCCTGTGGAACACCAAACTCCACTAGAGAACATGCAGAATATTCATCAATTACATCTACATACTGATAACGATCAGTCAAATATGATCTGTGTAATGTATTTGAATCTGATGTTATTTCACTGGCAGGCCACAAGGGGGCAATACCGCGCTGTGTACTGTATGTATTGTGTGCACAAAAAGGAGTAAAAGAAGAATACGGTGATTCAATGTCTCCAGTGCTTTATTTCATGTTGTTCCGAAAGGCAAGGAATATATTAAATGTTAGTTGAGCATATTGATGCAAACATAACAATCTGAGCCAGGAGAGGGCTGTTCCCTTAATTCCTACTACATTTTCTAATCTGTAAAGGAGAATACTATGATCCATGGTGTCAAAAGCTGCACTGAGGTCGAGTTACACAAGTATAGTGACCCAACCCTGATCAGCGGCCAATAGGAGGTCATTTACTAATTTAACAAGTGCTGTCTCTGTGCTGTGTTGAGGCCTAAATCCTGACCGATACAGTTTGTGTATGCTATTTCTATGTACAGTCGTGGCCAAAAGTTTTGAGAATTACATAAATATTGGAAATTGGAAAAATTGCTGCTTAAGTTTTTATAATAGCAATTTGCATATACTCCAGAATGTTATTAAGAGTGATCAGATGAATTGCATAGTCCTTCTTTGTCATGAAAATTAACTTTCCACTGCATTTCATTGCTGTCATTAAAGGACTTGCTGAGATCATTTCAGTAATCGTCTTGTTAACTCAGGTGAGAATGTTGACGAGCACAAGGCTGGAGATCATTATGTCAGGCTGATTGGGTTAGAATGGCAGACTTGACATGTTAAAAGGAGGGTGATGCTTGAAATCATTGTTCTTTCGTTGTTAACCATGGTGACCTGCAAAGAAACGCGTACAGCCATCATTGCGTTGCATAAAAATGGCTTCACAGGCAAGGATATTGTGGCTACTAAGATTGCACCTAAATCAACAATTTATAGGATCATCAAGAACTTCAAGGAAAGAGGATCAATTCTTGTTAAGAAGGCTTCAGGGCGCCCAAGAAAGTCCAGCAAACGCCAGGATCGTCTCCTAAAGAGGATTCAGCTGCGGGATCAGAGTGCCACCAGTGCAGAGCTTGCTCAGGAATGGCAGCAGGCAGGTGTGAGCGCATCTGCACGCACAGTGAGGTGAAGACTTTTGGAAGATGACCTGGTGTCAAGAAGGGCAGCAAAGAAGCCACTTCTCTCCAAAAAAAACATCAGGGACAGATTGATCTTCTGCAAAAAGTATGGTGAATGGACTGCTGAGGCCTGGGGCAAAGTCATATTCTCGGATGAAGCCTCTTTCCGATTGTTTGGGGCATCTGGAAAAAGGCTTGTCCGGAGAAGAAAAGGTGAGCGCTCCCATCAGTCCTGTGTCATGCCAACAGTAAGGCATCCTGAGACCCTTCATGTGTGGGGTTGCTTCTCATCCAAGGGAGTGGGCTCATTCACAATTTTGCCCAAAAACACAGCCATGAATAAAGAATGGTACCAAAACACCCTCCAACAGCAACTTCTTCCAACAATCCAACAACAGTTTGGTGAAGAACAATGCATTTTCCAGCACGATGGAGCACCGTGCCATAAGGCAAAAGTGATAACTAAGTGGCTCGGGGACCAAAACATTGAAATTTGGGTCCATGGCCTGGAAACTCCCCAGATCTTAATCCCATTGAGAACTTGTGGTCAATCCTCAAGAGGCGGGTGGACAAACAAAAACCCACTAATTCTGACAAATTCCAAGAAGTGATTATGAAAGAACGGGTTGCTATCAGTCAGGATTTGGCCCAGAAGTTGATTGAGAGCAGCCCAGTCGAATTGCAGAGGTCCTGAAAAAGAAGGGCCAACACTGCAAATACTGACTCTTTGCATAAATGTCATGTAATTGTCGATAAAAACCTTTGAAACGTATTACGCTTGTAATTATATTTCAGTACATCACAGAAACAACTGAAACAAAGATCTAAAAGCAGTTTAGCACAAACTTTGTGAATACTAATATTTATGTTATTCTCAAAACTTTTGGCGACGACTGTAGATATGAGCATAGCTGCTCTGCTACTATTGTTTCCAGAATTGTAGAGATAAAGGGGAGGTTTAATATTGTAATTTAATAGACCTGTAATTGGATAGCTGACAGGGGTCGAGGTAAGATTTCTTAATTAATGTTTTAATAACTGCTAATTTAAAAGATTTTGGAACATACCCACTGCTGAGTGAAGAATTAATTATTTTCAACAGAGGTTCTGTTGAGAAAATGTGTCGGTATAGGATCTAATACACAGGTTGATGATTTTGCAGAAGAGATGAGTGAAATTAATTCATTCTCTTCAAGGGGAGTAAAGTATTCTAGGTTCTGAATATGTCATGATTAGCTTAATCTTATGCCTAATATTTTCAATTTTGTTATTGACAAAGTTCAAGAAGTCCTCACTACTGCATGGAGTTGTTGTGGAGATATCTGCAGTCCACAAGGTCTTATTTCTAGTTAATTTGGCTACAGTATTAAATAAAAACCTAGGATTATTTTTGTTATTAGAGTTAGAGTGGAGAGATACGTTGATCTAAGAGCTTTTCAGGATGCTCTCCTTCCATGCTATTTGAAATTCTAACAATTTAGTTTGACGCCATTTACATTCTAATTTCCGAGCAGTCTGTTTTAAAGTGCGCATGTGATCATTATACCAGGGAGTGAGTTTCTTATCTCTACTAATTTTTTTTTTAACTGGAGCAACATTATCTAAGGTATAACAAATGTCGACTAAATATTAATTCGCCTGATCGAGTTCTGTGGGGTCAGACAGTGATCCAATCAACAACAATAACACTGGGAGATTATTGATAAAGCTCTGTGTGGTAGTTGATGTGAATGTACGTTTAATGTGGTAGCGCAGTGCTGTGTGTAAATTTCTTACTGTGACGCACTTTAATTGAGACAAGATAGTGATCTGAGATAACTTCAGACTGTGAGATTGTGAATAAATGTCTTGTACTTAATCCAAAGAATATTATTAAATCTAACGTGTGACCTGCTTTATGAGTGGGTCCAACTACACACTGATTTACTCCTACCGAGTCCAGTATGGACATAAATGCTGTTCTGAGAGGGTCTTCTGGATTCTCAAAATGAATATTAAAGTCTCCAGCAATTAGTGCTTTGTCTACAGAAATTACTAGGTTTGAGAGGAAATCTGCAAGTTCACCAAGAAACTCAGAGTACGGCCCTGGGGGTCTGTAAATGAGCAGACTGAGCAGACTTGCATTTGTAGCTACACTTATGTTACTATAGAGAAATTCAAGTGCATTAAATTTGTGTACATGGTTTTGTACGATAGTCAGAGTATTATTTTAAATAACTGCGACGCCTCCTCCTCTACCAGTTAGACGAGGCTGGTGTATGTAGCTATATCCAGAAGGACTGGATTCATTTAGAGCTACATACTCATTCTCTTTAGTCCAGGTTTCTGTTAAACAGAGTATATCAAAATCCTGATCTGTGATCATTTCATTAACAATAACTGCTTTAGATGTGAGAGATCTTATATTTAACAGTCCTAGCTTCAGATCAGAGGTGCCGGCTGCACATTCAGTGTGATCGGAGTTTGTGGTATCTATAAAATTACTAAAACAGACTTTTTGAGTTTCTGAATGTGTGTTTAGCAGACACAGTCTAAATATAGTGAACCCTGAGTGACAACTCTGTCCAGCTAGCAGACGGTTGTATAAGCCTGTTTGACTGCTCCCTGGCCTGGGCTCTGGATAGTCACTGATTAACTCTTCTAAGACTATGCGCAATGCTACAAGAAATGAGAGCAGCACCTTCCCGAGTGGTTCTCTGGATGCGCTCCTCTAATGCTGACATCTTCTACGTCAGGGTGCTAACTAACGCACACCTATCACAAATAAAATTATCACTAACGATGGAGGATGAATATCTAAACATCTTGCACTCCAAACACTGAACAAGCTGAATATTAACCATTTTAGCGTACCTGAGTTGGAGTTTTGTTGTTTGGAGCTAAATTCCGTTTGTTGTTCTTAGCCGAAGAAACTCGCGCATTCTCCAGAAAGCGTAAAAAGGGCGAAGCCCAATAGTATTAAAACATAAAAACTGATTACTATTAATATTATTATTGTATAAACAGAAAAAGCTGTATAATTTAAACGCTGATACAAACGTGAAACTTTCGCGGCAACAATACAAAAACAGGAATCTGAGTTATTGGTTATTGGAAGTTATTGGGTCTTCGGGCATTAAGATGGAACCTGCCAAACCCTAAGCCATCACAAACTGGCCCATGCCCAACTCACGGCAGGAACTCCGGGGGATCCTGGGGTTTGCTAATTTCTACCGTTGCTTCATCCGGGGTTAGAGCTCTATCGCTGCTCCCCTAACAACCCTCCCAAAGGTTGTCCCAAGACCCGTTTTTTCCTACCATCTTCTCCCAACTTCCAGTATGGGAGAAGGGGGCGTCCTTTACCAGACATCTGCACACGATAACAAGCTGCACCCCTGCTCCTTCTTCTCTTGCCGATTACGAGGTCTTGGCCATCAAGATGGCTCTGGAGGAGTGAAGACACAAATGTTGGAAGAAAAAAAAAGTTTGACTCAGTTTTGTAAATACATAAATAGCTTGCGTTGACATAACTGACAATTTCTTTTTATTAACAAGAACTTTTATCAAACTATTATTTTCTCATTCATTCACTCTGAATGAATTCATTATCTCAGGAGATTGGGTTTACTCTGGACAGGAAGCAAATCCATCACAGGGCACAGATTTCATCCTAATCTGTATGTTTTTGGACTGTGGGGGGAAACCAGAGTTCATATATATAAACTTTGAAATATATATACTGATATATATATATATATATATATATATATATATATATATACTGATATAGAGAGAGAGAGAGAGAGAGAGAGAGAGATAGATCTTTGAGCTACATCATAAATAATTCTGAATCCTGAATCTCACTTAAATGTAATCATCTTCGTAGTGACTGTTTCCAACTTGAGAAGAACAACATAATAAACAAATACATGAAAATTTTAATGCATGAATAAATTCATATTTATTGAAATAAATGTGGCACATGAAAAAAAAAAACAGAAACTGACTTTCCAGAGGGCAACGGCAGCAAAAAGAAAGATATTCATAACATGCCTGTCCAAAAAGAATGTGGTGATGACAAGTAATACTGAAAAACATTCATTTGAACAGATATGATTAGATATAATTAAACTAAATTGGATTGAGTAAAACTCCAAGGTAGAGATCACAAAAGAGGTCTCACAGACGACCTGCATTGAGTATCTTGTTATTCAATCATAAAAAGAGCTCAATAAATCTAGTACTGTAATAAGATTACTCTACTGAGTGTGAGAGGCAGGAGAGTAATCTTATTTGTAAAATAAGTGTAAAATGCAATAATAATAAAATATATATTATGCTTTGTATAAATGCTTCGTTGCGCTCGCGTGTGTGTATCGTGTCCTGGTCGCGCACCGCTCCAGACTCCACATCGGCATCTACCTGACCTTCCACACGGTCACTTCCGCCTTGAGAGATGACGTCATCAACCAGCGCGACCATATATAAACCGGAGAGAGACGCGGGAAAAGGAAAGAGATTGTGATTTTTCCCGTTTTGGTATTTGGTTGTGTATTCTGGTTTTGACTTTATTTTTTGCCTCCCATTGACTTTGATTATTGCTTTTGTTGGTCTTTGTATATATTTGTAGATAATTTCACTATACGTTTGTGCACTCACCAGTAGTGTGGGGATATTTATTTTTGGGAAGAGGGAATTTATTCACTGTTTTTGGTTTAGGGAGTCAGGGAAAGTACCTGTATTTTTGTTTGTGTTGTTTTTTTGTTTTTTTGCAGGTAATCTAGCTACTAAATATAAATACCATTTTGTTTATTATTTTGGCCTGCGTCCACCTGAATCTGATCCTCCTCCTCCTGTTGTGTGTGTGTGTGTGTGTGTGTGTGTGTGTGTGTGTAAAGCAATACAAACCTCATTATTTCATCAGTTAATGACTGGATCTAGTTCTTTCTGCCATATACCACCATTTCCATACAGTTTAAAATAGAACCCTCTGGGACGTAACGCCATATTTAAATGACCACTTTAATTTTCAATTAACCCCTACGTTTCCAACGTTCTGCAGCTAGCAGGCTGACTATCTCTGCATACCACGACTTCGCCGGCCAACGAGGGGCCACCAGGATTAGGGACAGGCCCTGCTGGCGCACCCTCTCTGTGACAGGCAGAGGAAAAGCATACAATAGAGCTGGGGGCCATGAGTGTGCTAGTGCATCGACCCCCAGCGGAGCACTGCGATCTGTTATGGAGAAGAATAGTGGGAGGTGAGCATTCTCTCTGGATGCAAAAAGATCCACTACTGCCCTGCCGAAGCGCTCCCAGATCTGAGCTACCACCCATGGGTGTAACCTCCATTCCCTCACAAGCGGGCCCCCTCTGGAGAGAAGGTCCGCCCCCAGATTCAGGTGCCCTGATGTGAGTGGCCCTGAGTGACAGAAGATGAACACTGGACCATAGTAAAAAGAATTAGATAGTTTCAGCAGGG
Source organism: Clarias fuscus (assembly GCA_030347435.1). Classification (NCBI taxonomy): domain Eukaryota; kingdom Metazoa; phylum Chordata; class Actinopteri; order Siluriformes; family Clariidae; genus Clarias; species Clarias fuscus. The sequence goes on along the minus strand of CM059211.1, from coordinate 21,764,037 downwards.
GAAGTGAACGAGTCCCCCCTTGTCTGTTTATATACGACACCACTGTCGTGTTGTCTGTCCTGATCAGAACATGATGGCCTGTCAGAGTCAGACGAAAATGTCTCAGGGCTGGAAACACCACCAACAGCTCCAAATAGTTGATATGAAACCTGTGTTGTTCCTGTGATCAAGCCCCCCTCACCGCGGAGCCATCGCACAGAGCGCCCCAGCCGCTCAGAGAGGCATCTGTTGACACCACTTTGCGAAACGACACCCTGCCTATAGGAGAGCCCTGGTGTAACAGCCTGGGTTCCCTCCAGGGCAGAAGAGCTGACATGCATGTCAGCCTCCTGTTGACGTGGCGCACAGCACATAGGCGGTGAGAGTGCACCCAGCGCTGAAACGCACGCATGTTCAGCAGCCCGAGAGGCACCACCACGATCATAGACGCCATCATTCCCAATAACTGTAAAAACACTCGGAAACAAAGTTTGTGTTGCAACTGAAACTGAGCAAGGCAGCGCTGAAACACGGCTATTCTGTGCTCTGACAGATGTGCTCGGCTGGTAACGGAGCATATCTCCAGACCCAGGAATGAAAACTGTTGACTCGGAGTCAGTGAGCTTTCCTGTATGTTTACTGAGAACCCTAGAGTCTGAATGTGAGAGAGAACTAACGCTGTCTGTTTCTCCACCTGTTTGCTTGAGCTCGCTGTTAGCACCCAGTCGTCTAAATAAGCCAGTATGCGCATGCCTCTCTCCCGCTGCTTCAACGCACTTTGTGAACGTTCGGGGAGCTAGCGACAGGCCAAACGGCAGCACTAGGTACTCGTAGGCCACGCCCTCGAAAGCAAACCTCAGAAATTTTCTGTGGCGCGGAAAGATTGCTATATGGAAGTAAGCATCCGTGAGCAATCCCCCGGGCCTATTGCACTTAGCAATTGCATCAGTGTAAGCAACGCGTTCAATGTTCTCAGGTCCAAAACCGGACGTAGTCCGCACTGCTGCGGCGCTGTCCGACACCACGGTGTTGATTATGGACAAGAAGCGCGGTGGCTTTGTGCGAAACTGCAGTCGGTATCCCATAGCGACTGTGTTTTGCACCCATGTCGAGACCTCTCAAGAAAACGGGAAGCCAGCCGGCTCACATTGAGCACCACAGGGGGCTGCTGCCCTCTGGCGTTCCGCCGGAGTGCAGCCTCATAGATGGCAGTAGGTTTTTTTTGTTTTGCAAGATTGTAAACAAAGACACACTTTATTGGTTTTAATGGCACATTTACACAGTTTACAAAATGCACCATCTTTGGGGTAATTGAACTGTAAACATTTTGGGCACTTGTTGTAAGCCTCTGAAAATTCTAACACACCCCAACTTAGAACACTCGTGTGTGTGTGTGGGGGATGGGGTGCTTGGGAGATTGTGTTAGGGAAGTGCAACACTGTTTGGGACTGGTTCCCTGAACATAACCCAGCAGCCTCCTGGGCAGCTTTGAGAGAGAAGAAACAGCGTCTCCCTGCTGCCAGAGCTCCTCTCCCTTTAAACTCTGAGCTAGGAGGAGTGTGGATTCTTCCTCCTGGCTGCTGAATCCTTCTGCAAACTCCTCTTTAGCAGGCACAGGCGAAACTTGGACTGCTAATTCGGAGAGGAGGGGGTCTTGCTGAGCGACTGTATTCTTCCCTAGTGTTCTCTCCACAAATGTGACCCGTCTTTCTAGCGTAGAACGCCGGAGCTGGCGACAGAGCGCACATGACTCGGGCTCGGCTAGCGCTCTCCTAGCATGGAGAATTCCCAAGAATTCCCACGCTTCGTGCTGGTCCTTCTCGTGCAAAGAGAAGCCACATCCCTGAGGACAGGGGCGAATAGCGGACTTCTTTCTTGCCACAGTCGCTTCCATACTCGCAATAGTTAGCACCGTTAGCACAGCTAAACAGAAACCAACCAGACTGAGATGTAGCTAACACTCCTGACGCTGGACTTAAAATCAGCGCTTCGCGGGTAGACGACTCACGAAATGAGGCTGTTGTCGCTAGCACCAACAAGAACAGTTGAGCTGATTTTAAGTCTAGTTTTGTAATGAAACACGTAGAGTTGCTAACAGCAGCTAGAAAACTCTACCAAACAAGGTGTTCACAGCGAGGTGAAGAGCGTAATAACAGTCAACCGTGGTGACGAGGGTTTATAAGGGTAGACGGGGCTACGCTTACGTCACCACAGGTTTGACTGCCTTTACGGCGTGAATATAGGTGGCTTCAGCCAGGACACTAGAGGGCGTGATATCCCATACAATATGTGTTGTACCGAGTGAATTAACTGAAAGGGAACGCTCTGTTAAGCATCCCTAATCAACAGGGGGCCAATCAGAAGTTAGACAAAACATTACCGGTTGCGCTTTGTATAAGTTCAACAGGTCTCGTACAAAAATGCTGTCTGAGGGTCTGTGTCTTTGGAGTTTTGTATGTAGCAGCAGTGAGCTTCGTAGTACATGCTGGCACCTCTATGCGTTAATTTAATGTGTGATTAACTGCATGTGTATGTACACTTGTGCATAAAGTCCAGTAAGCAATGTTAACACAGTCACTAGTTTAATATCCTCATAAACAAGGCTTATGTCAAATCAAGGAAACTAGCACACAGACAATTGCATCATCGGCACACAAGGTGACGTTACAACAAGCCAAAATCTCTGTTCTCCCTGTCCACACACCACCACTGAAAATGATTAAAAATCTTCTTAAAAGTTAAAAGTTTTCCAAAAGCTCAGTTTTCAATTATTAAAAACTGCATTTGCATATGGACGAAAGGCAAATAAAAATCTCAGTTTTTCCCTTATGCAATTTGTTTGTCTGAAAGTGCCATTATTGTATTGTTTTTTTTAATCAATTTATTAATTTTGTATTCATACACTAATGGCCCTATTTTTTTATTTGCACAATTATTTTTTTCTTCGCTGCTTTAACAAAGAAATTTCCCCGCTGAGGGACTAATAAAGATACATCTTATCTTAATCTTATCTTAAAAATACCTGGCTACATGGCATAAGTCCTGAAGCCAAGCTAAACACAATCGAAAGTTTTGTGCCTCTTTGCCTAACTACAGGTGGATTAATATTCCTCCAAATCAGATGTAAATACCCTTGAGTAAGTGATGAGAATCTGTGGTGGTAACATGAAAAGCAAGCAGTTACTAGTTTTGCTGTAATGTGCTGAGAAAGATGTTTAGCTATGCACTATTATCCTAGGCTAATCGACCTGTTGCCAGTGAATACAGTAGCATACGGAGCCATAGCATGGTTAGAACCATAGTGATTTTTGCCATAGTGAGCGCCAGAAATGTTAAAGGATTAATATACTGTACATGTTGTTTTGCACTGCATTTTTGTATGTTTATCCAGTTATCGAATATATGTACTAAGGTAGTTGGCATGTAAAACATTTCATTTGACAATTTTGCTATAAATACATTTTTGTTATTTACTAGTTGAATTAATGTGTTTACTTTTTTTCATCTGGAGAAAAATGTGTTAAATGTGGAAAATGTTTCTCATTAATTTGCTGGTTTAAAAAGGAATATATAGAAGAACAAAAGTACTCAAAGTACATTTTAATGCACAGTGCTCAAATTATTGATGTCTTTACATAGACTAGAGTCACAGTTCTCCAAAGATGATGAGGAAGAGGATGATGATAAAGAACAGCTGAGCTACAGTTACCAAGTTTATGGTGAAAGTACCAAGGTGAATGATGAGGCAGATGCAGCGCCACCTGATATAAACGATAGTCTGATGGGTACTTTCTTTGTATACACTTATTTTCATCCACCTTGCTGAGAGAAAAAGCGGTTGTGCTAAATGCTTTTGTATTTTATCATCATAATGGTAACATATATTTTCTTAGTTTTTAATCATTTTACCACAGTTGCAAATACATTTCTGGAGATATACTGTAAATGTGTTTTCTTATTATTGGTTATGATGAAAATGGTCTCATTTAATTTCCGCTTTCCAACCTTGCCATTACTGAACACTACTGAACCAACGCTGTGCCCCCCACCAGGGGCCAGCCGGACAAAATGACATTGGGCCAACCACAGATGCCAACATTGGCCTAACGTATGCACTGCAGTTGGCCCAATGTTGACCTTTCAGTGGTGTACTATCTGGGTAACCATACAAAATGATTGTGAAATATGTAAAAAAAAAAATTAAAAAAAAGTTCCATTAACAGAATATAAGTTTAATTGAATCAACTTGGAGCCATCAAAGCGGAAGACATGCATTTAAACATGCAATTGTCAAAACTATTATTTGATCCTTTCCATGGCTTGCAACTGGGGAGGATCATAAAAATCTTCATTAACATTAGTAATGAAATAATTAAATTTAATACTACTGTAGTTTTGTATTTGTATGTAGGAACAACTTGGAACCCTGGAACTGTGAAGCAGCAACGGTACCCAGTGAACCACCATGCCACTGTTGTTTTGTGTAAGTCCTACTTTCAATTAACTTAAAAAAAAAAAAGAATACATGTCCATAATAAGGTGAATGCTTTATTGAGGAAGTATATTCTGAACCTTTAAATTGTGATTAATAAAATTTACTAGCAGGAAGACAGGGTCTGAAGCACATTCTCTCGCACTTTCTCACTTCCACAGAACTTGAACCTGTCACAGAAAAACACAGATATGAGGATTCTGTGTAAAGGTTTAATTGCTGTAAAAATTGCCTTTTGTTATTATTATTATAATGCTGGTCTTGTATTGTGCTTGGGTCCCTCAACAAGAGAGAGATATTGAAAAAAAACTCACTTTTTCTGGTCCCGTCCTCTCTCCACTGTTATTTGAGTGGCACCAAACTTGGGCAGCAGTGGGTTTAGTACATTGTTGTTCCATATAAACTTAACATGAGTCAATTCATCAACTTCTGTTTCAACATCAATGAGGAGCTCATAAGTTTTACCAGGTGACAAAGTGCCTCTGAAACAAATGAGTCAGAGTTGTCCTTATCTCTTATTTCTCCAAAAAAAAAAAAAGAAAATAAGGATACTGTGGTTTATATGGCAATGTCTGATATATTCTAATTTGTTTTTCATATAAAACAAAACAGAACATGTTACAGTATGATGCATACCTGTGAATTTCATACTGGCGAGTATTTCCATTAACACCATATAAGGCCACTTTGAAGTATCCCATGTTGAATCGAGAGCCATCAATAGTGACTGTCACCCTATAGCGATAACCTACAGTACAAAGAAAAAGAAGTCTAACAGAGGTCAACAGATTCTGTCAAGAAATCACTGGTTAAGTGCAATATAGAGTGTCTTTATACATAGCAAGGTAAATAATATTTGGTTGCAATTGATGATGGTTAAATAAAAGTGTTGATTTTAGTTCGCCTTGTCTGCTGTATAAGAGCAAGAATAATGAAATGTATATATACTGAGGAACATGAAAGCTGGGAACCAGCAAATTGTGAAAATGGATTAATGTATTTGAATGCATGTGAAAAAAATGCCATGCAGCCCAGATCTGTTTCATAACTTAATATTTGTTAATTAAATTGCACAATAAAGCTCCTGTTCGTTGCGTTATTAGCACAATTTTTCATGAAGTTAGCTAGGTTTCATATTTAAGAGTAAACAGACGAAAAAAAAAACTACTGCAGAAATTGGACTGAACACATTTATTAAAAATAAATAAAATTATCAGCTGGAAGTCTGGAAAATGATTACCTATGAGGCATTTAAGAAGCTGTGTAAAATAGGTGGTATGTTCAACATACGTGAGAAGGGCCGAGAATCTCCCGTGTTTAGGTAGAACTTCAACTTTTCTGCTCCATTGGGTACTTTAAATTTGTCAGCATGGTGACCCATGAAAGGACATGGACTATTGGAAGAACATGAGAAGCATTGCCCCTAAAAGCAAAATGTAGCACAAACCATTTATCTTCAAGAAGACTGAGCTTGTTTAGAAAGCCTTGTGGACAATATAATTTATTAAAGCTGCCTGTCAGGTGACAAACAAAAAAAAAGACTAATACCTGATTTTACTCCTCTGCAGGCAACTTTTCTCCATTGCTAAAGGGTTTTGTTTTTTAATGCAACCTCAAATTTCATATATATTAAATTGTCATTTCATAAATAAGAATGTTTCTATATTGTGGGAACCAACAACCTTATACAGTAGCTGCAGTTTACAAAGAGAACAACAAGCAGTCGCTTTTCATGTGACCATGTCTATGAACCTATATTGTATCTGCTGGACCGTTTTGCTTATCCAACATTGGAAAAAGTGTTATTGGTAGAAACAGCTGCAGCAACTGAGTGTGTTAATTGATGTCCTACCTACATGAACTTAATAACTAAAAAGATAGAAACCATTCATAATTATATTAGTGGTGACAGGTGGTCATTCTGCACCTTTTCACTACCACTATAACTCTAATCTCTAATGCATGTGATGTTCAGACATTCTTATGAAAATTTGAGTAATACAGTATTTATAGGTATGCTCTAGAATAACACTTTTAAGTGAAATAAACCTAAGGAAGAAAATAATTATATACTGTAGAAACATATACAGAGGCTCAGCAGCTTAAAGTCCTTGCTGAAGAGGCCAACTTTGGCAACTGTGGGATTTGCATACACAACCTTTTAGTCACAAGTACAGACTTGTATACTAATGCTGGGCCACTTATTTTATTTAAATCAGGAATGATCAATATATGTTATTCTACATCACCATGTAGCATTCTTTCTTTTGTTCTGACTCATCTTGTACTTACAGACTCAAACATGGCCTCATTTGTGCAGGAGTATCCCAGAAAGCCTTCAGGGTTTAGGATGCTGTCACTGTAGTACTTGTAAGATCTCAGATGATTGCAAGCAGCAAAGTCACGGGTACCTAGAGAAAGAGCAGAAGCATGTACAAAGTTACAATATTACAATAATTTATAAAATCAGGTTAATTCTGAATATTAGAAGCGCAGAATATTATTAATATGGTTGTCACCTTCCCAAATGCCATCTATGTCCACAATTTGTGAGATTAAATTCTTTTCACAACCAGGCATGCTTTCTCCTCCATTTGGGTAAAAGTCAAGGTGTCCAACAGCCTGAGACATTCCAAATCCTAAAATTAAATTAAACATTTAACAATATAGGTGAAGGCTGCATTGTATGCATGTATGAATTTGGTCCTTTCAAATACTGACATTTAAGTACTGCTATTAGAATAACAATCTTGTAAATTAGTAAGTCATTACTTTGACAGACAGACAGACAGATGCAAGGTGCAAGATAGGAGGGGAAAGGAAAAACCTAATATGTTTAAATCAGGATTGACATAACTGCTAGTGCACAAAAAAGATGTGATGACAAATAGCGTATCACGACAGATTACTAAACTGATTATTAAACAATTTCAGACCAATTTTGAACTATGATATATAGATTCATACTTGCTCTTGAACTATGAGCAAGTATGAATCTATTTTGGATTTTGTTTGTGTCACTTTTTCCTACTGTGAGCTAAAGCACTTAAACCCCAGACTTGTCAACAAATCTTGTAAAAACAGTCAGTAAATCAAGCAGTGTCTAAAATCTCACCAAGGTAGGGGATCATGGGAAGGGCATCTGAGTGAATGACATCAACAAACAGGGCATCGCTGGGGTCCAGTCTTACAAGAATAGGACAGCCCTGGAAATAAGGTTCAGCTGGGTCCAAACCTTAAAATAAAATAATATTTGACACGACTCTTTCAAAGACCAACTTATTATATTACTTGTTGTCCCTTCATTTTTATTTTTAGCTGCATTAACATCTGCCAATCAGCCATAACATTAAAACTACCAACTGTTTTTTTACCTGTGATTCTTCCAAGCCCTGGTGTCCTTCGACCAGCCTCTGCAGCCAGATGTGAACCAAGACTATGCCCAATAATATGCACATTTTCAGGACTCTGCTGGAAACTTTCCTGCAGTTATTTTAGTATAACGGGTATTTAAAACACAGAGACTGACCAGCTACAGCTCATATATAAAACAAAAGTCATGATACTATGAGTAAATATATGAATAGAATAGAATAGAATGCCTTTAATTGTCACTATGCACAAATACAATTCGCACCATATACATGTACAATGAGATTGAGAGCATCTCACTACTCAGTGCAACAATAAACAATACACACAGACATTCAAACATTAAACCATTAAATAAGGATGGTGGGGGACATTAGGATATTAAATAGACAGATCTGTATTAGAACAGATATATCGCAGATGTAATTGCACAGCAATTATAATGCATTGCACATTTAGAATATTGTACATTTAGTATGATTAAACAATTGTACAATGGAGTGTACATTAAAGATACAGTTTTGCTGTGCTATAATACTGTATTCCTATTGTAAAATCAATGTGTATATTGATTAAGCAAAGTGATCGCTTTTGGAAAAAAACTATTCTTAAAACGATTTGTCCTTGTACTAATACACCTATAACGTCTTCCTGAGGGCAACAGGTTAAACAGTTCAGATGCAGGATGGGAGCTGTCTTTAATGATTTTCTCAGCTCTGTTACGACAGCGGGAGGTGTAAATATCCAGCAGGGAGGGAAGAGGGCAGCCTATAATTTTTTGTGCTGCTTTGACTACCCTTATTCTACTACCCTTATTCTACTACCCTTATGAAGCCTATTCCTGTCTGCCATAAGAGCACTGAGAAGGGGAGCCATGAGCCGCTGCAACCAAACATTGCGCCACCATATGAAATAATAATAATGATAATAATAATAATATCCAACCTACCTTAAAGATGGAAATCATATAAGCAACCTGAGCTCCAAGAACTCGAATATTATTTGCTGCCTGTGTGTACAGTGTCCTCGACCCAGATTTCCAGTCCAAACAAATACAGTTTACATCCTCGATGCTGAGCATAAGCTAAGAGACAAATATTACACAGAAAGGTGATTAACACATACACTGCTAAAGTATGTACACACGTGGACAAAATTGTTGGTACCCTTCGGTCAATGAAAGAAAAACTCACAATGGTCACAGAAATAACTTTAATCTGACAAAAGTAATAATAAATAAGAATTCTATGAATGTTAACCAATGAAAGTCAGACATTGCTTTTCAACCATGCTTCAACGGAATTATAAAAAAAAATGAACTCATGGAACAGGCCTGGACAAAAATGATGGTACCCCCAACTTAATAGTTGCACAACCTTTTGAGGCAATCACTGCAATCAAACGATTCCTGTAACTGTCAATGAGACTTCTGCACCTCTCTGCAGGTATTTTGGCCCACTCCTCATGAGCAAGCTGCTCCAGTTGTTTCCAGATTGAAGGGTGTCCTTTTCCAGACAGCATGTTTCAGCTCCTTCCAAAGATGCTCAATAGGATTGAGGTCAGGGCTCATAGAAGGGCACTTTAGAATAGTCCAATGTTTTCCCTCTTAGCCATTCTTGGGTGTTTTGGGTCATTGTCCTGTTGCAAGACCCATGACCTGCGACTGAGACCCAGCTTTCTGACACTGACCAGCACATTTCTCTCTAGAATCCCTTGATAGTCTTGAGATTTCATTGTACCCTGCACAGATTCAAGACACCCTGTGCCAGATGCAGCAAAGCAGCCCCAGAACATAACAGAGCCTCCTCCATGTTTCACAGTAGGGACAGTGTTCTTTTTTTGATATGCTTCATTTTTCCATCTGTGAACATAGAGCTGATGTGCCTTGGCAAAAAGTTCCATTTTTGTCTCATCTGTCCATAGGACATTCTCCCAGAAGCTTTGTGGCTTGTCAACATGTAGTTTGGCATATTCCAGTCTGGCTTTTTTATGATTTGTTTTCAACAATGGTGTCCTCCTTGGTCGTCTCCCATGTAGTCCACTTTGGCTCAAACAACGACAGATGGTGCGATCTGACACTGATGAGCATGAAGTTCACCTTGGATCTCTTTAGAAGTCTTTCTGGGCTCTTTTGTTACCATTCGGATTATCCGTCTCTTTGATTTGTCATCAATTTTCCTCCTGCGGCCACGTCCAGGGAGGTTGGCTACAGTCCCATGGATCTTAAATTTCTGAATAATATGTGCAACTGTAGTCACAGGAACATCTAGCTGCTTGGAAATTGTCTTATAGCCTTTACCTTTAACACGCTTGTCTATAATTTTCTTTCGAATCTCCTGAGACAACTCTTTCCTTCGCTTCCTCTGGTCCATGTTGAGTGTGGTACATACCATGTCACCAAACAACACAGTGACTACCTGGAGCCCTATATATAGGCCCACTGACTGATTACAAGATTGCAGACACCTGTGATGCTAATTAGTGGACACACCTTGAATGAACATGTCCCTTTGGTCACATTATTTTCAGTATTTTCTAGGGGTACCATCATTTTTGTCCAGGCCTGTTCCATGAGTTTATTTTTTTAAATAATTCTGTTGAAGCATGGTTGAAAAGCAATGTCTGACTTTCATTGATTAGCATTCATAGAATTTTTTTTAATTATTACTTTTGTCAGATTAAAGTTATTTCTGTGACCATTGTGAGTTTTTCTTTCATTGACCGAAGGATACCAACAATTTTATCCACGTGTGTATAGCAGTATATCAGTGAAATTAAAATAATTAATATTTAATGAATATTAAACTTTAATAGATTAGATATGGTTTTACCTTACACATGTCAAGAAGCCAATTCTCATCTCCTTTGTCAATAAATCCATGGGTTATAAAACGAGTCTTTCTACTCCCTTGATAATTTGACCGTGCAATGACATCTGCATTAGTACTGATTTCCTAAAATAAATAAATACATAAATAAAATTAAATAAAAATTATGTAGTCTCAAAAGCGGTATACCTGTAGGAATAATCCTACAGGAAGATAGATAGAAAAGATAGATAAGATCAACCTTATTGTCTGTCCCAGATAGTGACAGAAATTCTTCTTTGACTGGCTTTGGGAGTACTTGATTACTCCGTGTCTTACACATTTCAGTATTTTCCTTACTTTATCACACCCACTTTAATTCAACCACTCTGAAAGTGGTCTCAACACCCCAGCAAACTTGTGTGATTTTGTACCCCAATGAACAATTTAAGCTGACTACCTGGTAGGAATCAATGTTCTGTCGTGTGAAAAGAAGAAAACGGCCATTAATCTTTTCAGGACTCCATGGTAGGCGTGCAATGGGTCTTTCAGTAGTGCCACTCCATGGCATCTGATCAGAAAAGCAGCCCAGATTGTCGTAGCATACCTCCGCACCTGCCAATCAATTCATTCAAATGAAAAATTCAGTAGGTAGAAAATGACTAGAAGTTTCTGTGTTTACAGATAAATACAAGTTTTTGTAGCAAATTTGTTTGTTGCATGTGGCAATTCGTAACTGACAGTCAATTAAATTTGTTTGGTTCTTACCATACACAGCCCCTACAAGTCCTCCAATCAATAAAAGCCACATCTGAAACCATAAAACAAAATATACATCATTAGGAAACAAATCAACCTATAAACATCTAAACAACATCTAAACTACCTGAATACATACTCTAACAGTGGTAGCAACCAGAGATACTGAATATTCCCCTGTTTTCTCTATATATATGTGTATGCGTTATCAGATGTCAAAGTGGGAAAAATACAGGTGAAGCATTGGCACAAGCTGCTGCACAAATAAACACCAGCTTATTTATTTAAACAAAAGAGGGATTCCACTATCTGTCGAGAAAACTTTTAGAAGGTTGTGATAATGAAGTTTGTGTTTAATGCCTAATTTAACCTCAGGTTATGAGATGGATGTGGATTATGCCATTGATTAATGCAAAGTTTTTCTTATTGTAAACTTTATAATATTATAAAATAGAACTAATGTGTGCTTTCCCATGATAAAATTTGGAAAGAAATGTAAAGGAAGCGAGCAATTTATTATAATCTGTCAGCTAATGATAATTTAAAAAAAAAGAATTATATCCCAATTTTACTAGGATAATATAGAGAATTATAAGCGATTATTTTAAAAATTATGGTGTGAAGATAATGATTTTAATGATTGTAAAAAATCTACAAAAGTTGTTTGCTCATTTTAACATTTATTTCAATGTTAAATCTATTATTGTTATTAATGTTGTTATTAATATTTGTAATTAATTAATAATATAAATTGTTAATAATAATAATAATAATAATAATAATAATAATAATAATAATAAAGAAACGGTTATATAAAGTAACACAACACCACCTGTAACGTTCCCACATAGGCAGTAATCACCTGCTGGGCTAATGATTTATAGCACGCTTGTTTGATTGTCCTCGAGCTGTTCAGGAACTGGCACCATTTAATTTGGTCCTCCAGACAGTCTTCAGTTAGATCCTAAAATAGACAATATTCCTTATCATACAGGAAGTAACGGCCTGTCATCCGTCCAATTTCCGAAGAGGCTCTGCAGGTGGTACAAAAGAAAGTTTTATTCCCCCCTTTTTCCCATCCAAGAATTAATATATATATATATATATATATATATATATATATATATATATATTACACACATAATGTGCAAAAGTTGTAGACATGTAGGGAAAAATCCAAGTGTTAAGTACAAGTGTTTTTTTTTTTGTGTTGATAAATTCTTAAAATGGAAAGTAAAAAGAAATGAACAGAAGAGAAATTCTAATCAATCGGGATTTTGTATGAACATCCTTTGCCTGCAAAAGGGCATCAGTTCATCCAGGTACAAATGCACACAGTTTGAAAGGAAGGAAGCAGGTTGTTCCAAACCATTTGAAGAACTAACCACAGATCTTCAGTAGATGGAGCCTGCCTCAATTCCTTCTGTCTCTGCGTGAAATCCCAGACAGGTCTGTGGGGGCCAACCCATTATTTCCAGGATTTGTTCTTCTCCACACTGAAGATAGTTCTTGATAACATTGTCTATATGGGTGGTTGTCCTGCTGCAGAATTAATTTCGGGCCAGTCAGACTGATGTTATTTCAGGATGGATAGGTATGAGTATATTTATCAGAATTCAGGACACAATTAAATCTCAAATCATTGACTAAATCATTAACTGCATTTACAGAAATGCAGCCCCAAACTTGCAATGAATCTTCACCATGCTTCACTGTTGCCTGCAGAGACTCATTATTGTATCATTCAGTCCTTTGGCAAAAAAAAAAAAACCTGCCTCTTGCTACAGCCAAATATGTTAATTTATGCACTCCAGTTTCTATGTTTTCAGGCATGGTTGAGTTGCTTAGACTTGTTTCCATGTTGGAGGTATGGCCTTTGGGATGCAAGACCACTTCTGGCCAGACTTCTCCAGACAGTAGATGGATGTCCCACTGGTTTTCTCTATTTTTTTTATAATGTTACTTTTGGACATCTTCTGATGTTCATAGGATGCCAGCAAGATGTGTCTTTTATTAAGTTTTCTAGCCCTACCTCTATGTCTATGTTCCTCAACATTGCCTGTTTCTTTGTGCCTTATCAAAATAGCTTGAAAGCACATCTGGTCAGCTTTGAAATTGTTTCCTAGAGAATACCTTGCTGATGCAATATAACTACCTTTTATCTTGTTTCTGTGCTCTCGTTGTCTTGAAATGTTGTATGTGCTGTGACATGAAACATTTACATTTAGGCATTTGTTTAGGAGTTTGGTTGTTCCTCACCCAGTGAGATACTCCCCTCTTGTTAAATGCAGTACAGTTTATTACCAGCAGATAGCAGCAGATCAGTGTGTATAGACGCCTGGAGACCGATAGCCTCCTTAAAAGGTTGTTTCAGATAACATGGAATTATTCATAAATATGCTTCAAACAAGGAAGTAAATATAAATTAAGTTCTTGTTTTTTGTATTATAAATACACTGATATGTAATGCTGATTCCGGTCAAAAGGGACTTTTACAGTCCTGGATAATCCTGTTTGAAACCCTTATAGGCTGAGTGTGTAAATGCCTGTACAGATATTTCATTTAATTCTGGGGAAAGACATAAATATTTTTTCATTTACAATGGGGTTCAATTAAATAGTAAATATTTTTGTTCGAAGGTATCTGTTTAAATGTAAAATATTAAAATATTATCAAAGCGGTGGTTTTAGTTTCTGAAATTCAAAGACACTGACCACATTAGGCCTAGACTTTTAGGAGTTTTTAATGTATTCAATTCAAGGGACCAGCCAAACACGCTAGTGACTATGAAAACTCAATAAGAAATGCAATAACCTTCATGACAGTGATTTGTGATTTTCTTCACTGTACTTAAGCTAAGTCACAGACCTCTTGACTCTGGTTTGCAATCCCCAGGGGGGTCCTCAGGCTCCACTTTAAAACCCACTGCTGATAACAGACCTCATCCCCCAGATCAAGATAAACTTCATCATGCTACACTGAGCATTAGGTCCAGGATGGGGTATTACAGGCATTACTGACCTTTCACTGTAACAGAGAGGTGATGTACTGCATGGAGGCAATTTATGTAGAATGACTTTATAAATAAACAGGTACCCATGGACATATCTTCTTACACTGGGAAAAAGCCACCTCACCTTTCTATATAAAACACAGTGAGGGCTATCACTCGTTATGAGCCTGTGAGATGACTGATCTACATCAACGAGAGGTTTAAATACAGAGAAAGCAGAATGATTGATACTGTTTAAAAGTGCTGGTGGTCTTTTTTTTGTTGTGGTTGTTTTGTTTTGCCAAATTTAACACTGGGACTTTATATCAAGTTTAATCTTGCATCTTTAATTTGACCACCTAGCTTGATCTGTAGAATTTAATAAATAAATATTAACATCCAAGAAAAACTCTGAACAAAATATATTTGTGTAATATTTAGCTATTGTGAATGCTACTGTAGGCCTGCCTTTAGCTTTTTTTTTTTTTTTTTTTTATCAGTGTTACCTATAATAATACAAAGGAAATAATTCATGCTTTTTTTTTTTCTGTGTACAAGCAAGATAGAGTAAGCTGTGGATCCATTCTGTCATGGGATTTTGACTTTGGAATTTTAATCCTGCTAGTGCATTACAATCAGAGGATGGTCCCAGGAGATCTGACCAAGGCCTCGAGAGAAGAAAGATCTGACTTGTAGATGACCAGAAGTAATGAGAGTATGAAAACACAGAAGAAATTCTAGACTATGTTGACTGTCTATTCATGATGTTTGTATTATTCGTTCAGTGTGAGGTATGGTGGCTTAATTATGGTGTTTCATGTTATGTGTTTCATGGTGCTAAAAATATAAACAGTAAAACACTGTGCAGGAAATCTTTATATATATATATAATATATATATATATATATATATATATATATATATATATATATCTCATGCTCTAAATGAGGATTATCGGAATTAAAGTCTGCCAAAGTGTATCTCTAGAATTATTAACAAGACAAATTGATCAAAATAGGATGAAAACACACAGCAGTGTCTCAGTATAATAAGTGTTTTATGAACTGTTTGCACGAGTGTGATTGATCGAAAAAAGACAGAACCGAATGTGAAGTTTCATCTATCTTTGATCAATTTGTCTTGTTAATAATTTTAGAGAACCATCCTGGCAGACTTTCATTTCTTTAATCCTCATTTAGAACTTAGTATAAAAAGAAATTACATTTCCTCCACAGTGTTTTTTTTTTCCTCACTACTAATTATCTTGATTAAGACACTCTGTTCAGGCTTCAATAACTTTTATCTAAATTTTCATATTAATTTTGTCTTAGTCCCTGGCCCGTGACATGATTTCCCAGAAACACTGATGAAAAAAATGTAATTAGGCTGAGACCTTCAAATATGCGCGCAATTAGTGAATTAGGGCACTAGCTCTTCATATCAAGCACCGATATCTTTTAGAGTGTGTTACGTAAGATATGACTTTTGATTATGAGTTTTTGATAAAAGGCTATTATTATTTCATCATTGCAAGCTTTCATCCAACAAGTTTCATAATATTTTCTTCTTGTAGTCTATTTGAGCTAGTAATATCTCAGATATAAATTATTACCTCCTGTTAAAGTTTTAAATGTCAAATTTGTAATCACGGAAAATGTCTTAGTTTTTATGTTTTGTGTTATTCTTTATCTTTGTATCTTATCTTATATTTTTTAGATATAATGTTATTGTCAAGGGGAAAAAAAACATATTTTATTCAGTCATCTTTAGGGTTGATTACAGCACACAATGTGGTGGCCAATTCATGTGTGAAAATAATTCCTCATGCTCCCAGAACCACTATTTTCCAGTTTGAGTCCTATACCATAAAGGAAGAATAAAACACATTGATGTGATAACCTGATCATTCAGTACATTCAGTTCATCAGTTGACCAACTGAGGCCTCAAGTCTTGCTGAGTTTAAACCCAACCAACTGCAGCAACCCCACATTATAACACTGCCTCCAGATGCTTGTACAGTGGCCACTATGCATGGTGGGTACATCGCTTCATGTGATTCCCTTCTTTCTTTGATCACAACAGCCCCAGAACATTGCTTTAAAGTACATTTTTTAATGCTCTTTAGCAAATTGAGACAAGTTTTCTGATTAGCCTCACCAGCAAGTGGTTTTCTCATGACCACACAGCTGCCATTGCATCTTCATTGCACTGTGTGTGTGTGTGTGTGTGTGTGTGTGTGTGTGTGTGTGTGTGTGTGTGTGTGTGTGTGTGTGTGTGTGTGTGTGTGTGTGTGAGTGAAAATGACCACATTTCTTCCATGAATCTGATGGTTCACCACAATCCTTTCATGTTTAAGTAACGTGTTGGACAGTTCTTAAGTCAGTTCCAGTAATTTTCATGCTTGTTGCATCTGGTGCAGGACCTAATTAGACCTTTTTTGGTCAGTAAGGGGGTATTGTAAATGTAATTATGTAGATTATTATATTTATAATTAATCTTATAATGAAAGTAAATTGGCTTTGAGTATGTTTTAATTGAATCCCTTCTAATCTGCCTCTTTCTGATGAAGAAGCCAACCAAATGATGAAGTGGGTCATAGAGGAGGTAAAACATGAGTGCAGGATCTGTATTATTATTATTATTATTATTATTATTATTTGCAATCTTGTTTATTATATAATTAGAAACAAGAAATAATTTAAGTTTTAAATGATATACTATCTCTATATGATATTAATCTGATAACCACCAAACTTAATTTACCAAACAAGTACTACACTTTGGGTCAGTTTGGAAATAAATACATCTGTACAGGTGTCTCAAGTCTCTGAGGTGATCGTTACTATTCTTACCAGCTCATGGGGTATTTTGGGCCAGGGGTCATGACGACTGTAAATGCTTATTCTTTCTAGTTCACAGTCGTCTGTGTGAAGTAAACATCGAAGACGAGAGGTTATTTACACTTCACTGAGATATTGATTCAGAGTGCTGAGAGGGGTTCATCAGTGTGACCAAACCTTGTCTAAGAATACAGATCTTTCTCTCTCTCTCGCTCGCTCACACATACACTTCATGCACATACACATCTGTAATCACTGCAGGCATTTTCCCTACACTGTGATTGTGACGTCTTGATATTACAATACTTTAAATAACTTTTTGTCAATTTGCACTCTTTAGTGTACTATTAATTGTGCACACTATTTACTATTATTGTGTTTTGTGTTATTCTCTTGTTAAGCTAGTATAACTATTATTTTGTAGAAATTATGACTTTAATATAATGTACTATAATATGTAGAAAATCTTATAGATTATATACTACTACTACTACTACTACTACTAATAATAATAATAGTAATAATTTGCTAATATTATTGCTGTGTGTGCGTTTTAGTATAGGACACCCTTGCAAGAAATGACTCACCAAATTGCTTAAAGAAACACACAAAATATTTGCATTCATTCTAATATTTGCATTATTCATCCAGGCCATATAAAGTTTGAAGCACTTTGTAAGGAGTAGTTGTTGCAGTTGTAAAAAGTATACGCACCATGTCTATTTTTAATAATTAAATATTTATATCTGGCTAAAAATTTCCCACCAAAAAGTATTCTCGGGAAAATCATTGTCTGTAAACATGTGGAGAAACTGAATTGAAAGCTCTGAAATACTGGAATGTTTCGGTGGACAGCTGAAGGTTCTCAGGTTTAGTTAGACTGTGACTGGGAGATTGGGCACCATGGCACGCTGGAGTGCTGCCTCTTGTGTGCTTACGTAATGTTGGCCACGATCTGTCTGAGAGACAAGGCGTATCACCAAGAATCCCCTCCACCCTCCCATCGCATGGTATTCACGATGATGTGCCGTTCACAGCTCGGGGAGGACTCTACAAGCATGTAGGTCAAACAGATCAGTGACGAGTTACCAGCGACATCTATATCTTTCCATCTCCCGCTCTATTTTGCCCTCGTTCTTGCTGTATGAGGTTGTACTGGAACTTAGGGACGATTGCTATTGGCTGAGAAGTACAAGGAGAGAACACTCTCTCGGATTTTGTCCTGAGGTGATGATAAATCATTTAGAACGCTAATACGTTCATCGAAGCCTAGATTTTTCAGGGTGTTACGCATTAAAACAAATAATTCTTTATTTTCATTTTAATGAGACAAATCAGGCTACACCAAAAAAAGTTTTTTTTTCAACAACTGCACTCTTACATACATATTTTACAGTCATAGACTCCCTTTTTAGAACACCACACAAAACTATATTCAATGGCTTTTTAGTTACTTGCTCCGTGTTTAAGCAAATAATAAACTTATTTTTACTCTTGAACTTATTTGTCTGTCTCTCAAACTATTCATTGCTACTTCTGTTTGACAGCAACCTTTGACACGACCTCTTACCCTAGGTGAATGGAATTCACAACAAAGATTAAAATTCCTTTAAAATCCACATTTATCCAGGTTTCGCTGTTGAGGAACATGCTTAAATCATTCTTTAAAATACTACATTTCAAAGATATTTTTTGTCACATACAAAACAGAAAGCCATTATGTACATCCTTTTGCCTGTGTTGCAGACACGTGGGCCTCATTGTGGGCTTGTGGCGAATGTAGTTTAGACACTTTTCCTTGCAAGGCTTTATTTTTAACCAATGCAATAAAAAGTTTTCAATCCTCTTCTTTGTTATTCACTCTAGTCATGCTGGAGAGAAAAGTTTAGAGATCCACTTGGCCAGATCAGAGCCAAGCGTAACGATCAAGTCCTTTATATATGGTCCATTTTGTGTTAATTTCTCTTTTATTTCTTTATTCCTATGGTCTTAGTCATTTTCAAAAGTTGCATGTTTGTATCCAGTCCATGTTGCTGGTTAGAACGAAATAGCAGTCTAGATCAGTAGTGGGTTTTAGGACAGAACGGGGAATTTTTTTTCTTGTCATATGAGCAGAAGTGATTCATACTGGCCGATCTACTGCATACTGGCATGGGCTCAAGTTAGATACAGGGTTTTGCACAGCAGGGTATGCAAAGTTGGTGTGTTGTTTGGCTTTGAGCCGGAGACTAGCCAGGCTGGAGTTACAAGTGTCTCTGTACATGTACGGGCTGGCAGTGGTGGCGTATGGACAGGTAGCCGCTGACACTGACACTGTGTTGAGTGTAGGGCTGTTGAGATTGTTCAAGTTGCCCAGGTTATTCAGGCCTGATCCCGGCACTCCTGTCACTGCTGAAGGGCACCATGGAGGATGCCATGTTCATGGAGGGGATGGAGTTGGGTGGGGAGAACATGGGCTGCGAAGACAAAGGACTGACATTCATAGAGTTAAAGAAAGGGAAGCTTTTGGCTGATAGGGGGCTGCTAGCCAAACTCTTGGTGGCCCAGTTGTTGTATGAGTAGCCGGAGTACATATCGTCATAGGGCTGCATGAGTCCATTAAACTGAGCGCCAAAGCCGTTCTTACACAGCTCAGCCTGCTGGTTCCTTTCTCTCTTTCTCCACTTGGCACGACGATTTTTAAACCATACCTGTAATAACACACAAAGAAGAAGAAAAATCAACAATCATTTTTATTTTAACAATATGTTACACACAAAATTTTACTAACATTTGATAATCTGTCTTTTTATGTGCATTGTATTTTTATTGCAAGGTATGTGTGACAAAAAAAACAAAAAGCGGCCCTGACATTTGCAAACCCTGTATTATAATCATTATCACAACTGCAAAATACAGTATAATGCAATATTTTAAAAGAATATGTTACATACGTTTAACTGGTTTTCGATGAAACAGTATTAAAAAACATCCTTTTTTTTTCAACTGAAGACCATAATGTCACATATGTCACGAATAAATAGCACTAGAACGACTAAAACAATTCTGCTAAACAACAAGCAAATTCACCAAAAAACTGCCTCTTATTTTAATTTCATGACTACTGTTAGAAACTTTTTTTTTCCCGGATACACAATTTTATTTGTTACGTTAGTACATTCTCATCATAATTATACAGTTAAGTTTTACATCCATTTACACATTGCATTAAAACACCCCCACCTTCATTATTTTAATATTCATATATTTAATTTATGTATAATGTTTAACTCGTACCATGGACACAAAAATTACTGCACAAAAGGAAGACAGAAATATGCCAATTTCACAGTAAAACTATAAATCTGGCAATTCTTAAAATACATACATCAAGGACAAAATATATTCTTTTCATAACATTTCATATGAAAATGATCAAAAGAAGGACAGGCTCTACACAGCATTTTCAAACCACATTGAGGCTGATTAATTAAACGAAATTATTCTTCTGTCGGGAGAGCTCTCTCTGCACATTAGTCAAATTTAAAGTCCTATTTTTAGAGGCAGTAGGAGGATTAAAGTTTTAATTGCTAATTTTAAAAGATAATATTGAATTTAGCTCCTCAAAATCTGTTTTCTTAAGCATACATTAAGCCGAATTGCTGGGGAAATTTTATGGGTAAAACTCTATTTGTTATTCATAATAAAACAGTGAACATTTCGAAATCTGTCTAATTCTCACTAATAGATGGCCTATTGATGACATTAAACCTTTGTCTTTGATCTGGCAGATACTGAAAAGAGCAAGTAGGAAAGTTAACTCTTGAATATGACAAATCTATTAATATGATGTTTTAATATTTGTCTGAGTGACATTGGAAAGCTTGCTATAGTAATCAGAAGCTCATTTGGACGGCAAATATAATATGGCACATAGTTGCATTATACCACTAGTTTATTTTAAGGGCTGTGGAATCCCCTACTCTTTGAAACATGTTTGCTATGATATCAATGGTGTTTAAGGCTTCACAGAAATAACTGAATATCAAATGCTATCTAAATCGCCAGGGTTTCTCTAGTCTTAATTTAGGTTCTCAGCTGTTTCATGATTCACTGAATCATCAGTATATTTTCATAGTTATTTGTCATAACAATACATTTCGATATTTATAGCCTAAAACACAACATAGAAGATAATAAAAATATGCATATAGTATAGTTGAGCTATTTTTAATATATCATGATGAAACTTTCCATACGGTATCAAGTGAACAGTAATAGTAACATGACAGGGATTTTCCTGAAAATAAAAAAATCCCTCTCCATCAGTGTGGTTTTAAAGGGAGTCCAGGTCAGCTTGGCTTCAGGTCAGGGTCATAATTTAGGCTTGGACAGTGTATTAGGAACACATAGTCATTCAATTGCATAAATCAACATGACAGAAGAAGCATTCAGAATATGTTGCAGGAGTGAATGTCCTGCTAGGATTAGTGGAACACATACAGGGTTCAGGAGGCCACTGATAGACATTAAAACAGGGACAGCGCCATCCCTGTTGTTCTTTCAAAATAGCCAAGATTGCATGCTATGTGACCTTTCCTCTGTCCACCATGAATTTGATCCTTTAGATGTCGGGCAGGCATGAAGCCAATGAATGTGCTGTCATCCATCAGGCAGGCAGCCCACCTGCTTTATTCTCTACTACACTGCAATAACTAAAAGTGCGGGCTCAGATTTGAGAGAAACGGCACCGAATTTGCATATGAGAAATATGTGTCTAATAAATGTGTGCTGTATACCATTTGTATTATCTCACATATTTTGTCACACTAAAATTTCTGATTACCTAAATAAGTGTCTGAACTGTTACCTGATCACTTTGGTATTTTCTCATTGTATAATTATATGTAAATGTATATGACATAACGATTCAAAATTCTAAATTATGAAACAGTAGCGCTTTATCAATGTTTTTATATCAACGCCAAATTAACAGCAAGCTTTGAGAATAAAATCTTCCAAATCTTCTCTCACTAATATAATAGTGATATAATAGTTTCTGAGTTAATGTAGATTTTCACTACATTTCTGATCACAAAGCACAAGCAATTGCCTGTTCATATCATGAAACAGCTGTAAGAGTTATTGAGTGGTGCTCAGATTCTGCACTAGACACATACCCTCACTCGTGCTTCTGTGAGATTTGTCCATACGGCGATTTCCTCTCGTGTGCTCATGTCTGGATAACGGTTTCTTTGGAAGGTTGCCTCCAGTTCCTGTAGCTGCTGGCTGGTGAAATGTGTCCTCTGCCTGCGCTGCTTCTTCTTCAATGAGCCATCCTCGAGGTTTGATTCATCTGTCTGATTTTGATGGGACTTCTCTGTGTCTGCATTTAAAAAATAAATATATTACAGTAATTCACATTGTTTTTGCACCATTTTCTGATTACGAATTCCTTTTTATTAACACTAGTAGACAAATAAATTTTTACATGAAAAAAAAAATTATGCATGGGAAAATTGCCTTTTCTTGAAACGCTACCCACCAAGAAATAAAGAGTGACACAAAGCAAAAGTAAACAGCAAGACCAAACAGCATTTGTTATGTCTGGGGAAAATCCTCCCTCACCAGAGCAGTTCTGCAAATTGAAGACCTCACAGAAGGAGCTAAATTAGCTGGCCACATAATCCCTGGATCAGGCATTAGTGACAGGGCAGGTTTGGAGCTGTTTGGCATGGGCTTAACTACAGGAGCATTTCTAAATCAGCAAGCTTCCAAAACATACCACAATTCTCAATAAATAAGTGTGAATTTTTCAACACATTATTGTGCATTGTTATAAATAAAACCTTTTCAATATACTTTAAATGGCGACTTATCCAAACACAATTTTAATATTTGAATTTGTTTTTTACTTTACGAACCTGGACACAAGAATTCACACACACGTGCGCACACACACACACACACACACACACACACACACACACACACACACACACACACACACACACACAGGCATGCAATAATTAAAATCCATGACTTCTTGTACTTGCTGCTCTACAGTCCATGATTATGATATGTTCTTCCCCATTAATATACACTGATTTCTTTTTGTTATGAGGAAAATGTCTAATAATTTCTTTACAAGCCTGATGGTTTGTTCTGCCTCACAAAGCTCTGTTGTAGGATTTATGTGTGTGCCACATCCCTTGTCTGGCTCCAATTAAATATAAATTTATCAACCCCTTGGCTGTCCTTCAGATTACAACATTAGTGAATATATGTCCCATAAGGGTAGGTTTAAATCTCTCAGTTGACCCACATAACGACAAAACAAGAAACACAACCCTTAAAAACACCCTGAGTGGTTTTATATGAGCACTGTGGGATGCAAATTTATACATGACCTGTTTCAAAGCAAGCCAATGAATGACTTGAGAGAATGAGCAGAGGGACATTTAGGGGTAATCAACATATTTCCAGATGTACTGTATATATTGTGATTATTTGTTGCTGAAGTATAATGTCCTTAACTGACTTAACAACTATGGTTGTCTCTGCTACACAGCAAAATAAAAAATTACAAAATAAATATAACAAAATGACATAAGTTAAAACAAGATACATGGATTTTTTTTATATTATTAATTTTAAAATAAATTCTAAATATTGATATTGCTCACTGTTAAAATGTAATTTCAGTATTACATTCTGAAGCTTCCCTTTATTGCTTGTTCCAGATCGTTTCATAGGTTCTTATTAAACCTCATGTTTGTGACTAACTTTTGCTTTAATTTATTAATCGCAATAAATGTCAGTATTTTTTATATTTACTGTCTGTTTACTATGTATCATTTCTTTAGTTTTTCATTATTTTATTTTTTTTATGAAAGTTGGCTAAATTAACTGTCACAATATATGCTTCCCTTTAAACACGAACTTGCATTGCTTACTGTAAGAATATTTTTAACCTTACTCTGGTTCACTGTTGTCGTGGAGTCTACCATCATTTCTTTATGGAAATTAGTGGAAATAAAACATGATAATATAATATGTGCTTTACCTGTTATTAAAGCATATGTGCTGATGCAGGGTTAGTAGAAATAGAGAATAAAGTGTTTGTCATTACTGAGTATTATAAGAAAAAAATCTTTGTATCTGCTTCTGTTAAAAAAAATTGTAAAGTTATGATCAAAATGCTGTATTGTTATGCTACTCTCATGGACATGGTAGATATAAACCACTATATTTCACAGACCACTTTTTGAATTTGCACCATTAAACCAAACCTTGCAACATTAGCCTACATGAGACACAAATCCCAAGTTAAAAACCTGACTTCAAATCTAATGAACTACTAATGAAAATTAAAAGGCTATACAGGAGGAGTAAAGTCTCTTATCTAAGTAACCCATAATATCTTAAAAGGCTATGCAATATAGAAACATGGAGCACATGTTGGAATTCCCAAGTAACAGAAAAAAGAGTCATTAACCATATGTTTGTACCTGATTTAGGCCTATGGTTAATGACACACATAATAGAAAAATACACATTGTGTTCTCTTACTAATGAATTCCAACTCCATATTTTTAGATTATATAGCCTTTTAAGATATGATGGGTTGCTTAGATAATCTGCTGTTACGCACATCAGCCAATCATCATTAAATCAAAATGAAAGTGCAGAAAGTTGATTTGCTGTATAAGTAAGACATTTACTTATACAAAGGGGGGGGGGGGATTCAGAATAAAAACCTAACGTTCTTTAGGTTATTAACATAATGGAAATGAATCGGTCGGATCTATTTAGCTAAGGCTATTTCTGTAGTTTCATTAGATATGTAAAGTGTCAAAGAAAATCCTGATTTACCACCGCCTACTTCAAACCAACCCTGAAATAGCGCCGTCTAAAAACTCATGGTGCCAAAGTTCATCCAAATTTGTGGCATATTATTAGGTCTGTATGGCAGTAAATGTGTGTGTGTGTGTGTGTGTGTGTGTGTGTGTGTGTGTGTGTGTGTGTGTGTGCGTGTGTGTGTGTGTGTGTGTGTGTGAGAGAGTGTCTGTGTGTGTGTGAATTGCCTTTCTCCATAGTGTTCCGAAAAAATCCATACATAGGGGAAATTAACACAATCTTTAAAAAACAAATTAACAAAATGTAACTTTATTTAGAAAACCGACTTGTTTATGAACATACACGAAGATTAATAGAACTTGAAAGGTGTTGTGAATGTAGTTGCTTAATTGTGTCTACTGTATTTATTTGAGTGCTTTAGTAGCCATTTGCCGTTTTGGACGCATAGATCTTGGATTAATAAATTTGACTCTTGCAACATAACATTAGCCTTAGATCCAGTGTTAGTGTGAACATTTCAGCTCCAGTTGACTAACCGCTGTTGTCCTGGCCTTTACACGCCGCGTCGTGCTGCGGAGTGCCGGAGTCGGACAGAGACAGTGCGGGGCTGCGGGCCTCGGTGTCCGCCAGCAGATTAAACTCCATCCCCCCGACCCACAGGCTCTGCAAAAAATCACAAAACACACATACATTTAATGACTACTCCTAGAAGTAAATATTTCACTAAATAAAACTAAATAAAACGCAGTTTAATAGATGAAGACAGGAGAACATATTCGCTAGCGCAATGAATCCACTTCCATTAAATAACCTGGTTATAACAATTTAAAAAGTAGCCCAGTATGTAACAAGCGAGGGATGTTTTATACGACTTCCCACAAATACGCTTGTCAGGATTTCAATCTAAGTGGGAAAAACCCCCCTAACATTTCAAGTAGCCTATTTCCCTAATATTTTAAAATTTGATCTGTTACCAAATTTCAGATCTTTACTTGCGCGTATTCATTATGAGTTCAGGCAATTTCATTTTAACAACATGTGGTCCAGACTGCGAGTATACCATATATATTGTCTAAATCTGCTGATTTAGGCAATTGGTCTCAAATCAGTGAGCTGGCATTAAGGCGAATTTACATTCCAGTGTTTGTTTGATAATAGTAACAGTTCCAGGCTGTGAAATATTTTTTATTAGTTAAGGCATAAAAGCTTAAGTAACAATTATACACACAAACCGACATGAGCAAATTAATACACCTAGATTATAGACTTTTCTACTAATTAAATTAATCATTTGTTATTATAAATGTATATAATTTTCTTTTTAAAAAAAACAGCAATAATAATTTTAGACCATTTGAGAGAGAGAGAGAGAGAGAGAGAGAGAGAGAGAGAGAGAGAGAGTTCAATGTGATGCTCACTCTTATTTAACAAGTTGTATTCCTTTTTTGGAAACTCTACAATGATCAAACAACACCAACAAACCAATAAACACACTTAATCTTTATATTTATATGAGAAAATATCGTCTGCTTGTTATTGTAAAAAAAAAAAAAAAAAACGATCTTGTATTGCGAAGCGCAAATCCATGACACCGTAATAAAGGATAAAATAGCATCTCGTTTATTTATACAACCGCAGTTTACACCCTACACATGGGAGAGCCACTCCCTTCACACACAGACTCCTCTAACTTATAAAGTGCCCTAATGTTTCAGTTTCGCCTTTAGGCTGCCAAAAAGCGAGACTGGAAGATAATATTAATCTATCAAACCTTAGAGTGCACCGCTTCTATCTGCCTGGAAAAAAAAAGCAAGAGATCGATCCAGATCATTCTATTTTAGTCTTTTAATTGGGAAGCTGTATAAAATATCGGTTAATCTGTAAAAAACTGTAATATTCAGATAAATCTTTTTCCTAAAACCCAACTAATAAAGTACACTTCCAAAAGATTACATGATGATGCACTTATCAAATCAAGCGTATATATCGGAATATGCGCCGCTGCTAAGTGCAGTTTGATCATATTGAATGATCATGATGCACAAAATATGATCATTTAGACCTGTGTGCACTACTGAAGAGAAAGCCAGCATCATTGTGCACAAAAGGCAATTCAGGACCAAACATACTAAGCTAACCATACCCCTCATCGAACCCCTTCTTTTTAGCCAAGAATCAGCAAATACAAAATAATAAAATACTAAATAACATGGATTCCTCCAGGAAATTGTTGATATTTATATGATTACGTTTTGTGAGGAAAACGGTGGAACAACGGGACACTACCAGTGATTAAACGTGACAGACAAGGAAAACTAAATTATTATTATTATTATTATTATTATTATTATTATTATTATTAAGGGTCATAGCGCCAAATATATTCGTAAAATTTAAAGAATTTTGGCAAATCATATAATGATTCAATCGTTATTATTTACGTATATATTTATTAATTTATGCATATGTTTATTTATTTTTATTCATCCATAAAATATGCTCTTTGTCTAATGCCTGCATATGTATTTCAAAATCTAAAATGTAAAAATATATTTTCAGTTTTTATAATTTATTTAGGAAATTTATTGTGCTTAGATTCATTTTGGAATGCACAACACACATGCGTTGATAATCACTCTGTACTTAATATTGTCTGTAGTATGTATGTTCAACTTCATCTTTTAATTAAACGGTGTGCACGGACAACATGTCCTCGCCTCATTCTGAGGTGCCATTGTAATAGAATATGTTTTGCTCTTGTAGAGCATTGACTGATGCGTGTGTAACGAGAAAAATCTCTTGAAACAAGTGCCAACCTCTGAGACTAAAACCTCAAAACCTCAATAAAATAAAAGAAATAAATAACAACCAGGAGCGTACCTATTATAATCTTACACTGCGGTTTTGAGACTCACTGTTTATTACAGTAAGGATAACAATATCTATGTTTTTTTTTTTATTATTTTGTCGGTACAATATTACAATCCATTCCAACAAGGCATATAAAAACAAAACGTGAATTAGATGACTGAAAAGAATTGAATGAATAGGGATTTGGGGTTTGTTTAAACGCAGAGCCTGAGGGATTGAATTGCATGTCATATGTAATATGTTTGATTACTTTCGTTATTTTGACGGAACAAGATGTCATGGACCTCCTCCGGTGAAGACAAAACATTCGACTCGATATACTGAATTAAAGAAACTATGTTTAAGTTAATATGTCCTTTTCGAAAAGAGATGCGCACCATATAATAATAATAATAATAATAATAATAATAATAATAATAATAATAGTTAAATTACACATATCGATATAGTTAGTAAGTTAGTTACATCCAGTGTTATAATTTAAATGATTGTATGATGACGCTGTCTCCACATTAAATAAATATTCTGACTAAGATGCTCCAAGCTCTGACACTTCGACCTCCAAGCACATTATAGGCAGTATTATATTCAGCATCGCCATTCGGTATTCAGTAGCAGAACAGTTTTATTAGTATAATCGTTATGGCTTGCACTGAGTTGGCCTTGTGCACATTTCACGCTGCCGATAATAATTGTACTTCCTGTAGATTAATATCCAGTACAGTACCTTTAAGGATTCGCAAGGAGGAACAACCTAAGAATTTACATGAAGTACACGTGCTTTTCTTTCCCGACTTTTTCAGCGCGTATTTTGACAATAATTTGCATAAGCAAAACACTGGTTCACGTGCATAGGTTAAAAAAAATGTGTGTGGGTCTATAAAAAAGAAGAAAAAAGCTGAAATTAAACAAGTAGCCTACGTCCAGCCGTCGGACGCTGAACATGGTTTAATACATGCAGCGCAACGAAGAATATTTGATCCATCTATTAAAGGAGAAGTTTACATACGCGATATATATATATATATATATATATATATATATATATATATATATATATATATATATATATATTGCGATCTCGTTAAAAAAAATAGCTATAAGGGCAGAGAAGATCATAGATTGGGAAATCCTCTATTTTTTCTGCAGATTGTTGAGTCCATCTGTTGGTTAGACCAAGGCAGACTAAGCACATTTCCACTGGCAGCGTTATTAGGCTGGGAATTATTCATAAACGCGTCCAGAATTAATTCTCTGGATTAAGAGTTGATTAAGATGTGTGTCACTTTGCTGTCTGAGAACTTATTAAGGGCCCACTCGAGCCGGCGGCAGATGGAATTTCTGCCCAATGTTTGTAGATGTTAATTTCCACCCTCCTAACATCCATTTGCATTTGCCTGTGTTAAAGCTGCAGCTCTACATATCCCAGAACTGAGAGATGCACAGCTAGCAATATAACACTGCCAATGTTTATTCAGGCAGTTTTAATCTTTGTGCTGGGATACAGATGTTTTTGCTGTAGGGACGTTAAACATCACATCCCCCAAAACAAAACATATCAAAACATTGAAAATGCGGATACTTTTTAATGAGAAAAAACTCTGACTGGTAGTGAAATATAATCTATAATAAACAGTTAGATTATTGCATTCTTTCTATTGAATTTGAACTTGAAACTCAGGCCATATATATAGTTGTATTATTGCATTGGTTCTACTGTAAGGATCTTTCAGCAAATGCCATGAGAGCCTAGATGTAAAATTGTTCTTAATAGTGAATAGATTTATAATGTACCGAAAATTCTAGAGATTACAATGCTAAGTGTGCGGTAGACCAGTGAGAAGCCCATCCCAGCCCAGGGAAAACTGATGGGCCACAGCTGAGTCTGAGCTGACAGGGATTTATTCATTACGTCACGCATGATAATGTCCACGAGGTCGCTTAACCCTCGCGTGAAAGCTCAAACAGGCCCGATGCGGAGTATGTCCAGATTTCCAGCCTACTCCGACTATATACTCCATTAAAACTCAACCAGATGTGGCGTTTACTCAAAGTTTGTTTATTAAAGCTAACTATTTTTTCCTCCTAAATTCATCGATTTCATGATCTAGATGATGGCACGTATATGAATTATTTGATTACATGTTACTAGTAGTTTACAGTCATTAAATTGGAGTCTTAGAGTGTTTTATTATATCTCACAAGTAGAATGCAAATTCTCTACATAGACAATAAACATCGCAGATGTATAAAGGCATCGTTCTGGGATATAAAATGTCAAATAATTTACAAGTTATTATTTTTTTCAATCTAACATAAATATACCGTTTCATAAAAAATAGTGTTTTTGAGAGAATTCACATGAATGATGTATGCAGAACAGATTAAGAGCCCATTTAAAATACAATTTTAAATCAGCTGTCATATAGCCTATAGGCTCTAAAAATGTACTAAGGTAATATTATTGAGGTTTATATTGATTTGCTTTTTGTTCAGTTATGATTGCCTATTTGTTTGTACAACTAATCTATCAGATTATTTCGCAAAATATACCAAACATACAGCTCTACGGAGTCCAAATCAAAATTTCCCCAAATCTTTATATTCTCCTCAACAAATCTATTGTTACGCTATTGTTGTTATTATTATTGTTAAGCTATAAGCTATTGTTTTGCTCTACTATTTTATTTAGTAAGTAGTCTACGCGGAAATAAGGCTAGAGCATAAAATGACTATCAGATTATTGTCGTCTATAAATGCATCGTTAAGGGTAGAAAGTATAATATAATTACAAGCTGGTAAGTATTTACAATCACCCACACAGCAGACGATCCGGGGTCGCACATGGCTGAATTTAGGCATGTAAAGGTGAGTTATGAAAATGTCAGTGAATGACTGACCTGTTGCAGCTTCTGTCCAAATTGATTCAAATACAACCTTTGTTGGATATTAACGCTGGGCCAAAAGTGCTCACACTAAGTGCTGAGCCATATCATTCCTAAAACACGACTTCTTCTAGATGGGGTTATGTCTGTATCCTGACTGGCAGATTCGGATGCAGGGAGCATATAGTACTATGTGCGCCAGATGTACGTGGAAACTGGGCCCGGCACTAGTCTCCCGCTCATGCGTTATCTGGATTGGCGGGTAACTCTTATGACAGAAATACCGGATAATAAACGTTTGCATTAAACTGTAAGCCAAAATATGGGCAAAACACAAACATGTATTTATTAGGGTTTCCAATTTGGTGATCAAATTCAGGTCACCCCGACTGTATGGGCGATGTTGTCGCATTAATTAGACTAACATCTGTTTGTAAATTTGGCAGCATCCTGACATCAACAAGTTTGGATCTCGGTTTAAACGCTTTACTTTCATGTAATTCTTTACATTAAGATATACAAATGAAATGAAGTCCATTGGTTAGGTTGAGCGACACATTTACTGCATCGAGTATGTTTCTCTTTAGAATTTGCGCATTTCATCAGGCCCTGGATCAGTATGACTGCTTCACTGCGACGATGAAGGCATGCTGTTTATCTTCCTTGCTCAAGCGAAGCTCCACATGCGAGCTAGATGCGCTGCCAGGGTTTGCGGCGGCGACTGTAAACGCTTTGTGTGTAAGACAGACAGAGCTCTAGGTGTTTAAAAGCATTCGTTGTCTATCACTGCACAGTTTGACGGAGAATGTAGTTTCTGACTTACGTTAAATACCTCTTTGGTGGAAGTAATTCCCGAAAAATGCAACTTTGCTGCGGTTGAGCTGCTGTCCTGAAATGATGTACCGATCAATGATGTACCGATCAATCGTCATGTAGAAAGTTTCCTGGACTGCAGAGAAAGATGAGAAAGCCCACGTTTCCTGATGTCACATTGGTCTTTCATGAAGGGTACTGGAAAAAGTGAAGGCTCGATCTCCACACGCAGAGAGGGACTGACTTTATGTTACACCCTGTGCGACAGGTCCACAACCGCAAGGACTGCCCACCCCTCCCTCTCTCTCTCTCTCTCTCTCTCTCTCTCATACACACACACACGCACACACAGACGTTTGTAATTTCTTTGTGTGGTGTTTCCACTCGCTTGCTACAGTAGCTAAAGTTATGCTATGCCTATACTTACCCTTAGTCCTAATTTTAGTCACTTAAAAGACATCCTTTATCCTTTTTTCCCAAAACAATAAACACAGAGCTTGTCAATAAAATAATTAATTAATAAACACACACACACACACACACACACACACACACACACACACACACACACAAAATCATCACTTTCCCAAACAAATGTCCCGACAAGGTCAGAACTGTCAAATATTCCCATCACAATGAGGACATTTGTTTCCTGTTAAGAGTTAAAACCTGCCCGTCCCACACATTCAACTAGCTTTTTTGCAAAGAGTTACTTGAAGTAATTCAGGTTATTCTCCTCTCCAAAAGTCCTGGTTCTCAGCCAGAACGTTCAGGTAGACCACACAAAAGGATCACTCATAGACATGCAAGGCCTTTTACACATAACATTGTTCAGGCACCACAATTTTGAAAAGCCTTTTTGCGTAGCTTATAACTTGTGTGGCTTTTGAGTATTAAAAAAAATAATAAAATAAAAAAAGTCCATGTAGAATGTAAGACTGAACTGCAGTCTGAACATGTAGGAACATGTGGAAATCTTCAGTTTATTGGCAAAACCAAGAAAGCCTCCAGACATTTATGCCTTAAATATATGTTGTAAAAGACAGTTCTCACACATTCTGTGCAATGAATGGTTCTCACTTATCAAAGGGATTAGTAGGGGCATGGCTTTAATGCATGTTCTCCTTGCAAATTCTCATTTGCATTTTATTCAGTCATTGAAGTCATTTTGAGAATTGTATGTATTTTTACAAGCATTGACATGACATCTCAATAGTGGTAAATTGCTCTTAGTTGGGATTAATTTTTCAGTTATAAAGCACTACAACAGGCTACATGAGGTTTTTCTTTTTACCCAATAATTATCCGTATCCAAAAATATTTCTGTATGCAAAAAATGTGCTTTTCCCAAATTATGTTTTTAAGGACTTTTTTTGTTTTAAAAGATTGTTCACGAATCCCTTAGCATTTTTTTCCATTCTTCAGCTGTCCAGTTTCAATGGTTCTATGCTCTATGTAACCTTCGCTGACAGGAGTGGAACTCAGTGCAGTCTTTTGCTGTTGTAGCCCATCTCCCTCAAGATTTGATGTGTTATGTATTCTGAGATGCTCTTCTGCTCAACACAGGTGTTCAGGTGATCCTAATACGTTTGCAAGTGGGTGTATTTACTGCAAAAAATATACATATTATTTTGTGGCAAATTCAAATAGATTTTATTTCAATTTTATACAGTACTTACACAAATTTAATGAACTTAATGCCCATTATATGAAACTATGATTTCATGTGAATCATTTAAAAATAAGGAAAAGCAAAACAAATCGCAAAAAAAAAAAAAAAAGCTCTCTGCTAGGACTGCCTTTTCATGAGTTTTGCTGATGTAGCTAAAGTTAACTACTCTATGCCTTAAAATTATATAATTAACATAATTACCAAAACATTTTTACTTCAACAATTATAAGGGAGGTACGGTGTCATAGTGTTTAGTACTTTGAACTAGCACACTTACCAAGCGGGTCTGTGTGTGTTTAGGGTGTACCTCACCTTGTGCCCAAAGTCTCCTAGGGTAGGCTCTAGGAGACTTTTTCACATCAAACAGAACTAAATTAATGCCTTTGATTAATTCATTAATTTTCGTTCTGTTTGATGTGAAAAATATTGATTAAATAACTTAATTGACAAAGTACAATTTGTCAATTAAAATTTGTGTTTTAGTTAGTTAAATTTAGAAAAACCTTTTAACTATACAAAAATAAAACAATCTATTACTGTATTCCCAGGAAAATCTCCTGATAAACAGCACATGTTTATCCATAATCCTGAGTGCCTGTGTCAGAATTTTAGGACTGGTTGATTGGCCATAGATGGGTACTTTGGTGGAAAATAGACTACAAACATGTATGTTCCCACAACCAATTCTTTGTTGAATTGTTTGAAACAATAATTCCTTTTGTCTCCTGAATTTAATTGTGCAGTACCCAAGCCTAAACCTAAAAATGCTGTATATACAGTACACTATATGGTCAAACGTAGTATGTGGTTACCTGACCATATATGGGCTTCCCCATACTATTGCCAAAAAGTTGTTGGCACACAGTTGTGTAGAATGTTTAAGCATTGTATTAAGTAAGTAGTGCAGCATTAGGATTTCCTTCACTGGAACTAAAAATTTCCAAAACTGTTTTAACATAACAATTCAATTCAATTCAATTATATTTGTATAGCGTGTTTAACAATTGACATTGTCGCAAAGCAGCTTTACACAATCAAAAGAATTAAGTTTGTATGAATGTGTATGAATCAAAATGATAAGATTGTCCCTGATGAGCAAGCCGAGGGCGACGGTGGCAAGGAAAAACTCCCTGAGATGGTAATAGGAAGAAACCTTGAGAGGAACCAGACTCAACAGCGAACCCATCCTCATCTGGGTGAAAACGGACAGCAGGGATTGATCAGCATAATAATGTGTAAGACTGGAAGTTCAGTATAACAGGAGATTTGTTTAAATTAAATGGAGTTAAGTTTGTTCTTGGAAGTAGATTGTAGGAAATTCCAGTCCTGAGCTATCGAACGACTGAAGTCACAGGTTCCCAGAGAACAGCGGTCTGCATCAGTCGAGGACAGGACAGTCTTCATGGAAACCATCCCCAGCCACCACATGCATCCCAGGCAGACCACACGGGGCATCCATGCAACGAGATCTCCAACCAGAAGCCTCATGCCCTGAGTCTCCTGGGATAGTATAAAGTGGTATAGACGATGATACCAAGTTCATGGTTCCATGAAACCATGATTTGCATGATTTGTAGAACCTAATTGGCCTGATGATATCGTCACTGAACAGATTTTGTGATGAATAGGAATTCTGACTGTTCACCAGGCTTCTAAGTTGACATCAGGGTTTGACCTCACAAATCTATGCTGCCATGATCCAAAAATATAAAATGCCCTACCTGAAGAATGGAGGATAAATTAAAACCAAGTGGGTACCAACTCCTTGTTCATGGTTCTGGAAAGTGCATATATGAGTGTGAGGGTCAGGTGTATAGTTTTATGGTTATATGTTTATGGTATATATGAATTAAGTGGTTCCAGTGTCCCCACTTTGATCGTAAACTCACATTACTGTCTGTGTGGAGTTGCTTTGCACATTCTCCATTTGTCACTTTGGGTTTGTGTTTTTTTTTAAATGACATCCCATAATCAGTCCACGTCTTAGATTGACTAAAATTAATTACCCCTAAGTGGGAACGAATGTCTAAATGCATGTGTGTATGATGTCATATTATGGTGGTGATGGTGGAAAATGGTGTTCCTGCCTCACATTCAGTGTTTCTGGGATAGCACAGTCTGCACACCATGGCTAAAATACAGTATGTCTTCAATTACAACTTCGCGAAGCATTTACTGTATGTGGGCTTTAATCCGAGATCCTGTAAATCGGTGGTTTTTGAGGCTAGTCATTCTAATAAACTTATCCTCTGCAGCAGAGGTAGCTATTGGTCTTCCTTTCCTGGGACAGTCCTCATGAGAGCCAGTTTCATCATAGCATTTGATGACTTTGGACAATATAAAATATAAACCTTTCCCATATTTTATTTTATATATGTTGTATACATAATTATATTTTATATAATTTGTTGTGCAACTGTTGTGTACTACATAATAGTAGTTTTTGTTTGAAAAATGTTGAAAATAATGTTAAAAAATAAAGAAAAAAAATGGAGAAGGTGTTTCCTTTTGACTGGAGCAGCTTGATAAAATTCTTTTATGGATCGTGTCATAGACAAAATATACCATACCATAAATCACTGGATTAAATTTACATCATCTTTACCTCCATTACATTTAGCAAAAAAAACAAAAACAAAAAAACATCCCAGTCATATCCTGTTTTCTTTCTTTACCACTCAATAACTACTGACAAGGACCTACGCGTGACGTCAGAGCGAGTGCCCGCTACGACCCAGTCCGTCATCGACGTTCAACCTAACATAATGGTTCCGTGGCATGGTGTAGAACCGCCTTAAATTTGTCAAATAAAACAGTTCACTCTTATTGCTTTATTCATGTACGAAACACTAACGTTATCATCGGTTTGACTTATTTCTATATATTCTTTTGGAATATATATGTGTAAAAGCTTTGTTACAAATGTCGGTTAGGAAAGATCCGGTGCATGCGATTGGCTGAAAAGGGTATCATGTCAAATGAAAACATTAAGCTAGTGTGCAGTTCACGCTTTTCCACGTCAGTAAGTTTACTCGCGCAACCGGCTTGCTAAGCATAGCGACGTTAAAAAACGTTCCAACGTCAAAAAGAGCGGAATAACCTGGGCATGACGTGAACCTGCTTAAATGTAAGACTATGTTTTACCTGGTTTGTGTAGTGTCATTACTTTAATGTGCGTCGCAGCAACAAACATTTTACATTTGCATTCATCAGGCAGTTACCTAGTTAGCTTGCTAGCCTCTGAACGCCATTTTGGATTCGCATCTCTACAGGTAATGTGTTTTTGTCTGGTTTAACAGTTAGGGATGGACATGATTGATGGAAACCGTTTGTCCTTTAGGTAAAGTCGAGGTTCTGTACTGTCCGGACACTGTTGAGGAGATTTTTGATTAAGTAGTTACCACAGCTTAACACTTAGCATGCTAACTGGCGATGGGTAGCGAGCTAGAATTACATTTTTCAGAATAAATGTTTTAATTTGTATTCACCCATCATCTAGATTTATTGAAAGACAGTTTAATGTATAAAGGATGTTTGTGCTCCTGAAGACGCTGAGTAGAATTTTTGTACAGAGCTGTGTGTTTCAGCTGTCAGAGCAGGCTAAGCTGAGCTGCAGCTAACTTACTTAACTTTCTGTTAGCATTGCAGTATCTTAACACTGACAACATCTTTCTTACCCCGTGCATTGGAAAGCTGTAAAACTGACTAGCAATGGACTGACAGCCTAAACCCTACACTGATCTCTTGAAATAAATGGGGTTATTAGTTTAAATCACGGTACATAATGTTTTTTTTTTCTTTACTTTTGTCTGGTAATGTCAAGAGTGTATCGTGTATTTCTTTACCATGTAATATTTAGCTTTGTGAGAAAAAACACATGTCTGGTTCCCAAGGTCCATTACCACATCTTTAATCACTGTAAAGGTGTACTGTGTCCAGGTTTGCAGGTGAAATATACACATTGAACTTACAAAAGATTTACCCCTAATGGTGCAAATAAAGTGACGAGGAAAAGTTCAAATATCAGACCTGATCAGATCTGAGGAACCCAGCAAGCATGAGGAGAGCATGCAAGCGTCACACTCACAAATTATGTATTGTCGATAGTATTTACCTTTAAGTTTGTTCTGAGACGCTAGGAGCAATAATATTGCTTTCTTGAACTTTTCACTCTCCATTTATCGGGGATACATACCATTGCCTTTAGGCTTCATAGGTCTAATAAATCGACAGCTTTCTAGTGTTCTGTCATGGCTCCGTTCAGACAAACCCACAATTGGTAACAGGTCATATATTTGAATTGTCATGTTTGTAAGAATTTTTTTTATTTAACATTTTTTGGCCAGATCAATTTACAGACATTTGTGTGTTTGCTTTTTGTTTTGTCTTTCAGTTTTTGTTTAATTTTTGTTGCATCAGGTTGAATCCAGGGTGACCAAATCACTGTGGCAAAAAATGAAAGTAAAACGTATCACTTTCAATAAGACATAAGTCACAATAACTGATAACATCAGTCACAATAACTGATTAGCATGCACAAGTTTACAACATAGTGACACAGGATGTTGTTACACTGTAATGACTGGTAGGCCCACTATATGCAACAACAACTTGTCAGTATGTTGTAAACTTGTGCACGGTTATCAGTATTCAGTTGTGACTGATGTTATCAGTTATTGTGACCTTATTAAGACCTATTCCTTGTTTAAAGTAATTCATAAATGTTTCTTGTGACCAACAAGCTTCAGATATGAATCTTACTCTTTCAGATGTCCTTAGATAAATAGAAGAGTTTGTATCTAAATGGGCCTAGTGAAATGGCCCTAGTTCAATTTTGTACTTTTAATACTTCATTGCATCCTACTGTGAAAGTAGATATCAGTGGGTTGATAAATAGGATTGGACACACTTATTACATAATAATACTCAAACTGAAGCACACTGCCCCTGTCTGTTAAATTTTAGTGTGACCTAAAGACCTAAAATTTGTGTTTGCTCCAGCAACACAAATTTAGGTCTTAATAATAAGTGGTGTTTGTGGAACTGTTGTAATAAAGCAGTTTCATAATTAAGGTTATGCTGTTGATTATAGCCATGTTGATAACCAACATCAGCACGACCTTGAGTGTGATATTGCTTAATTATATGAATATTTCATTGTTTGAATATGTAATAAAAAGTAGTGATGAGGGACCCTGAAATTCTTGGAGTCCTTGACACACTTCACACTTAACACTGGATAACACAGAGACACACAAACACACACATACTGTACATATATACTGTGTGTGTATATATAGGTGTAAGCAGACATGTTGATTTGACATTACTTGCCAAAACTCAAGAATGAGAGTTTTAAATTAAAGTGATGATTTCTTTGTATTTTCTTTGTCAGATTTTGGGAATTTAGTTATGATTGCTAGTTGTATTATTTTTACTACAAGATTGTCAGGACCTTCTGCGTCGTGAACACTGCAGCTTTAGTAAGACCGCAGACGTGTCCCTGATCTCTTGTTTCTCTTTTGTGCCTCTTTTGACTTATGTTCTTCATGTTTGTAAATTATTATGTGCATGACATTTCCATTTTCCAGACACTGAAGAGAATGGTGGTAGATTAAGGAATCTCTGTCTCAGTCTTCAGTCTGGCACCATGAGACTAATTCAGAGCTCTCTAGTTGTTCTGACATTATGTATGATGAACAAATGTGAGATGTACAGTACAAGTGACACTGCATCACCTTCAGACTGACCAATATATGTTTAAATCTTCATTAAACACACCATTCTGTCACTCTGTTTTGATGCTCAGTGCATGGTCTAACTTCAAATTCCTGTTTTATCTTCAGATTCACAATGGTGGACAAGAATATATACATCATCCATGGGGAGATAGCAACAGTAGTTGGCGCTATCAAGAGAAACTCCAGATACAGTACACACACAACGCTGGTAAAGTGTCTCTGTGTATTTCTGTTTAGCTCATTTTTAATTTGTTTTAAGTTTCACAAGAGACAGACAGAACATTTGATAGATACAAGAACGTACAAGGAAGGGCCAGTACACCACTTTTTAGTTTTAAAGTAAACAGTGACTCATTTGTATCCAAATTTTTAAAGTAAGAAAGAAAGCAACATTACATACTAACACATACTATAAGCCAGACATCACTAAATGGCAGACTGCAGTCCCGATCCAGAACGAGTGACAATTCTAGCCTGGCCCTGATTCTTTTCAGATAAATGAGAATAATTAATATATCACTAAACTAGTGCTTTCTGGTCCAAGCTGGGCATGGCTAAACATGTCAATCAACAGATCCAATCAATGTGATAGTTTACCGTGTATACACAGTGTGTGGAAGAAACAGAAATGAAAACATGACACAACATTCACTGCAGCAGGTGAGGGCATATAAAATACTCGACCTGAGAGACCAGTATGACAGAACAACCATAGTCCTTCAACATTCATTTATAGCCCACCAGTGTGCAAATGAAGATTCATTAAGATTGAGTAGAGATTATTTATTACATGCAAATAATATACAAGGAAATATACAAGGCCATCAAGTTTAAATTGTCCACATGTTTAATGTAGTTACTGAAAATTGACAATACATATTATTGAAATGCTCGAAGAAAATTTATTGACATTTTCAATCAGTAACTTACTGTTTGACTTCCAGAAATGGCTAAATATCAATAGAAAATGATTGCGCTTGATGTTTATGTGATCAAAATGATAATAAAAAAAATTATCAAAAATGATCACGCATCACAGCACTGGGACCTTTAACTACATTTATCACTTCACGTCACAGGTATTCTAACATTTGTTAATTATGAAAGTGGATTGGTACAACCCCATATTCAAAACCAGTCACTAAAGCAATTTCAGAAAGAAGACACATCTGATAACTTTGTCTCTAGTAATTGCTTGTAAGTTGTTTGAAATTCCTTCTGTACCACTCATTTTTTTTTGTTTATGGTTAACACAAACTACAAAACTAACTAGCTTCTTACACAAAGCTAAATCTCAAATCCCTCCCTAACCCCCTGATCAAAGGCATTACTTCGTGTGTGGGACAAGGGATTGTCCACCCTAGAGCACTAGCGTTTCACTTTACACTATTTGGGATACCAAAACTGTGCAGCAGTTCAAAATGATTATCATTTGCTACCATTACTTGTATTGGATGCAAGTGAAAGAATTATTATAAACATATAATTGTTTTTTCATTAAAGAAAAGTTATACAAATATTTGTCTAAGCTGTCACTGTCTCAGAAAATCAGTATTAAGCTTTACTAATTTTTTTTTCTTTTTCAAATAAATGTTTTAAATCTTTTAATAAATAAATTGTTGTGCAAATGCAAAATTGAATTGGCACATTTTTGGCTTATGAAGTTTTCAAAAGTGTTGATTGTCATCAATTTTGATGATTTTAAAACTGATTTTAATCTCCTTCTTACAGGATGAAGATCAGGACCCTCTTCTCAGCAGTTTTAGTCACCTTAAGGAGACACTCAACAATATCAAAGGTTATACAGAATCACAGACTTGATTTCTTTTAGGTTATCTAATTAGATAGTTTCACCATTTAAAAAAATATTAAAATTTTTTTTTTTTTGTATTAGTACAAATGTTTTTCAATATTTTTTTTTCCCTAAATCTTCCCTGCTATACAGTCACAGGATGCGTATTTATCAGACAAGGACGTTAGTGATGCATTGTGATGCATTGTCTAAACAATTTGGTTCTGTGTAGAACTGGTTTTATACGTATGAGCCACTTGCCAGCCAGCACTGAGATAAGTGTATGTCTGCCTTTTTAGCATTCACAAAAGTACTCTCTGCTACAAGCATATTTAATCAGGTGTGCAAAATGTCCACTGAGAAAAGGGATGGCATTTTCAAGTTAGTCAATATTATCTTCTCATTGTCTTATTGTTGGATTTTTATTTCACCTCATGATTTTAGGGTGTCCCATGGAAACTATGTCAGTGTTTGTTCATTTAGTTATCTAAATGATTCATAATGAACCTGACTGCCAGAGTAAATGTTATGCAGTCTTGTGCAAGTGTTCCTCTATTTAATATAGTGAAAATGATCTCCTAAATTCATTGCTGTGAAAAGTCGGCGCTAGGTTTGAGTGGTGTCTGTGCTTTTCCAACCATCAAACAATCCTCAAATATTGCCCCAATATCAAATATTACAGGGGAAGCATAATCCCTCGGCAATAGAAATAATTTCTGTATCTTGAGTTTTAATCTCTTTAACACAATCTCTGCTGAATTAGTCTGAATACGCTTTTGCCTTGTAGCCACAGCACACCAGAAATGTCAAACATTCTGCTCTGGAAGTCTGTTAATTTATATGAAAGCCAATAATTTCCATGTTTAATTTAAAAGTCAGAAAAAAATAAAAAATTTATAAACTAAAAATTTATATCGCATATACAGTAGTTACAGTGGGGTTCCTAATTAAGATGTCTATAGGGTATATAAATCTTAATAAATGGAGTTAAGTGCCAGTGGCAGGTGAAAAAATTGAATGGGGTCTTATACAAAATATAGCAATTCGTAATCAGTGTTTTCAGTGGTTCTACTTCTGATAAACACCATGAACCAAATCAAGC
The DNA here is from genome assembly GCA_030347435.1 of Clarias fuscus. Lineage (NCBI taxonomy): Eukaryota > Metazoa > Chordata > Actinopteri > Siluriformes > Clariidae > Clarias > Clarias fuscus. Next base: position 21,722,079 of record CM059211.1, on the reverse strand, counting down.
GGGTAGAAAGAACTTTGCTGACTCAGGAGCCAAGTATAATGGAGAAATCGGTCAAAGTGAGCTACTGTAAATTCTATCCAGATTTTAGGTCTACATCATGGTGCACTAAAACTAAGGCTATCATCACATTATAAGGTTGAAGTGACAAAAATTAAATTTTCCACATTAACCTGACAGAGACCTGCTTTTTTTTTAATTTATTTATTTTTTTATAAGGAATGTGTGTACACATGCATAAAATCTTTTCAAATCAGACTCAAAAATGTTGGTATGTGGTACTTTTTCAGATACATATCCATGTATATGGTGTTGTGACTTTAGTGCTTTCACTTGGGTAGGAATTCAAGTTGACTGTATTCAGGGGAAAGATGGGGAGTTGCTGATTTCCTTGAGTGTTCATTATCGTTAGCCAAGAAATGGCAAAAATAAACATGGGTACAGTGCTAAAGATACACACGTGGACAAAATTGTTGGTACCCTTCGGTCAATGAAAGAAAAACTCACAATGGTCACATAAATAACTTTAATCTGACAAAAGTAATAATTTAAAAAAATTCTAAGAATGTTAACCAATGAAAGTCAGACATTGCTTTTCAACCATGCTTCAACGGAATTATTTAAAAAAATAAACTCATGGAATAGACCTGGACAAAAATGATGGTACCCCTAGAAAATACTGAAAATAATGTGACCAAAGGGACATGTTCATTCAAGGTGTGTCCACTAATTAGCATCACAGGTGTCTACAATCTTGTAATCAGTCAGTGGGCCTATATATAGGGCTCCAGGTAGTCACTGTGTTGTTTGGTGACATGGTATGTACCACACTCAACATGGACCAGAGGAAGCGAAGGAAAGAGTTGTCTCAGGAGATTCGAAAGAAAATTATAGACAAGCATGTTAAAGGTAAAGGCTATAAGACCATTTCCAAGCAGCTAGATGCTCCTGTGACTACAGTTGCACATATTATTCAGAAATTTAAGATCCATGGGACTGTAGCCAACCTCCCTGGACGTGGCCGCAGGAGGAAAATTGAAGACAAATCAAAGAGACGGATAATCCGAATGGTAACAAAAGAGCCCAGAAAGACTTCTAAAGAGATCCAAGGTGAACTTCATGCTCAAGGAACATCAGTGTCAGATCGCGCCATCCGTCGTTGTTTGAGCCAAAGTGGACTACATGGGACAAGCCACAAAGCTTCTGGGAGAATGTCCTATGGACAGATGAGACAAAAATGGAACTTTTTGCCAAGGCACATCAGCTCTATGTTCACAGACGGAAAAATGAAGCATATTAAGAAATGAACACTGTCCCTACTGTGAAACATGGAGGAGGCTCTGTTATGTTCTGGGGCTGCTTTGCTGCATCTGGCACAGGGTGTCTTGAATCTGTGCAGGGTACAATGCAATCTCAAGACTATCAAGGGATTCTAGAGAGAAATGTGCTGGCCAGTGTCAGAAAGCTGGGTCTCAGTCACAGGTCATGGGTCTTGCAACAGGACAATGACCCAAAACACACAGCTAAAAACACCCAAGAATGGCTAAGAGGAAAACATTGGACTATTCTAAAGTGGCCTTCTATGAGCCCTGACCTCAATCCTATTGAGCATCTTTGGAAGGAGCTGAAACATGCTGTCTGGAAAAGGCGCCCTTCAAACTGGAAACAACTGGAGCAGCTTGCTCATGAGGAGTGGGCCAAAAAACCTGCAGAGAGGTGCAGAAGTCTCATTGACAGCTACAGGAATCGTTTGATTGCAGTGATTGCCTCAAAAGGTTGTGCAACAAACTATTAAGTTAGGGGTACCATCATTTTTGTCCAGGCCTGTTCCATGAGTTCATTTTTTTTTTATAATTCCGTTGAAGCATGGTTGAAAAGCAATGTCTGACTTTCATTGGTTAACATTCATAGAATTCTTATTTATTATTGCTTTTGTCAGATTAAAGTTATTTCTGTGACCATTGTGAGTTTTTCTTCCATTGACCGAAGGGTACCAACAATTTTGTCCATGTGTGTATACCGTCATTTATAAATACTGACAAAAATGAATAAGTAAATAAATCAGGATGGGGAAAATACTATTTCACAGCACTGTCTAGCTCTCTCTCTCTCCTGTTACAATTTTTCTTTGGGATTAATAAAGTTCTCTATCTATTGCAGTCAGTCTGTATTTTCTGCAAAACTCGGGTATGTAATGTATAAGGAAACAGGAAATGAAATTGCATACCCTAGTTTCAGTGCCACACTGATGGCATTCAGCAAACTCCTTTATATTTTGTCAGTCAAAGTGACTGAAAGCCGGGTCTGCTTAAAACCCTAGTGCAACTTTAAATATCAGGAAGTTAATTGATTAATTATACAAGCTGTTAGAGTGATTTGCTTCTAGTCATCTAGTACTAAGGATCAAATGGATTATGTGTTGAAATATTTTTTTTTTTTTTACACTATGTGGAATACTATGTCTTTGGCTAGGTATGCTTTTAGTGTACACATCTTCCCTGTGTATTTTGAGGACATGGTTTCATGATGACCATGTTGTGGATTGTTTAGTAGCAACGGAGGTGTTCTCTGGGGTCGCTCAGGTTCACACGTGAAGCAATTTTAAGGTGGTTCATTTTTATATGATAGTGCAAGTCAGGAGTGTTTCCAATTCTGGGTTTATTACACCATAGCATCTTTTGATCTATTTTGCTAACATAATGTTAATTCACCATCCACTGTGTCACAGAGTCATGACTTATTCCACTGATGTAGAACAAGGTAAATTTTTAAATATCATGTACGCTGAGGTTTTAATTTATTCAATACCTTATTACACCTTATTGTTTGATATTGTTACTTTTTCCTGCCCATTTTGTCAACCCATTTCTATTTTAGAGTTAAATTTTTGCCGGATTGTCATCATGCGTTGTCTGGTTCATGATATGGAGTTCCACTGTACATTTATTACACCAGTGATGGCTCATGATTAATTTGTCGTGTTAACCTAGATAACTCAGTGGTCAGCCTACCATGCAGAGCCCCAAGCTGCAGAGAGAGAGAAATAATGAGAGAATTAGGAGAATGGAATCCCTGGCAGTCTGGGATATGAAGACTGATCATGGGAAGTTCTCTCAGTCTCTCAACCCCTCCCTCGCTTCTACTCCCCCTTCAACTTTCTGTCATCTCTTGGGATTCTGGTAGATGGACAGGAGCGCCTGCATCTGGGGCCTGGGAGGAATCCACCACGCTTTTTTCTCCCTGAACCCCACCACAACCCCCTTTCTTTGCGAAGTTGCGCACAAACACCAGCCTCACATGTAAGGCATAGCTTTATAGTTGTATGAGGTAGTAAGGTCATCAGTAATTGGGGTTTCTGGAATAATATTTGATATCTGATGGTCTATAAATCATAGCTTATACATTTATGTTCGATGTATAATGCTTATTACATAATTACCTGTAGTTAGATACTGGTATGTTGAGAATACTCCAAGGCATTAGTATGGCTGCAGAAATAAACTCTTTTAGCCAGATCTCTATAATCCTCTGTGTTAAATTCTAATTTTCAGTATTTTGGGTCACACTTTTGAGTCAAATGACTCAAAGAGGACAGTTTTTTTTATTTTTATTTATTTATTTATTTTTAAGTAGAATGCGGCTTGTTTTGAAACAATTTTATTAATGCATTCCTAAAAGGTTTCCTATGTCTCTCATGATTAGTGTTCTGTTGGGTGGACAGTAGCTTTCAGCTGGACAAAGCCTCATTAATTCCATTCACGTGTTGTATATTATCTTCTCCACAAACGAAGGACTCTGTATTTCTCTAGCTTAGGCCCTGTTCCCCGCTAGCAGGCGTATGATTGGCAGGAGCATGTGCCATACGGCGGCAGTGTGCAGCTGTAAGTATATCATCTGCAGATTTGGTTGGGTAAATATAGCAGAGGGACTTGTCAGACTGGGAGATGGATTGTTCTGGGAAAGGAAGTGTTGTCTCTTCTTCCACTTGTGGAACAGGAACTTTTTTTTGTGTACATCTCTGAAACAAAGAGCAGACTGTACAGTTGTGGTTGTTGAGCATCAGTTGCATGTTTGTCTACTTCCTAGTACCTGGTTTACCCTTGGGGTTAGCAACTGTGAGCTGTTAAGCATTTTCTTTTCAAAGCTTTCCATTAATTCAGTATTAAGACGGTATTACTTACCAAATACTTAGTATCATCCGTAATTAATGTTGTTCTATACACTTTGTGTGTGTGTGCGTGTATATATACACTGTATATATACTGTGTGTGTGTATGTATGTGTGTGTGTGTGTGTGTCTGTGTGTATACAGTACATAGACATATATACATACATGCATACATACATACGTGTGTGTATCAGACGCGGACTGACACACACCTGTATATAGTCAAACCTTTGATTGTGAGCATAATTCATTCCGGAAACATACACTTGTACTGTATGTCAAAACACTTGTATATCAAAACAAGTTCCCCCCATAAGAAATAATAGAAATATAAAATTATTAAATATAAAGTAAAGATAAAAAAAATTAACCTGCACTTAACCTTTGAATAGAATCCTGATAGAGCAGTGTTTCTGTTAGTATGTATGTGTATTTATTTGTACTTGTGCACGTGCATGCAGCTGAAGTAAGATGAGAGGAGGGAGGGGGGGTACTGTGTAGAACAACTTGCGCTTGCAGACACGCATATATTATATAAATTTCAAAGTAGCATATCTTTCCTTCCCGTGTAGCATATATTCTCTTCAAGCTCGGCCAAATCCAACTGTGAAAACCCCATTAAAATTCATTAGTTTTTATGTGCACAGACAGATAAAAGTACCAAAAAACATCTTAATCTGTTGTATTACTCATCACATGTCCCTCAAATTATTTTTTTGCAAATATCTTCAGTATATGGACACACAAACTTTATAGTTTGTAAATATATACTGTGTGTGTGTGTGTGTGTGTGTGTGTGTGTGTGTGTGTGTATATATAATATACTGTGTGTATAGTACAGACCAAAAGTTTGGACATTCATCAGAGAGGTTGAATTTGTATTATGGCAAGAAAAAAGCAGAAAAAAGAAAAGAAAAAAGCATCATTACTTTAAGAAAGTAATGATGTCAGTCAGTCCGAAAAATTGGGTCCCCAAGTGCAGTCACAAAAACCATCAAGCGCTACAAAGAAACTGGCTCACATGCAGACCGCCCCAGGAAAGGAAGACCAAGAGTCACCTCTGCTGCGGAGGATAAGTTCATCCGAGTCACCAGCCTCAGAAATCGCAGGTTAACAGCAGCTCAGATCAGAGACCAGGTCAATGCCACACAGAGTTCTAGCAGCAGACACATCTCTAGAACAACTGTTAAGAGGAGACTGTGTGAATCAGGCCTTCATGGTAGAATATCTGCTAGGAAACCACTGCTAAGTACAGGCAACAAGCAGAAGAGACTTGTTTGGGCTAAACAACACAATAAACAACACAATAAAGAAAACTCTTTGAATGAGAAGGTGTGTCCAAACTTTTGGTCTGTACTGTGTATATAAATGTGTGTGTATTGTGTATATACTCAAAGAATTGGGTAGCAAGTCAGTTTTTTTTTCTTTACAGTTGCCTTTCATTAGTGTAAAGCAAGTATATTGATGAATTTATGTCAATCATATTTTATATACAGAATTATATTATAGTGTTTTCTTTTTTTTATGTTTGTTTTTATGTTTGATATTTCGTGACAAGAATTTGGAAAACCTTTTCTAATAAAATTGTAGTTTTTTTTTTTTTTAGTTTTATAAATGCAATGATCTGGATCTAATAAGATAAAAACTGTTGTGTAAAGTTGTTGCAAGTTTTCATCATTCGGATTCTGTAGGTCATATTATTTTTCACTGTCGACAGGGCTAGCCACTCAGACATGCGTTTACTAATCCAGAGCCTCTCTGGAAGCACAAACAAGTGTGTTAAAGTGACAAATGGATGTTGGAAGATGGGGTGTTATTTTTCAGGAAACAGTTCTTACGATCTGTAAAGCACAGGCATAGACTTTGGCACCTTTGTCCATTTCTCTAGCGTTCTTGTCAGTCAGGCTGCTTAGTAGATCCCCGGCATTTGTTGGGAAGCATTCTGGATTTGAGAGATGGATAAACTGTGAAATCAGATTCGGTGTCAAGTTGAATCATTTCTGTGGACCAGTATATAGTGGAGGAGTATAAGAGTGAAGAGGATGGGGGGTGTTTGCAAGTGGTGTATTGATTGACAGAAAAATGTCTCTTTTCCTGCTCATATGATTTTTCTCTGCTTTTTATGCACCAGCCAGCCTCAACCTTAGCCTGCTAAATCTTTAAATCTTTCTGCCTCCTCTTCCTGGCCGTCTGATACATTGAGTGTCAGGTTTTTGAAAAATCTGTTGAGGAAAGCGAAGGGCTAAATCCCCCTATTTTTATTCATACAAATGCAGGTTTCATCTGATTGACAGCTTTGCTTTTTTCTTCCCCCACATTTATTCTCTTGGCCATTTATAACACTGTGAAAATTTACAAGCAAACCTAATTGACTAGAAACACCTGAACCTTACGGTTGATTAGGCTGTAATTGAACTGCAGAGAGCACATCGTGGTTATTCTTTCATTAGTGACCTCTATTTCAAATTATCTTCTGTCCTCTGAACAAAGGACAGAGCAGATATCACTTAGCAAGGTCCTCAGCTTGATCAAATTAGTCGGCTTGCTTTTAATCTGTGCTTTTCTTATTTAGAGCACATTGTTTGCCCTCTGATGCCAGTGAACAGCTGACTACTACTGGCCTCAGTATGTACCCAGTATTGTCTTTCGCTTCCGTGCAACAACTTTAAGTTTGCTTGGCAGTTAATTAGGTTTAATTATGAGAATAAACCCATGTTTTGTCTTAAAAGATGACCGTAGTAAAGCAAGATAAGAGCTATTCACTGTTTACCCCATCTCTCTCTCTCTCTCTCTCTCTCTCTCTCGCTCTCTGCCTGTGTCTTGCTTTCTGCAGTGAAGTCCAAGGTCAAGTGTGAGCCGTCTTAGACTCACAGCTGTGCCTGAGTGCCAGTGTCCCAATGTGGCCTTCACTCAGTATGTAGGAATATCTTGCACTCTGAAGGCCTCATGCTGCTCATTTGCCATTTGATATCTGCACATATATCTTTCCCAAATGAACAGAAAGAATGTAATTTGGCAGAGCCAGTGTAAGAAGAAGAGCCATAACTCAAATCAGGCAACCGCATATGCAAATATGTTTACTCATGGTGGCATATGCGGGTGTGACATGCCCTTGTGTGAATCTTTTGAAGAGGTCAGTAATTTATGTAACCTGATGGAGTTGTGAATGGTGAGTGCTTATTCCAAGCAGTAAACATAGTACCATATACATGCATGTATATGGTACTATCTTTGATGCTCTCTCGTATGATTAGTGTTTAGGGTCACTTAAATTTTTTTTTTTCTAAGTATCATTTTTATAATGAGAGAGATGAGACAAAATCATAGACTTCTTGAGTAACGAGAGATTAACTAGAAGGAATTTACAACTTCTCTCCCCTGAGGAAGGAGGACTCGTGTCCATAGGGCCAAAACTATCGTCCAGGCTTTCTATTACATTGCAAATTACAACTCCTGCATGTGAGCAAGCAGGAGAACGTCTGACCTCTGCGAGTACATATTTGTAAATATTTGCTTGTCTGCTTTATTGCAACATGAATTGCAAATTTAATTGATGAGTATATAATATAGTTTACAATTGTGCCCATTATGGTTAATGTTTAAATAAATTAATTTTACTCAGCTGCAATGTTAACAAATTTTTAAATGGTATGTATTTAGCTATTATATTGAAGCATTTTCTTTTCTTTTTTTGGTATAGATTAGTCTTGAATGGTTTATTTATTCTTTTAAATCTGAGTTTTTCTATATTTGACTCCAGTACATCGGGTAGGTTTATCTCTGATTTGTACTCACTGCAGCAGTGAAACGCTCCATCAGTGATGATGAATGCTTGTCTGCCAGGCAGCCACCCAGCGCTAGTTAGTAGCTGTAAATCTGGCCAGTTAACAGTCCACTAACCGGCGACTGACAGGCAGGACTTAGATTTGGTGTGAGGTTGGGATGCAACTGTTGTTCTGTTTCAGAGCCTCTCAACAATGTGCTGAGTGCACGGAGGGGCCCGGGACAACCATTAATCACAGCCTCAGTCTGCCGGTGTAGCAGGCGAGTCGAGTGTGAGTGAGGGGTAGGAGTTTGATAGGAGGGTGGGAGGTCCGGATGTGCTGATGGGAAGGTAGAGAGATGTGTGCCTGCTGCAAGGTTAAAGCTGATGCACTTCCTGCTCTTGGGGTTCTTAAAAGGTCCCGAAGCACTTGCCTTGCCAATGGCATTAAAACGCTTATGAACTGCCTGCAGTATTTAAGAGAAATGATTATCTTTAGTGCAGAGAGAAATGACTGATGTGGTCACAAGTTCATGATGGGATTGAACAAGTTGTAAGAAAGGGATCAATTCATTATGATATTTAATTTCTTTGGATTTTTGATAATAGCAACTTGCCTTCTTTTATCAGTCTATTAGACACTGCCAGTTGAATGCATTGCTATGAGCTGGAAATATTTATATGGCTTGGCTTAACACGCTCTCAGATAAGTTGAGCTGCTTATGTAGTGAACATGCAAGTTATGCAAATTTCTTCCAGTTATACTCAGCTTTTGTTGTGAGGGCTGTTCTAATCCTCCATCAACACACAAATGATTTGAGCTAACAGTACTGCTTAATTGCTTTCTTAATTAATTATTACACTGGCGTAAAATGTAAAGAATATGTAATATAACCTCTCTTGAAGTTCATTAAATGTCCAGCAATGAATAAAGGACCATAGTATCCATTACAAAGCCCAATAACAGAGATTAATCCCCATAAACTAAAAACCATGAAGTCTGACCAAATATTTGTTAATAGTAGTTTGGCCATGAGGTATACACAGGGACCGAGATCTCGTGAGACTTAATAAAGTTGCAGGTGCAGTTGGTTTTATGCCAGATCAAAGTAGGTGGTTGAATATAAAGGTTTCATTTCAAAAAAGAGTAAATTTATAAATCGTAATTCATTCATCATCTGTGTCTGCTTTGTCCTGGTCAAGTTTGCCTTGGCACATTTAAATGGCGCAGTTTTGTACATTTTGTTTAAACGGATCGAACAAAGTTTATTAAAAAAGACTGAAGGAGTGGGCGGAACTATTAAAATTTCCTAGTGCTATAGACAGAATTGGGATTAAATAAACCCATCCCACTCTCATCCCTTGTTTAGTTCTTGTCAGGATGTTCTTAACACTTTTTTGCTGCTAATGCAGTCTATTCATCCGCTGTAACTCTCCTGAATAAACTGGCAGGTCTGGCTGATTTTCAGTCAAATTACAGCTAGTTCAAGATTCAGTAAGGCACTAAACCATTTCAAGTGGCATCTAATGCGCTGCAATTTGGGAAAGAAATGCAAGATTAGAAATATTGCATGAAGGAGTGCTATGAGTTTCTGTGCACATATCCTTAATGCAGCGCTGCATCAGTGCTTCCTGTGCCTTTGTGCTGACAGTTAGTGGCTGCGAGGTGCAGAGGTTGTGATGTGAATCTAGGCTCAATAGCAGGCTAATCCTCAACAGATGGGGAATGGAAAGGAGTTGGGGTTTGCAGAAATAAGGGCTAATATTAGTATTGCAGAGGCAGTGCCTTGTGTGACGTTGAGATCTTAAGCCTAGGGCGTCCTAGTGTGAATCCCAGACTGCCTTTATAGATGGGGCTAATAAACCTCACTCTACACACACAGTGCGCACAGCTGCTTGTTATTTCATGCCCCATAAGGACCCTGTGACCATGAGCATTATAATACACATATCTAATCGTGCATTAGATTGTTGGTCTTGGTTTGTCACTCTCACAGTGGTACACACACTATGCTTGGCCATCTTCTTGGCAACTACGCTGTAGTTATGTTGGAACTCAAAGATGTTGTTTCCCCTTGTTGATGTAAAGACATTGGTGACTTCTGCTTTTTATGTTTAAATATTTCATTTATGACTTGGACCATTCCCGTGGAGTAAAACTTTTGCCTGATGAAGCATGGACACTGGAGACTCCTTTCAGTCAATCAATCAATAACAGTTTTCTGTCAGAAATCTTCACCAAATTAACAGTAAGATTTAAGAATTAACAACTTTACGGTAAATGTGTACTGTATAATAATAATAATAATAATAATAATAATAATAAATTTTATTTGTAGGCGCCTTTCATGACACTCAAGGACACACTGTATATCAAAGCAAACTAACACACAATCAAGGTTCAATAATCCACAAAAGTATTTTCCTGAACTTGATTGGAAACTAATTTGAAACATTAGGCTAGATAAGGACAAGCTAGGTATTGTCATGTAAAAAAAAAAAAAACATCACTAAAGTTGTAAGAAGTGCTACAAAATTATTTGTATAAACATCTAACTTTTTATATGGACCTGTGAAATTATTTAATCACAAAAGACTGCAATTTCCTACAGGTAATCTATGCATAGTTGGGACTTTATGTAGAATTTAATGTTAATTTAATGTTTCTTTTAATTTTTAAATATACTTTTGAGTTAAAAATATCGGCAAACAACCGACTGATTTAATACAATTAAATATCACTAAGTGTTCCGTCATTATTGGAGAAAATTTAACATGAAGGTCTTACTTCAATTGAGCTTAATGACTTTGCTCCTAAGTCAAGTGAGTGCTGTTGATGTGTCTGGTTTACTCTACTGAGGCTTTGAATGTTGTATAATACTTGCATATTTATTGCAATATGATCATTTTAGCATACAATCTTTACATACATACATTATTACATACATATATACATACAGTATTTTGTATGCTTGTCTAAATATATTTTTTTAGACAAACATACAAAATACCTAAGCTTGTACAATTATAAAGGTTTATATCAAGTAATCTTATGTACATTTTCTCAATTACTAAATTAATGTGTCAAATAATAAATTTTTAGGCAACAGTAAAAATATTTTTTACTATGTGTTTTCTCTTCAGCAAATATTTCTAGTTTGGGGTGCGTGGGGTTTTCCTCTTTGGCGAGAAGCTCGTGATTTGTACATGGACAAAAGTAGCTCACCAGATGATGTGCGTAGTAAATCATATCATTGATCAGTGGATGATATGTAACATGTTGTGTTTAGCTTAGACTTTTTGGTTGTAATAGCCAGGCTGAATCAGCACCCACCATTCCATCTTAAGTAACATTAGATGTCGGTGAAACATTGTTATTACTGTAAGTAGTTATCTCTTCACTGTCATTTAGATGGTAATAGGCCACCTGTGTATGAGAATATTCCTCAGTGATTCAGGTGTTTTGTCTCTGTGCTCATCACGTCTTCACCGAACATGTCCAGCTCACTCTCAATTACTCTCCAGTGAATCCTATGACAAAATTAGCTTGAACAGCCAAAAGCCTTTGAAGTCTTGCCTGCCTACAGTTGGCACATAACAGATCCTCTGGCAAAGGCAACAGCATTCAAGTGGTGGCCTGGCATTAAATAAAAAAAAAAAATGGTTCCTATTTTTGGACAGCAGCTGGTTTTGAAGCAGAGTGCCATTGTAAAGGTGACATGGTTCAAAACTTTCTTGCTGGCGTCAGGGGCGTGGAAGAGTAACAGGCGCTCTCAGATGATTAAACAACTGACAGCCATTCGGGGCACACATATAAATATTCAAGCAAGAAGAGTGACACATGTGGCCAGCCTTTTAAACCTGTTGGGGAGTATTTCTTAAATAGAATGGGATCAGCGCTGCCGATTACATATTTTAACAAAAGCCACTATGCTGACATAGACGGGAGGCTGGCAGAGAGGAGGCCCCCACAGCTGACCAGGGGACATGCTAACAACCTAGGACAACAAGGAGGTGATGACTGCTCTGAAAGCAAAATAGACCTGCAGATATACAGTTACAGCAGCCCCCCTCCCTTCCCTCGATGGCTGCTCACACTTTTTTATTGCTTCATGTGGTGTCATGCTAGCTGGGTTATTTACTATTCCTCAAAACAAGTCTGTGATTCTTTCCCGTTTAAAGATCCTAGCTAGTTTTTCCTATATGCTCAGTGTCATTAGATGACTCTCTTAAGAAATACTGGCTAATGAAAAGACATAAAGTTTGTTTATGAATTCATGAGCCAGCATTTTACTTTATTTAATCGTAAGAAAACGTAGTTAATTGCATTCACTTGCTCTTGCTCATCGTCTATACCGCTTTATCCTGTATTCAAGATCGCGGAGGGCCTGGAGCCTATCCCAGGAGACTTGGGGCACGAGCCCTGGATGGACGGACAATCCATCACAGGGTGTAGTGACTTGCATTAGGTAATAAGTTCCACCAGCAAGTTATTTTGTCAAAATGAAATCTGTTCTATGAGGCCATCTTATTGTGTGCATGTTTTCATCCTGGTGCTTTTTGTCCTGCTGGTTTTGGGGGCTTTACTACTCTGCCTTTCTTGTTAAGCAATTCTTGTATGCACTTGAAAACCAAGACAGGCTTATATGCATAACTGACATGGCTAGAATTTTTTTAACTGTAAAAATTCCTGCTGTACTGACACAGTGGTAGTAGCCGTGAGTGATGAAATCTTGACACAGAATTTATGACTTGGGAGCACTTGTTGAGTAACAGCATGAGTTTGACTCTTTAAGGATACGGGCACAAGGTCATGATACTGAAGCTGTTAACCAGCACGTGGCACTGTTTTGTCCTGGTTAACAGCTGATTAATATGGAGATTCAAATCTAGGGTTTTTCTTCCTTAACCTTGCATATGTTTAGATTACAGGTCTGTTCTTTAAAATGTCCCTGAACACCTTTCTTTTCTTTGTAGGCGGAAAAGAAAAGCAAACCCGTTCACAAACACATACGACTCTGTGTGTGTCATAAATTTCTTTTTAATACATGAAAACATTCTGTGCTATCGTACATGGCTATGCATTTCTTTTCCTTTTTGGGAATAATCTTTTCTTTTTATGCTAATTTTTAAGCTTATTTTAAACAAGTTAATTTATTATTCTATAATGCATTTAGCACATAAACATCACAGCGAATTTAATTAACTTAGGGTCACTTAAGGCCAGAGAGATCAGCTCTGACCTTAACATGGCCTCGCCTGACCCCACATGAATGCTCCAGAGACCTGCTTTAATTCAATATTTTTACCTTCAGAACTTTTAACCTGCCTCATGAACTTCTAACCTGCCATATGCTTATCGTCAACATAAAATTCCTTATAATGTTCTATATTTAAACAATTTCCTCTTGATTTCACCTGACTTTGTTCCACTCACAAATCACCCCAGTGCCTTCATATGCCTAATCCGTGTGTCCTTTCCCTACTACATGTTCGACCACGTGCCACCGAGGTGTGAATTTCTGTATGTTTGTTAAAGTGTTTCCGCATGTGATCTCAGGAAGATCCCACCCCCACCATCATAATTTTGTGTTCTCGCTCATTAAGTGGTCTTGAGGCGTATCGTTATACACATACTGTAAAATGTGAAATTGCCAGGTTTATTGTATAGAAATGCAAGTGTGAAAAGAAAAAGTCAATATTAAATTAAAATAAGTTAAAAGTACTTTTTTCCTTAGGTGATTTATTTCTATTTCATATCATACACCTCTTTCTCATGGACATTAAACAATTTGCTTTAACCGTGAACGAGGATAGTTGTTTTCTGTTTACACGAGGTGACATGACCAGTGGCGCAAGTACGCGAGGAGACACGCTGTTGCCATAGCTAAATATACATCCCTGACAGCTTCATAATGGGTTCCAGGAAGTTCAGTCAAAAAATAAAAACAAAGCAACATTTCTAGCTGATTGGTTTTGAAAGGGCGTTTTTCCTTGCTGAATGGGAAAAATGTGGACTTCAGCATTCCATAGCCGTGATGCCAGTTGGATTGGATAGGCGCAGCCTTGCGTGTGCTGAACGAACAGAGTGAGATGGAGACGCAACGGACGGCAAAACCCTGAATTATGGGAAAGCTTTCGGTAACGACAGCATGAAAAAAATAATAAAATCATCTAAAATATAAAGTAAAATGTTTTAGGAGTCATAATATAAATGTGTTATTTTTTGTATTTAATGCTTTTAATTGTTTTCATGTTAAGAATTTCATTGATGACTGTTGAAGTCAAAATTTAGGCGTTTTAACATCCAAAGTGAGCCGAAGTGGCATCACATTAGCTTGTTTAGATTTATTAAACGCGAGGATGTGCTGATGTCTGTGCCTCATTTTTTTCCAATGATGTACATGGAGGTTTATAATGTACATGGAGGTTATGAGAACACTCAAGATTAGAACAGATTTTGTTGTAGGAAGCTGCAGTCATGTGCATTGGTCCCGTGTCGTGTTGAGAACTGGAGGGTGTTTCTCTGTGACCTCACTCAAGAGAGATTTAATTATACATTTTGTGTCGCTCGTTATACATTTAGTCATTTTTAGTTTTCTTATGCTTTCCCTTGTCGGTGAAAGGATAGGAATATTTCGTTTGTTTGTCTTATTGCTTTCTTTGTATTCTCACATATAAACTCCAGTCAAGTCTGTGTTGGTCTGTATAAAGCAGAAGAATTATACAAACAATGTACTTTTATTGAATGCTGGCACTCAGTAAAAGGTTGTGTATTGGCAGAATGCTAGCAGAGCAAAAAAAGATTTCTTCAAAATAAGTAACGCTGTGTTAGAACTCCATCTGTACAAGACATTCTCATGTGAAAGGCGCACAAATGTTTACAAACACCTATCTGGCGTTTGCTGCCTAAAAAGAATTTTGTCATGAATTCATAAAGATAATGCACTCCCTGGCGCAGGGCCCATGTGCTCAGCTGTCCCACATTACCACACAATATGGTGGAGGAGTCACTTAACGCCGCACGGTTTAAAGTTACCACATTGCTGGCAAGAGGCTGTAGAGTTTTACTCCTCCGCCACTTCTGGAAATTGTGTTTGTATTTCTTTCTTTTTTTTGCCTTTCCAGTTTTGGGTAAATTGTGTGCTGAGAGATGTTTTCTGACAAACAGCAAGCCCCAGGGAAGTGCACTTTAGACATCACTCGAAAAGGACCGGGACGGGATGTGAATTCAGCTCAAGTACTTTAGTGTTAGATCTTCAGATTCTTAAACTCTTAGGCACAGTTGTGGTCGGGCATGTCCAACTTAATTAGTCGCTTTATTTATTTATTTTGCCTCCCCCACTGAAACTCTATTTACATAGAGGGACTGAAGAAGGGCTCTGCGAGACATGGAGTGTGGAGGGTACACTATGGTCTCTCACAGATCTCCTTTCCCCCCCCCTCACACGCTGGGCCGGTTACTATATGGTAGACATGCCGGCACTCAGGGGAGTCATTTTTGACATTTGTCGCCTTGGTCTGCTAAGCTGCTCGGGGGCATTGCCTGCCACTCTTAGAGTTACGTTTCAGTGCCCCACCGGGTTTAAACCCGATCTGCTCTTGTGTTTGCCCACTGCAGTTATCCTGCCGCATCAGGGCCCAGAAATGTTGTCCCTCAGATTGTGTTGTCCAAAGTCATCGGCTGTTGCCATGGAGAGTGAGATTGACACATGGGAGCACAAACCTTTTGTCCTGACCGTATTATTACCCTGCAAAACTTGTAGAGATCTTGCCTTCTGTGTTTTAGTACAAATTATCCAGCTCAGTTTTAATTGGGACATTAATTGCTCATTTAAATTTGATGTTAATGATAACAACATTTATCAGATTTAATATAAAAAAAAAAAAAGATTATAAGATCCCACCCCCTATGGTGTATTATCACACTTTTGCTCTGTTTGGTCTATTTTTCAGCTGCTTTTTACCCCTCTTGTCTGTTCACACATTCATAGCAAATCGAAACAGCTCAGATTAAGATTAATCCTCTTTAATGCGCCTGCTCATAACACAGTCATTAGATGACTTGACTTCTAATCCAGCCCACCTAACTGCTGTGCTTTATAAAACACACATGCAGGATTTATTGTCAACGCTGAGAAACGTGTACATGTATTTGTCTGTATAAAATATGGGCCAAAGTACTGCCGGTAAATGCAGGGCTGAATGGTACTGTGGTCTTGCAGCTGTTAGATGGAGGCATTAATCGTTCATACTTTGACAACTTTGCGCCGTTTGAGCCATTTTAATTCATTCTGGAGATTTGGAAAGTCCCATGATAGATGGCAGAGGGGAAAAATTATGTATTGTGTCCGTTACATGTGATACGATTCTTTTGTGCATCAATGTATGCATCGCCACACCGATTCAGATCGTTAATATTTTTTAAATGATTATTGTTAAAAAAAGAAAAAAGTTTGCATTTGAAGTGGAAAAATGTTGCTGTACCTCCCTGTAATCCTATAGGAGGTACATACTAAACTACTCACACAGCACAGCGTCCTATGTGGTAGGAGCAAATTATTTGCTAACAACAGTAATAAAATACATGAAAAAAAAAGAATCAGGACATTTATAAACTTGTGACACTTATATAATTGTGCTACAGATCATATCGGCACCTAGATATCCTGATTATCATATTGGAAGGTTCGTGGTGATTATCATGCCTAATGGATAGCTAGACAGACAGAATGATATCTTAATGATTCAACAATGTTAAAATAGTACAGCATGTTCTGTATCTCTTTATCAACCTTTAATGAGGTATTGTTCTTAAAAGAAGGAAGATCAATTTTCCATTGTGAATTTGAACAATAAGAAAACATGTGAGCAACTAATTTTCATTCCTTTCACTTCATTAAGAAACACGTTGATATGAATATGAATAGTTATTTCTGCAACCCTTTACGGTAATAGGATTTCTAGCACGCTCACCCACTTTCTCCTCACTCTTTCTTTGTGCTTTCGAGGCTCAAACAGCAATGTAATTGTAGGCAGGGCTTGTTTTAGTATGCGCCTCAGTGTCTGTGGGTATTGTGTCTTTGCTAACACAGTAGCTGTGGCCCGTAGTCCAGCTCTACAGTGCATGGTTGCAGGATTCTCTCATAGCCCCTGGGAATGCCATTAGTGCAGAGTTGAAGGAATGCAGCAGGTGAAACAAATAAGGCACAGGCTCTGTCTCTTGTCGGCCTGCTTTATTTCTTCTCTCCCCCCCCCCCTGTCAATCTCTCTCTGTCTTTCTCTCTCTCTCTCTCTCTCTCTCTCTCTCTCTCTCTCTGTCTCTCTCTTTTTCTCATTCTTTCCATGCAGTTGTGGATTGTAGTAGTCATCGTGCGGGGTGTGAAATCTGCTCCAAGCCAGAGCATGTGGCGGTTTATCCTGCGGCACTGCCCATTCTCCCAGGCTTAACTCCTTACGCTACCCTACTGAAACAAGCCGGCCATCCTCAACCCTAACACACTACTCTACGTCTCTAAGACAATTCAGAACTCTCTGATCCGAGGCAGGATCAAAGTACGAGATGGAAAGTGAGGGTCTTACTGATGCTGTTTGGTTTTCCTCTGATAAGAGGTGCTAACGCAGAGTCATCTTTGATGAAGGTCACAATGTGCTGGTATATATATATATATTGTGTGTTAAAATGAGATTGAATTCTTATACGTGTGTGTGTGTGTGTGTGTGTGTGTGTGTGTGTGTGTGTGTGTGTGTGTGTCCCTTTAAACTGTGAACTGTACAGTAGGAAGGAGGGTGTAATCAGACTATTATAAATCTGTTATATCTATTCCCTTTTAAAGATACTTTCAGTGTTTGATGCAATATCAGATATCCTCTCCTGTTCAATAACAGTAGCAGCCATATCATTGTGTTTAAAAAAAAAAAATTTACACAGTAAGTTAGCCAGCAGTTGACCTAAAAAATATGACACTAATAAAAGTTTAATATTCAATGTACATTTATTTTAATGTCAGACCTTTTTTACATTTGAGTGTTATTTTTAATGTAGTAGAACATTTAAATCGTAGTTTTTATACATCCGTGCTGATGAGTTCTCGCAGGAGTCGTGCATACAGGAAGCAACCTTCAGCAAGACATTCTTGAGGAAGTATACACGCGCTCAAGCCCCACACGCACACATGGACAGCGGAACTGAACTGTGTATGCCTGCCATTCTCTCAAATGTTTTAATTCAGCATGATAAAACATCCGTTATTTATGAGTTGATTGAGCGTAACGTACTTCGGAGCAGAAGCCCATCCATCATGAGGCGTCTGCACACTGTGAAACACATTACTGTACATCTCAGGCCGCCCTGCTCTGCCAGAATAATGTGGCTTCTGTGTAAAGAATGAAGCATAAAAAATACATTTTATTTGCAGGATAACAGGTGTGAGCCGCATGAGGCTCGGATACTAATGAAGTCATGGGTTGCAAATGCATCGGTTTTGGAATGTTTTTTGTCGCCATTTTATTTATAGTCAGAAGTCTAGAGTGAATTGTAAAAGGTAAAATAATTTTACAATATGTAGTGTCGTTGATGATGCAGCTTTATTAATGTGACCATAATTCTTAGTTTAAACACTACATTTTAAATATAATCATTAAACTCCTAGGTTAATAATAATAATAATAATTATTATTATTAGCCCATGTTTAATATACCTAATCCATAAATACATTAGTGAATTACTTTGATATCTAAATATACTAGTTTAACTGTGTAAAAATAGTCTTAAATATCCATATTTAATCAATGATCTCTTTCAAATTCACCAAGTGGCTATTTTTTTCTGTAGTTTTTACAGTTTATGTAATGAGCTCACTGAAGTCATCAGATTAACATGCTGTTCATTCCCCACGTAAACTATTTATTCTCCCTCTTGATTCTCGCAGCTGCATTTCTGAACCCTGTCAAATCATGCAGCGTTTTAGTCTCTGGTCAATAAGAGTCTAGAGGGCAATTTGAACAAAGCCCCCTCAGGTCAGAGGTGAGGTGCAGGGCTGCTGTTTATTTGTTTGCACTGTCGCTCAGCACCTTTTTTAATATTAGCCTCAAGGTGTGGCAAACAAAGCCTCGATCGCTTGGAACTGCACAACGAGAGCATGAGGGGAAAGAAAAGAGGGTTTGGATTAGAGAAAAGGACTCTCCAAACATGCCAGTTCATCTGTCTGAATTAAATTTGGTGCTTTTCGGCTTCTCTCTCATTCTCACACACGCATATACACACACACACACACACACACACACACACACACACACACACACACACACGTTTTCCCGTGTTTATAGAGGGCAGTTTCTTACCTCTCCAGTAGGGCTGGAACTGTTGATTTTGTTGTTCTTTGTTGTGTTGCCTTGATTTAATAATTATATTAATTAATGATAAGTTTACGATTTAATGTATTTAAGTGTATTTATTTTATTCACGTTTTTTAATAAAAAAGAAAAGCAATCTGTGGGACTTTAGCTAAATCAATCTAAAGTAATAGTCTGAAAAATAATTTTATATAATGTAATAATTTTGCAGTATAATAATTTACTTAATAATTTACAGTAAATGAAAAACAGTTAAGAACAAAATTGTTGCCTAAATAATAAATGACAAATTGCAAATGATTAACATATTTCTTATGACCAATAATTATCATGTGTATTTTTTTCACGGCGTTGTATTTTCATTGTAGGTCATCGTAGTCTATGCAAACATTAAGGCTCAACATGCATGCGAGAGTACCTGAAGGATAAATGTCCTGGTGTGAGTGTTTTTTTTTTTTTTTTTAAGTTTCAAGAGGAGAGTAAACTCTGTTAAAGCAATGTTTAACCTCATAAAAAATATGCTAAATGGCTGGTAGGATCACAGCAGTCACCAGAAGTTAAGTATTGCTCTGTTCATAACAAGTTGTGCTTAAGATAAGTAATTAAAGATAGGGATAAAAGACTCGGATGACCTTTTTTCTTGTTGCCAAGCTCATACATTGCACAGAATGTTGGTATACACCTCAATAGCAGCTTCAGCCAGGGCTTCAGTAATACTCAATTCTTCAAAAGATCTTTTGTACCAACAATTCTTAGCGGTCACATTGCTGTGTGATGTGACCTGCACACTGCTTTTTCGAGACCTTGCCTGCTCGATTAATGTTGTATTTGGCACTATGCCATACTTCTAGGTGCAATATTTATTATTTCTTAGTGAAAAATTATTTCATTAATAATCATTTTAGTATAGTCTGCCCTTTTATAGTAATAAGCACCCATGCTTTTACTTAATGTAATTGTGTTATTAATTTGTATAAATGAAATAACTGTTTTTTTTTTTAATATTCTTTGGAAAATGTATCACTCATACTTTATATTACTTTCAGGATTTCAGTAATTTTACCTCATTTACATCATACTTTTATTGTTATTATTATTATTTATTATTGCCACATACATGATGCTGACTTGGAACAAGTAGCTCTTCCTTTTTAGATCAGTACAGTTTATCTTTCTTATCTTAAGATTTCGTGCAGTCTGGGCTTTTATAGCTGATCTAGTAATGGACAGTCTGCTAGCTCAGAGTAGTAAACTTTGCATCCTTTTATTAAACTTTCAGTTTAGTGCTCACTCTGGTACAAATATAAACCTTAGCATTGATCCCTTTGTTCTTTTTTTCTTTTTCTTTAAATCACTTGTTTTTACTTTGACATGGGTACTTGCCTATAGTAAAACCTGACTTGGGTGTAGCAAGGAAAATATTTTACTTCACAATGTTTTGTCATGGTAGCGCACACTATTGAATTAGTGAACATTACTTGAATTAATTAGTTTTTATATTTTTCAGTTGTTTCCATTTTCTACCTAATGTCCTTATTGTGAATTCTTTTTGGATCATACAAATAAAATTTATAGAGCAAGTATGCCTTCAAGCAAAACCTGTAAAGCCCAGAAAACAGTAATTAAATGAAACAAAGTGAATATTTCATGATGGTAATGCTTTGAGGGTCCTTTGGTTTCAGGAAAAAAAATTGTGCAAAATTGTTTGATAGAAAAATTTGTCAGTAGGTTTTACTGATCATCCTGCAGAACCAACGTTAGTTCTTCTGAGGACTTTGTTGCACCTGCTTCTTTTGTTGCTTGCAAAACCCAACAGCTTCCTTTTTTTCTCTGAAAAGTGGTAATTTATGTAATGTGCCGCGTTTGTTTCTGCCATACAAATATTCGCTTATTTATTTATTTATTTATTTATTTATTTAACATTTACAATTTTTTGTTGGAAAACTAGTGTTTAGAAATCAGAAATGTTTTTTGTACTAACTTGATAATAAAGCCCTAAAATGAAGAAGAAAAAAAAAGTTCTTAAAACTTAAAAGTACTTAAAACACAGGGTACCTAATAACTGTTGCTATTTTATAAAATGTACATGTATTTAAAGAAACGGTTATGTTTAACTGGTACAGCAAGTCAAAGCTTAGTTTTTAGCTTTCCTGAGAAGAACTGACTGAAAAACCTAATGCTGTGGATATAAATTTAAACTAAATTTCATCCCTGGATAGAAGAACCCTGCTGTGATCTTGCAATGTTAAAAAGAGCTGCATTGTGTTACTGTGGAAGCTTCAAGAAAAGGTTTAATTTCTCTGGGGCTTTCAAAATTGCCTGTTTAGATTGTGCAGAGCATTGTTCAAAGCATTCATAAGATACCGCTGCGGCTTGTACGGGACAACCATATGGACTTCCATAACATTGTTACATCCTAATTGCCCTTTTCGACAAGTGCCAATTTCCTTCAAGAGCTAGAGGAGAGGGGAAAGGGGGAGAGTGCTGCGTTGACATGCGTCAATTCCAGTCCCCACCCCCACTCCCCAAAAGAGGAGGAGAGAATTGCTGGGCTGGTTGCAGGCAGAGATGAGGGGTCTCGCTGGATTTGCTTTGGCCTTGCTGGCCTTGTTAGAGCGTCCCCTCTCCCCCAGAGCAGAATGCAGCAGAGGCGCTGTCTCTAATTCCTTCAGCCGATCAATAAGCATGAGTGCTGGGCTGCTCACAGGGTGACTAACCCTTATACCATCTCAGCACCCCGCATCAACATGGGCTAACACTTTGGAGAATTTTTACTGCGATCTTGTGAAGTCTTTTATCAAGGCTTGATTGGTGCTGAGTGTGAGTCAGTAAAGAGTTGTATGTTCATTTACTCTGTGTGGCCAGATGTTTGTGTGCATCTGACAAGAACAGTATGTGCTTTTTGAACATCTAGGTTCAGATCTCACTCTTCTGGGAGGGCTTTACTCTAGGTCAGTGGTTCTCAACTCTATTCCTGGGAGACCAACTGCCCTGCACAGTTTAGTGTTTTCTAATCACCTGATTTAACCAATCAGCTCAATTAACTGTCTTTTTAAAAAAATTTTATTAGTGAGTGTCACGGGGTAGGACAGGACATCAGTTTAAGTTTGGCAACATGGCAGTTGGGATTTACCCATTCAGTTACAAGTACCTGAGCTCACTAATGCTCTTGTATCAGCCATCTTTTCATACCAAATGTGTTTAGTGGGGTTGAAGCCAGGGCTCTGAGAAGACCACTCACGTTCTTCCACTACAGCCTTGGCAAGCCATGCCATCATACCCATGTGCACAAAGTAAATGTGAATTATAATGCTAAAACAGGTTTTGGGCTTGACCTTTTAGGCCTTGTTTACACCTGGCATTAACATAGCCCTGGGTGATCAAATTGTAAGTGATCAGTGATCAGCACGGGTGTGTATGGAGTCAATTGCGTCTCGAAAATCTGATTACTCAAACTGGATTCTGAGGTTGTCTGGGATGCATAGGGCAAATTAACCAATGCTTTATTATAAAATACGGAAAATACTTAGCTAGAAAATACGAAAGCATTGTGAAATAAATGGCAAAGCTACCGGCTGGACAAATATTGTGCTATAACAACAGGGATGACAGCGTAGCTTGATCTGAAAATTGATCAGAATGGTTACTGACCGGTATGAAGCTCTATGCAACCTGGCCTGTCCTTTTGTGATCCAATCACCAAGGATTTGTTAATGCTAGGTGTGAACGGATGTTAATTCCAATAAAGGGAAACTCTAATGCAACACTAATGCAGATTAGTGAAGGCCCTCATATGGATGTGATGGTTATGTCCACATACTTTTGGCCATGTAGTAGATGTGAGAAGTCGTGCCCCTAGAACTTGTACACGTTGAACTTCAAAGCAAGACCTTTTTTAATGCTGTCAGAGTCCTTGACATTAGGGTGATTTTCTGTGTTACATGACATGAAATTTCATTTTAAACACATTTTTCTGTTTTTTTTTCCCCCCAATAACAGTTTAATTGTTTTGGGAAATTGTTCTGAGCATTAGTTTCCATACAGAGTATAAAGCAAAAAAAAAAAGGGGGGGTCTGGTTTGTTGAGGGATTGAAATGAACTGGTGTTTACACTATAAATGACTACAGCCAGTGTATGACTGACTAAAATATGTGACACAGCAGTCTGACAAATTAAGTTATTCATTCTTTTGTGGTTAAATTAAGCAAATACAAAGCACTGTCAGCTCCAGTACTCCATCAGACACTGTTTGTATTTCTGGTGCCGTAGTCTAATCATGTGCTGCTCTGAATAGCTGTGTCCCACACACACACATTTCTTATCTCTTTATCTATTCTAGCAAACTCTATTCTTTCTTTGTCTGGTAAATATAGTTTTTTATGTCAAAATGTATTTAGAATCACACATCTCCATACTTTTGCGGTTTTGTCCAGTTTCATGAACTGTGCAGATTTATTTACATTATAATTTCAGCCATGCATGGTTTGGCTTAATGTCCCAATCTGAGATAATATATTAAACATTCATGCATGTAGTATAAACTGTTAATTATAAAGGTAGGATGGTGGGGTTGTCTTCATGGATAAAAAAAATCAAAAGGCATGCTTTCGATAAGAAATTTAACTTCAGATTAATATAAAACATGTAAGATTGGCAGTTAAGACATTTGCTGGTCTGATGTTGATTTTAAAGAAATTGATTTATAGGTTTGGGAGGTTTTAACTTTAAATTGTGTGGATACAACTTGTTTCTCTGTTTGTTTGCTAGTAAAACCGGCACATGAAACACCTTTCTTTGTAAATTAAGCTATTTCTGCTTCAGTGCCAATGCATGTACATTTATAATGTTCTCCCACAGGTGCTCCCATGAGCTTCAGGGTCTCCTGTGCTCCGGGGTTGTTATACCACAATACAAACCACACATGAATGCACAGCACTAGTGTTGAAAAAGGATTCAGCTCGCGCCCTCTTGTTGGAAACTAGCAGCCTCTCTGCGCTGCATTAAATTATGGGCTAAGAGATGTTAATACGACACACATTTAGGGTATAGCGCTAGCAGATGATTTTGCTTTGTATTCCTATATTTTATTGTAGAATATCTTCACTAGATACAATAAAAAATTTATCTGTTATGATATTGTAGGACTAAAAACACATCACGCAAAATTTCTTGTTAAAATACACACACAATGCACTTATAGTCATTCAGATACTCAGGTTGCCTGTAGATGAGTTATACATGGAGGGCAGATCAACTTTAATCCCCGTTTTATTTTAGGTGATGTCACCCAGAGGTCACGCTGTGGGATTACTCTGGGATTGTCTCTCCATGATGCTCCAACACCTCGATTCTTTATTTATTTACCAGTGTGGCCCTAGAGAATTCTCCAAGTACAGAGTCATATTTATCCGTTATTTAAGGAGAGTGGGCCACACATACAGGAGTGTGTGTGTGTGTGTGTGTGTGTGAGAGAGAGAGGGGAGGGGGGTTGGTGCGATCCAGCTGATGGAATGTCTCTGCTTGCTGATGGCCTTCCAGATCAATACAACACAATTGTGTTGTCCAGGCTGAGAGACTAGGAGCGCCATGGTGGCACTTATGGGGTGATCGCCTCTGATGAAGTCTTTATTAGACTCTATTGACAGATTCATTTTAGCGCTCTCTCCCATGTCTGCGCACTTCTTTTCAGTCCCCCTCTCTCGCCGTAAAAGTAATAGACACTAAGCCCACCCTTAAAAGTTCCCAGCTCTTGTGATATGATTTAGCACAATAGTTATTACACCAACTGTTTTTGAAAGCTTAGCGAATATTTCTTTGACTAGTTGTTCAAAGTTACTTTCTGTTTGCTTTTTACATAGACTGAAATAGAAGGTACTCAAGTAGTCTATTCTTAAATGCAACATCCTTTTCAAAGAATTGTCAGTGCATGAATTCTTCTCCAATGCAGCATCAAGCATGTCTCTAGAGAGTGCAAAGGGCGCTCTGGTCCCATAGAAATGGCTTGCAGCTGAAGATTTGGTTTTGGAGGCTCGTCTGAGAGCGACCTGGCCGAAGATCAAGCACGGAACAATTAAAAAATTTCCACACTTTGTTTTATTTCCAAACAAGCCTCGGGCGTATTAGATATCACAGCTAATATTCAGTAGTCACATGTGTCCATCTTACTGTAGGCTTTGAAGTCACAAGTTGCTTTTTTATGAAGTAAATATTCTAGAGAGCCCTAATCCAGGCCATATTAAAATGGCAAGCAGAGCTTCAGCTTAGCTTTTTCACAGCGTTTTGTGACTTGGCTAATTTTTCCCTTGTTGTTTTAACTGGTTTGTGTTTTGTAACCTCTCACCCTCATCTCACTGTGGCTTTCAGAAGAGCTGCTTCCCATTCCTGGATGGATTGGCCCGAGGTGCTTTCCCATCCACACATCCAGCTCAGAGGCGCATACTGGACGTGCAGTGTGTAGTGTGCTGCTGCTGCTGCTGTGATTTTCTGGCTCTTTGAGCTTAGGGGTTTATGTGCGCTAGGCTCTGATGTTTTTTACTGAGACCTCATCAGTACTAAATTCTGTGATTGTAGATGTAGATTTTTATGATATTTTTGGTAGTAGTTAAAATTTTACACTAAGTGAAACTTTGTTCTATATAAAAGGTTGTTAGATCATTTTTTCTACCTCAAAGCCTTTAATATGTTTTATTTAAATCTTAAAATTTGCCCTCGGTGCCATTTTCATGCTTTTTATTAGACCAAAATCCCCATCCATTATGAGAAAATGTTTTTCTTTTACAGTTGTTTCTCCATTGAGACATTTCATTAATGTCAAATCCTACATTCTCTACCACTGCTTTAGCAAAGCTTCTAGAAATTGAATTGTAGTAAGATATCCCACACTGCTGGCGAATTAGACCTGCCCAAGGAAATTTTGCTTCGCTTGCTTTCGAACTCTCACTGTTTTACCTTTTCCCCTCTTGTCCCTCTTTATCTGTGGATACATTTTTTCCCACCTTGTAGCAGACCTCTAGGATTTTTAACATCATCTTCAACTCCATGTAGATGTGTCATGTTTCTATCATCATTAATATTGTGGCTCATTCCTAGGTTGCTTAGGATAAGTAAGGAAGTGCTCTTAAAACATAAGTGACCTAAAGGAGGCTGATTTTATAACATGCACTGATATCTAATTTATTTTTCAGACCTCTCTGAAGTGGAGCCCAATGTTTTTCTTCGGCCCTTCTTGGAAGTTGTTCGCTCTGAGGACACAACTGGACCAATCACAGGCCTTGCCCTCACTTCTGTCAACAAGTTCCTTTCTTACGGCCTTATAGGTATAGTTTATTTGATGTTATTTCCCTGTAAATATGTTGTAATTCAGTGTGGTATTTTATTTAAATTTATTAGAAGGATTTTGATTTCTGCGAGCTAAAAACAAGTAACATCCATTTCTAAGAAATACACCAATCAGCTATAACATCAAACGATTAACACTAAAATCGTGCGTGCGTGTGTGGAATTAGCCCCTCGCCTCGTCTTAAACAGTAAAACTCCTTCTGTCTCCCACACCTCGCTTTTTAAGTTTCACAACTAACATACACAATGCAAACACTGTTTTAACGGGGGAAAAAAAGAAATCTCTCTAATGATACTCGCGTGAGCATATTAACGGAAACACTGCTGTAAAGTAAAAAATAAAAAATAACAAATGAACTAGCACCTTACCTTTGAAAAGAATCGCGACAGAGTTTTCTGTGTAAATAAAGCGTGTGTGTAAAGCGCCCTGGAGATCTGTGTGTGTTTCGGTGTCAAATTACACGCACACACACACACAAAGTAAGTGTGTGTGTGTCGGTGTGTGTGTGTCGGTGTGTGTGGGGCACAGTGTCAAATTACGCGTGCAGACAGAAGAAAGAGGGAGATGTTGATTATAAAAGACGAGCACTAAGACGCAGCAGTGGACTCTTATTTTGACACGGGACGCAGCAGGAGAGACCCATAATTCCCGCAGCGCAAGAGAGATCACTTGCCGCTCGGTGTCAAAATAAGAGTCGCATGCGTGCTGCATGATACTCGGCGCTCGTAAACTAATACTTGCTCGGTTTCCGATTAAAAATCTTTGCTCGGTTTGCAGAACACTCGTAAACCATGTTACTCGCAATTCGAGGTACCACTGTAGACAGACAGATAGACCTTCTCATTCAAAGAGTTTTTTTTATTGTGCTCTTTAGCCCAAACAAGTCTCTTCTGCTTGTTGCCTGTACTTAGCAATGGTTTCTTAGCAGATATTCTACCATGAAGGCCTGATTCACACAGTCTCCTCTTAACAGTTGTTCTAGAGATGTGTCTGCTGCTAGAACTCTGTGTGGCATTGACCTGGTCTCTGATCTGAGCTGCTGTTAACCTGCAATTTCTGAGGCAGTTGACTCGGATGAATTTATCCTCTGCAGCAGAGGTGACTCTTGGTCTTCCTTTCCTGGGGCGGTCCGCATGTGAGCCAGTTTCTTTGTAGCGCTTGATGGTTTTTGTGACTGCACTTGGGGACACTTTCAAAGTTTTCCCAATTTTTCGACTGACTGACCTTCATTTCTTAAAGTAATGATGGCCACTCGTTTTTTTTCTTCACTTAGCTGCTTTTTTCTTGCCATAATACAAATTCAACCTCTTTGAATGAGAAGGAGTGTCCAAACTTTTGGTCTGTACTGTATGTATGTATGCAGCTAGCGCTACAGTTTCTGAAGTATAGGGCTGTGTCAGAAACCAACGCTCCAGATGTAAGTCATCCATAATTTTTCTGTAATCTTCCATAAATAGTGGGGGGTTGTTGCATAAATAATATGACAGCGCTTGTCAAGCAACTGTATGGTTTGCACAACAAAATAGAGATGGAGAGACCTGCTGTGACCTGAAGTGCTGCAATTGCAACTAGGAGTTACTTGACCCATATATATATATATATATATATATATATGGGATTCACATGTATGAGTTTCTATAGCAACCAGTCTGGGGTTGTCCAGAAGACAGGCCGTCTTGTCATAGGAGGGGTCCTATATGCGCACACACATGGCAGGGCTTCTGTTGTATACTTTATATGGCTATAATATAAAGTATAGGTTGTTTATTTTTAATTAAGGTTATTTCTAATGTAATTTTGTTAAGGTTGTTTATATTTATTACATTTTTTAAATAATATATATATATATTTTTTTAAATAATTTTTCAGTACGCACACACTCAGTGAAAGCTTTAATCTTTGCTTTAATCCCAAGTGAACCCCTGAAGAGCGTGATCTCTTAATGCAGTTGTATGAGTTTGTGATTAAATGACCTTTTGGCATGCAAGTAATTTTATGCTGACTGACAGGTTATGCTCATTCACTCTCTCCTAATCTGCTATGAAGAGTGACATTATCATTACTTTAAATTAGCATTCCACAGACGTAACACACACCACTACTTACGGATCACTGTTTTATTGTTCTGTCTGTACAGGCTGATTCCTAGATTTTGCTCTCACTAATTCAGCTCCTCTGTCTTCAAAGCGGAGTACAGTGAGCCTGAAATGAGTTGGTTTACTGACTTAATGATGCTTCCTATATCCAGTAATCATAATTCACTGCATGAAGAGCACTGCCATCTATTGGTTAAATATGGAAATCCAGTCACATTTGGGATTCCTATCTGCATACCAAGGTTTAAAAAAAAAAAAAAATTATGTAGAGTTCTGCTTTTTTCCTGTTCTTAATTGCAAGAGATAGAACGCTCTTTAAACAGTGTGTACTATCTAGTGCTCGTCTCCCGAGACATACAGCATGTGCTTTTTATCAACCAGTCCCTGGTGACATGTCTCGCTGTCTCTCACGCCGTGTGTACAGTGAGACCTGAGCCCTTCTAGCGTGCTGGGGGGTCTGTGATTGTGTGAGTGAGTTCATTTGCCGAGGGTTTAATTCTCCTCAAATCTCAGGCCTGAGGTAGGCTGACTCTAGGGGATGGCCGCACTGACAGATTTCCATATCCAACTTTTCCCACTTTCCCGTTCTCTTTTCCCGATTCCATCACGCTAAGGCTTTACCTGCAGTGGCTAGTCAGTGAGCGAGGATTCATGCACACTGAGGATTTCAGTGGACTTTTTAATGAATGATGATGCATGTAAGACATTCAACAAAAACTTCATGTTATTTGGTGGTTTGAGTTTAAAATAAAGAAAATGTTATCTGATTTTTATACAGTTTATCCAGAAAAGAAATTACCGTAATGCTAATTTATCAGCATCTGTTTTTTTCATTTTAAGGATGTGCATCATACATGCTGTTCCATGGTGTGGCATTCTCAGTAAAAGTGTCTGAACGTACTTCGATTTTCTCTCTTACTACACGACAGCTGTTTGAGCCCCACACTCACACATGCACACAGTTCCTCAGCCCCACCCGCACTGCTGTTATTTCAACAAGGACTCTGCCGCCTGTCTGTGTAGCCGGTGCCAAGTGAGGATTAGTATTTTAGATGACTTCTAATGTTGTGCTGAATAGCCCATAGCTCTGGTTTCCGTGGAGATTGGGCATTTGGAAGAACGTCTCATGTTTATTGGGGCGCTTGTTTCTATATAAGCGCTAAATTCACTAGTGCTCATAAACCTTTCTTGCCTCGTGGTCTCTATAAATGGTCTTAAGAATGGACGATTTAGGAATGGGTTAAGGGGTTTCCTATATTTTCTTAATAAATTTTATGTTCCTTGTTAACCTCATTTGTAATAAATTTTTATTTTTTGCATATCCATTTCAGTATTCATTGGTAACATTGGGGTGCAAGAGTTATTCTCCATAATTAAATAAATCTCAGAAAATTGTCTGGCTTTTCAAGCATGATGTTTGAAGCAGCAGAAAAGGTAGAAGGCTACCTTTTCTTTGCTGCTTCCTCCTTTGTGTAGTTAATAATAAAATTAATTTTCTATCGTCTCGGTACTCTACCTGGAGCAAGCGCCATGGGTTCTACTCCAAACAGCCTGTGCTTATTGGTTAATGAAATACTTTTTAACTGTGTTGGGAAAGAAAAGCAGCCTGGCTCCAGCTTGCTTTCTGGCCCAGCTTAGGTTTCAAAACACTGAGTCTTGTTGCCTAGACAGCCAATTTACCCACCTGCCCACAAAGGACACATCTGGTGATTAGATGTCAGATGGTTGTGATAGACCCTTCTCTTGGAGTACTGTGAAAGGAAAGGGTGTGATGGGATGAGTAAACTACATGTGTGAGATTTATTGTTTAATATCCTTTCATTATTTTATGCTTTGACACTTCATCATAGTCAGTGCATCTTCTCAATGCACTATTTGTTTGTTGATCCATATGAAACTCTTGAAGATTTAAGAAAAGCTTACTTCTTTAAAATCTTTTAATGTTTTAAAACTCTTCCCCATTCCAGATGCCAATCATGAAGGAGCAGCAGAGGCGATTGAGAACATGGCTGATGCAGTCACTCATGCCAGATTTGTGGGGACAGACCCGGCCAGTGATGAAGTGGTACTTATGAAAATCCTCCAGGTAATGGCTTGACAAAACTTCAACGCTCACCCAGACTGTGCCTGAAGAAAATTAAGTAGGGCTGAGCGACCTACAATGGAAAGTCAGTGTTCCACAGTGCACTGTAGTGAGGTCTAACGGATATAATCAGACTGTAACCACTTCTATCACACTAATGAGTAGTTTAAAAAAGTTTTATTTTATTATTTTATTATTAACTGATTTGTGTCTGAGAGACTGAAGTCTTATCCGGGATCTATTCTACCTTTTCATCTAGTGTTCTTAGGATACAGACATTGTTAATATCATTATATTTTTTTAATGAGCCACACAATGTACATCATGTACTGTGAATGCGTTAGGATGATTTTCCCAACTCACTATTCCCTCACTTAAAGTAAAAAATGTTTTAATGATGTTTCAGGTTCTAAGGACTTTGCTGCTGACTCCAGTGGGTGCCCATCTGACTAACGAGTCCGTGTGTGAGATCATGCAGTCCTGCTTCCGCATTTGCTTTGAGATGAGACTAAGTGGTAAGACAAGCAACTGAGGTTGCTACAGTCCCCTTGAAACATTATTACCAACTATATATATATATATATATACATATACATACACACACACACACACACACACACACACACACACACACACACGTGGACAAAATTGTTGGTACCCTTCGGTCAATGAAAGAAAAACTCACAATGGTCACAGAAATAACTTTAATCTGACAAAAGTAATAATAAATAAGAATTCTATGAATGTTAACCAATGAAAGTCAGACATTGCTTTTCAACCATGCTTCAACGGAATTATAAAAAAAAAAATGAACTCATGGAACAGGCCTGGACAAAAATGATGGTACCCCTAACTTAATAGTTTGTTGCACAACCTTTTGAGGCAATCACTGCAATCAAACGATTCCTGTAACTGTCAATGAGACTTCTGCACCTCTCAGCGGGTATTTTGGCCCACTCCTCATGAGCAAGCTGCTCCAGTTGTTTCCGGTTTGAAGGGCGCCTTTTCCAGACAGCATGTTTCAGCTCCTTCCAAAGATGCTCAATAGGATTGAGGTCAGGGCTCATAGAAGGCCACTTTAGAATAGTCCAATGTTTTCCTCTTAGCCATTCTTGGGTGTTTTTAGCTGTGTTTTGGGTCATTGTCCTGTTGCAAGACCCATGACCTGCGACTGAGACCCAGCTTTCTGACACTGGCCAGCACATTTCTCTCTAGAATCCCTTGATAGTCTTGAGATTTCATTGTACCCTGCACAGATTCAAGACACCCTGTGCCAGATGCAGCAAAGCAGCCTCAGAACATAACAGAGCCTCCTCCATGTTTCACAGTAGAGACAGCGTTCTTTTCTTGATATGCTTCATGAACATAGAGCTGATTTGCCTTGACACAAAGTTTCATTTTTGTCTCATCTGTCCATAGGACATTCTCCCAGAAGCTTTGTGGCTTGTCAACATGTAGTTTGGCATATTCCCGTCTGGCTTTTTTATGATTTGTGTTCAACAATGGTGTCCTCCTTGGTCGTCTCCCATGTAGTCCACTTTGGCTCAAACAACGACGGATGGTGCGATCTGACACTGATGTTCCTTGAGCATGAAGTTCACCTTGGATCTCTTTAGAAGTCTTTCAGGGCTCTTTTGTTACCATTCAGATTATCCGTCTCTTTGATTTGTCATCAATTTTCCTCCTGCGGCCCACGTCCAGGGAGGTTGGCTACAGTCCCATGGATCTTAAATTTCTGAATAATATGTGCAACTGTAGTCACAGGAACATCTAGCTGCTTGGAAATGGTCTTATAGCCTTTACCTTTAACATGCTTGTCTATAATTTTCTTTCGAATCTCCTGAGACGACTCTTTCCTTTGCTTCCTCTGGTCCATGTTGAGTGTGGTACATACCATGTCACCAAACAACACAGTGACTACCTGGAGCCCTATATATAGGCCCACTGACTGATTACAAGATTGTAGACACCTGTGATGCTAATTAGTGGACACACCTTGAATGAACATGTCCCTTTGGTCACGTTATTTTCAGTATTTTCTAGGGGTATCATCATTTTTGTCCAGGCCTGTTCCATGAGTTTATTTTTTAAAATAATTCTCTTGAATCATGGTTGAAAAGCAATGTCTGACTTTCATTGGTTAACATTCATAGAATTTTTTAAAATTATTACTTTTGTCAGATTAAAGTTATTTATGTGACCATTGTGAGTTTTTCTTTCATTGACCGAAGGGTACCAACAATTTTGTCCACGTGTGTGTGTGTGTATGTATATATGTGTGTGTATATATACACACACAAGAGTGAATAAGACAACCACCAGTGCAATCTTGGTTATTATATTGACATTTTCAGCTGTTGTGTTGGCACAGTTAAATCTTCAATGCTGACCCAGTGTATGTTAGACTGCAGTTCACAGCTCCCTGCCCCCCAGTCCCTGAGCATGGTGCTAATAAAGCCTAGCACTAATCCTAGCCAAACAGAGCGGGACTCTCGGGTCCTGAGCTACTGCTGCTTTCACTTTTCTAAGCTAACCTCCTGCTCACTCCATCCGTGCTTTTTTTTTGCCCTTCGCAGAGCTGCTGAGGAAATCAGCCGAACACACGCTGGTGGACATGGTGCAGCTGCTCTTCTCCAGGTAACCAGAGAGAGGGGAATGGATGAGTGTGGAAGAGAAAGACAGCAAGTGAGGGGGTTGGAGGGGATTAAGGACCCAGTTGTCTGCTGGTGTAAACATAATCAAACCGAACCTGAGACCAAACACAGCAGGAACTTGTTTTGTGTCCTTAACGGTTTCCAATTTCACTCTCAGATGATTCCCTAGATTTTCCACTTCCGATGTACAAAAGGTTCTTTGGCAGTCGAACGCTAATGAGATTGCGATGCTGCAAAGCTTTTGCAGGATTCAGAACTGTTTTTTTATGTTGTGTCGGGGAGAGAACCCTCCCACAGAGAGAAACTGCGAGTGGCGTTTACGAAAAAAACTGGCTTTGATTTAGATTTTGTCTTTACTTAGTGCACTATTGCACTGCAATGAATGTCATCAAATTTTGCACAGCATCACTTTGTCCTGCCTTTCAGGTCATAGTGCTCTGCTTCTCTAATGCAATAACATGATTATGGGATGGCATTTATCAGAGGTGTGTATCCGTGGAGACAGCACTTGTATTAGGCTTCCAGTCACATCCCACACAGACAAGAGAATGAGCCTACAAAGCAACCTGGTCTACCATCTGCATATAGATGAGAACTGTATATACACACACGCACACACGCACACGAAAGTTACATACACAAATGTCATCTTTTGAATAAAAACAAATCATAGTTTGTGTGAAAGCTTTTTTGTAACAAATAATATGCTCAAGCCCAGTGTCCTTGATAGGACCATCAGTCACCTGTTTATATGGGATTTTATAATTAGGCACATTTTTGTCACTTTTTAGTATGCATGCGCACACACACCTTTGCTCCTGTTATGCTTGTATTATTTCTTAGACCCTCTTGTCCATGACGTCTTTCTATAAAGGGGGAAAACGCATTAACAATGAGTATGTATTTGTGTGTGCATGCATGTATTTCTGTATGCACTCATGTAAGGGAGAAAGAGCAGTAATAAACAGTGGATGTCATGTATGTCCGCATGCGCATGTGTGGCAAAGTGAGGGATAGAGTAATGAGCAGCAGATCTTATTGAGTGCTCAGGAGGAGGCTTAAGCAGCCTGCTGAAAGCATTAAGGATGTTAATCTGTTGGACTCACAGATCATCCAATAATTGAGCCAGCAAGACAACACTCTATTAACACAGAGCAGAGTTAACATCAGGTCTCGTCTCTCCCACTGTGTGAGAGGTGATGGCTTATTTAAGGCAAAGCTGCAGAGTCCACACAACGCACCATGAGAACATCATCTCGTCTAATTCAGCTAATGAACTGGCCGCACAGGTCAAAAAGTCATGACACTTGAACAAAGATGGCAGCTCCTCTGACATATTGTCTTCCAACCAGACCTGAATGGCCTCTTGGAACGAACAAGACTTTTAATTTGGTCCAGCTGGATAAAAACCAGATTCCACCAGTTTTTAATCCCAGCTAAAAACTACTTTCCACATATAGTTATGTTGTGAAAAATGTCAGTGTTTTGTGTCCAAATACAGCTTACTTTTCTGTAAATAAATTCTCAAAGAGAGAAAGGTATTAAAAAATATCAATCATATACTCATGTACAGTTCTCTCATTCTATTCTTATTGCAGATTACCACAGTTTAAAGAGGAGGCTAAAAGTTTTGTGGGGACCAACATGAAGAAGGTAAATATCAAAGATGTGATGAGTGATTTGAATTGACTGTCTCAGTTGACTTTGTCTCATCTGTCTGCTTCCTCCACGGTGCCTTAATCTTAGACCGGCTTCCCTTACATCTGTTCTCCCTACACAGCTTTGTACAATGATACAGCTCATTTATCCTCATGTCCCATCGTTTAGCTCTTCCATTAATCATTCCTCCTGACGTTGACAAATATCATATCGTATTATAGTTATATTAATATGATTGACTGTGCTGCATCTACCAACTTTACCTTCCAGTTGCTATGACTCAGTGTCTGTGTCTTTCTTTCCCATAGTACCTTTCTTTGCTGGTTCTTTTCTACAGATCCCAGGCTGTATCCTGGACACACAAGATCTTATTAATGCAGATCACCCTAGAAACAGCAGTCAGAGTGGTTTAGACAGGGTACTTTTTGTTTATGTAAAGCGGAAGTAGTGATTGGGCTACAGCTAGTGCATTTAAATACGCTGAGAGGCATGGCTTTAAGCATTGAATGCATGGGGTTTTTGAAGTACATTCTAAATGACAAATGCTGTAGCGAATTTAAGTTATAATTTTAAAAGTAAATTTACTTGATATAGTAAAGATAGTCTATGTATAAAATAAATAATAGAATGCTTGTGTTGTTCATGTTGATACAATACTATTTAGAATATCTAGCAAGGTAACACAACTATTTAACAGAATTGCTTGCGTTACCCTGAGATCTGTGGCTCTCTGGTTCACACTGTCTGTGAATTAAGATTAATACAGTGTTACAGTGAAGGTCTCCATAATCACACCTAGACATGAAGAAGTTTTCAGAGGACAAACACAAATCAACATACTTTTCACTGACTATACGGTTTTTACATATACTGTTAATATGTCATATTTATTGTATCGTATATGTTATATAGTACATGCTCCTACTTTCTTAATGTAGACTTTATATCCTGCACACTATGAATGTGATGATTGTGTTTTTGTCTGCCGTATGTAAAACACGTCTTACGTGTTCTGAAAAATGCCGTAGGTTCTCTTTTGTGTTTATGAGGTTGTTTGACAAGTTTTGTGTTGGAGAGCCTTTTATGTCTGTGACTGTATGCCTTCATAGGAATTGCATGCATGTTTCAGTATGTAGTACATAGAATGCTACCAAGTACTCACTTTTGGTAGGTGTCTGTCTGCGTCTGTCTGTCTCTGCGTCTGTCTGTCTCTGCGTCTGTCTGTCTCTGCGTCTGTCTGTCTCTACGTCTGTCTCTGTCTCTACGTCTGTCTGTCTGTCTGTGCGTCTATCTGTCTGTGCGTGCGTCTATCTGTCTGTGCGTGCGTCTGTCTGTCTGTCTGTCTGTCTGTGCGTGCGTGCGTGCGTCTGTCTGTGCGTGCGTGCGTGCGTCTGTCTGTGCGTGCGTGCGTGCGTCTGTCTGTGCGTGCGTGCGTGCGTCTGTCTGTGCGTGCGTGCGTGCGTCTGTCTGTGCGTGCGTCTCTCTGTGCGTGCGTGCGTTTGTCTGTGCGTGCGCGCGTCTGTCTGTGCGTGCGCGCGTCTGTCTGTGCGCGCGTCTGTCTGTGCGTGCGTCTGTCTGTCTGTGCGTGCGTGCGTCTGTCTGTGCGTGCGTGCGTCTGTCTGTGCGTGCGTGCGTGCGTCTGTCTGTGCGTGCGTCTGTCTGTGCGTGCGTGCGTCTGTCTGTCTGTCTGTGCGTGCGTCTGTCTGTGCGTGCGTCTGTCTGTCTGTGCGTGCGTGCGTCTGTCTGTCTGTGCGTGCGTGCGTCTGTCTGTGCGTGCGTGCGTGCCTCTGTCTGTGCGTGCGTGCGTGCCTCTGTCTGTGCGTGCGTGCGTGCCTCTGTCTGTGCGTGCCTCTGTCTGTGCGTGCCTCTGTCTGTGCGTGCCTCTGTCTGTGCGTGCCTCTGTCTGTGCGCGCCTCTGTCTGTCTGTCTGCGCGCCTCTGTCTGTCTGTCTGTGCGTGCGTGCGTGCGTGCCTCTGTCTGTCTGTGCGTGCGTCTGTCTGTCTGTCTGTGCGTGCGTGCGTCTGTATGTGCGTGCGTGCGTGCATCTGTCTGTCTGTGCGTGCGTGCGTCTGTCTGTCTGTCTGTCTGTGCGTGCGTGCGTGCGTCTGTCTGTCTGTGCGTGCGTCTGTCTGTTTGCGTGCGTCTGTCTGTCTGTCTGTCTGTGCGTGCGTGCGTGCATCTGTCTGTGCGTCTGTCTGTCTGTGCGTGCGTCTGTCTGTCTGTGCGTGCGTCTGTCTGTTTGCGTGCGTCTGTCTGTCTGTCTGTCTGTCTGTCTGTGCGTGCGTGCGTGCGTGCATCTGTCTGTGCGTCTGTCTGTCTGTGCGTGCGTCTGTCTGTCTGTGCGTGCGTCTGTCTGTCTGTGCGTGCGTCTGTCTGTCTGTGCGTGCGTCTGTCTGTCTGTCTGTGCGTGCGTCTGTCTGTCTGTCTGTGCGTGCGTCTGTCTGTCTGTGCGTGCGTCTGTCTGTCTCTGCGTGCGTCTGTCTGTCTGTCTGTCTGTGCGTGCGTCTGTCTGTTTGCGTGCGTCTGTCTGTCTGTCTGTCTGTGCGTGCGTGCGTGCGTGCATCTGTCTGTGCGTCTGTCTGTCTGTCTGTGCGTGCGTCTGTCTGTGCGTGCGTCTGTCTGTCTGTGCGTGCGTGCGTCTGTCTGTCTGTGCGTCTGTCTGTCTGTCTGTGCGTGCGTCTGTCTGTCTGTGCGTGCGTGCGTGCGTGCATCTGTCTGTGCGTCTGTCTGTCTGTCTGTGCGTGCGTCTGTCTGTGCGTGCGTCTGTCTGTCTGTGCGTGCGTGCGTCTGTCTGTCTGTGCGTCTGTCTGTCTGTCTGTGCGTGCGTCTGTCTGTCTGTGCGTGCGTGCGTCTGTCTGTCTGTGCGTGCGTGCGTGCGTCTGTCTGTCTGTGCGTGCGTGCGTGCGTCTGTCTGTCTGTGCGTGCGTGCGTCTGTCTGTCTGTGCGTGCGTGCGTCTGTCTGTCTGTCTGTGCGTGCGTCTGTCTGTCTGTCTGTGCGTGCGTCTGTCTGTCTGTCTGTGCGTGCGTCTGTCTGTCTGTCTGTGCGTGCGTCTGTCTGTCTGTCTGTGCGTGCGTGCGTCTGTCTGTCTGTGCGTCTGTCTGTCTGTGCGTGCGTCTGTGTCTCTGGGTGTGTGTGTCTGTGCGTGCGTCTGTGTCTCTGGGTGTGTGTCTGTGCGTTCGTGCGTGCGTCTGTGTCTCTCTGTCTGTCTTCGTGCGTGCGTCTGTGTCTCTGGGTGTGTGTCTGTGCGTTCGTGCGTGCGTCTGTGTCTCTGTGTGTGTGTCTCTGTGTGTGTGTGTGTGTATATCTGTGTGTATGAGCCCTGTGCATGGTGGTGTGCACTTCGCTGTCTTGCTTCTGTACTGTCTGCATGTGTAATGTGTTCATCACTAATCCCGGGGTATGCCCCTTCTCTCCCGAGGCTTACAATATCTTGTGGAAAAATAAACGAGTCCAGGTAAGGAGAAGAGATTGCAGTCAATAATCAGTGTAACCTCCTCCATCCTATCTCCTTCCTGACCCATGATTTTCCAGTTTTTCCACTGTTGTATGTGAATGACATATTTTATTTAAATGTCGGAAAGATAAAGACAGGCTGTATAGAGCAGGTGTTTCATGGTGTGGCTCTGCAAAGATGGTGGGTTACTTTAGCCTAGCACCAACTTTGAATTTGTGTCACTTTATAGACCGAAAATATACCTCCATAATATTGGAAAATATACCTCCATAATTTTAACACACCTGGTTAAGATGTGTTAAAAGCCTAAAAATAAATTCCGTTTTTTTTTTTTTTTTTTTTTTGGATTTTTCCCCGATTTTCTCCCTAATTTAGTCGTGTCCAATTCCTCCCCGTCACTAGGGGGCTCCCACATTAAGGCTGCTACTACCACTCAGCCGGGAGGGCCGAAGACTATCACGTGTTTCCTCCGAACCACGTGACGCCAGCCGACCGCATCTTTTCGAACTGCTCGCTCGCGCACCGTTGGGGGCGGCGTAACACACTCGGAGGACAGCGCTATCCGCTCCTTTTGTTGCGCGAGCTCACAGACGCCCCTGACTGGCTGTAGTGCCGTGATTAATGTGGGAGCACTAAGTACCTCTCATCCCTCCCCTCTGAGAGAGCTCGGCCAATCAGCTCTCTCTAGACCTCCGGCTGCGAGAGGTTACAGCACCACCCGGGATTCGAACGAGCGCTTTAACCACTGCGCCACTCGGAGGCCCATAAATTCCGTTTTTATTGCAGAAGCATATTGTCACACTGAAAATTGCAGAAAAATATACAGTGAATATAAAGTGAATTTTAAGGGGAAATAAAAATCCTATAACCTGTTCCACAATTATTGGCACCCCTAACAATTCCTAGAAAATAAATGTAATTGAAGTATTTCTGTCATTTCTACAGTAGTTTACAAAGTTGATCAGAGTATCTAGGAACATTTAATTAGTAATTTATCTCTTCCTGCTTCCCTGGGGTATAAATATGACGTGACACAGAGGCCATTTCTCTTATCCACTCAACATGGGAAAGACAAAGGAACACACCATTCAAGTAAGGCAGATGTGTGTCGACCTTTGCAATGGGTAC
This sequence comes from Clarias fuscus, assembly GCA_030347435.1. Lineage (NCBI taxonomy): Eukaryota > Metazoa > Chordata > Actinopteri > Siluriformes > Clariidae > Clarias > Clarias fuscus. The sequence goes on along the minus strand of CM059211.1, from coordinate 21,682,381 downwards.
AAGAAAATAACCACCCGCCAGCACCTGCCCATATCTATTGTGAGAGGAATCATTTAGATGTTTTGAAAAACTGGAACAGTAGTAAACAAGCCTGGACGAGGACGCAAGTTTATTTTGCCTCCACGCACATTGAGGAGGATGGTAAAAGAAATAAAAAATTCTCCAAAGCTCACTGTTAAAGAACTGCAGCATCTTGGGGTTTCAAAGTCTCCAAAACAACCATCAGACGCTATCTACATGCCAACAAGCTCTTTGGGAGGCATGCAAAGAAAAAAACCTTTTCTCAGTCACAATCATAAACGCAAACATTTGGAGATAGAGCTTTTTGGCAACAAACACTCTAAGTGGAACACAAAAGTTGAGTATGCAGAAAAGCTCCTCATGTCCACTGTGAAGTATGGGGGAGGATCGGTGATGCTGTGGGGCTGTTTCTCTTCCAGAGGCCCTGGGATCCTTGTTAGGGTGCATGGCATCATGAATGCTTTGAAATACCAGGACATTTTCTGGTGGCCTCTGCCCGAAAGCTGAAGATGGGTCGGCACTGGGTCTTTCAGCAAGATAATGGCCCAAAACATGTGGCCAAATCTACACAGAAATGGTTCACCACACACAGAATTAAGCTCCTCCCATGGCCATCTCAGTCCCCAGACCTCAACCCCATTGAAAACCTGTGGAATGAGCTGAACAGGAGAGTGCAGAGGAGAGGAGTCAGGTCACTGGATGATTTAGAGACATTGTGCAAAGAGGGAATGGTCGAAGTGTTCTCTAATCTTGTGATACATTATAGGATAAGATTAGGTGCTGTTTTGTTGGCAAAAGAGGGTTGTACAAAGTATTAAACATCAGGGGTGCTAATAATTGTGGCACCCATGATTTGATGTAAAATACTTATTTCTTAATGTGGGATTTAATAAATGCACTTGAATTAAAGGATGGAATTTCCTTTTTTTCCATTGTGGTCCTATGTTATTGAGAACAAAACTGAATTTTTTAGAAGCTAAAGAACACATTTTAACCAGGGGTGCCAATAATTATGGATGGCTGTGTGTGTGTGTGTGTGTGTGTGTGTGTGTGTGTGTGTGTGTGTGTGTGTGTGTATGAGACCAGATATTATTGTAGATGAGTTCTTAAGTTTTTACATGTCAGGAATTTATCATTGCATGTTCATCTACTCCTTTCTTGTCACTTCTTGTCTTGCCTATGTAAGTTATGTCAGCATCTGAGGATTGCTTCCACACAGAGCTTATTTGAGATTATCTGTATCTTGACAAATGCATGTGGATTATATTCCAGAGGATGCTGTTATCATTTTTTAAATATTTAATTTTTTTTGTTTTTGTGTCCTGCACTTTAATTTAGTTGTAATTTTTTTTCCAAGCTGAAGATGCGTGCTGGCGGAATGACAGAGTCATCCAAGTGGAAGAAACAGAAGCGTTCTCCTCGTCCCTCTCGTCACCTGGATATGGTTCGCAGCTCCTCAGGACAGATGGACCAGGCTCAGCTCAGCGCTTTCAGCAACAACCTCTCAGGTAAACTTTTAGCTTAGACACAGTTGGATATCTTCCACCTGAATACAAATTAGTTTTACTTGTCTAACGGCTGGTGAAATACTCAGTGTACATTTACCACACAAATCCCTAAAAATGCCATGCAATAGTTCTGAAGACAGACTGATTATGGCCTGTTTTTAATTGATCTTTCAAAAAAAAAATTCTATCTGTCAGTTAAATGGCCTGGGCACAGTGGCTCTTTAGTTAACATGCGATGTACATTTTCTAATGTGTGACATGTTTTTCCAAATCTTGTTATTCAAGGGTCAGTGTGGGTCATAGTGTGAAGTGGACACCACTGCTTATGAGGGATGAAATGGATTCTAGTACTCTGCAGGTGGCGTTGTTGATGTGGCGATTGCCATTGTCCCTGTCTAAATGGCAGATTTTTAGGTGTCAGTCCTATTAGATGTCTGTTCTTCACTAGGTCTGTTCCTTCACTCTTGGACTCAAGCGTAGGCAAATAGTTGGCTGGTCTTTCTTTACTGGTGAAGCCTGTTTATCTCATTTGTCAAGGGATTTCCTGCTTCACCTCGTGTAAATCAATACATTATATACAAGGAGCGGAATAAGATGTTTGTTTTTGAATTCAACATTCAATTTTACAGACACATTTGTGAAGTGTTATATCTTCTATGTGTTTCTAGGTGGCGTGCCGTTTATTGAGCACCAGGGTGAGGGTAGTGCAGGCCTGCCGGTTTCTGACAGTGCAGCATCCTCTATCTCTAGCCCTACTGCAGACAGTGGACTGTCCAACTGCTCTAAAGCAACATCTAAGGAAGACCTCACAGACCTGGAGAGCTGCTCCACAGCCACCACTCCCAGCACTGCAACTGACGCCAGCATGCTTGACACACAGGTAAAATCTATTGAATCATTTTCAGCAGCACTGGGGCTAAATCTGCCTGTTTTGGACAAAAAAAAAACTATAATGTATGATGGAAATAATATGCTACTCTGTTGTAGGCTTGTGCTGTAGGCTGTGTTTTAATATTACTCCTGATGAATATTTTGGTTGCAAAGATATTTGCTGAGAATTGTTTGTGTTGTCTTTTGTTCATAGAGTGAGGGTAGACAGGTAGAACGTACTCAGTCTGCCTCGGTAGAGTCCATTCCTGAGGTGCTTGAGGACCGAGATTCATTAGTGGATCAGTCTGATGCTGCATCCGTGCATGACATGGACTATGTAAATCCCAGAGGAGTGCGCTTCACTCAGTCTACTCAGAAAGAGGGTACAACTCAAACTCTGTTCCATGCAGTTTGATAAAATTAATAAATAAGCCCAGTGTCTTCTAAAATATGCATACTACATTTTATTTCCTTCAGGTGCAGCTCTGATCCCTTATGGACTCCCATGTCTGAGAGAGCTTTTCCGCTTTCTCATTTCTCTCACCAACCCTCACGACCGCCACAACTCGGATGTGATGAAGCATATGGGTTTGCAGCTGCTCAGCGTGGCTCTGGAGGCCACACACATTGCTCCCTACCAGTCACTTCTGGTCCTGGTCAAAGATGAACTCTGCAGACATCTTATACAGGTTGACCTTTTCTCTGTGAGACTTCTTTTGAGCCTTTCTATGTATTTATTTGTGCATGAGGTCAAATAATTTAATAATTTGTTGGTCTTTTTGTAGTTATTAAGTGAAGAGCGAATGAATTTATATGCTGCCTCCATACGAATCTGCTTTCTTCTGTTTGAGAGCATGCGGGGACATCTCAAATTTCAGCTGGAGGTACATGAACATTGGCACAAAAACAGTTTTCTAGATCTAAAGTCTTTAGTATAATTTTCTAGGTACCTTTCTAATTTAAAAGTCTGTTTGGCATTGTGTGAAAGAGCTAAATAGATTTTTGTCTTGTAGATTTATTTAAAGAAGCTAATGGACATCATTACCTCAGAGAACCCAAAGATGCCCTATGAAATGAAGGAAATGGCCCTTGAGGCAGTTGTGCAGCTGTGGAGAATCCCTAGCTTTGTGACTGAGCTCTATATCAACTATGACTGTGATTTTTACTGTTCCAATCTTTTTGAGGACCTCACCAAGCTGCTCTCCAAGGTGCTCCATCTCAACCATGTTTTTTAGATGACTGATCTACACCAAGAAGCAAAGTTTATTTACATCAGGAAGCAAAGTTTATTTACGGTCGACTGATTGATTTGATGTTCTTTTCCAGAATGCTTTTCCAGTCTCTGGACAGCTCTACACAACCCATCTTCTCTCACTTGAAGCCCTGTTAACTGTAATAGACAGCACAGAGGCCCACTGTCAGGCCAAAGTGGTGAACAGAACTGCTGAGCAAGAGCATTCAGAAACTTTAACAGCTGAAGGAGACGTCTCTGTCGACAGTACCACAGATGCAGTAACAGGTTTGATGATCATCAGTTTATGGATTTTCAGTAGTCACGGAGAAGTTGTTGCTCACCTTTTGCTAATTCGATCATATTTCACTTGCAGAGGCTAGCAAGGCTTTGTTTGGTTCTAACGGACAGACTGTAGTAGAGTCTGGAGAGCCATCAGTGTGCCCTCCGACCAGTGGACATCTCATGGCTGAAAAGATGAAACTAGGTCGACAGGACCAGGAGGAGGCAGATTCGGGTACTGTCTGTGTGTTTGTCTATCTGTGTGTTTGTCTATCTGTGTGTCTGTCTATCTGTGTGTCTGTCTGTGTGTCTGTCTGTGTGTCTGTCTGTCTGTCTGTCTGTCTGTCTGTCTGTGTGTCTGTCTGTCTGCCTGTCTGTCTGTCTGCCTGTCTGCGTGTCTGTCTGCGTGTCTGTCTGCCTGTCTGTGTGTCTGCCTGTCTGTGTGTCTGCCTGTCTGTGTGTCTATCTGTGTGTGTGTGTAAAATCTTTATTTGCTAGTGAAATAATGGCTTTTTTTTTCCTTTTCTTTTTAACTTCCAAAATATTTTAGCTGAAAAGAAAAGTCCTAAAAAGCCTCAGCGTTTCAGCAGTTGTCTTCCAGACTCACAGGAACTGATGAACATTAAAAACAAGAAAAAGGTAATAAGAGTTCTTAAGATTTTACAGAGTTTGCATTGTGATACACTGAATAAACTGTTTAATTGCAAATATGTAATATATGTTAATGTTTAAAATTATTTGAACTTTAAACTTAATTAGACCAATTAAGTTGTTAAGACGTAGCACCAAAGTAGCTTATTGTAAGGGTATTTCCAACCACCAAGTTGTTTTGCATGTAACCCTTAGAGAAGTAGCCACATTGCAGGGGAATACCAAATGCATTTGTTTCGTTGCAGTGAAGTGCTTCCAAAGTTGAAAAAGTGTTCTAAAATATGCTAAATGACATCAAGTGATTTTTATTTTTATTTATGTATTTTCTTTTAACCTCCTTACAAGTAAAGTCACATGTGAGCCTCGGTATTAAGTAATATATGAGCAGCTTAATGTGTTTGTTCTGTGTTTGTAGCTTCTCATTACAGGAACAGAGCAGTTTAATCAGAAGCCCAAGAAGGGCATTCAGTTCCTGCAGGAAAAAAGTCTCCTGAGCAGTCCAATGGACACGAATGAGGTGGCGCAGTGGCTTAAAGAAAACCCCCGTCTGGACAAAAAGATGATCGGAGAATTCATCAGTGAAAGAAATAACACAGAGTTACTCGACAGTTTTGTCAAGTAAGACCTATTCTAACTGTTTTTAGTTCATCGCAATTTGTTTCAGTATATTATAATTTATATACATTTCAGCAGTTATTTTAAGATAGTTAACAGCAAGGTTCATGGCTTCAAGGCGCATTCATGCTGTCCTTCAGTTTTAAGAAATAGTGCTGATGGCAGAGTGTGCTGCCATCTGCTGTTGTGATCTTATACTTGGAGATTAAGTTGGAGTTTAGGACACAATTTTTCAAGATTGTGCTTATTGTACTCTGATTTGTCATTCCCATTTTAGTTCTTTCCCTTCTGTAGGTTAATGTGAAATAAACATAATCATAATAAACCTAATAAACAACCTTAACAGCTGTTAAAATGTGCATACAGTATATATATATGTATATGTGTGTGTGTGTGTGTGTGTGTGTGTGTGTGTGTGTGTACACACACATATGTATATACAATGTAACCATTCTTTTTTTCAGTACATTTACCTTCCAAGGGCTACGTATAGATGAAGCACTGCGTTTGTATCTGGAGGCTTTCCGACTTCCTGGCGAAGCACCGGTCATTCATCGGCTCTTGGAGACCTTCACTGACAACTGGCATGTGAGTCAGCTGCCATACACACATTCACCTTGGCAGGGACACAGTAACACACACACACACACACACACACAGACACACATATACACACACCCATACTGTAAATAGAGTGTAGACTGCTGTCTCACTTGCACACAATTACTAGGACACACACACCACTTCTTCCATTACCACATGCTAAGTCAATCCTTACCACCAACTGGCCCTATCATCAGGTAATTAGTGACTGTGGAACAGAAACCCAGTAGGGATAAAGGACAGGCACATTAGTCATGCAGGTAATCAGGGACAGGGAAAATGTTGCAGTAGGACGTGTGACATAATCGATCTGTCCTGCAGCAGGACACAACCTAAACCATTGAAAGAGAGCATTTAGAATATACACCTTAAATAAGCTTGGTTGTTCACTCCGTGACCTGGAAAGTATTCATAGTAATGTCTGTTTTAGTCTCAGTCTGAAAAAAGGGGATGAGCTCATTTCACACAGAATAGATACAACAGGTTTGTGCCCTTTCCCTTTACATCAGCTTATTGTAACGGAAAAGGTTGACTCATTGACGTTTTGAGAGGAAGATCTCACAGAAATGATCTGGACCAATTTATATGCAAAATGATTTAGAAAGATGTTTCAAAGATGTTTTTGTACTGCTGTGTTCTCTATGTGCAGAAAGTAAACGGGAATCCATTCCTGTCAAATGATGCTGGATTTGCTTTGGCCTATGCCGTCATTATGTTGAACACGGATCAGCACAACCACAACGTTCGCAAGCAGAATATCCCCATGACTGTAGAGGTGAGTCTGGCATCTCCAGAACACTGCTCTGTCAGACTTACAGTATTACACATTTTAAAGTCATTCTTTAAGAACATTCACTGTCATTCAACGGCTTGCATATCTTTATTTAGAAGCGTGCATTCCAGTTTTTGCCATTTAGGTTTAATGATGAAGGTTAATAGATTTTGTGCATCTGTAGAGCTACTAGCCAGGATTTATTTTATTTGCAATAGGTCATTCACTCGTTGATTGATGCTTTCTTAAAACAGAAATTTACAGCTATGCTAACTATACGTTACCCAACATTGCTGCCATGTATTTTCACTTTGTCTGTCTTACACAAAGTAAAAACATCCTTCAATATATATCCATATTTATTACGCTACCCCACATGTTTGATGGAGAACCCATGTAGACAGCTTAGTAAAAAAACATAACGGTCATTCTGACAATTCTCAGAAGCACTTTTGTCCAGGCTTCAGTGTACATCTTGCTTCATATAAATGTGGCACAGAGATTTATTCTCTAGCCAGGCATTTATATTACCAGGCATATTTACTACCATAATAATTATGAAAATCTATCTACAAACCATATAAAATGCATCACAAGCTCTTGGAAGTTTGGCCTGGGATATGCCCACACCGCATACTTCAGGGATAAGTATCAGAGCAGAGTTCTAAGTGAAAGTGGAGCTCTTGAAGCTGAGAGGTCGCAGTGCTGTTTGGCTGACGTGTGTGAGTGCAGCTGTCTCGTCTCTGAGGCAGCTATAGTAAATGTCTGGACCAAAGCTCCAGTATGGAACAACACAGGCCCAGCTGGCACAGCCCCCATTCTCCCTGTTTACTCTACTGTTTATTTCTCTTTCTGTTCATCCCTCTCTCCAGGGAGCTTAGCTTTCTCTTGTTTTACCTGCTATTAAGAAGGCATGCAGTAAAACAGTGGCCTAACGCCATCACTCAGCAGCGGATGTGTGTGTTTATTTGGGCTGAGGTTGACTTTAGACCAGTCTGCCCAACTCTAACATTTAAGGGACAGCATAAGCAATAACCCTAATGCCCATTATCAGATCTGGAAGCTGATAGGGAAGAATGTTGCTGCAGAGAATTTTAATCTGTTTTTTTTTTTCTTCCCTTTTTCTTTTTTTTATGTAGCAATTTAAGAAAAATCTGAAAGGTGTGAATGGTGGTACAGATTTTGATCAGGACATGCTGGAAGAGATCTACAATGCCATCAAGTAAGATAGCAAAGACATATTGTTTCAAATAATGTAGTTTATTTAGCCTTTAGTTCCTACTGGAATTGTTGAGCTTCAAACTGTTTTTGTTGCTTCACCCAAGTGAACCAGTTGTGTTTTCAATGAAAAAAAAAATCTAGGAGTATTTGTGCAATCTGTCTTGCAGGAATGAAGAAATTGTTATGCCTGATGAGCAGAAAGGCCTGGTAAAGGAGAACTATGTGTGGAGTGTATTGCTACACAGAGGAGCCACTTCTGAGGGGATGTTCCTTCACGTGCCTGCAGGCAGCTATGATCACGACCTGTTCACGATGACCTGGGGGCCAACAATCGCTGCCCTTTCCTTTGTGTTTGACAAGAGCTTAGAGGACAGTATTATACAAAAAGCCATCGCAGGCTTCAGGTATATGTTATGTATAATGATGGATGACTCCTTAAGGAATGCTAATGAATCTCTAAGCCTAGATACACCAGATGTCTACAAAACAATAAAGGTTTAACTTATTTTTAACTCTTTCCAGGAAATGTGCAATGATCTCAGCACACTATGGCTTTAGTGATGTTTTTGATAATTTAATCATCTCCCTTTGCAAGTTTACCACTCTCAACAGTGAGGTAAGAAAAATGCCAGTCTATCACAATCAACTCTTCATTTGAGATCATGCTTGTTGAATTTATGACAGCACTTTGTGTGATCAGTCTGTAGAAAACCTGCCCACAGTATTCGGCAGCAACACCAAGGCTCAGATAGCAGCAAAGACGACATTTAACCTTGCACATCGTCATGGTGATATCTTGAGAGAGGGTTGGAAGAACATCATGGATGCCATGCTTCAGCTCTTCAGGGCTGAGCTCTTACCCAAATCCATGGTAGAGGTGAGATAAGGATTCTCATGAACTCTTTTCTATCTTTGTGAATATAGCAAGAGGACTTATTTTGTGTGAATTTTTAAATTCATTTTTTAATCATCATAAAGCAATATTTAAAAAGATGTTTAGTTCATTAAAACGTAATAAATCTCCTATGACTCTGCTTTCTTCAAAGGTTGAGGATTTTGTAGAGCCTAATGGAAAGATTTCTTTACAGCGTGAGGAGACGCCCTCAAACAGGTATGTTTATTTCATATCCGTTTAAAGGATTTCAGACAAGTCCTTATGAAATAAACAGTGATGACTTGGAGCTATTTGTATTATGATCATTATGAAATAAATTTCTCAGTGTTTTTTTGTAAATAGAATAAAAGTTAAGTCAACATCATTCATGGAGTCTCCTCTTCCTTTAAGAAGGTTTTAAGAATGAATGTACTGTAAAATAACAACATACTGTCTTGTTATTGTTGGTGATAACAGCAGCTCTAGAGCATTAATAAGCTTACTAAAGATTGTGCCTTTCTCAGGGGAGAGTCGGCTGTACTAAGCTTTGTTAATTGGTTAACACTGAGCGGTGGAGCGGAGCAGTCCGGTCAGCGAGGCCCCTCCACTGAGAATCAGGAAGCCAAACAGGCTGCCCTGCTCTGTATAAAGGTATACATATGCATGTTGAATGCACAATATTTTTTCTTTTAATTATTTTCCCCCTGATCTCTTGATTTTACTTTCATTTCTCCTTCTGACAGCAATGTGATCCTGAGAAACTGATCACAGAAAGCAAGTTCCTGCAGCTAGAATCCCTACAGGAGCTTATGAAGGTAACTTTTAGCAGTGTTAAGCGCTTCCACTGTACATGTTAACTTTTTTAACCAGTGTATGAAACTAAGCCATTTACTCCAGTAAACATTTCTGAAAGATATTTATGTAAATAGTACATCATGTTTATACTGTAATATATTTACCAATATTCTCCAGGCCCTCATCTCCGTGACTCCTGATGAAGAGACATATGATGAAGAAGATGCTGCTTTCTGTCTAGAGATGCTTCTGCGCATTGTTCTAGAGAATAGGTACAGTGACCTTTAAAGTATTCAAGGAAGCGTTGTTACATAAAGACATGTGCTCTGACAGTTGTACCCCCAAGAGATTAGCTATAAAACAATTAAGGACTTTTCTTGTATCTAATGTCTTGGGTACCTACAGGGACCGGGTGTCATGTGTGTGGCAGACTGTCCGTGCCCGTTTGTATCACCTGTGCGTGCATGCCAATGAAAGTTGCTTCCTTGTGGAAAGAGCTGTAGTGGGACTGCTAAGACTTGCTATACGTTTGCTGCGCCGAGAGGACATCAGCTCACAGGTATGTTCATGTTCTGTACTTTATATCTGCAAAATTACCACAGATACACCTGTATCTATCTCATAGTCACATTCAGTCGGAAATGGATGTGAGGTAGCATTTTACCAGTTGAAAACCTTAATCTGTATCTCATATTGAGATTTACGCGGCCTTAGACTTTAGTCTAACAAAATTCTTAATCGGGTCCTTTTCATTTTACATATAGAATTCGAATAGAATAGAATTGAAAACATTCAACATAAAGTCTTACATACACAAGCACACTTGATTATACATGGTTATTCAGATTAGGTCAGTCATGCATGAAACTAAGACCAATATTACTGTAGTTACCTGCAGTCAGTTAAGCTAGCAAAGAAAGACATTGTGTTTATATTCCAGCACACTAATCAAACCGTGTTGCACTGCAGTATGACTGTACAATGTAGTCTCATTGATGTGAAATGCACGAAAGGCATTATGTAGAGAACATGGGGTGCGGCACCATATCACACTGAAGGATGTGATGATGAAAAAAAAAACATTTGAAACATCTGAAGATGATGGGAAAGGAGGAAGTACTGAAAATCGATTACATTGAAGATTACAGGACACTATACAATAAAACTCATTCTTCCTTATGCTTTATTTCTTGCACAGGTACTGCTCTCTCTGCGCCTGCTACTGATGATGAAGCCCCACGTGTTGTCCAGAGTGAGTCGAGAGGTTGCCTATGGTCTGCATGAGCTGCTCAAAACTAATGCTGCCAACATCCACTGCACTGATGATTGGTACACTCTTTTTACACTGTTGGAGTGCATCGGGGCTGGAGTCAAACCTCCAGCAGCACTGCAGCTCACCAGCAGCAACCCTGACAGTGACACAGGTAAGAAGTGTATCTTGTGCTTTGCTGTAGAATTAGGCAACTCCTGCTGATCACGATGCCTGACACTGAGCCTGATTGAAAGTGATATGCTGTGGTTTTAAATGCATAACAGCATAATAACTGAATTTTAAATGCATGGGTTGTCTAGGTGCTCAGTCTGACAGTGAAGTGAGCTCATACCACCAGAGTGAAGTCACTTTGGACCGAGGTTACACCTCTGACTCTGAGGTCTACACTGAACACAGCAGGCCCAGAATCCCCCGCTCTGCCACTGAGGTTGAAGTGGGATGGCTTGTGGTAAAAAAAAAAAGACTTTTAACATTATTCATGTATTGATAGTATAACCTTTTCAGTTTTATATTTATTTATATGATAATTTGTGCCAGGAACTCTCTCCAAATTATTTGTTTTTAATGAAACATTCATTATGTAATCTAACACAATTAAGACAATTTTCCAGAATTTCGAAAATACGTTGCTGTTTTGGTTCTACTTCGCTTTTCATTGAAGCAGGATAAACTTTCGCAATATCTCAATTCTCCACAATCAATATTTTGCGTGTAACGCACAAACCCTTCTTAGATTATGATGTTATAGGTTTGGCTGCTCCTAGTAACCAAAGAAAGCAGTTTCCCCTAAAAGTATTGGAACAGAAAGGCTGGTTATTTATTTATTTAAATAATATACTGAAGATGTTTGTCCATTAGCACTTGCACGACTATTGGGCATAGCTAATACAGCAGTTTGAATTCAAACAAGCAAACCATCTCAGAGTTTAATAAATACTTGGTATATAAATAAATAGTGGTTTTTAATAGTTAAATATAAAATATAGCCGATTTTGCTACTGAACCACTTCAAATAAAAATTGCAGTGCCAAAAATGTAATTTAATCGAATGATTAACAGTGATTCACAGTTGTACTATACTTTCTATATGTTTCTTTTAACAGGTTGGTAAAGATGACCTGGAAAACAGTAAGGCACCTCTCGCTCCTGACTCTAAGACTCCTCTTATTAACCAGTACAGTTTAACCTTGGGTCAAGACATGGGCCTGCATGATACCAAGTCCCTCATCAAGTGCGTGGAGTCACTGTCTTTCATTGTACGCGATGCTGCACACGTCACGCCTGAGAACTTTGAGCTTTGTGTGAAAGCCATCCGAGTGTTTGTTGAAGCCAGTCTTAATGGAGGTTAGTGTATCTAAATACACATTTTCATCTCTTTTTTTTTACATTTTCTTTTTTTATTGTTGTCACTTATAGCACAAGGTAGTCATTGTGTCTATGATCACCTCTGGGGCTGTGGGTAACATTCATGCTAACTATTGAGCTACAACATAGACATCAAAACAACAAAATTAGTCTTTGCATCATACAATCAAAACATATTTGCATCAAGTTTTTTTTTTTTTTTTTAGACTGCCCTTTAATTCAACCACTTTTGGAAACTAAAATATACTAAAATATGACTCTCAAGGGAATATGGTACCCTTGCTTGAGAGAAATCTTAGTGAGAATAACATCCTACACAAAGTAAAAATTTATTGCTGTCTGACATCATAATTCTGTTTCACTTAAGCATGCCAATATAGCAATCCTTAGTGTTGTAGAGTCCTTTTCAGACATTGTATGTGCAGATTGACTCCTTCGGGATTAAGAAGTCTTTGTGTGGGTTGGTTCCATAGCACTGTAATTGGATGTGTCAGGGCCTGGAAGCTCTTTGGTTGGGTATCATAAGCTTTGCACTCAGGGTGAGTCATTTAACTTGGGGCAATCTAACTGCGTGACTTGTATACTCTCTCTCTGTTCATTTGTCAGTTTTTCAATCCAGCTATCTTCAGCAGGCTTAGTTAAGACATTCAGCACTTTTTGGCTCTGTGATTAGATATCAGCTTCTTATTCATCAGAGGGCTTCATGCACTTTTGTAGATACCTGCTGTCAACAGGGCTTACAAGCAGCTTGATCAAAGTGCTTAGTTCTAACATGTAAAGAGCTAATGGAAATAGTGCTTTAAACATGCAGAATGCTTGTTCTTTGTCTTCTGCACACCAGGAAAAAGAAAAAAAAATATTTTGATACATTTCCAGGGCAACTATGTTTTCAATGCAGTGTACTGCTGTTAAAAGATAAAAGATGATGTTACTCTGTCAAATTATTGAAAAGGCAGGAAAGACTGCTAGACAAGTTGACAAAACAAGATTTAACTCTGTTTGACTCTGTTTATTTGCTTGCATTCCTGTGGTTTAAACAGGTTATCGCACTCATGAGAAAAAAAAGAGCCACAGATATGATTCAAAAGCTAGTAGGCAAAGGAAGAAGCCACGGGAGAAAGACGGTGTGTCCCGACGTACTAAACCCCCTAGTCAGCGACCCTCCCGTTCCCATAGTGACGATGAGGAGGATGAAGGGGTGCCAGCAAGCTACCATACGGTGTCTTTACAGGTTAGTCAGGACGTAAGTACCGCAGCCCTTTCCCTACTTCCTTTACAGTATCTATGCCTGCTGTTGTAGGGTCGTGTGATGGTGAGGGGCTTTGGGGCAGGAGTGTTGCTTTGTTTTTCTTTTTCTGATGCTCAAATCTAGTGGTCCATTCACCTAATATATTACCTTATATAAATGTAAAGATTATTATTTATTATACTTTGGAATGAATTAGAGAAGAATAAATAAAAAAAACCCATTACAGCGCAATTAATATCCCTGCAAAACCAAGATTTCCTTTGAAATATTCGGCTTTTGCTTATTTTTGCCCCTGCCTTTGTTCCATACTGTTACTTTTCACTGCATTTTATTTACCTTCTTAGGGAAATTGATTAGAAGTTGATCTGTATATTTTTCAGTTTGCCATTTCCTGTAGGTGTTTTGGTCATGTGTTATTGATGAAAAAAAAAACAAGTGAAGTAGTTTCATTTACTGTGTGGTTAATACAATGATCCCACTGTAGTTGTTAGATCTGATGCACACGCTGCATACCCGGGCAGCCAGTATCTACAGCTCATGGGCAGAAGAACAGCGCCATCTGGAGGCCAGTGGAAAGAAGATTGAAGCTGACTCTCAAACATTGTGGTCAAGCTGCTGGTGTCCTTTGCTCCAAGGTCAGACTTGAACAAAGCAATATTGTAGTAAATTGCTTCGTCTTCTCCAATGTTCAGTGCATTCAGTCTACTTAAGACATCAGTCTGAGGAATATTTAAATACAAAGAAGAGCCTTAAAGCACACACAAATTGTAAGTGTGTAAACCATTATAGTATGTTTAAACCATTGATGTATGATTTGTCAGTAATTAAAATATGGTGTATCTAATATTCACTATTAGAAGGTTCAGAACATACACTAAGAGAAGTATTGATGAAGGATTTTTTTTGGGGGGGGGGGGGTGGGGGGGTATTTTAAAAGTATATATAAACAATTTGAACAAATTCAAATCAAACTATATAAGTGAAGCTCATGTTTAAGAAGCACATTTTTAATTTTTTTAGTGTTTCATTGTCAGACATGTATGTGACGCCCTTTAGTCTAAGCAGAATAACACACTGAAGCGATGCTTGCAGGTATGGCCTGGCTGTGCTGTGATGCTCGGAGGCAGGTTCGGATGCAGGCTCTCACTTACCTCCAGAGGGCGCTCCTTGTACATGATCTGCAAACACTGGATGCTGTGGAGTGGGAATCCTGTTTCAACAAGGTAAGACAAAAGCATGTGACACACTAGTTAAATACAAGTAAAACATTCATTTATGCTGACTCAGAGCTTTATCCCTTTTTATAGGTTTTGTTTCCGCTGCTAACTAAGCTCTTGGACAACATCAGCCCAGCAGATGTCGGCGGCATGGAGGAGACCAGGATGAGGGCCTGCACACTGCTCTCCAAGGTCTGATAGATTTGGTCTTTTGTGAAGCATAACTATAAATGGAAATCACATTTGATCGATTCTGCTTGAAATCGTTAAGTTATTTCTTGTCGTTGGCCTCCTCAGGTGTTTCTCCAGCATCTCTCGCCGCTGCTTTCTCTGCCTACATTTGCTGCTCTTTGGCTTACTATCTTGGACTTCATGGACAAGTACATGCATGCTGGCTCCAGTGACCTCCTGGTGAGATACATGTCCAGTATTACTTATATTCATGTTATTATAATTTACACAGTAGAGCCAATAGATACTGCACAATCTGTGGCTGCACTGTACATAAGCTCAAAATTTATTTTATTTATAAGATTGACAACAAAAGAGGAGCTTATGGTGCAACTTCAACTGTATAGTAACCTTCTGACAAGTGGAATTGTTTTGTTACAAGTACAGTATTTTTATTCTGTATAAGAGTTGTATTTATTCACAAATGAGAAGTCATATCGCATAATAATAGTCCAACTTAGTTTTGCCTTGTAGTTTGTCAAGCACTGTATTGTGTTGTGAGCTAAAGACTTTGGCATAGTCATTATTAGTAACCTTTTGCTTTTAAGTTTTCATTAACAGGCATTATTAAATGTTATTTCACATGAACAAATCATGAGCTCTTGCATTTAATACACTGTAAGTACCATTAAAACACTAACACTAAGTAATCTATTTTTGCTGTAAAGTTGGAAGCCATACCCGAGTCTCTGAAAAACATGCTGCTGGTCATGGACACAGCTGGGATCTTCCATAGTGCAGACTCTCGTACAGGCTACTCTGATCTCTGGGAGATCACTTGGGAGAGGATCGACTGCTTCCTACCCCACCTTCGAGAGGAACTTTTCAAGCAAGCTGTCATGCCAGGTATCACAATAAAAATCTTGGTGATCTTTAAAATTTCACCCAATTCTATAATACACCCTCTCTACAGAGTACAAATCATTTCAGGTTTTTAAAGATTCTGATTATTTCTGCCTGTAACTCTTTAATTATTGGTGTACCCTCATTATGTGCAGAACCTATCCCCAGTGTTCCTGTAGAACCTGCTCCAGCTTCTTTTCCTGTTTCTCCACCCTCCCCACCGGTGCCATCCCCTGCACCAGTGCCAATTGCCCCTACAGAGCCAAAGACCCCCAGCAGACCTGCATCTCCTCAGGACTTACAAACACCCAGTGCCAATGGTGAGCATGAAGCAACGCTTGCTATTCCGTACATAGATCCCACCACTCATGTTAACTAAACAACGAACGAATGTATGATGTACCTTATTGCTTACTTGATCTTTTCTTTCTAACTCTCACAGGAAATGATAGATCATCTCCAGTGCCTCCCTCCACTTCTCCAATGCCTACTCCAGTTAAGAGCTCGTCTGAATCCCCGCCCATTCTCACTCAGTCTCCACTAATACTCCAGCCTCTAGCATCCCCACTGCAGGTGGGAGTACCACCCATGTCCCTGCCAATCATTTTAAATCCCGCCCTCATAGAAGCCACATCACCTGTACCCCTGCTTCCAGCACCTCGTCCAACTGAACCT
The DNA here is from genome assembly GCA_030347435.1 of Clarias fuscus. Classification (NCBI taxonomy): domain Eukaryota; kingdom Metazoa; phylum Chordata; class Actinopteri; order Siluriformes; family Clariidae; genus Clarias; species Clarias fuscus. Next base: position 21,666,085 of record CM059211.1, on the reverse strand, counting down.
GCTGACATTTCTGAGGTCAAATTAAACATGCAAGATTATCCTTGAGCATCTAGAAGAGGACACTGAAGGATCGTTGTCCCTCCCGTGCTGCTGTTTTCTCTCTGCATTAAATGCTCTGACTTGCCTCACGATCAGCACAAACGAATACCTTACATAAGACCTGAAAAGAGTGATGGAGAGCTAAAGAGAGGGAAAGTGCAATTGACATGCTTCTTATTTCCCACATTAAACAATAAGTATACTGTGCCCAGTGCTGTTGATCACACACGCCTTCATTAATCCAGTTTGCAGAAATATTTATTCAGATTAGCAAAGCAAACCTGGAATGGAGGACAGACAGTGGTGGGTCCAGGTATGGCACTGATTCAGGTTTATATTTCTACCCATTTGTGCAGATTTAATATATTGAATATTGAAATACAGTGTCTTGCACCTAAAAATAATTGGAACAGGATGTATCAGTAAACTATTTGGTTTAGGCTTAGCATGATCTGTACTTAATAGTGTTTTTTCTGGGGTATAAGGACTGCAGGAACATGGAACCATAGAAATGGATCTCGCACTAATTCTCCACACCACTCGATATAATTTAAACTGTATAGTAACATTAAACATAATTTATGTTTACATATTTGCTTTCTTAGGCTTTTTCATAGTTATATTGTGTTCTAAGTTGACCATGATAATTTCAGAAATGTTTGTCCTGCATTTCACCGTTCTAATATATCTGTCAAAATGTAGTGTTTTTAAAGAGAAGTGAATCTACATCATCTTGGGAATTCTCTAATCCAAAGACAGAGGAGACCCACTTGTTCAGTGAACACTACAAGTAGAACATTCCAGGTTTGTTCCCAAGTCAATCCTGTCAGCGGTGGTTTAAATGGGTGAATGTGCTGTCCACACAGGTCCGCATGCCAGGTTTTATTTTTGTTTTGTTTTTAGTCCTGATAAGTCTTAAAGATATTGTAAACTGAGTACAGTATTGGGGGTCACATTGTGTTACTATTTCTGATGTTGCTGTAATTCGTCTAAAGATTTCTCGCACTTCTTCAAATGCATATATATATACAAAAAAAAAATCTTTGAAATGGAAGTAAACAAGTCTAGTGAAAACAAGTCCATTTCATTGACTATTAGTTAAAAACAGGCCAACAGAAGACTAGTTTTTGCTCCAGGTCTTACTGGTTTTTCTGCAGACTGGCTTCATACTATTATGGACGTAGGACAAAACTTGTGTGTTAAGTTTGAGTAATCACGATGATGTCCTCTGCTCCCGGGGTTCAGAATCATTTAGAAGTCACTTGCTTTAAATTGTGAAACTGGGATGCCACTGCATTGATTCAGACAGAATAAGACTCACCACCCAAAATGAAGGTAGCAGTGGAGGGCTTTTATTTAATTCTCCAGTCAACAGGAATCACATACAAATATGTATATATAAATAAAATGTACTTTTTACAATCTAATAAATGATATAAATGAAGTGGTTTGTATGATAATTGATTTTCCCTCCATGAGTATATTTCTTCAATTTTCAAGTATTAAACAGATTAACATAGATACTGTACATATAGAAGCATAGTACACATACAAGCGGTCACAATACCCAGTTTAAATACACACCACATAACAGGACTAAATAGTAAAGCAGTCTTAGATTAAAACATAAAGAATATGTTTGATATGACCTAAAGATGTACACATAAAGAGAATAACAAAGTCATTGTGTATAGCCTCTGCACATAAAACACTTTTTAGCTAAATTGTTCCCTTCTAAGAAGTTCACCATATTTTTTATTTCCACTCATCCAGGCAGATCTGTATGCTGGGTCTGTTGACTAATTGTTCGTGACTGGATATAGTATGCTTAGCTTGAAATACACAGAAGACGATTGTTTTTCTTAGCTGCTTTATGACTACATTCTGCAATTCCTAAGATGCATCACTTTTGTGATAACAGTAATTCTACATTAACAAAGAGGGATATCCAGTACCTCTACAGTAACTGAAAAGCTTGGATAGTTGGGCAGTCTCTAACTTAATTAAACTAAAGTATCTTTCTGTGTTGCATTTAATGCCTACAGACACAGGGATTAAATTGATTTAGTTTTGTATGGAGATGAACATGTACATTCTTATTATCCATTTAAACTAAAATAATCTGAAGTATGTATGTATGGATTGTGTTTGTATTCTTAAACAGATCTCTTGCCATTGCTCAATGTCCAATGCTCACATCATTAATGTCTGCACTCCATGCACACATTTTATTATTAGATGAGGCTTGAGAATTTACCACCAATTTTAAGACGTCAATCAACTCTACTGGTAAATTGTTGGTATCTTTCCTACAGAAGGAATTTTTATATTTAAAAATGTTTTGAGTGAATTTTTTAATTATGTAATAAGATCTCAAAAGATGAAATGACGTGATTTTTAAAAAAATATATATGTAATGGAAAGACAATCTATACCTTTTTCTGCCCAAATTTTAAAACTCATCTTTTGTGCAAGACTAGAAGACATGAACAGGTGTGAACTAAGTGTGTTCGTTCACCTTGTTACTTAAGTCTCATTGGCCGTGCAAAATCAAGTAATTTCCAGTAAAGTTCCATGGCGATCATCTCAGATGAAAATTTGAATGAACCTTATCAAGGTAACAAAATCTCCAAATTTTTATGGAAAAAATCCTGTTTCCATGACATTTTAAGTGCCCTATGACCTTTTTGCTTGGATAGTTCACATACAAAAACCTTTTCTTTTCAGGAGTATATTTAAGCTTGCTAAATTTTATCATCATCGTCAGCTACCTACAGCATTCCATGCCCCTTTTTTGAGATGACTATAAATAAGATTTGATGTTAAATTTTGCCTTTGACTATAGTGTACAGTAGAATACAGATTTACAATCACAGTTCAGAGTCTGTATTGGCTAAGCTTCTCAAGATTAGAAATTTTCAGAGTGATGCAATTTTGGTCCTACTTTTAGGAGTAGAAGTAAGCTATTTCTCAACATTTTTAAAGTAGGAAATCACTCCTATACCCACCAAATTGTAGAAGAGCAACAGAGGAGTCCTAACTGATTAGGGGTAGTGAGGAAATGGCGTTCAGGCAGGGATGTGCACAAAGTAGAGACATCTTGGTATCGCTGAATGACACAGGCCTAAAAAAAAAAAAGAAATGTTTGGATAAAAATGTTTATTTTTTATTTTTATTTTTTTTAAATAAACATTACCAGTATGTAACTGGTCCATTAATAAACATATATGCTGCATCTGCAGGTGCCTGCTAATTTAATAACAACGATTGTCAGAAATAATAAATTAAAGGTACAATTACATTATGCCAATTACATTTCCCCCCTCCCCATACTACTGTTTGTGTAACCTGCTGTAACACAATAATTTCCCTCAAGGGATCCATCCATCCATCTATGTAAACCTCTCTGACTCTCTGAAGGAGGAAAAGAAATGCTGCTTGAGCTGTCTTGAGTTTAATATTTTGACTATTCCTTACAGCACTTTCCAGTGGCTTGACTGCTAATACAAACAACAGAGGTGACAAGAGAGTCTTGTCAAATGACCCTTCATTAATAGGCTAAATGATTTGGACAACATATCATCACAGCTGCTACTGAGTTGTTATAAAATACTTAATCCAACTAGAGAAAATACTGCCAAAGCTGAAAGGAGTAAGTACTTCAAATTTGTGTTTGACCCTATCATGTTTTTCTATATCCAGAAATACTGCTGACCTGCCTGGTCAAAAAAAAACTGGCATTTCAGAAGTAACTGAACTTACTGGAATCGGGTTAAGAACTGCACAACACATTTTAGAAACATATTATTAAAACATATTAAATGGCCTGTGTTGTCCAGTTCATGGAAAAAGTGGGGATAAAGGAAAAACAAGGACCATGAGCGGAGATCACGAACCCTTGAAGTTGCACCATAACAAATTGAAAGTAAAAATCACAGCTATGTTTAATACAGAAAGTATAATCTTTTCCACATGTTCAATGTGATGAAAGCTCACAGCTAAACATCTGTGTGGCCATAAGAAACCACTTGTTAGTGAGGCTTTTGGGTGGAAAAAAAACTTTAGTTTGCTAGGGATCACAAAGATTCAAGCAATGGGTCTGATGAGTCCAGACTGGCCCCATTCTAGGGCGATTAACGTCTCCGGGTAGGAAGGGAAGTGCGTGAAGCTATGTACCCACCATGCACAATTCCTGAAGGCACGGTTATGATCTGGGGTTGCTTCATTTGATCATGTCCAGGCTCATTAACGTTATGTGACAATAAAATGCTAGGCAATAATTTTCCCTGCTGATTTTATTAATATATGGTGGTGAATAGGACACGGATCCTGAAGGAGATTTCCCAGGTTTTGACCAGAATGAAAGCTTTTTACAAACATTGTTTTATATATAGAAACCAGTTAATTTAGAATTAACTCATAGGTTATCAACTGATATTTCATTATTTGTTAAACCTGTGCAAATCAATTATGCAAAAAAGTTATTTCCATTGTGGCAGCCCATAACGACAATTGAAATAAGAAGAATGGGGAGCCCATCTGGCCCAGCTGTTTTATTGGTTGTTATTGGTTGCATCACAAGTTTCAGAGATTGTAATTCCATTGACTTTTGGAGTTTATCATTTATCTTTGGTATTTGGAGAAGGTTAATAAATCTTTAGCTGATCAAAGGTGCTTGATGTGCATTCAAATAAATATGAGTAATATGAAGATTGGTGGCACGGTGGCTTAATGCTTTCATCTTGCTCCTCCCGTAGTGTGTGAATGTGTGTGTATGTTGACCCGAGGTGATGGAACTATTATGAATAAATACAATGACAATCATAATGGGCCTTCACAGACCCTAGCTGGACTACAGAGGTTCCTAGATGGAGGGATGGAATATAATGATTAATTTTATGGTGGTCTGATATTTTATCTCCATTCATGGTCTTAGTTTGTTTTTCCCCACCAGGCTGGTAGGTTATTCTCCTTTTCCTCCGGTTTCCTCTAATAGTCCAAAGACCTGCAGATTAGGCTAATTGGTGTTCCCAAATTGCCCATAGTGTGTGTGTGTGTGTGTGTGCGTGTGCGTGTGCGCGTGCGTGCGTGCGTGCGTGCGCCATGTTCATTGGCAGCCTGTCCAGGGTGCCCCGCCTTGTGCCCTAAACTACAGGATAAAGCAATATAGATGATGAGTGAGTGAGATTGTACAGCATGAGTTGGATACCCCAAATAATTTGGTGCAGAGGACAAAATTAGACATACCATTGTCAATATACATCTGACATAGTATTTAGTTGCAAGTTTCACTGTTTGCATAAGCTTTTATTATCCATCAACAAGCTTCTGGCAGAATTCTAGTTGGACATTTGGTTACTCCTCTTTACTCTTCCAAACTTTCCACTGGTGAAAATTTTAAATGATAAAGAAATCATTAAAACCCAATGTTGCCATGACATTGATGTTCTTGATGTAATGTATGTAAACGGCTGACTTCAACTGTATAACATGAGTTTACCACTGTGTAAGGTACTGTCACTGCATTATCAGTGCAGCATATTTATTTATGGCAAGGAGTTAGAGCATGGACTTTTTTTGGAGAGCAGTTTCCTTGCCGGATAGTGAGGTAATGTTGCCTTCAGCTTTGCTAGTCTGAGTTTGAGTTGGGGTGATCCTCTCGGGGGAGCCAATAATAACTTCTTAATTTCTTGTTTAGACTTGACAACATCTTGAAATTGTGTCTGCTCTCATGGCTTCCATGGCTGGTAAAATGTTACCTGCCTATACTTTTCCTTACCATAGTTTAATAGCTGCTAAGCCTGTCTTTCTTTTTGTGGCATGGGTGAAGTAATGACATTCTCCTGGCAGCCTACATCCAGGTCACTTGTGTTCAAGTACTTCCTTTTTGTGCTCCTTGAAACACCACCACCATTTTTTCCCCAGAGCAGCCTGTATTCCCCTTGAAGATGTCTGTGGGTTTTTCTTTGCGTCCCGGACAATTCTTCTGGCCGTATTTGCCTGAAATTAAATCTGCACCATGAATGAAATCAAAATGTTGAGTAGAAGGGATGTTATAAACAGTTTTATGCTCAGATATTACGTTACATCGTCTAGCACTTTTTTTTAAATGAATATATATATATTTTATAAAAATGTTCAATAAAAGTGATGTTATAAACAGTTATGTGTTGGACTTAATAATGTACTTCAAGATGAGCTGCTGATAAACTCAATGTAAACAAACACCTGCACCAAAAGATATTAAATAGAAAAGCTAAAGTGAATATTTTTTTACTGGGGTTAGTTAATATTTTCAGCGCTGAAGTGGTATAAGTGAATTTTAACTCGCTGGAGTCATTTTAAGACAAAACTTAATCTTCATCTAATCTACTTTTTCAATTTCTCATCTGTGATTCACTCTGATTACCGAACAGGGAGTGTATTTGGCTGACGACAGAAGAAGTACAACTTGGCGTAAAAAAGGTGTAAGAAACTCAACCCAAAATTTTATTTCTTTGTATTAATATGTTAGACAGAAAGTTTCTGCCGTACAGAAAGACAGGGAGACAGGTATGTGGGCTCCAACCTGAAATAATAATATCACTGATTCCATTAAAGCTGATCAGCTTATTTTTAGATTTAACCTTTTAACTATTTCTACAAATTCATTTCACAAAAATGTAATGAACTGCATTATAACCAAACTTTTTGGTGATTCTTACAACACAACTGCTGAAGACAAGAGCCTGATATACAGTGTAAAACATCTGTTTTATTTCAAATCAAAATGACAAACACATTTTTTTCCTCTTAATAAACTAACTGTATCAGAAACTACACAAGAACTCTAGCTGAAAAACAGTGAGTAAAAGTCTTTATACAACATGGAATGTTAAAACAAGCTCAGTCTAAGAACAAAAATGGAACAAATGAACTTGGCCTACTCTAAATGAGTGTCATGATGGTAACAGTGTAACATAAACGCATATAGTACGTCATTCACAAATACCCTTTTTATATACTTTCCAAATTTGTTCCGAAACCCAAATAACTACAGCCTCTTTAGTCAAACAGCACGTCAGCTGGAAAACGAGCCGAAATTCTGCTGTTAGCCTGGATGCTAACATCTGTCAGTTCGGTTTTCCATAAAAAAAGATGGCCTACACAGAACTCATCAGATTAAACAGACTAGCATCCAAGCTATGCAAGCTACCAACAAAAGGACCCACTGCGCAATCATCACTTGACATCCATCTTGGTCATTTCCTGCAGATAAATCCCAATGCTCTCACTGTCAAACATCACAAAGTAAATGTTCTTCAGTGAGGATGTGGTTGCTGAAACAAAATGATTTGAAATGGCCTTCAGTATCAGCTGGGCGGCAGTTTGCTTTGGGAAACCATTTCTGAAAAAGATTGAAAGAGAACTTTCAGAACAAAGAGAGAGCGAGCCATCTGGCAGTAAATATCATATGTTGATTTAAACAGAGTTGACCACATTAAACATTTAAACCTGTTTGTTCAGATGCTAAATACAAGAAAATTAAGCATGCTTATTTATTCACAGGAATGTGAAACGGACTATATACCATGTTCTAATAAGCAACATGCTATAACAAAGCATGGACTCCATATGACCACTGAATGTGTGCTGTGGTATCTGCCACTAAAATGTTATCAGCAGATCCTTGATGTCCTGCAAGTTGTATTGGACTTGTATGTCCAGCACATCCCACAGATCCTCGACTGGAATTTTGAGGCCAAATCAACACCTTGAACACTGTGTCATGTTCATCAAGCAATTCTTGCACAGCAGGGTGCATGATGAGGCCACTGCCATGTGTGGTGTATATGGTCTGAAACAATGTTAAGGTAGATTATATAGTTCAAATCTACATGAAAGCCAGGACCCACAGTTTCGCAGCAAAACCTTTGCCCAGAAAGTCACACCGAGTCCAGCAGTTTGGCTTCTTCTTATAGTGCATCCTGGTGCCATCTCTTCCCAAGGCACTGCCATCTGCATGTTGTAAAAGAAAACTTGACTCATCAGGTTCACATGCCACCCTCTTCCATTAGTCCATGGTCCAGTACTGATGCTTACGTGTACTTATGCAGCCCCATACGTAGTAAGATGTAATGCACTGTGTTCTGACAAATTTATATCATAACCAGCATTAACTTATTCAGACATTTGTCCTATAGTAGCTCTTTTGTGGGCTTGGACCACACAGGCTAGCTTAGGCTTTCCACATACATCAGTGAGTTATGGGTGCCCATGATCCTGCTGTTATTTTACCCCAGTTGTCCTCCTTAAAACGTTAACCACTGTAAAATGGGAACACCTCCATTAGATCTGCTGTTTTGAAGATACTCTGACACAGCCATCTAGCCAGCACAATATGGTCCTTGTGAATGTGGCTGGATCCTTACACTTTGCCCATTTTTTTTCCTGTTTCCGACTGAACTGATCGTTCACTTGCTACCTAATAAATACTACCTTAACAAGTGTAATTGTAGGGAGACTATCAATCTTATTCACTTCACCTGTTGGTGGTTTTAGTGTGATGGATGATCAGTGTATACTTTTTCTTTTTTTGTACATCAGCCTACAAAAAGTAAAAAAAATAAAAAATATCCCAGTGTTACACTATATTATACTATACATAATAGGGATGGGAATCACCTGTTTCGATACGATACCTAGGTGCCGATTCAATTTGTATTGAGATTCTGTAAGTTTATAAATATCTGATTCAATATGAGTCTTTTTTTAGATTTACAATTTTAAACAAATTTGGCAAATAATATGCTCCTTCAATACAAGACGCTGTGTCTTGTGAATCGTTTAGAGCGCACCACCTACAGCATTATAGAGGAACGGCAACATTTTACCACCTGAAATGAAAAAAAAAAATCATATAAAAAATAATTATTTTGGAATCAGCGTGGTGATAAATGAATTTCCACATAAAAGGATTGCAATAAATCACTGAATGAATTTTTCCCCATCTCTAATGCACATTAATTTTATTATATTTTTTTTAAATAGAGAATTTTTATTTATATTATTTTATTATCTTTTGTTGCATGATGCCATGCATTCTGCTGCAATGTTTATGTTTCTTTTTAATCTTAATTCTTCTTAGATTTACAGCATGTTGGTCTTCAGCTGCATTAAATGTAAATTATATATTATTATTTAAGAAATTAAACTGAGATGTGAATCTGTCGATAACAATCAATGACTGGGTGGTTTGATCATGCTTTGCAATACATTAAATGTTGTGTTACTTAAAGGAACAGCGTCTTTTACTGTTAAAAAGTGTTGCCTCAATTAACTAAATGCCTAACTAACTAACCAACAATTAAATGCTTTTACTTCTTAAACAGCATTCTTTAACATTTATTAGACACTGATAAAAAAACAAACACTGTTAAAAAGTGTTGCCTCAATTAACTAAATGCCTAACTAACTAACCAACAATTAAATGCTTTTACTTCTTAAACAGCATTCTTTAACATTTATTAGACACTGATGATGTGTGACAGTCCCGGTGAATAATTACAAAAATAGAAATGTAAATGATTTAAAATGAGCACATTAATAAAAACCTTTTATATAAACTTTGAATCACAGGTTGCACTATTAATAAATAAATAAATAAATAAATAAAAAATTGTGAAATTCGACTATAGTTTACAGAATCTGAAACATTGTAGTATTAACATTATGATATAGATATTAAATATAATGTATATGTTTATATTATATTTAATATCTATATCATAATGGAAATGTTTCATAGAATCATTCATATTTATTCCATAATACTTTCTTTAATTTGTGTTTCTTTCTTTAATTACCTTCCAGTAGGTAGAGAAGGGAAGGCCACAGATTTCAGCTTCTTCTCCTCCGCAGCAGACAGGCAGTTCTTCACTGTCTTCTCCAGCTGATCCTCACACTTCTCAGAGCCCCACTGAGGGACATTGCAGTGGATGATGAAACGCGCCGCCATCCCACTGGCTTGGCTAACTGCAACTGGGTGGAGAACTCAAAAAGGTCAGAGCTCAAACAACTTTTGGGACGAGGAAACAATAGATGGGACATAAAAACAGACAGTCCACTCCCACTCCCTCTGTGTGTGTGTGTGTAAATTGTACCTGACGCAACCTCCAAGGGGCCTTGTGTTTTCCGCAGTTCTTTTACAGCTTCCAGGAAATCTTTCCCTCCAGCCTTTTCCAGTGCATTACCTATGTCATACAATAAAGAAATATGAGTGATACCGGTGCTTAAGAACATGCAAGAAATCATCAGTTACTGTATGTACATCAATTAAGCATGAATCACTCATTCAATAGAAATAGTTTTACTGTGAGCTAGACCTTTTCTAGTGTATGAGAGACAACAAGATGGCAAACGTTATAATTATTTTCCCCCAGTATGTGCCAAGTAGCAGTCCAGTGTGATCTCTTCTTAATAATCAACAGCTCATCCAGTGAGAGTATAGTCTCTGCTCATTTCTATTAGTCTCACAACACTCATGAATTCATGGGTTGAAAGTTTGCCTAAATAGTTGCTGCAAAACTATAGTAACTAGAAACATATGTGTGTCTTTCTCCTTTAGTGAAATGCCTTTTCTTTGTTGGATTTCCACTGAAAAGGCAGAAGACCATTGTGTGCTGTAGGTAGTTCCCATTTCTCCATAACAAGGGATCAGAAATGAGCAACAGCTAAGCCTTAGATGCTGGCACCTCTGCATCGTGTTGTTGTCTACTTACCAATTCCATCCTTTAGATCAATCTCTGCATTTGTGGGATTAATTATTCCTTCGACTTTGATAGTTCCAATTTTGCTGATGTCACTCTCTGCGAGAGAGATCTGAAAGGGATTACAACAGCTTAATAAACTTATGAATACCCATCTACTGTACACAGTGGCTTCAAAATTTGTCTGGCTTACAAATGATTACAAATGGCTTACAAAGATTGTTCTAGTTTTTTTTTATTGCAAACCAGCACCAAAATGCTTTTAAAAAATGCTTTTTTAAGTTTCAAATATGTACTATTATAACCCATTTCCCTGTGATGGATAGCCACCCTGTCCAGGGTGTACCCCTCCTCGTGCCCTATGCCTCCTGGGATAGGCTCAAGGTCCCCGCGACCCTGAATACAGGATAAAGCGGTATTGTCGATGAGTGAGTAAGTATATGCACTAATCATTTTAACAGTCTTGGTGTATATTGTTACTAGCCTTGCACACTGTCTGTTTTTCACCCAGTCTTCCTGTCAGATTTGCTCCAGGAGAGGTGTTCTTTTTCGACTGCAATTCAACCAGTGGCACAGATTCGTAATAGGTTTTGGACTTTATCTTGGCCACTTGAACTTTGACTTGGTTGTTTTTTAACCACTTTGTTTTGCCATTGTGTGGGACTTCTGTCCAGCTCAATTTTCTCCAAAACGTTTTTGATCTGAAGCAGACCCTTGTAATCTCCACTATATTTTGTACCGGGAGACAGAAAGCCTCCATATTCATGGGGGTGATGTTTAAATATCTTGATCTTGATGTCATGAAAAATGTACAAACAAACCAAAAAATTTAGTTTGGCTTTTCTGAGCACCGGTTTATTTCTAGCCACCCTCAATTTGCAATTATACACTCACTCACTCATTCTCCGTGTCACTTGTACAGGGTCGTGGGAGGCCTGGAGTATATCGGAGTACACCCTGGACAAGGTGCCAATCTTTCGCAGAGCACACAAGGACACACACTATGGGGAATTTGTAAAAGCCAATTAGCCTAGTCTGAATGTCTTAGGACTGTGGGAGGAAACCAGAGTACCCATAGGAAAACCACCAAGCACGGGTAGACATGCAAACAAACCCATGACCATGGAGGTACGAAGCCACAGTGCTAACTACTACAACAATGTGCCTCTTAAAATAGTTGGTGGATGCACCTCAACTCTACGCACATTGTGACTCTGTGAGTAATTGTTGGCCTGAAGTTCTGAGTGATGCTCTTGTCTGCGTAGTACTTGGGTGGTGTGATTTGGCTTCCACTTTATCACTATTGATTCAACAGTACATCGGGGGATGTCCAACCTTTTAGATATATTTTTACACCCTGTTCCTAAGTTATTATTATTATATTACCTTTTATTACTTGCTCTTCAATATCCTTAGAATGCTTCTTAAGTCTACATTTTCACTTTTGCTTCTGACTGAGTGTCTCTTTCATGACAGAAGTGGTTCTAATATCTCACAAGTAAAGGCCAAATGTAAGCGGTTTGCATTTTCTCGAAGACTCCAGGAGTCTCTTTTAAATACTTGATGACCAATAATTAATTTTGACATTGAAAATTGACTAGATCACATCAGCAGGCAATCAACATAGACACTAACACAGCTGCTAACACACATACATCATTCAATTTCATACTTCAATCATACTGCTGTTGTCATACCTATATACCATATTTTTTATACCTCTCAGTTTAAATTTTCATATGATATACATATCGTGTTATTTGTATATATTGTATGTTTATGTGACAAATAAAATTGGAATGTGAATAAAAATTCTGACAGGAAGACTATGTATTTAACATTCGTTATTCAGACAAAGCTGATAAATTACAGGTAGATTTAATACTTTTGAATAGAAACTGTTTTTACATCACTGTTAATGACTGAATAACTGACAGTTATGTGCACTGTTAAATCAATACCTTTTGTCCAAGGAACAAACTCTTTGCTGCAAGAACAGTAAATCCTTCTCCTGGTCCATCCTCCATTGTGCTGTTGGTTCCGTCTTTGTCATTCTCTGCACTCTTCTGCAAACAGACCAAGTAAACATAAGAAATGTCTTCTGTACAAAATACAATAGGTTCAAATGTTTTCACTTTATATGAAAGTGTTTCCTGAAATCACAAAATCGCTGGTGCGACTATGCACAGATGGTCATGCTGAAAGGAGGTAACAGTGGACTGACCCTTGGTTTACGGCCTGGCTTTCCTCTGCCCTTTTTGGAGGACCTCTTGTTGGCTTTGCCCTCTTTGTCTGTCTTCTCTGGTGCTGTCATCTGTGAGTCCACCTTTACTCTGCCTCCTCTCTTCTTGGAGAGCAGCTCAGGGTGGATACGGGGCAGGACGCCACCATTTGATATGGTAACCCCTCTGAGTAGCTACAGTAAATACAGGTTACAGCATACATAGTTAATCATTGTGTTCTAATTAACAGCAGACAAATTGATCTCTACTACACACAAAGTGTGAACTGTGTGAAGTATTTCTGCCAGTGTCATCAATAAATTGAACTGTTCCCTGCTACAGAATTTCTTTTGATGCATGGGTTATTTTGTCTTTTTGGACAACAAGAATGTCGACTTTCAAAAATAACTTGTAAATTATATCAAGGGGAAAGAGAAATAGCTTTTGTGGGATAAAAAAAAAATCCTTAAATAGATCTGTGCATATGGATCATGTACATGCAAATAAAATGGGCTTTTAATTTTGAACCCTTTTGTTGGGATATCGGTAGCAATCAAAGTTATATAAATTGTTAAACTGTACAAAACTAAATGAAATTCAATGAATAGCTTATTCACACAAATGTCACTGACACCTGTGGAATGACACAAATGAACTGGCATAGCAATAAACAAACACTGCTTTTATCTATCCAAAACCTCAGACCATTTCATTTAAGGTGAACTGTACCTGGTTAAGCTCTTCATCGTTAGCCACTGCTAACTTGATGTGCCGTGGAGTAATTCGTCCTTTCTTGTTGTCTCTGGCCGCATTACCGGCTAATTCCAAAATTTCAGCTAAACATTATGAAAAAAAAAGCATGTATATTCATCTCTACATATACCCAGCGAATAAAATCAGTGTATATACAGTGGATAGAAAATGTATACACATTGCTATTAAAATTGCAGGTTTTTTGGGATGTTAAAAATTAAACCAAGATAAATCAAGCTATTTTTTTTTTCATCTTTAATGTGATGATAGAATAGCAAAACTGTTTTGGAAGAAAATGAAGAGGAAAAAAAAACCTTTAATCACTGGCTGCCCAAGTTTATACACCCCTGGATTAGTACTTTGTTACAGCACCTTTTTCTTGTACTACTGCACTTAGTCTTTTGGTAAAGAAGCTACCACATTAACAAATGTTGATTGACAGTTATATTCCATGCCTCGTAGCAAAAATGGCTCAAACTCTACCAGTTTTTAGAGGCCGTCCGCAAGCTAGTGCACAGATTTGTTAGGATTTAGATCGGGCTCTTATAGGATCATTCCAAAACCACTTATATTCTTCTTTTAAAGCCATTCTTTTGTCGACTTTTGCTTTGGTTTATAATCATGCTGGAAGGTGAGAATCTTTCTTCATCTTCAGCTGGATATCAGACGTCTTCAGGTATTGTACCAAAATAGATTGGAATTTGTAGTGATTAATGATTCCCACTATCCAATCCAAGCTGAAGAGAAACAGCTCCACTGTTCTCAGAGGGCATGGAGCTGTTTGGGTGATGAGCTGTCTTGTTTTGTGACAAAGACATTTTTTACAATTATACCCAGAAAGTTCTATCTTGGTCTCATCGAACCATAAACCCTTTGGTACATAGCTTTAATGTGATTTTGGTGGGATTGGATGGGCAGTTGCATGGAATCAAGATCACAATCACTTCATTGATGACAGGTTTACAGGAATTGAAGATGAATTATTAATTAATTCCCTTTAGCAACCAGGGATTGCATTTTCTTTTAAATATTTTTCTCCCTTAATTTTTTTTGTTTTTCATTAATAGTCTGCTATATCTATAACATTAAATGGAGAAAAAATATCTGATGATTAATATTATTATTATTTTATATGGACCTGCAATTTTTAACAGTAATGTGTAGACATCTGTATCTGTGGTGTGTGCCTGCTTTCACCTGCTAAGTACTCAATGACAGCTGCCATGTAGACAGGAGCACCCATACCGATGCGGTACTTATGAGTCCCTGTGCGTAAGTACCTCATCATCCTCCCTACAGGAAAGATAACACCAGCTCGGGCTGAGCGTGACAGCTTGGTGGTCTTCTTTTTGCCTCCTCTGGCCGACATGCTGGTTTAGATGCAATAAGGGGGGAAAAACATAATGACAAGGCATTTTATTTAAGGCAGTCTTTTTTATTGAAGGTATATAAATATACACACACACACAGTATGTTTAGAAATTTGAAGACAAATAAGCAGCAAGCTCACCTTTTTGTTTTTGGTTCACAGTGTCACTGGATGATCACCTTACTTACTGAAATACAGTTACATGTAATAAGCCAAGAAATTAGCCATATATCAATATTAACATGTAATTGCAATAAAGCCATATTAATTTACACCGCACAGGTTATGATTTTCCTATTATATGGAATAAGGGGGAAATGATCATGACAGTAGGGATGGTCATAATTTTACAAGGTAATTGTAAAAAAGAAAAATTCTTAAAACATTAAGACTTTGTAGTGTAAAAAATTTTTTTCACAAAAAAAGAAATAAATGAGAAATGAGATGGTGTGAGTAGCAGGAGCTCAGCAGCAGTATATCACCTGTCTGCTCGCATTACAGCCAATACATAATTCATTGATGATCCTGACACTGTGTGCAAGCGGGATTTATTTTCAAGTGCTGCATGACATCAAATCACAATGTCTAACCTGATATATAAATTCGAGATATATAAATTGCCAGCTGTGATAAATACCGGTAATGAACGAGCGAATAACAGACATTGATCATCTCTATCGCTGCTGCGGCTTCACACACACACACACACACACACACACACTTAAAGGAAAATTGCCTCCTTAAAAAAACTATACGGTTTATTATTATTATTTTAGATTTTGTAATCCCGTCTTCAATAAAGGGGGGGGGGGGGGGGGGTATTTAAATAATGATAGTAAATGAAATCCGAGCGACAGACCCGCGGTGCTGCAGGAAAAGACGCCTCCTTGCTAACTCGAGCTGCAGTCGCTACGTGGGCGCCATGGAGAAGCACGGCTCGAATATGCGCACATAACCCGCGGACCGAACAAAAAGGCCTCGCTTATTAATTTCACCGCGTTACACGCCGAACGACACCATGTATCTCATTTATCAAAAACTCGGGCTGTTTACAGGCCACAGAAAGCGTGTCGTTTCTTTAAAGCCGCTCCGCCCACGAAATAACCCCCATTTTGTTTCACCGCCGCCGTGTACAGTAACGGTGAGCCGAGGCTAATCTGCACACACACGCACGCACGCACACACACACGGACAGTGGAACTAGTCCCTCCGTCGCAACCCTATTAACCAACCCGGCGTTACTGTTTACTGGAATTTACCTGCTCTCTGTCTCCTACTTAACGCCACATATAAAAGACGGTTTTGTCTTTAGATGCTCCCACAAGCAATTCTTGCTCTTATCCGTGTTCTGTGCCCTTATGCTGAGCTCCTCTTCTTCTCAAAAAAAAAAAAAGAAAAAAAAAAAAAGGGGGGATAGCAAACTGGAGCCAGTAGCAGCGTACCGGCGATGGAGGCAGGCTCATGCTCCTGATGCTGCTGAGGGGCAAAATAGAGCCCCTGTTCATGCATTCGAGGGGGAGAAATCCTAAAAAAAAAAAAGAGAGAGAGAGATGTGATTCAAAAAACTTCTACATGAAATCCGTATTTTATTTATTTATTTATTTATGCATTAAAAAGATATGACCGCCACGTCCATAATTAGGTCTATAGAAATACTCCGTATTCCCTAGATCAGAACTGTTTGTTTTTTTTTAAACTCCAGAATGAAATCCCGCAGTTTTGATTCAGCTTTGATTTCGTTAAAAGAAAGACACCTGACTGTATAAATATCCGCGCTGCTCTCACTGAGGGCTGTCTCTACGAGCCTGCTGTATGCATTGTGTCTTGCTCAGACTAGATGGTTTATTAATAATGGAGTGTAGATCTAGTGTAATCTCCAGTGTTGTCCACTGTCTTGCTTACTGTTGCTTACATGAATTTTAACAGGGTATTACATTTCTTTGGTGCACATCTAAACATCACCGTCAGAGGGCAGAGGAAGACCAGTACAGATCACTATAAAAACTGTGTGTGTGTGTGTGTGTGTGTCTGTGTGTGTGTGGTTTTCTTCTCAACTACTGAAGTATTCCCATCTGCTAGTTTCTTTGCCCAGTGCTAGTAGCAAAGCCATCCACAGATGGACTGTGACCATAACCTTAGGTGTGTAGCCTATAAAAAGCCCACGTCTTTCCCATTCTTGCTTTGCCGAGGAAGTGTTTATGTTGAACTTTTTCAACTTTCAGGCTAGAATGCTGCGCCCTTCATGATCAGTGCTCAAGTTGAGAGTCATTTATTAATCATTTATTAATATTGTCTGTAAATGTTTTCTGTCTAGTTCAGTACTTTGCAAAAGTATTTACACCCCTTTAACTTTTTTCACATTTTGTCCCGTTACAACCGCAAATGTAAATGTATTCTATTGGGATTTTATGTGAAAGACGAACGCAAAGTTGCACACAATTGGAAGTGGAAGTAAAATGATTAAAAAAAATTTTTTTTTTAATATTTGAAAAATGTAGCTTGTATTTGTATTCAGCCCCCCGATGTTAATACTTTCAAGAACCACCTTTCGCTGTAATTCCAGCTGCAAATCTTTTGGGGGTATGTCTCTACCAGCTTTGCACATCTAGAGAGTGAAATTTTTGCCCATTCTTCCTTGCAAAATAGCTCGAGCTCAGATTGAATGGAGAGCGTCTGTGAACAGCAATTTTCACGCCTTGCCACAGATTCTCAATTGGATTTAGATCTTGACTTCAACTGGGTCATTCTAACACATGTATATGCTTTGATGTAAACCATTCCATTGTAGCTCTGACTGTATGTTTAGGGTTGTTGTCTTTGCTTAGGTGAACCTATATCCCGGTCTCAAGTCTTTTGCAGAGTAAAACAGGTTTTCTCCTAAGATTGCCCTGTATTTGTCTCCATCCATCTTCCTATCAGCTCTGACCAGCTTTACTGATCATGCTGAAGAAAAGCATTCCCCAAACATGATGCTACCACCACCATACAGATTGTTACTTTTCCAGCACACATAGAATTTTGTATTTAGGCCAAAAAGTTTTTGGTCACATGTGACCAGAGCAACTTCTTCCACATGTTTGCTGTGTCCCTCACATGGCTTGCCACAAACTGCGAATGGGACTTCTTATGGCTTTCTTTAAACTCTTTCATTTGATACTCTTTCACAAAGGCAAGATTTGTGGAGTGCATGACTAATAGTTGTCTTGTGGACAGATTCTCCCACCTCTGGATCTCTGCAGCTCCTCCATAGTTACCATGGGCCTCTTGGCTTCTTCTCTGATTAATGCTCTCCTTGTCCTGCTTGTCAGTTTAGATGAACAGCCATGTCTTGGTAGGTTTGCAATAGTGCCATACTCTTTCCATTTTCGGATGATGGATTAAACATCGCTCCATGAGATATTCAAAGCTTGGGATAATTTTTTTTTTTATATAACCGAACCCTGCTTTAAACTTCTCAACAACATCCCTGACCTGTCTGTGTTCCTTGGGCTTCATGATGCTGTTTGTTCACTAATGTTATCTAACAAACCTCTGAGGACTTCAGAGCTGCATTTTTACTAAGATTAAATTACACACAGCTTGATTCTAGTTACTAATTAGGTGACTTCTGAAAACAATTGGTTCCACTATATTTTAGTTAGGGGTATCAGAGTAAAGATGACTGAATATAAATGCATGCCACACTGTTTAGATTTTTATTTGTAAAAAGATTTCCTTCCAGTTCACAATTATGTGCCACTTTGTGTTGGTCTATCACATAAATTCCTAATGTGACAAAATGTGGAAAAGCTCAAGAGGTATAAATACTTTTGCAAGAAACTGTAAATGGTTTTCTTACGCATAAACTGACACAAACTATAGAGCATAAGTAGGATTTGAATATGAATAGTGGAATTATTGATGAGCGAGCATGGTATCCTACTACTGCCTCACATTAAAAGACAAACCCTGAGAAAGTTCAGGCTCTGTGTTCCAGTCTTTGAGCTTGAGGTTCCCTTTGGTTGATAGTGCTGATTTCTTGCCATCAGAGTATCTAATGATGAGCATAAAAGCAAGGAGTGGAACTCAATAACAGTGGTCAGTTCAGGCTACATCTTAAAGGTGGATCATTCAATCAAGATAACTGATTGAATGCCTAACCCAACTCCTGGTTTTGTCACTAAAGATGTATTATCAATTAGGCACTGACTAGAAGTGGTCAATTTTAAGCTTGATTGGTCATAAGCAGACAATTTTGTATAGGTTCCTAAGTGGCTTGAAAAAAAAGTGTTCACCTTATAATTTGTATATTCAGAGTTCATATGGTGAGTCTTGAGAGCATATGGGGATGACATGCTTCTACTCTCATATCAATTATAGCAACACTAACCAATCATAGGAATAGAGGCTACCTCCTGTGGCTGGTTGGTGTCTGGTGTCCCGGAAGGAAGCATATGATAGCCATCACTCTGGCTGGTTGGTAGCTGTTGCCTCGTTTTCAGTTTAATTTTAATTGTACAAAAACAAAAGCTCTGCACATTAACATGGATCATGTTTTTATTTTTTCATATGTATTTAAAGGAGAGAAAGTCCATTATTCATTATGAATATATAACTGTTCATTTAACTATGTTTAAGCTGTGACCTGAGAAAAGAGCATGTATTCTGGCTCCACTTGCAGATGAAATGCACTAAGGTTATGATTAATGCCTCTTTTATAGACACTGATGGTTGTGGGACATGCTGTTGAAAGCTTGGATGTGCTTTTCAAGACTGATGAATGTGGGTTATACCCCTAAAATAGGACCCATTTGCTCATACCTCTTAATGAGTTAATTCTCATAAATGCAGGTACAGTGGGGACAGAAATCCTACAGGCATCACCAATTAAGCAATGATAAATGCTACAGCAAAGTGCGGAAGATCAGTGTACATGTTAAAACAGCTGAGAAAGCAAGTTGCCCGCCATGGCCGGGAGCATGGCACAAACTCAATATGTCACCTGCCACCATTATTTGTCAGGTCAGTGGCATACATAGTAAAGGCACAAGATCTTTCTTATCAAACAGTTCAACAAGTTCAACATGTACAGGGGTTGGACAATGAAACTGAAACACTGGCCAATTTAGTGTTGGAGGTTTCATGGCTAAATTTTTTCGAGCCTGGTGGCCAATTTTCATTGATTGCACATTCCACCAGTAAGAACAGAGTGTGAAGGTTTAATTAGCAGAGCAATAGCACAGTTTAGGTAAAAATATTGCAATGCACACAACATTGTGGGTGACACAGAGTTCAAAAGAGGACAAATTGTTGGTGTCCGTCTCGCTGGCGCATCTGTGACCAAGATAGCAAGTCTTTGTGATATATCAAGAGCCACGGTATCCAGGATAATGTCAGCGTACCACCAAGAAGGACGAACCACATACAACAGGAGTAACTTTGAACGCAAAAGGAAGCTGTCTGAAAGGGATGTCCAGGTGACCCGGATTGTATCCAAAAAACATAAAACCACAGCTGCCCAACTCACTGTAGAATTAAATGTGCACCTCAACTCTCCTGTTTCCACCAAAACTGTTCATCGGGAGCTCCACAGGGTCAATGTACATGTCCGGGATGCTATATGTCAGTTTCAATGGTGCCAGCAGTGAAAATTTTGGACTGTGGACAATGTGGAACATTTATTGTTCTCTGATGAGTCCACCTTCACTGTCTTTCCCACATCCGGGAGAGGTACGGTGTGGAGAAGGCCCAAAGAAGCGTACCACCCAGACTGTTGCATGCCCCCATGAGTGAAGCATGGGGGTAAATCAGTGATGGTTTGGGCTGCAATATTATGGCATATCATGCTGTCATGTATCACTTGGGCTTGCACAGACCCTGAGGTGTTAGGTTAGCTCAGGAAGTGGACAAGTAAACACCTATTTTACCTTCTTCAGCTTGAGCTAAGGCTTAAGCACCGAAAAATTGATGCTCATCAAAAAACAATAAATTTGCTGCCCAATGTGGTTCACAACCTAGGAAAAGATGTGATCAAAACACAAACACTGTTTGCATTAGTTACATACTAATTACAGTATTTAGTGTCTATGGGGTGGCTGGTGACACAATTTATGTCAAAAAATTATATCAATAAACCTATCAATCCTTCTATTATTATAAATTAAAATGAGAGTGAGAACAGTTCATTAGTATTTGGCAGTATTTGTGTATGTTTGCTGTCAGTCCAATGCTTTAATGCAGATTACGAGAATAGTGCAGATTTTCAAAATGTTTTTGCCAGTAAAAGAAATTAAGACAATGGAGAGCTGGTTGTCTGTTTATTAAAAAAATAATAACAAATATGGAAGTAGTAACAATGAAAATGAAAATGAGTACAACACAAAAAAAATTGCCCAAAGACTGCCATGTAACTAACAATACCTAAATGTATTATTAACAACTCCAAAATGTTTATGACAATGACAGTGCCTTAGTACCAGTACCAAGGTTGCCCAAATAAACAGCATAGAAAATTAAGCACCGCATTTTGTGCTGGGTACATTGTTGTTACTTAAAGACTTTGTTGGAATGCCTCGCTTTAATTACTGAGGAATTTTAAAAAATATACTTTACTATTAATATGGTCAAACAGGGTGGCCTCATACGCCCACGATCGAGGGTTTGAGTTCTGCCTTTGGGTCTGTCTGCGTAGATTTTGCATGTTATCCCCATGGGTTATTGCATGGGTTTCCTCCAGCTAGGTGCCTTAAGTCCAAAGACATGCAAATTAGGCTAATCGGTTCTTTCAAATTGCCAAAATTGTGTGTGAGTGTGTGCATGCTTGTGCCATGCAATGGGCTGGCACTCCATTCAGGGTGGGTCTGGCATTGTGCCTGGAGGCTCCAGACCTCCTGCGCCTCTGTGCAGGATAAGCAGTATAGAAATTGAGAGAGTGAGTGAGTATAGTGAATAGTTTTTGTAAATAAATTGTGCTTCAAGTAGTTTAATTTACATTTATGATCAAGTATCTCAAGAAGCACAGTAGAATATGAATGAGATAACAGCAATTAAGAATTGGGATGTATTGTATTGTACGGTGCAGTCTAATGCATTCCATTCCATTCCATAGAATTCCAAACGCTACCAGAATTAAATCATCAAACAGAAGGACACGAAGAGACTTCTGTGTCAGTCCAGATGGCTTTTATAGAATCCAATGAGAAAGGAAGCAGACAAGCCTAAAATTAGGGTAGATTTAGAGGAAGACTCTGAATCCTGTTTAGTAATTGAATGCTATACTACATCGGAGTGCATGGTATAGTTAAATCTGCAATACTCGTTGTGTGGTAGCTTCTAGCTCAGAGGATGTCTGGCAATGACTTCCCCAGCCGTGCACTGCTCTTCAGGGGACATTTTTTGGGGGGTAAGCATGCGTCTTGCTTTAGAAAGGGATATACCTGGGAATGGGGGCATGTACTCTTAGTCAGCAGCTACAGACTGAATTGTCTAAACACCTGGTTTAAGTAGTCTAAACAAAAAGGCCTGCTGATTATTGCACTTGGTCCAGTGGGGGCCCAGAGGCACAAGCAGCGACCACTTTGCATTTACTGGAGATGACAGAGAGCAGCAAGTAGCTCGTCACCGTGCTATAATTTAGCAACATTTCAATTTCTTGTGTGTTCTTCAATACTTGCAATAATAAGAAAAAAGAATCAAGTAAATAAAAATATATATTTATTTTCAAGTCTTAGTCTTTTAATAAATTATTTGAAAAACAACTTCAACTTGAAAAACTAATTTAATAAAGTAATACACAAATATGGTATAAAAAAAATAACACCATTTCCAGTATGCACAAATATCATCCTATGGTTCAGGATCAAACTGCAATCTAACACAGTTAGATTGCAAACTGTGTTAAATGTGTTGTAGAGGATATCTTGAGGCTCGAAACTTCTTCTCCTGTTCTCTTGCTGGGATTTTCCTCCCTGCAAGAGTATCTGAAAGGAAACACTGTGTTTCGTCTATGTATGTGTTTACACACATCTATCATATTAAACTGGGCACACGTCCTGTTCATACCCGTACACACTGTTTGCTATGGCTGAAAAAGGTGCAGCAAGAGATGCAGTACAAAATTTGGTCCAGGGTTAAAAAATGTGAATAAAAGTATAAAAGTAGGAACAAAGGCATGCAAAACACATAGAAGTAGTATTTTAAAGGCACTTCAGTACCAAAAAATGTTGTTAATCAACTGGGCATAAATGTCAAGTAGTTTAAATTGAATCTGGCCAGTGTATTTTAGCAATTTCATTTTTATGGTTATAGTAATGTAATTGAGAACATCCCTTGTTATTCTCTATGATCCTATTTTACATTTTACCATTTTATTTTTTTCTATCTGATGATTTCCCCCTGCGGCCATGGATGGGATTCAAGTTGTTTCCCAGAAGCACTTAAAAAAAACCCCTCAAAACCACAATTAGGTAACTTTGTGGAAAGTTTTGTACATTGCATAAGTGAACATTTGCTTTTTACCTCCATTATAGTCTGCCAGACAAAAAAAACAACAAAAAAAAAACAGGAGAATGCTTTTATTTGTTTGCAGTGTTGGTATCATACTATGCAAACAAAGCTCACACACATTTACACACTCATTTATAAGAAGGACATTTTAATTAAGCCAATCCATCTACTGGTATGTTTTTTGGCAGGTGAAGGAGAATCAGAGAACCTTGAGGAAACCCACGGAGCCACAGGGAGAACTTACAGAACTCTCTACAGACAATAAGCCAAGCTCATGGTCAAAGCAGGGCCAACCATATCCATTATGCTCATGATCATGGTCCACTGTGCTGCATTTGCGCATTTTTTCCTTCCTTTTTTCTGTAAATATGTTGTACCAGAGCTGTAAGAGATTTAAATTTTAAAAAAAGTTTATGTTTGAAATCTAACATAAAGATTGAATGAAAAAGGTCCAAAACCCTTCAAACCCCCTAATCATATTTTAGACACACTGTAGATATTCAAGCTTATGAACATTTTCTTCTTTGGGTGATGGAATTTCTGATGAACCCCTACTTATAAAAAAAAGTCCTCTCTCAGCATGGTCACCTTGGGCAAGTATTTATAGGTTTCATTAAGCAAATAGCAAGCTGATGAATCTTTCAGTCTCCCGGACTAAACTATAAGCAAACCATTTCAAGCACCGCAGCTCACCACCTTTGTTCTAAATCTCCTTCATAAGTCTTGGTTGAGCACAAAGAAACTGTAGAGAGTTAAAAAGCAGGAGGTGATTATAGAGAAGAAGTGACAGGGGCTGAGAGAGAGACGGGGTTGGATTACAGTTAGACAAGGCTGTCGTGTCGAAATAGGCCCTCAAAGTGGCGACAAGCCCCAGGCCAGTGACCTTGCCCCTTTTGCCAAGCCCTAAATTCCTGGTGGGTATTTTTAGAGATGGCATTTAAAGTTGGCAGTGCATCAACTTCTAGGCTTCTGTAGTATTTCCTGTTCCTGTTAAACATGGAGCTCTGGTACATAGACTTCCAAAGAGACAGGGACAAAACCTGAGCACATCTAAAAATAAAGATAGTATTCAATATTTTATTTCTAATTCAACACACCCTTTACTCCCTAAAGTAGACTAATAATAATAATAATAATAATAATAATAATAATAATAATAAATTCAATGTTTTCCTGACAAATTATCACTTTCTTACAGAATGTATGTAAAATCTAATTTTTTAGAAACAGCAAAAATGCTTATACTTAAATACCAATGCACATTAATCCTGACAATTATTTGGAATTTTTTAAACATTAGGTGTAAGATGAATTTCCAACAGTCCAATTAAATTTTCACTCACTTGTGAAAATTTATTTATCCTGTTATGTACAGGATAAATAAGAGTCTCTGCCTTGCTAAATATATATTTTTGCAGTTCTGTAGTTTGAGTTCCAAAAAACTTCTGACTAAAGTTTTAAAATAGTTTTTATAAAAGATGGATAAGACATCCATACCTTTGTCCCAAGATCAATACGTTATTATCAATACGTTATTGAATAACATTTATATATTCATTATATATTAGAGTGGAAATATGGTGCTATTAAAACAACACATACTGTTGAACTAATGCTTGGCAAAATTGTATTCACTAATTTATAATAAAGTAATGGGATGTTTTATCCATTTTCAATAAAAATAACTTTTAAACCTTTACTATTTAATCATAAACATGTCTTCAATATTCATATTTGTTATTGAGCTTTTTATATTCCCATTATTTAGTTTACGCACAATTTCAGACAGTTTCATATTAACTTCTTCATAAATCAGGATGTCATACCATCTTTCAAAGTTTAACCACTGACTTTTATCATTGAATTATATGAGGCACTTGTTTATTTAATAAATACGAATATATATTACAGCTGGTCTGTAATCAGTTCTCACAGGTCTACCACCATTCATTAACTTCAACCTATGTGTATGTTTTTAGACACATTTGCCTTTGACAAGACAATACATGCTAACACTCATAATCCATCTAAATACCTATCACAGAGCTCTACAAACTATATGTCAGTGCCCTTAATGGCAGGACAGGAAAATATTTCCTTTACCTACAGTAGTCTTTGTCTTTGTCACTCACATGCATCAGACAAAGTATTGGGACACAGATTGGGACACAGATTGGGTCAGCTTCCTACTGCAGTCCCTAATACATCTGGAAAAGGAGTCAAGCCCATAAATTCTAGGATAAGAAACGGCGGTCTATTGTAAGAAAAGAGAGAGAGAGAGAGAGAATATAGAATAGTCTTCACAAATGCAGATGTTTCCAGAGGTGAAGCATCTTTTTCAGAGATGGGTTCTGCTTAAATGCTTACATTTTCAATGTATGCAGCCTTATGATATCGTGTTTTACTAGAATGAAACACATGATTAATGAAGCCGATCTATGTCATTTTAGGAGGTCTCTTAAAAAACCAGGAACTCATGAGTACTAAGATGTGTAAAGAAGCACTACTGTATCTCTACCTTTTCTTTTAATATTAATTAAAAGTTTCACCAATATAAAAAAGAAAGAATTAAACAAAGTAAACAAACAATAAATGCAAAATCTGTCATATACAGTTGCACAACTTGTTCTAGATGCTTTGGACATCTTGTAATGCCAACTTATTAAAAGATAAAAATACATCTGCCCTGTGATTAGAAACGCTGAATTTAATGCCTGTGAGATGCAGTAATTACTGTTTACGTAACATGTAATGAGCACATCTCTGTTTGTCACCAGCTGCTATTTCATTTTGCAAATCGTTGTTTTGTTGAGTAAGAGTTGGAAAAAAAATGTCCTGTGTATTAAGAATCTCTAGATGAGCCTGAATGTCAGTATTTATGCTTTTTGTTTATTGGCTGAACATTTTGATAGGCAGTCACCCCAACAACATCACATAACAGTGTTAGATTTCAAAGCCATGTGGTACTCTAGCTTCACATGTGTGCATCCCTTTGAAGCTCATAGCTAGAATCTGATTCAAACAAATACAGGAGCTTTGCCATCAGGTATTACACAGAACCTCAGAACAGGGTTTTAGTCTCGCCACATTAAAGACAGGACACAGATGAATGGTCACACAGTCAAATGTTATGATTAGCACTGTGTCAAAGAATTCAAATCTTGTGTCATAATAGTGAGTCTGCTGTGCCTAGACTCTCTCTCTCTCTCTCTCTCTCTCTCCTATGAATATATTTTGAGTTGATTATCATGATAAACATTGACATCATTGTTCTTGGCCCAACAGGAGACATTCTTATATAAGCGTGCTAGCACGTCCGTCTGCTTACACATACAGAGAAGAGGACGTAAGCTCCACTGACTCTTTTTATCTTCCCTTTTTTTTTTTAGCCATAACCACCCCCGTGCCGCTTTTAAATCAGTGTCGGATCATGAGAGACACACAGAGAATGAAGAGGTGACGCACTGACAGTGAAATCCAAGAGAAGTCCTTGACCACAGGAGGAGAGTGTTTATATATGCACTGACCTGTGATCGTGGAAGATGGTCATAGCAAAACCCACTGTGGCCATCAGGAGCCATCGTAATTCCTTAACAGGCTGTAAACAAGTGTAAAGCAGGCCTGCAGTGGCATTTTTAGACTGAAAAAAAAAAAAAAAGCTGGTAATGATGCACCTGTTACTCAGATACCAAGGTTTTGTTGCATAAAGAAATTCCTAAATGGAGACTGCAATATATCCTCTTATTTGAACACATTTATATAAACTGCATAATCTATAATTCATTTGAGACTTTATTCCAGTTTCTTAATCTGTTGCACAGTGTTTTATTACATTTAAATAATCAAATATTATGTTTAATAGATTTTCAGAATGATTTCAACACTTATAATTCTTTATTTTAACAGAACTCTTTAAACAGGTGGCATTAGGTCTTTATGCATTAATTTGGTTCTGTGTAATATTTATAACATAAGGAAAATGAAACATAACTGAAACAACTATGAAACATAACCTACTGCAATAATTTATGTCACAGGAAGAAAAAGTTTGTTTTGCATATCATTGCATAAAAACAAATGACATAAGATTATCCTTGCTACTGAACTTCCTGTGCCGTCTGATGGCAAAGCTTCTGGGCACAGTAAAGCCCTGCAGGCATTGATTTATGAATACAGCTGTGGATTAGTGGTGGAGACACCTGTCCTGTCCTCCATCAGCAGTAATTCCCACACTGCAGCACCCCATGCTAACCTGGACAAGAATTTCACCCCACTGGCCTTTCTAAGGGCAAAAGGTGGATATTTTGTTCATGGCCCCCACTGTGACGGTGTAGAGCTGTGTAGAAATGAATACAAAAGTGAGAAAATCGAAATTTGAAACAGCATCATGCAATGTTTAAAGTCAGTGGTCATAAGCAGAGAAGCAATTATGAACAGAAATAGCAAATGAAAAGGCATAGGTATAGGAAAAACATAATGCAAGAACAGTGCAACAGTTATGTCTTAATGCTTTACCACTGATGCATAGTTCATGAGTGATACTTAACAATATGCCTCAAATTGGCTGTGAGGGCTACTGTACATACAGTATTAACATATGTTGGTTTTGAAAATAAATGCATACATTTCAACAAGAACATGGCAGTGAGTGTTTGTATGTGAAAGTGAACGGTTGCAAAGTATTTGTAGTACTGCCACACAAATCAACTTGCTAAAGGTAGTAACAATAACTAATCGCAGTAAACTTTGGCTAATGTACCCCATCTTAGCTACATGGAAGTTACAATGTTTTTTCCCCCTTTGAGATGTGTGATAGCCACACTATAAAATAAAACATCTATGATACATGAGATACATACATGATACATACATTTAGCAACAACAACAAAATATTTTGTGGGATTCTTTTAAAACTCAATTTTTGTAACCCTGATATAAAAAAAAGATAATAATAATAATAATAATAATAATAATAATAATTATTATTATTATTATAATTATTATTATTATTATTAAAAAGAGGATGAGCACATAGACAGATAAGTCTTTTCTGTTAAACAGTGAGGTCAATAAACTCATAGTGTGAAAGAAGATTACAAATTAGCAATTGGTATAATACACATGTAGCATTATGGTATATAAAGTGGGTCACGTTTATGCAATGTGGAAATGGAGAAGTGATGTGCATACTATTTGACAGATTATTAAATAAAATAATTGAAATGTAAGAGTTGACACCCGGGTCCTATATTATGCAGCAGCAGTATGACTTGTGGATGACCTGCGCACACATTTATAGCTTCTTCAGCATCTGTGACTGTTTCTTATATCATAATCTTATAATATAATTGGTGAAAGTTATCTGGTTTATTCACAGATCAAAGATCAAATATAAGTCCTAAACCAAACAGCCTGATCATGTACATCTGCAATTACATTAAAGAGCACAAGCCATGAGATCTACAGAGATCTACTGAAATCGGAAAGAAAATTATATAGACATCTGATAACAAACTTCAGGAAGCATTGCCATATAAGGAAAAAGGAAGAACTCAAAGAATGGGGGAAGCATGTGGCAAGTTAACACAGTCTGGGGAAAAGATCAGAAAACACTAACATGTACAGTATAGTTATAACCCAATTCCAAAAAAGTTGGGACAGTATGGAAAATTAACAATAAAAACTAAAAGGAGTCATTATTTCAAATCACACTTCTGTATTGGAGATCATGACGTGGGTACTGGAGCCCTTTAGTAAACCTTTATCCATTAACACTATTTACTGCTGCATTTACAAAGGAAACAAAACGCTTAAGGATGCCATACATCAAAATTGTCCGGAGGTGACACACATTTCAATTGTCTTGGTCTCATCTGAGATGGACGGGTCAATATATAATGGTGTGTTTTGTTTAATTTCTGATTATGAAGACAGTAATGAAACTAACTGATATAAACTCCAAACTGTTTAATGTTTCCCACACCAGTCAGAACTTCAAAAATGATGATAAGACCTATGTGTATGATCATTTGTCTGATGTCAGATGACATCATTGCTGTCTAATGGTAGATTTATTGTTACGATCATGAAATAAAAAACAGATGTAAAAATCATTCAAGGTTAATACAGTAGCAAGGTGTTTTATTATTATGATTATTAAGACAGAGATAATTACATGTAAATGTTAGAATGATTAATCTTAACAATGTTATCTAAAGGTAAATGTTTAACTCGTATTTCCATGCTTCTTTGTACATACACACACAAAGCATACACACAAATACCATCACATACACACACATACCATCACATACACACACATACTATCTTTGTACATACACACACATACCATCAAACACGCACACACATATACATACATACTGTATATATGTACTGTATACATATACATAAAAACATTTTAAATATATTAATACAATATATACTACATATATATATATATATATATACATATACACACACACACACACACACACACACACACACACACACACACACACACACACACACACACACGTGGACAAAATTGTTGGTACCCTTCGGTCAATGAAAGCAAAACTCACAATGGTCACATAAGTAACTTTAATCTGACAAAAGTAATCATTAAAAAAAAATTCTATGAATGTTAACCAATGAAAGTCAGACATTGCTTTTCAACCATGCTTCAACAGAATTATTTAAAAAAATAAACTCATGGAACAGGCCTGGACAAAAATGATGGTACCCTTAGAAAAGACTGAAAATAATGTGACCAAAGGGACATGTTAATTCAAGGTGTGTCCACTAATTAGCATCACAGGTGTCTACAATCTTGTAATCAGTCAGTGAGCCTATATATAGGGCTCCAGGTAGTCACTGTGTTGTTTGGTGACATGATATGTACCACACTCAACATGGACCAGAGGAAGCGAAGGAAAGAGTCGTCTCAGGAGATTCGAAAGAAAATTATAGACAAGCATGTTAAAGGTAAAGGCTATAAGACCATTTCCAAGCAGCTAGATGTTCCTGTGACTACAGTTGCATATATTATTCAGAAATTTAAGATCCATGGGACTGTAGCCAACCTCCCTGGACGTGGCCACAGGAGGAAAATTGATGACAAATTAAAGAGACGGATAATCCGAATGGTAACAAAAGAGCCCAGAAAGACTTCTAAAGAGATCCAAGGTGAACTTCATGCTCAAGGAACATCAGTGTCAGATCGCACCATCTGTCGTTGTTTGAGCCAAAGTGGACTACATGGGAGACGACCAAGGAGGACACCATTGTTGAAAACAAATCATAAAAAAGCCAGACTGGAATATGCCAAACTACATGTTGACAAGCCACAAAGCTTCTGGGAGAATGCCCTATGGACAGATGAGACAAAAATTTAACTTTTTGCCAAGGCACATCAGCTCTATGTTCATAGACGGAAAAATGAAGCATATTAAGAAAAGAACACTGTCCCTACTGTGAAACATGGAGGAGGCTCTGTTATGTTCTGGGGCTGCTTTGCTGCATCTGGCACAGGGTGTCTTGAATCTGTGCAGGGTACAATGAAATCTCAAGACTATCAAGGGATTCTAGAGAGAAATGTGCTGGCCAGTGTCAGAAAGCTGGGTCTCAGTCGCAGGTCATGGTTCTTGCATGAACACACAGCTAAAACATGCAAGAATGGCTAAGAGGAAAACATTGGACTATTCTAAAGTGGCCTTCTATGAGCCCTGACCTCAATCCTATTGAGCATCTTTGGAAGGAGCTGAAACATGCCGTCTGGAAAAGGCGCCCTTCAAACCGGAAACAACTGGAGCAGCTTTAAATGTTTTAAAAATGTTTTTATGTATATGCAATTTTTTTCCTAAAGTGTGTATACATCTTTTGTCTGACTCTGTATATCATTAACTAATTGTTTCAACCTCACAAAGCTAGATTAATTTAAACCAACCAATTTATAACCAATCAATAATATATACTGTACCACAAATATTTAAACTCTGAAAGCCTGACTAAAAGGCAAACACATTTCCACTACAATAATCAGTGGTTATTACTAACATGTTTAGGCTTCAGTCACCTATTTGGCAATGCTGCCTTAAAGTATAGGTATAAAAATTTATATATATAAATTTATACATTTACATATATAAATATTTTAAATATTTAAAATTGGCAAAAAAGAATAAAAGACACTTTTGTCCTTGTTCCAAATTGCTGCAAGTATGGACTCACTATAAAAACACAATGAAGACATGAGTTTGCTATAAAAAACTTTGCTCTTAATAAAAACTCAACTCACAAATTATTGATGCATCTTTAAATAGTCACAAATACAATTAGCTAATTTATTGACTATGACAAAACTGTGGGCGATGGATTTATAGTGTTTTGCAAAATCATGGAAAATTATACTGATATGACTACAGTTTTTAACATAAAAGGCTTACTGATGCACGTGGGGAGCAAAGGTTAGGCTTAGCCATCAGAAGATGCAGCTGTGTATGCAGCCGTGTAGTCGCAGATTGGCCTGAGTGCCCATGCACTCTGTGCACCTGTTCACCCACTATAGTAAGCATGTGAACATCAGAAGTGGGCCATGGAGCAACAAAAGTTGCTCCAGGATAATATGCTCTGCCACATTACAAAAACTTTTCAAGAATGGTTTGAGAAACAGAACAAGAAGTCCAACGTGTTTATTTGACTTCCAAATCCCCAGGTATCAATACAATTGAGCATCTCTGTCATGTTCTGGAATCGTGCGTCAGATTCATGAAGACCCCACTTCACAGGTCACAGGGCTGAAATAATTTGGTCCTTTTCCCAGATACCACAGCACACAAGAGGTCTGGTGGAGTCCATGCCTCAAAGGGTCAGAAATGTTTTGGCAATACAAGAGAGACATTCAAATTATTAGGCAGTGTGTTTTTAATGTTATGGACGATAGTGGAAAATATATGCATATCCATCCATCTAGGAACCAAGAAGGGATTGTAGAGGCTATTGGTGATTACAATTGTATTTATTTCTATTTTACAACCATGGTAGGACCACTTGTCAACATTCACATGTGCATTCACACACACACATTTGGGAATGCCAATTAGCCTAATCTGTACATGTCTTTGGACTGTGGAAGGATACTGGAGTACCTGGAGGAAACCCACCAAGCACAGGGCGAACATGCAAACCCTATGCACACAGCCCACAAGTCAGGAATTGGACTTGAACCCTGTAGGTGCAATGCGACAGTGCTAACCACTAAGCCACCATGCTGCAATATATGCCATAATCATTCAGTGTTTGTCAATCAGGATACTGAAATGTAAAACGCCACACAGACAGTGACTTCAAAAGTTCAAACTCACAGAGAAGAGGATTCAGAACAGACGCCAACAGAGTAGAATCTTTTACTAAAACATATGCATACAGTTTGACTTATAATCATCTTGTGCCTTTCGTGTCATATTTGTACCTCCAAGCCCAAACCATATCCACAGTAGAGCATGTATATATTTAGGTCAGTGTACAGCAGAAGGTTATGATTCCGATCTCACCATAATTTTAAAATGATTTTGAAGATATATCTGAGTCTGACATCTTCCCCATCTGGATTTGTTTGGGAGCTTGAAATAATACTAAAAAAAGTTTGACATTGTCCAGTAATGGACAATATCATTCAGATAATAGAAATGAAGACAACACTGGGTTAATAGTTATAGGGCTAGGATGTGACCTGCTCACCCTAACTCAGTCTGTCTGTCTGCTTTTCATCAAGTTTATTTGTTTCACTTTGTGTGTTCCTCATCTTCGAAAATGACTAAGGCAGACATGTGGAATCTGGAAGAGGTATATCCTCTGAAAAACAGTATAGTGGCCACACACAGATGTTAAAGCAGTTTTAGGATGGTGTGCATCACTACTTTAACCTGCTGCTCACGGATAGGCCTGGGATTCTCTAAAAGAAACTTTGATCACACTCGAGAATTTAGAGCAACAAATGCTGAACAGGCTTATGATTCTGTTACCAAATATTACCAAATAGCTGCACCTCATCATGGATTTTAGTCCTGTAGTCTGAAAGATATCAAGAAGCTTTTGAGTGCTCGTTAGATTTATAGTAGAAAGCCCTTTATTTCAAGGAGGAGTTCTCTGTTCATCACATGCAGAATCAGAATCATCCATAACCCCTATGTTCCACCCTGCTTTTCTACATCTTTTCAGTCTTCTTGCTCAGAGCTTGATCCTCATGGTGCCAGCTACCACAGTCCTCTGCAGCAAAGCTCAAGGCCTCCCCACTTTCCTGTGCTATAATTACGGTCTGGGTAACATTTCAATAGATGTGCTTACTTGAAAGCTTTTCTGTTTCGTTTTGAAATGATATACTGCCTGTCCTGTGCCCCTTAGAACTAAGAGGGAGATGAAAGGTCTGCGCCAAGAATGGCTCTCTGTTGGAGATGCACTCTGACCACAGAGAACATTTAACTTCACTAGAGCTTCACCAACATGCAATGTTTAGAAACTCTAGCTACATCCATCTGATAGCATTGAGGACACACAATGGAGTTTTCCATTTGCACATATGCAGGAGATGGAAACATTTACACAATTGAAGTGAGCAAGACACTGGCGGAGTGTTTATTTCCGAGTTATACATCACTATCAGTATTATATCAGTAATACTTTTGGCCCTCAGGATAATGTCCACAGAAGTTTAAAGACATGCTTACCACAACTGCACTAAAAATTGCACTGATTCATAAGGTCAGCTTATTAAAATAAAAACCCTTGAGAGTATTAACGAACATAACAAGCCTAGCACTTCAGCTATGAGATTAATATGTGCAGTGGACATGGAGCACAGCACAAACCATGTTATGAAATGTTCTTCCACAAGTAGCTGCAATAGTAGTTTGTTACCAGAGGTGGCACAATTCCAAAATTAAATCAGCTGCAAGTAGAGGAAAGAAAACAAAGAAGATGATCTATGTGGATATTAAAGAATCGTCAGGAATTGAAAAATGTAGACTGAGTGCATGTCCCTGTTACTGGATGACAGTAACAGTTTCATAGTGGACATGCAAGGAATTATGCTCTTGCCTTAAAATGTTCAAACTCTTCATATACTGCCTGGAAGGTGTAAAAACTGTGGGTGTAGCTCAAATGTACTTTGTCCTTGGTTTTCAATAGTCCATTTCCTGTACATGAAACGATTTTGCAGTCTTTATGCATCATATGTTTGATATAGATCTAGCAGACCGGCATCCGGTTGTTTAATCTCATTGCTTAATCTGTTTTTTTAATCTATGCACAAAAGGGAGTAAATACAAAATTCAGAATTCAGATAGTTAAATTTTGTGGAAAAACGTATGGGTGGTAATAACGTAGGTTGTTAAGGCTGATTGGAAGGTTAGTCGGTTTGAGCTTAGCTCCGCCAGGTTGCCGCTGTTGGGCCCTTGGGAAAGGCCCTTAACCCTGTCTGCTCCAGGGGGCGGGGCTTATAATGGCTGACTCTGCGCTCTGACCCCAGCCTCCTAACAAGTAGCTGGGATATGCAAAGAATAAAGAATTTCACTGTTCAATAATGTTTATGTGATGAATGAAGGCTGAACATTTTTTGTGCCACACCAATGTAAAATAAAAAGCAAATATTATAATGTTTATTTTTTTTAAACATTGCTATGATTTTTGAAAATATGAAAGATTGTTTAAATGGTTTCCATTGTCATCAATTACTCTGGACTAACTAATTAATTCAAATTTTAATAAATTCTGTACTTCCTTTAGATGAATAGGGAACAACATGACAGTTGGAGATCAGTGACTGTTGGTTGTCTTATTAATGGAGGGACAAAAAAAAAAAGCCTACCAATTGCCATTAAAGCAGAGTCTCATCATAAAGCTATTCCTCCTGCACATAGGAACACACCCATTCCATTCTTAAGACAGCGTGGTGAAAACATTTCATGCTTACAAAAAAGTATGCCATTTACATCTAGAGATATTTAAAACAATTAGATATTATAAAAATAATACACATCTTACATTATTTTATCAAATACTGTACTAGCTATTGACTCCAGATTCTAATGTAAACTTGCATACATTTATGTACTGCTATTCTGAGCCCGTTATTAGTATGAATTATTTCTATTTTCTTTTTCATTTATCATTGTGACATTTGCCTGGTCCTTTGGGTCAATCTGCAGATCTGATGTTTTGATCTTTACGTTTGCACATTGTATTAAGATAATGCAAGCTAGGTGAATTATTGTGACGGCTCAGTGGTTAAGGCTTTGAGGCCCAAACCAGGAGGTCTTATGTTCCTGAAATTTTTGCCATCAGCTCAGTTGCATCCTTCATCAATTTCATGAAAAATATCAACCAAATAAGCAAATGTATTGGATTATGTCATTTTTTATACTATATAAAAAATATTTTCTTTTAAGTTGTTCCCTGGAAAAACTTACCTATACTTTTTCGGGCAATCCTGTTGCTATTTTAAACATGTGTTCTATTTAATGAAACAATTTTTTTTTCCATTTAATAATAATAATCAGTAAATAAATAAATAAATAAATAATAATAATCTGTATTAAAAAAATATTGTTTAAAATGTGAGAGGTGGGAAATGCCATAGTGAGCACAAGGCATTAAAAAAGAGGTTAGCAAGTTCATTCAGGGGTTTTTCAATCTACGATTCTAATAATAAATCACAATAGACCTATGCATAAAACATTTTGTAACTATCGCAGTGAGTAATGAGTTCACCAGAAGGAATTTTTTCCTGACATTCTGAATGCATGTAAACGTGAATGGCATTAAAAGTAGGCCCATGTCTATCTTTAGAGCATGGTTCACCTGTAGTCATAATACTCAAAGATGCTTGGGAACTATCAATTACCCAGCGTTAGCACTTCACAATGCTAGTTCTTAACTCCCCTTGGAAAAGGATGTTTGTGTTATGTGTACACTTTCTGGACAAGTGTTTCCTCATTTGTGCTGAGAACCCTTTGTAAGGAAAATGGCTTTGATTCTTCATTGAGTGGTTCATTGTAAGCTTAGCAAACATTAAGGTATAGAGGCCCAAAAGGTTTCTTAACATTTCATTTTGTAGGTAAGCTACTCAGTTTTGTAAATTACAAAAATTGTAATTAAGTTTTGTAAGAATCATTTAAGAACATGACGTACGTTGGCAATTAACTAAAAGTGAAAGTTATTGATGTGAGGACATGAACTTTCATAATGTCATTTTTACTATTGAACTGTTGGAAATGAATTAGTCATGGTGAGAAACTTTTGGCAGTGGACACTTCT
This sequence comes from Clarias fuscus, assembly GCA_030347435.1. Lineage (NCBI taxonomy): Eukaryota > Metazoa > Chordata > Actinopteri > Siluriformes > Clariidae > Clarias > Clarias fuscus. The sequence goes on along the minus strand of CM059211.1, from coordinate 21,629,159 downwards.
GCAATACCCTCAGTCTCCTCCGGTGTCCCACCCAGTCTCCATGCCTGATCCTAATCCTTTTGATCTCTTCCTACACTAGGCCACCTCACGGCACAGCGTGGCTGCTAAAACCATCAGCCCATTCTGTTCAGAGAAGAATAAATCATATTGTAATAACATACGTCAGCAGGCAAGAGGGGTGGGTGGGTTTTAAACTATCTGCCATAAATCACCTGATCGGCAAGTTGCTGTGTTGGTGTGGAAGGAAACGTGTAATCCATGCGACCACAGGATCTGCCTGAGCGCTGTGTGATTTAGAGCTCTGAGAAATTTGAGGGCCTTTGTCCTTCTTGGCCTTGCCTCTTCAACAAAGCTGTTACTGAACCATATTGTCTAAGAACACAGATGATTAATAGCTAAGAACTAAAGCAGGAAAAATGTGTTCTGTTTGAGACAGTGACACGAATTATCAGTGTAATATCAGAGGAAGACATGACATGACATCTAAAGGAACTCACAACCAAAACGCTTGGCCATTACACTTGATATGAACATAGTCGCATTGAAAACACATTATCTAAACAGTGCAAGCTCTATAGTTTTTTCATAAGTAACATTTGAGGTTGAGCTGTGAAACTACAACATCATATAAAACTAAATTCAAATGTGAAACTCTCATATATTCTAAATTTATTACACACACAGCGAAATATTATCAAAACATAATATATGTTTTAGTTTTAATCATTGTGCTTTCGTCTGGTGGCACGGTGGTGCAGTGGTAAGCACTTTCGCCTTGTACCCCCAGGGTCCGTGTTCGATTTCCGGCCAGGTTCGATTCGCCTCTCTATGTGCATGCAGTTTGCATGTTCTCCTCTTGCTTGGTGGATTTCCCCCGAGTACTCTGGTTTCCTCCCACAGTCATGCAGATTAGGCTAATGGGTGTTTCCAAATTGCCATAGTGTGTGAGTGTGTGTATTTGTGTGTGCACTGTGATGAGTAAGTGCCCACACAAATACCATACAGAGTAAGTTTCCTGGGATAGGCCCCAGGCCCCCTGCAACTGTGTATACAGGAATAAATGGCATAGACGATGAGTGAGAGAGTGCTTTCCTCTTAGGTCAGTCCATTTTGATATGCAAGATGGAGAAGAAGAAGGTAGGGCTGGTGCAACAACAAAACAATTATATCGAAAAAGCAAGATTTTTCCTTGCTCTGCTATTTGACCACTGTGCTGGCATGACAAACCAATCTTTGGAAAAAAGTGAAAATATCTGGTATATGGAAGTTTTCCCTAAGATGATAGAAAATTGCTGTGTGGCCCTAAAAAACTGTCACAAAACTGGCTTTTGCTTATTTGCAGTCCATATGTGACTAAAGTGTGTTTACTTTAACATGAGTAGCAGATTCTTTTTTAGAAAGAATATAATTCCATTGTTCTCAGTTGATCCCCGGCCAGGCTCGATTCCCGTCTCTGTGTGCATGGAGTTTGCATGTTCTCCCCGTGCTTGGTGGGTTTCCTCCGGGTACTCCGGTTTCCTCCCACAGTCCAAAGACATGTAGGTTAGGTTAATTGGCGTTCCCAAATTGCCCGTAGTGTGTGAATGACTGAGTGTATGTGTGTGTCTGTGCCCTGCGATGGATTGCCACCCTGTCCAGTGTGTACCCTGCCATGTGCCCTAAGTCTCCTGGGATAGGCTCCAGGCCCCCCGTGACCCTGAATACAGGATTAGGCGGTATAGATGATGAGTGAGTGAGTGAGTGAGTGTTCTCAGTTGTCACGCTGGAGGCTGAAGATTCCTTTCCCTCTATATTCACTATGTAGGTACACAGAGATGTTTAGTTGCTGAAGGCGCTGCCTGTGTTGCTTGACTTTCAAGATGTTTGAATGCTGCAAATTTGGCTCATTAAGGTTGGTCTGAACTTTAACTAGTGCACTTGTGGTGACCATGTTCTACTCTCCAGGATTTAATAATATTACTCCCATGCTGAAGGGATTTGCACATCTCTGAATTCCACTGTCATTATACACCAATCAGCAACAGCAATGCCACCACCAAGTGAACTAAATAACATAGATTATCAATTATATACCAGTAAACTGGTGATAGGATCATGAGCACCCAAGGCCTATGTCTGCGAGGACCAAAGGCTAGCTTGTCCAATCTAATCCGACAGAAAAACCAAAGTATCACAAATTGCTGAAAAAAGTAAATGGTAACTAGATAGAATGGTATCAGAACACATAGTGCCACATATAGGGCTTATCAGGCAAAGAGTTCAAGGTTGGTGATCTGTCCCCATTCCATAACCCACAGCACCCAAAGGATCCACCACTAATGGCCCAGTACAAGACACCATAGTACACCTCCAGAGGTCTTGTGGAATCATGCTCCGAGCAGCCATATTGGCTTCATGTTTTGTGTTTTTTATGTTATGGCTGATTAATATATCTTGGATTCAGTAGCATTTCAACCAAGTATGACGTCTCAGATTCCACGCCTCTGAAATGTCGGTTCACAGACATGGCGGGTGCCTTTCTTGTTCTTAATACCTATGTTGGCCTTGAAAACATGTTAAAGGGCACAAAGAATAGGAATGACATCAGATGAATAACAATATAAAGAGTTGACCTACCCTGTCAACTCCTCAAAAGAGGCTAGAGCTGTGACAGTCTTTTCCAGTTCTTCCCAGCACTGGGTTGTAGCTAATGTGGCTGGCAGGTCGAACTCCACTGTACATGCACACTGGGCATGCGATGAGGTATGTAGTAAGGCGATCATGTAATACTGTATGTACTGCTCCACATCCTTACTACATTTTGTTGCAGATCTTTGGCCATATACAGGTATATAGCTCCATTTGAATGTCCTCCAAGCGTGAATATACAAGTGGTAAGTGCTTGAAGGGACCCATAATATTTCTGTCAGTAGCCAATGAATCATGATCACTATGCTGTGATAGCAGTCCCTTGTTCACAATAAGTTGCAGAAGATGCGCAAAGCCTCCCAAATTTGCAACTCAAAGGTAATCTATTGCTTGTATTACTGGCATTGCTTCTTTAAATGACATAGACTTTCCTCTTCTCTTCTCAGATTTTCCACCCATTTAACATCTCCCTCATTACTGTAGCGATGGATTCTTCTGTGTGTGAGCCATGGATCTGCTTAGCCTGCAGCATTGCTTTTTGCAAGGTAAAAGTCTACCCACTGTGCTGTCAGACTTAGTAATGGCATTGGACACACGTCTGAGCTCCAGATGTCAGTTGTGAAACTAACCATGGCAATAATTTCCACGCATTTTAAAATGGATTCACACGCTTGCTTGTACTTTTTTTAGATAGTTATTTTGGAGGTGAAACGCTGACATGGCAATATGTGGTAAGGCTCAAAGTTTTAGGTTTAAGTGTTGAAAACCCAAATTTTCAATAACAGAAGGGCGTTGGACATCTAGCACATTGAATTCAATTATTTTCTCTGCTATCAGCGTTGCTTTGTTGTGTATTCAGGTTTGTTGTGTTGAAGTTTCTAATGCTGCTGAGACCCCTCGTATAACCTGCTGGCAGGCTGTATTGTATTTTTTTTCATTGAGCTTTAAATAACTCCCCACAGCTGACATGATGACAGCAAGACTAACAGCCTTATTCACATTAAAGCTACTGTTCACATGACACATAGTGCTCTTCTGTGTTACTCGTGGAAGGTAAGCATTTACATGATAGTTTAGACTCATGTACAATATCACAATATACTTTTTCCTGATATCTGACAGGATATTAATTTTGGTCAGTATTGGACCGATACTGATCATCCGATCGGCGCATCCCATACTGTATATTCTCCTACAGTATATGTCTGAGGAGTGGAACCTGATCCGGTGCTGTTGTAGCCTATCTGCCTTTTCAGATACTTCTTAGAGATGCTTGTCTGCTTACCAGAGCTTTATCTTATCTTTATCTTATGTTTAGAGTGGTTGTTGAGAATTACAGTACCATAGCCTTTCTGTCAGCTTCTTTGACCTCTCTCACCAACAAAGCTTCTTTGGCCACAGAACTGTCATTCAAGAAGTGTTTTTTGTTTTCAGCACCATACTGTATAAATGAAACACCAACTAGTTTAATGGTTTCTGCAATATCTAAACCAGCCTGTTTGACACAAACAACCATATCATGGTTACAAATCACTGAGATCACATTTTCCCCTCTATTTTGTATAATGCACTTTCTTCATGTATTGCAGTGGCTTGATGATTACATAAATCTTCAGCTGTATTGGTGTGCCTAATTCAATGTTAAGAAAGAGTATATACTCTACTAGGGGTGCTCCGATCAGGATTTTTGGGGGCGATCACCGATCTCCGATCCCTAGAAGCTGTATCTTTACTATGTTGCTCATGTTACTTTACGTGACTAACCTTCAAATGTCTGATGAGGTTCATGGTGTTAAAATGCTTTGGGTGCTTCCCGCCTCGTGGAATTGTCTTGTTACACAGGTTGCAGATTGCTAATGTATTGTCTTTTTCACACAACATGTAGAATTGCCAGACCGGTGAAGTCATTTTAGCAGCGCGCAAAAAATTGTCTCGCGAGTTTTGCATCATCTGATCAGCTTTTCTACATCGGCCATTATAGAGACTGCCGATCAAACGTCTCAAAGCTATTATCGGCCGATTATGATCGGCGACCGATCAGTCGGAGCACCCCTATACTCTACTGACAATCAAAAAACACCTAAATACTGTAAACAAAAAAACAACAACAGGTGATTGTTTATGGAAGATTAAAGGTACTTTTTGATTATGTGAATTGGGCTATCCAAAAATGACCTTTTAAAGAAATCATAAATTATCAGAATCTTTATGTTATCCTCTGAACTGACTAGCTGTGGGATAAGACTTTTTTTTTTAACATTCTTGTAAACATTCATTATGCACTTTTCTATTTTTCACAGAAGGGTGGCATATAAAATGTTACAGTCATTGCATTTATCATACATCACAATTATATTTTATATCCCAAAGCACAATAATCTACAGATGTTGAAAAAGGACAGTGTTAGTAAGCCACTGTATGGCTGATTAGAAGAGCTCAGCAGCATCAAGTGGTGGCTGCTGGGACCTTAACCCTTAACGGCTATAAATAAGGTTGTCTGCCACAATGCCATAAATTATGACGGAAAAAGCAGTAGCGATGAACTAGAGATCAGCAAGAAATTTCTTGCCTTTCTGGCTGGTACTGATATTGCACAGTGTGCAGATATTACAATGTCCAGAAACTATGAACATATGAACACAAAAGACTTAAAAATTTACAAGCAATTTCAAAATGAACCATTTGAAAATATAAAACAAGAATATGATATATAATAAATAATGCTTGCTAATTACCGACCAGCAAAAAAGCAATGAAGAAGTTAGGAACACTACTACAAAATCTTTTATCCAAAGGACTGCTGTCCCTACACTGGAATATTTGCACCCCTCAAGAATTTAAATGACTTTATTGTTTTAAATTCACATGTTTTAAACATTCACATAGATGGAGAATGAAGTCTCCGGAGTGTTGTAGTGACTACTGGCCCCAAATGTGCAGGTTGCTCGCAGTCATGCTTTGAACTCAGATTTTACTTGCACTTCCTCCTTTCACAGGTGCCCAGGAGAGCAGAAGACAGGTGGAAACATTGGAAGAGGTAGTGACTCAAAGCCCTCTCTCATAAAAACCCAGCTTTGATACAAACACTCTGTATCTATGAAAAAGCAATAGTTTTCTTCCATCTGCTGTGCATGTGAGACAGACTGCTGAGTTCTGAGGAAGGCAGATGTGTTTGTGCATAAATGTTGTAACATTAGAGCTTAATGCAGGTGCTAGACTAGAGGTGTACAGGGCACAAGGTCATAGAAAGGTCCCAGTGTTTTCTTTTGTGGACATTGGTATTGTTGTACTCAGTACACTTGGCAAAGTGATTTCATTCATAGTGAACGTTGACTATTGCTTAAGGCAAATTAGTTCTGTATGTTGGTTTTGAATCAGGTATGGCGTCATTCAATTTGGACTCGTTTATTCAGAACCCAACTCTTGGGGAATTTGATAAATGCCGCAAAGACGATTTAATTCAAATTGCTGAACATTTTCAGGTTCTAGTGAACAAGCAAAATCTTAAAAGAGAAACCCGGCAAGTTATTTATGATCGGTTGGTCGAGCTAGGGATTTTTGCTGTGGAGGGTGTAACTCCAGAAGAACTGAATCCTCTCGGTGTGACTGAAAGGCCGTGCGGTGCTGAATGGACAGGGCAGAACAGTGATATAGCTGAGGGTGAGACGGAAGTTGAGCCCAAGGTTGTGTTACCGCCCTTTGACCCCATATCACCTGCCTCGACGAATTCAATGGGAGATGGCAGACTTAAGTTACGTCTAGCCAAACTACAGTATGAGGCTCAGGAAAAAGCACGTGCCCACCAAGCTGAGTTGGAGTTGCGGTTCAAAATTCGTCAACTGGAGGTGGAGGCTGATAAGCAGGTCAAGCTGCGACAGCTAGACATAGAGGCTGCTAAAGCCGCACACCTGGGTTCTCCTGCACCTGATGCAAGCACATCCACAGCTGCTTCAGTGAGTGCACCAGCTGCCTCGTCCCAGTCGTACCATACTGACATAAGTAAGTATATTTCTCTTGTTCCAAATTTTCGTGAAGATGAAGTTGACTCGTACTTTCAAGTATTTGAACGTATTGCGTTGACCCTCAATTGGCCATCCGAAATATGGACTTTGCTATTGCAGTGTAAACTGTGTGGCAAAGCTCAGGAGATTTGTTCCGCACTTTCAATTGAGGAAAGTTTAAATTATGATACTGTGAAGTCCGCAATATTAAGGGGTTATGAACTAGTGCCAGAAGCATATCGACAACGTTTTAGGAACCATAAGAAGGGTATGCAACAGACTTATGTAGAGTTTGCTCGAGAGAAGAGCCTGTTATTTGATAAATGGTGTACTGCCACTAAGACAGTGGATTTTTGTGAGTTACGTGAACTTATTCTACTGGAGGAATTCAAGAATTGCTTGCCCGAGCGTATTGTAGTACATCTGAATGAACAAAAAGTAAATTCTGTGTCCCAAGCTGCGATACATGCTGATGAGTTCATGCTTACGCATAAACCTGTGTTCTCTTTAGGTCGCTCTGGAACATTTTCAGCGTCTCGTCCCAAAACAGTGGTGTCTGTGAATGCGTCTGCTCATCCCTCTCCTCCCCGTACTCTGGCTAAGACAGAGCAGGGAAAGGAGATGAGAGAATGTTACTATTGTCATAAAGTTGGTCACTTGATTGCAGACTGTCGTGCTCTTAAAAGTAAACATGCCCGACCCACAAGTGTTGGTCTTATTCAGTCAACAGTCTCAAACAGACCATTATTTCCAGACAAGTTGGCAGTTGATGCAAGTTATCGTCCGTTCGTTTTTAATGGGTTAGTCTCTACAACTGGCAACCCTGCGGATCAGCGCCAAATTCAGATACTCCGTGATACGGGCGCCGCCCACTCTGTGTTGATCGCTGATGTGCTTGTTTTGAATGAACAGACTTCGTGTAGTACAAGCATTCTTATGCAGGGGATTGAGATGGGTATTGTTAAAGCTCCTGTACATAAAATCTACTTAAACTGTGAGCTTGTGAATGGTGTTGTGTCAGTAGCTGTACTTCCAGACTTGCCAATTAAAGGTGTGTCCCTTATCCTCGGGAATGATATTGCTGGGGGTAAAGTGATGCCATCATTAGAGGTATTTGATAAGAAACCTGTGCCCACTGTAGATGATGAGTTGTCCACCACTTATCCTGACACTTTTTCTGCATGTGTTGTAACACGTTCTCAGGCTAAGCGGCTGGGTAACGAGGAGTTTACTCTTGAGAATACATTCATGCATACCGACGAACCCTTGCTACTTAGAACTAAGAGTGTGGAAGAACCTTGTGTTCTTGAAACAGATAAAAATAATTTTCAGAAACTTAATTTAAACATGACCCGTGAGCAGGTAATTGTTGCACAGGAAAAGGATGACACGTTAAAACGGTGTTTTGATTCAGTTCTTTCCCAGGAACAGTTGAAACAGCAACCCACGGGTTATTTCGTTGAGGATTCGTTGTTGATGCGCAAGTGGAGTTCTACACGTGAACAGGGAGCTGACTGGAACACTGTGTACCAGGTGGTCATTCCTTCTGTATACCGACCTCATGTATTGTCTCTTGCGCATGACCATGTACTGTCCGGTCACCTAGGAATTACCAAGACTTATCGCAGAATCCTGAGATATTTCTTCTGGCCTGGTTTGAAACGAGATGTTGCCAGATACTGCCGGACCTGTGAGACGTGCCAGTGCATTGGTAAACCAAATCAGGTAATTCCAAATGCTCCCCTTACTCCAATACCTATTTTACATGAACCATTTGAACGTGTACTTATTGATTGTGTTGGCCCATTGCCAAGGTCAAAAGCCGGTAATCAGTTCCTTTTAACCATCATGTGCGCTACTACTCGTTTTCCTGAAGCTATTCCACTTCGTAAAATAACTGCATCTACAATCATTAAAGCCCTTATGAAATATTTTGCAACGTTCGGTCTTCCTAAGGTGATCCAGAGTGATCAGGGGACGAATTTTATGTCGAGGGTGTTCAATCAGGTGTTAAAGATTCTTGCAATTCAACACAGTGTTTCTAGCGCCTACCATCCCGAAAGCCAGGGTGCACTCGAGCGATTCCACCAGACGTTAAAGTCTATGTTACGCAAATATTGCCTAGATACTGGCAGGGAGTGGGATGAAGGGGTTCCTCTTGTGCTGTTTGCTGTACGAGAGGCAGTACAGGAGTCCCTTGGCTTCAGTCCAGCTGAACTCGTGTTTGGACATACTGTACGTGGCCCGCTAAAAGTGTTGAAGGAGAACATTCTAGCTTCGAAGTCAGAGAGCAGAACAAATGTGCTGCAGTACGTCAGCAGATTTCGGGAGCGGTTGCAAAAGGCCTGCTCCATGGCGCGTCAAACGTTGACCTCTGTTCAAAACACTATGAAACAAAGATATGACAAGAAGGCAATAGTTCGTGAGTTTAAAATTGGAGACCAGGTATTAGTTTTGTTACCCATCGTCGGGTCCGCTTTGTCTGCGAGATTTGCTGGTCCATATACCATTGAAAAAAAATTGAGTGACACTGATTATGTTATTCGCACACCTGAAAGACGTAGAAAAATGAGGATTTGCCATATTAACATGTTAAAAGCCTACCACCAACGCCAGTCTCACCCTGAACGTAAGGAAACGACAGTGAAACCTGTCGTTGTTCCGCTTGCATTTGTGACTGGAGAGTTGGAGACTGACGAGGATGGTTTAATTTTGCGTAATGCTCCGCAGCAGTGTGCTTTATTGCCCAATTCAGAGAAATTACGAGAGTTGCCTACATTATTGAGTCATCTGCCTCATACCCAAAAAGAAGATATTGAACAACTGGTTAGAATGTATCCGAATCTTTTTGGTGATACCCCGAGTCAAACCACAGTAATACAACATGATATTGATGTCAATAATGCTGCTCCAATTAAACAGCATCCCTATCGCGCCAATGCTGTGAAAAGGGAGCTGATGAAAAAAGAGGTGAATTATCTCTGTGAAAATGGTCTTGCGGTACAAAGCTGCAGCCCATGGAGCTCGCCTTGCTTACTTGTCCCCAAATCTGATGGCTCTTTCCGTTTTTGCACTGATTACCGTAAGGTCAATGCTGTGACAGTGCCTGATAGTTACCCGTTACCGCGGATGGAAGATTGCATTGACAATTTAGGTGCCGCTCGGTTTGTAACTAAATTAGACTTGTTAAAAGGTTATTGGCAAGTGCCTTTGACGCCTCGTGCCTCTGACATATCTGCATTCGTTACCCCAGATCACTTTATGCAGTACCGAGTTATGGCTTTTGGGCTCCGCAATGCGCCTGCCACGTTTCAACGTTTGGTCGCTACTGTACTGGCGGGTGTGCCTGGGTGTAATGCGTATCTGGACGACTTGGTGATCTATTCAACTAATTGGCCGGAGCATATGTCTCAGTTGAATTCTGTGTTTGACCGGTTGTCAAAAGCCAATTTAACATTGAACCTGGCAAAATGTGATTTTGCTAAGGCAACCATTACACATCTTGGAAAACAGGTTGGGCAGGGGCAAGTCCGTCCAGTTGCCGCTAAAGTTTCAGCCATTTCAAATTTTCCTGTTCCTACTACCCGGCGTCAAGTGAGGCGATTCTTAGGGATGGCCGGATATTATCGTGGGTTTTGCAGAAACTTCTCAAGTGTTGTAAGTCCTCTTACAAGTTTGTTGAGCCCCTCGCAACAGTTTAAGTGGTCTTTGGAATGCCAACATGCATTCGACAGTGTGAAAGCACTGCTGTGCAGCGCTCCAGTACTCGCAACCCCAAATTTTGATCTCCCATTTAAGTTGGAGGTTGATGCTAGTTCTGTGGGGGCTGGGGCAGTCCTATTGCAGGAGGATGCAGATGGAATTGACCATCCGATTTGTTATTATTCCCGAAAATTTGATAAACACCAATTTAATTACTCCACTATCGAAAAAGAGGCTCTTGCATTGCTTATGGCACTCCAAAATTTTGAAGTGTATGTGGGTTCTAGTTCGCTCCCTGTTGTCGTTTATACTGATCATAACCCACTTGTTTTCCTATCAAGAATGTATAATCAGAACCAGAGGCTGATGCGCTGGTCTCTGATTGTACAAAATTATAACCTAGAGATTCGACATAAGAAAGGGACAGACAACATGGTAGCTGACACTTTGTCTCGATCTGACATGTAAGTCTGTTTCTTTTATCTGCTATTTGAAGCAATTGTATGGGTTATTGTTTGTTTTGTTATCTTGATCTTTTGTTTTACAAACATGTTTAAAAATGTTTGTTCTTAAGGGAGGGGGTGTTACGTTCCAGAACATATTTGGATGGTTGTTTTGGTTGTCTGTTGCCCTTTTTCTTTTTTTCAGGGTTCTTAGTGGTTCCATCCATTGTTGCTGCTTCTGATTGGTTGGCTTAAGTTTCAGTACATCAACCAACCCCGTCATTCCACTCTTCTGATTGGCTGCTGCACATCCCATTACCTCAACCAATCCCGTCATTCCACTCTTCTGATTGGCTGCTGAACATCTTGGTACTTCAACCAATCTTCATCCACCAGCTGGCTTTTAAGAAACTGTTTTAGGACTTGGAAGGAGTCTTGCGACTCACTTTGTTTGGGCTACACTTTGTTTGAGAGACTGGTTCAGGGAAGTAAGCCATATGGCATACATTTCAACATCTAGGTAACTTACTGTCTAGAGATACACTAGGGAAGAGGGTGCGTGCCAACCTATGTATTCCTTTTTGAGTTAGGTAGTGTAGCCAGCTAGGGTGTTTTGTTTATCTTATTTATTTTTAGAGGAGATTAGATGGGCGGGAAAAAAGTGTTTAGTTAGCCTGGGTTTTGGGTTTATTTTCAGCCGTACCCATTGCCAGTCTTTCTATTAGTACCAATTCTTTTAATTTCAAAACATTTCACTTGGTACTACTTCTTTTGTTCTTCATGTAAATAAACATCCTTTGTTATAAAAATATTTGGTTGGTCATCACTTTGGTTCCTACCTGTGCTGGGAATTCAACTTGCCACTGTCTCACAAATTTAAATGTGCGACCCGTATTCCCCTAGACCGCCAAGGGTCGCAACATTAGAGATCAGCAAGAAATTTCTTGCCTTTCTGGCTGGTACTGATATTGCACAGTGTGCAGATATTACAATGTCCAGAAACTATGAACATATGAACACAAAAGACTTAAAAATTTACAAGCAATTTCAAAATGAACCATTTGAAAATATAAAACAAGAATATGATATATAATAAATAATGCTTGCTAATTACCGACCAGCAAAAAAGCAATGAAGAAGTTAGGAACACTACTACAAAATCTTTTATCCAAAGGACTGCTGTCCCTACACTGGAATATTTGCACCCCTCAAGAATTTAAATGACTTTATTGTTTTAAATTCACATGTTTTAAACATTCACATAGATGGAGAATGAAGTCTCCGGAGTGTTGTAGTGACTACTGGCCCCAAATGTGCAGGTTGCTCGCAGTCATGCTTTGAACTCAGATTTTACTTGCACTTCCTCCTTTCACAGGTGCCCAGGAGAGCAGAAGACAGGTGGAAACATTGGAAGAGGTAGTGACTCAAAGCCCTCTCTCATAAAAACCCAGCTTTGATACAAACACTCTGTATCTGTGAAAAAGCAATAGTTTTCTTCCATCTGCTGTGCATGTGAGACAGACTGCTGAGTTCTGAGGAAGGCAGATGTGTTTGTGCATAAATGTTGTAACATTAGAGCTTAATGCAGGTGCTAGACTAGAGGTGTACAGGGCACAAGGTCATAGATGTCAGATATTTGTTAGAAGGTGCGTGACCTATTACTGTGAATGACTGCAACAGCTGATTTCCACATGCAAATAGAAGGGACATCGAATAAAAAAAGGATGATGATGTGGAATAATATAATGATTCATCAACTGTTTCGAAGTATGCAATAAAATAAATGCTACATTTGCCACTCTTGCATGTGTATTAAAATAAATTAATTTGGAACTGGGCTGAAACTTGAAAAATAATATATAGAGACAAGAACGGAATTCCTCTGAAAAGCCAAGTGAAACAGAAAGTAAGCATTTTTTTTCCTTTGCATGCAAAGTACATGCCATTCTTTTAATATCCATTTTGAACTGAATGGGAAAATCAGCTAAAATTTCAACTCATCATACCTTTTCATGGATTAAGTTAAACTAAAGATTGGAATGATGGATATGTGCAGAGCTGGCAAGTAGCGAACTAACTACTGAGTTACTGTATTTTTTTCATGTATCTGTACTTTACTTGAGTATTGTTCATATTTCATACTTTTTAAACTCTACTCACTAAATTCTTTGATGATGTAATTTTATTCCATACATTTTAAATAGAGATGTGTTTCTCTTTAGCTGACGATCACTCAAACATGCATAGATTTTCTAATCTAAATATAAGCGTTTACGCGGTCACTCATGCCATGTCATGACAGAGCTTGCCATATGGCAAGGAAAGAAACAAAACAATTCTACCAGTCCAAGCAGTCCAGGAGGGTTTTCACCCCAGTGAAAAAAAAACAACACTTTAGTGTATTACAAATATATTGAAATCTTCAATAGTACATTGCAAATATATTTTTAAAAAGTTGTACCATCAGTTAATATATAAAAAGTATACTTACATCATGCTTTTTCCAAATTTTGGAATTAAACTTTAAACATACTTTAAAATAATTGTATCATAGTACACTTTCCAAAAATCTATTATAGGAAAATATAATTTAAGTGAAAGGTTGGTCTAATTTCCAAAGTACACTTATTTAAACTTTCAATTTATTTTTAGTATATTTTAAAAAAAATATGCTTTAAATAATCATTGTACAAATGTACAGAAAGTATACATTAGAATACAAATTGTAATATACGGTAGTCTCAGTATATTTTCAGTTAAATTTAAATGTACTTATTCACATGTACTTATTAATGCTTATATTTAGTGCGCTACTCTCTCTCTCGCGCGCGCGCTCTCAAACTCGTTTTTGCGCACCGAAACTCACTTTTGCGCGTTCAAGATTTATGTTTGCACTCTCTCTCTCTCGTTATTTCTGTTTTTCTCTGTTTCTGTTTTCTCTCTCTCTTCTGCGCGCTCACTATCATAAAGCTGTACACTTGTACAAACCGAGGCAGCGTTATAACGCTGCAACTATTCCAGCCAACCAGAGACTAGAATCGGCGCAACACCAGCCAATCACAAACTGGAGGCGGGCACATTCGGACTGTCTGTTTTCTGATTGGCTCCCCAGTTCTTCCGCTTCTAGTTTGAATTAACGGCTGGAAGCTGCATCACTGCGTGCGTTAGGTCGTATCGTTATTATTTTATTTTCATCGGCATAAGGTGAATTTTATTGTTTTTGTTGGGTAATTTGTAATTAAGTACATAGTTTAAACTATGGAATGTATTGTTTAATGTGTTATTCCTAAATCTTGTGTACCTTCCCTCTGGTATGATGCTCCGTAGCTCTCGGCCTGTTTTCAGTCTCTGTGTAACAGAATCAACACACCAGGTTTAAACTAATACTGTACTGTATATTCTAATTAGGGCTGGGCGATACAGAATTTTTTTTTTATCACGATATAATGTTTCATATCATTCGGTATCGGTAATTATTGAATATTTATTAATGAAGACCAGTAGAAAAAAAGTTAGAATTTAACCACTTTATTTTAATTTACCAAGATTACCAAGGCAAATTATTTTAATAGTCAAAAACAAAAAAATTTGAACAAAAATATCGTGTCTCTCATGTCCTATAATAAACTAAATCTAAGTGTTGAAGAGACTCTTAAACTTAAAATGTTACAAAGTGTGTGCTATTGTAAAGAACACTAAAGCAAACTTTGAGGTAGATCAACATCTGTAAGATGTCAATAATAACAATATACAGTAAACCTCAAACTCTGTAAACAAAAAATATATATAATAATCAAATATGAGCTTTCGAGTAGAGGAACCAACCACCATTATTCACATATACCTGTACATTGCAACATTACAAATTGTGAGCAAGAAAGACAAGTTGGTTCCCTCTATCTCTGGATTTAATGCTGTGAATGTGACTACATTACCTCCTATGCTAAAAGTTCTTTCTGAGGGGTTGCTGGTGGCTGGGATGCACAAGTATTTTTTTGCAAGTTTGCTCACTATTGGGAAGTTGCGCTCATGTAGCACTACATCCAAAGAAACTATATGTGGATGATTATGCAACTATTAATGAACTTTACTCACAGATAGCTGAGTGTAATCGGTGGCCAAAACACCGCGACGAGTGCAGTTGTTGAGAGAAGCGGTTCACCATATTCGCCCCGCTGTCAGTCGTGATGCACACGTGGAGCAGCGCATCAGCTAGGGTTTGCGCAATAAATTCACCCGTGGTGGAAAATATGCGGTGTCCAAGCATTTACTCTTTAGATTCCAGTTGTCATTAAAATGTACGCTTAAGCTGATGTGGACACGTGCGTCTTGTCCAGACGGCAGCTCGCTCTCCACTGTTTTCCTACACTTTGTAGTAATTCTTTGGCAATGTAGTACGCGATCGCGTGGTTTATATCATTGTATCGCTTGGAGGATTTTTTATAAGGATTGCCGAGTACCTCTCCATCGCACAAGCAAGTTGCTTGTGTTTCCATACTTGGCCGGGATGTTTGTTTGTTTTTTTGCGAAGCTTACACACAACATTGTTCTGGTGTTGATCAGAAGAAAAGAAACCAAAAAAACCTGATGAGCTGATGCATCATTTTTGATTCACAATCTCATCCGTACTGCGTGGCACGGCACTCATTTTCGCGTGTGTTATACTGACATGAGTTGGTGATGACACAACGCGGAGTGGCTGCGTAAGCTTATTGGCTGTTTCCTGGTCACTCGTGCCACGCTCATTCATCGGGAGATCTGATAGGCTGTTGAGATTAAGGCAAGGCGCACGCTCAGTCAGCCAGCCGCATTTTAATAAAACTATAGTCTACCGTCAATAAATACCGATACCGTTTTATCGCCCGGTCCTAATTCTAATACTAATGTCTGTCTTTGTTCAGACAACAGTTTACATTTTAGTTTGTGAGACAACCTGACGTTTTGTTGAACACAAATAAACTATAGTAGTGCTTTTTTGTAACCTTGTGCAAATTAAATCTGTTGAACTCATGAATAAAATCTGCCTCAGTAATGTAATGTGTTTCAAAAACATGTTAAAGTGTATAAAATGCATTCAGCATGTGTAAATTGTCCTAAACACCTTTAGTGTACTTGTAACACATTTGCAATACAGAAGTATAGAAGACTGTGTGTACTGTATGATATAATAAAGTATATTTGTATTAAAGTAAAGTAAAGCCTTTATTATGTCACATATACATTACAGCACAGTGAAATTCCTTCTTCGCATATCCCAGCATAACTGGGGTCAGAGCGCAGGGTCAGCCATGGTACAGCGTCCCCTGGAGCAGTTAGGGCTAAGGGCCTTGCCCAAGCCAATGGCAACCTGGCTGAGCTGGGAATCGAACCGCCGATCTTCCGATCAGTAACTCAGTGCCTTAGCACTCTGAGCCACCACCGCCCCATAAAGTGTACTTTTTTTAGTATTTGTAATTGGCCAGAAGTATAACAGCATGTTACTGCTGCAATAAAATATATTCAGAGTATATTACACATGTATTTGTAACACAGTAAGAATTGCTGTAATGCACTTATAATACATTAAATATATACTTAAAGTTCATTAATTACTGTCAGGTATGTGCGTTAGTACACACACAGCCATATACTTTAAGTGTACTAAGTATACTTAAAGTTGTTCCACTTTAGCACACAAAAGTATATTTAATACACTTAAAATTGTGCTTTTGTACAATTTAATTACAACTTAAATACACTTAGTACAAAATTAGTTGTTCCAAAATAGCAAACTTCAAGTATACTAGTCATTAGTCTGTAGCAAGTACACTTAAGTATGCTTTGGCACGCTAGAATTTAATATACTTAGCATACTTTTTTTTTTACTTGGGCAGAAATTACTAAAAGCGCAGATTGATTAGGACACCAAATTGATTGACCTTTTCTCTGGGTAACAGATCCCACCCACTTTGTCTCTGGGACACAGATTCTTTTGGTGAATTGATTAGAATCAACCTAGCAAACTAACTATGATTTGTGAACTCTTATGCATTTGGTTGAACAATTCTGTTTTTATAACAAGCCTATAATTTTTTTTGGCACATCCTTTAACAATATTTTGCAGTATGCTCATTATTAATTGTGTAGACAGCTTGCATTATACAGGGTAGCAACTAGCTCGCTAAGCTACCAAAATAATGAAAGAGGCTAACAATGTTCCCCTACATTCATTTAATTCATGTCAAATTGCCAATATAAATCTGTTTACCAGTGACTCAGTCAGATAGATATCCAGAAAAATCAGTTTCTTTGTTCAGTACGTACAGTACTTGTACTTTTTAGAACATGCTCTTAGAACTTCAACTTGAATAAAATTTTAAGTGGTACTTCTACTTGTAGTGGAGTACATTTTAATGAGCTTGTGTACCTCTGAATATGTGCATGCATATAGTTAATTGGCAAATGGATTACTCTATTTGGAAATAATTTAGAAAGCTTTTATTTTCTGTAAAAGTGACATTACGATGTCTTACAACTATAAAGAAAGCTTTAAACCCTGCATAAAAAGGTAAGGACCTTAAGCAGATCTTTCATCAAGAGTACCAGCTATGTTAACATCTACACTACACAGCTGTTTTCACTTTCCGTTTAAAGTTCCACCATTTAATGCTTTAGCATGCTGTTTTATGCTGTGATCTCTCACATAAATGATGGATCGCATCCAGGTCCTCATGAGGTCCTCTTGAATAACAGCAGTATTTAAAGGAAGTCTGTGTACCAGCTGACACCAATCACAGCAACATACACATTCAGTATTTACTTCAGAGTGTGAGTAAAGTGCTGATTTTGTCTCTCTAGCCAAATTCACTGCATGACTTCATGCTTTGCGCAAAGACACACTTATCCAAAAGGTATTGCTCTCACAAGGAATGCATTTAGATAGCTCAGCTTAGTTTAGCTTTTAAAACAGGTGCATGATTTAATCCTTGATTCTTTGTGTCCTTGTGTATTAAATTTCTGTATGTAAGCACTAGTGGTTTTGTTACGTTAAAGTGCCTACAGCAGTAGAATTTATTGCAACACATGTCTTAGCTTGTGATAAACTGGGTTATACAATAAATATTCAAACATTTCTGTTTATGCTTGTGCCATGCAGCTGTGTGTGTCAGGTAAGCACAGTAGCAGCCTTCTGATTATTTCTGTATTGCCTCTAAATTATGGGTTTTAAGATTGGAGAGGATTATACAAATCAAAGTCTACATATTAACACCTTTTCATTTAGTTAAACTGTCATTGGCCAACATAATAACTTTTATAAACAGTAATTAACCACACAAAACAAATTATCAGAAAATATACCTATATACAAAAAATAATTAATTATAATGTTTAAAAACATATCTACATGATGCCTTCAGACAACTGTAGCCAACTAATAGAAAGTACTAATAGGAACTTAAGTAATTCCATATAAGGCATTATGTGTGACATGGAATCAATCGCACCTCTGTTCATGAATTACACATCTTATCTACTGTACCTCACATTATCTATTTTCAATTGCCACAATGCTATATTCTTCTTAGTAATGCTCAGTTGTTCTCAAGTTGGAAAAACTGATAAATTCTACAAAAGATATAACGTTAAACATATGGGAAGGCTGTGTCATTTAATTTAGATTTTTTCAAACATAAAACAGTTTCTTAAGTACTTTCTTTTTTTGCTATGTAAATACAACATCTGGTAAAGAATTTCCTTGAAAAAAAAAATAAAAGCACTGAATCACTTCCTGATATGTTTAACAAGAGTGCACAGCTTTCTTTAGACTGATACTCCAAGATCACTATTTTAAAGCACCAAAGCAATTTTACAACAGAACATAAAAATTAATTACAATGTACAGTACTATGCTGCTCATGTATACATGTACGGCATGTATACTACTAGCATCTGTAAGTTATATGTGAACTGTAAAATGCAACCCCCTCGAGCAAAAATACAAGTTGCGCAAGTAATGCTCTTGAGAATATTTTTGTTAACTTGCACTCTGTTCTTGTCAGCTATCGAGTAACAGTAAAGTGTCTGGAATCTGATTTCTTTAGCTGTGTTACAAATTTTAACTTTTGGTCTTAACAAAAAAATAAAAATAACTAAATAAATAATAATAATAACAACAACATCAACATATATGTGTGTTTTGTGCATGTACTATTACTGTTTTCACAACACGTGAAGTCAGGCAGTAACCCAGTGGAGAGGGAAAGGTTAAGAGGTGTCAGAGGGCTTATACATCACTGGGTCATACTTAATTTTTAGAATAGCTGCCTAGTTTAACCCTGAGTGTCTAAGCACCTGGAATGATTGATTTCACTACTTTGCAAATATAGACTTTTCACTTTATATTTTTCATCTGAGGCGCAGATCTGCACCTTTTGCGGAACTCTAATTCAAAGAGTATGCAAGTTTTTTAATAGGAGTACAAAATGGTTAGATAATTTGTCACCAGATTGACAAATATAATAATTCTACAATTTATTAATTAATGTATAGTGTCATAACTATATAAGCAAAACATATTCTTGTAACTTACTAGTAGTCAATTAAGAATTTATCATACTGTTCATTAACACTGACAGTGATACATATAAATCTTTACATAAAACATTGCTCTCGGGAAGGTTTAGGATCCACATACAAGAAGGATTGACAGGGCCAATACACAGAGAAACCACAGAGCTAGACCATAATCTAGCGAGCATTGAATAGTGATCTTTAGCTGGCAGGGAAAACATCCTGGCAGCTCCAAAAGCTGAACCACCCATATGATGGGGCCTAGTCCTGAGCCTGGGAGCGGGATAAATTTGTCTGAAAATTGCAAAAACACTAGGAAATCTGTGGCTTAACTTTGTTGACATGAGTTTCAGATTTAGCTACTTGGCTTGAGTGATACTTGGTGATGGTGCTGTTTCTTGTCCACCTGGATGTTCTGTCTTTGTATAGTTCTTTGTAACTGAATGTGTGTAGTTTACCTTACACTCAACCATTTGTTGACCACAGTGACTTCTAACAGCTTTCCTAATCAAGGAAAAAGTGGAGACTGACAGCTCAGGACATTAAAGGCCAGGGTACTAGAGCATCTCACTCTAGTGCATCTCATTGATCAAAAGATTGATGGTTCAAATCCCAGCACCACTAAGCTGTCCCTTAACCCTTAGTTGCTCCTGGGTCTACTGTAGATTATCCTGGTTCTGCTGTAGGTTGCTATGGATGATAGTGCCAGTCACAAAAAGGCTATAACAAAATGATAAAGAATGATAATTTACATAAACCTCCATGGCCTGGGTCTTAGTTTGTGAGTTCTTCAACCCTGTTAAAGGACGATAGCATAGTCCCAAAGTCAATGATAGGATAATTCAGAGCTTTGCTGAACACCTATATAAGGACAGCATAGAGGATGGGGATTTGCAATTCTTTATTTGGCTGTCTATTTGTGCTTCATGACATGGAAGGAAATGGCTTACATGGTGACATTGTCGGCTCCAATTTGTGAGGGATATGAGAGTACTTAGTAATATATGAGAATACTTAGTAATAAGGGACTAAGGGAGATGGTATCAGTAGAGAGGCTAATCATAATAACAATACTACTACTAATACTATTACTACTACTCAGGCACTCCTGAAGCAGATTGAGTTAAGGGCCTTGCTCATTGACCCAACAGTTGCAGCTTGGTGCTGCTAAGGCTTGAACTGCTGACCTTCTGACCAGTAATCCAGAACCTTAACCCTCAAGCCATCACTGCCTTAGTTTATTAAACCACAGTGTAAATACCAGTTTAGTTATATTATTTTGTTGTTGTTATTGTTGCTTTTATACTTTGGCAAATTCTGCAGTGCTAAAAAGCCAGTCATACAGCACACAGAGCAGATGAGACTTCCTGCGAAATTCACATGGTTTCCTCTAAAGTCAATGTCTGAAAAAGGCATCAGCAGCAGAGCTTAAAGGCTGTATTCCGTGAGAGGGCCATAACCCTCTTAGAATAGTGGGCTTTATGCACGATGCCCATTCTCACATATCCCACTGTGAGACAGACTAGCATTTTTGCGATGTTTTCACAACAAAGTGAAAAACCAGATCACTGGAGAGCTGCCGGGAAAATAGCACTTTGTTGGATTACATCAGCAAGAAGCAAATCAGGTTGCAGCCTTAACTTATTGGAACCTCAAACTAATAACACACATTCTCAATATAAAATCTCAATGTCTGGTAGTTTGGCAGAAATAATAATAATAATAATCACAACACAATCAACACCTTACTAACACAGAACAGAGAAATGCTGGTGACTCTGAGTGAAGCACATGGCAAAGAAAGACAGACTGACTGCATAGAGAATGGTAAAGTGATCAAGAAAATGATTTGTGTATTTCTTGACTTCTTTATTACAAAAATAAGACCACGTACTTCCTAATTAGCTGTTAGGTTTAAGGTTTGACATACAGAAAGAAAGTAGTTTAACAAGTACTTGCCAGGGAACCCTGGGTTTTAGAAGGTGACATTCTCATTACCAAGCAATCTTCTATCAAGAGGCAGGGACTTTTGGACACAGTATTTGAAATGTTCTCACTCCTCTTGCTATGATGGACTTTGCAGATTCAGGGATGAGTAGAGATAGAGGTTGATGGGTGACATTGAGTGAAATTTAGGCCAGAGATTAAGCCTTGGGACTGGAAAAGCCATCAGGAAATTTGATAGGGCTTGTAATTCCTTTTGTAATACATTGCTTTCTCTGTCTTTATCTATCTCTCTTTCTAGTCTTTTTCATGGCAATTATTTTTTTTATGTATGTTAGTATATGATTACATCTCTTCCTGAATAATCAGAAAGTGTCTGTCTATATCAACCTACACTATATAATCTTCCTTCTTTCTGGTTTTGTTAAAGGGTCTGGTTTCACAGAGAATGTGTACTCATCTGTGTGTGTGTGTGTGTGCGTGTGTGCGTGTGTGTGTGTGTGTGTGTGTGTGTGTGTGTAGTGATAGACGCTTCTGTTTACTGCAGGAAGGGGATCACTATAGTTGATCCCAAAGCATGTAAAGCTGTCCGCCACTGGATAAGGTTGATGAAGAGCCACTGCTAATGAAGGTATTATGATTGGAACTGAGATAGTCCTTATAATATGAGTGAGTGCATAAACGATACCTTTAAGGTTCTCTAGTTTTTTGTAAAATTGTCAATTGTAAAGATTAAAAAAAAATTTTCATTAAATGACACAATGCAAAGCTACACTATCATTAATGAGATACATACATCTACTGTGTCAATACAGTATGACTCAAAACAGCACTAAGAAATCCTCTAAATCATATGACTCACAGTCTGGCATCACTTTTTACATTTAAAAATGTTCATGGGTATAAAATAATTATACTACGGGACCAGGGTCGGTGGTTGCACCAGTGTTTTCATACGTCCAGAATACTATTTCACAGCAATTGAAAAAAATGAGAACAAATCCAAACAGGAACCAGAAATTGGGGTTGTAGTAATTATCCACCAAACAACGTGACAGATAATTGGAGTGGACTGAAGTAACTGAAGAAAAATGAGTACAAAATGATGCCAGTATATGACAACATTACATGGCATGCTATGTGTAACCAACCATAAATGAACAATTTTCTTAACCTGACCCCAGCTGTATGTAAAAAAACATACATCTGGATCCTTTGGTACCGGAGCTAATAGTTTAATAAGATGGTAACAATAAGACATTAAGTGCTTTTTTGTTCTTTGCGTACTCCTTCTAAAGCTTCCAACCAAACATTTCTGTCCCCGATGGCTAAAGCAGTGGGAAAATACTACACCTGAGAGCCTGAATCCCTTTAAGTTCTGTTATATCTTCCTGAACTCTACTATTTTGGGAGCAGTGTTTGTCCATGGAGCACAGTTGCTATGGACATGTGTTCTTTTAATTTGCTTGATAACTGCCAGATGATGCAGAGGGAGGCCAAACAACAAGTAGGGACCGCTCCTCACAGTTGTTAAAGGACAGGATAAGCTCAGTCTGGAGATTGTGACAGTGGGGAATCTAGAGATATGTTCCTGGGATTAAAGCCTGCTTCCATTTCCTGTATCATAGAAACTGTTCCACTCACCTGTTTCTCTGTGAACCTGCATCTGGTAAGAGACTGTTTCCAGATAACAAGGAAGAAAATTTACACGACCAGTCAACACATGCTGGAATACAGTTTTTAATCTGATTTCAAAGCTTGTGATCATTAATGAATTGCATGTAAACTGTAAAGCAAACAAAAGAATGGAAAAGAAGTCTTCTCAACATGTATACTATATATAAATTTCTGTGTGTGTGTGTGTTAATAATTGAATTGACTTCAGGTTTCTTCTTATGGACCCAGCTGTGGTGTAACAGGTTCACTCCTGTCAACACCTGTCAGTCTGGGTCTTCTATCTGGTCATGACAGCAGGATTTTAATGACTGAGCTTCCATGTCATCTGTTTTTTTGCTGTATTTAGTTTGTTCCCAAATAATTGTTGCGTCTTGATGGATTTGTGTCTTTACTTCCTCATCAGGCAGCTTTGATTGAGTGTGACATCGTGACATCATGACAGACCCTTGTTCCTCAGCACTGATCATTCCAAGAAGGGTTCTGCTGTAATGCAAACAACCTCCTATCCTCCCTATCTGCCTCTATCATACACTGCCTGGCCAAAAAAAAAAAAAAAAAGTTGTACCTGCAAAGATTTAGTTTGACTGCCTTTAGTTTTGGTTACGGTGTGCAGTTTGGTGCCCAGTTCCTGTGTGAAAATCATTCCCCATGCTCACAAAACTAAGAAAAATTCCAAAACATGCCGAAGGACTGATACCCTGGTAAGTTAGTAAAAAAATATTTTAATAAATTAAATTGAACTATAAAACTTTTCTATTAGTTCACTCAAAATATCTGACAAAGTTAAATATATGCATAATCTAATATACAGTAGAAAAAAAGTGTGGTTTCTTTTTAATTATGTCTGAAATGCTTTAGACACAGCTATGTCTCTATGATAGATTCTCTTAAGGGCTTCCAGGAGAATGACCTTGCCGAGGCATCTCCTGTGCTTGTGATTATCTGAAAGCATGACGAGGAAGCAATTTGTTAAGGTTAGGAAGTCTGGACTTCAGGTCACCTCAGCAGATATTTCCATTTAAGTCTGTCTCATGGGTGTTGAGTAGTGGGGTTCGTGCTCACATGTTTCCTCTGGGTGGAGAGAAAAACAAAAGATATACATACTGTATATCATCTACACACACACACACACACTGAATGTGATATGTTTTACAGTCACTATAGGTTTTATTGTGTGTGGCTTTATGGTTGTTAGATAGAAGAAGGCCAGAACCAGACTCCCAGCTAGTTCACACAAAGTGTTCTGATTTACAAGACAGTTTTGGGTGTAATTATTTGCACGTCCAATGAGAGACATTGTTGCCTTTGTAATTACACAACAAAGTAAAGCCTTGATCATTTACCGGAGTGAACAGATTTGTCAACACAGTGATGAAAAAAGATCTTTCCCTTCTGATCTGTCCTAAAGCCTAAGGCGTTGTCTGAACCTGAGCAGACTTGGAGCAAAAGAATACACAGACAAGCCATTAAATGCACCATGAAAAATGCTTTACTGCTCGTTTTTCAATAAAACCATTTCAATCCTAATAAAAATATTAAATGGTGCAATGCACCAATAGGGGAACATATTAGATTTTTGTGGTCATATGAACACCATTTACCACCATTTCAAAATCTGACTTGAGATTTGGTGGATGATCTGTTATTTGTCAGGTGTAATCTGACAGCCTTAATTTAGTATGGGTCTTATTGTTGCATAACCAGTCTATGCAACCATTTACAACTCATTACCAGCTTTATATAAAAAATATAAACAAGTAAAAAATAAATAACAGTAAATTAATCCCATGTAACAAGGTTAATAACATTAAATCTGATGCAGATTGGGAATATAGACTCATTACCATTTTATATTTTTTTAAATAAAAAAATATAAACAAGTAAAAAATAAACAGGAAATTAATCCCATGTACAAGGGATTAATTCAAATTAATCAGTAAATGAATCCCATGTATATGGGATTAATTTACTGTTATTTATTTTTCACTTGTTTATAAAAAGCTGGTAATGAGTCTATATTCCCAATCTGCATCAGATTTGATGTTATTATTCTTGCTAAGCAAAATTAATAAAACAAGTATGGAGCAATTTTAGGAAGAGTAATGAAATTGTCTCCGGTGTAGCAATAGGGAAATTATCCTCAAATATATTAAATGTTCCTTAGTTGTAAAAATATATTCTACTAAGTTGTAAAAAAATACTTTTTTTTTCTCTAACAGTAATATATTATGACTACTAGTTACTATCTAATACAATGCATTACTGTTACATGTTACTGTTGCTATACTTATACGCAAATATAGTTTGTCAGTTGCCATATTGAGATCTACTCACACAAGTAAGCAAATAAAAAATGAGAACTCAATATTTTTACATACAGTATTTGTAATTAGTTCAAAGAAGTCCATGTACACAGGTCATTTGAATGAACTTTGACAGTCCATTTGCAATTAGAAAAATCCTAAAGAGTAGCATGAGAAAGTGGAATAATAAACACTTGAGCCTTGATGTCATATCTATGCACTTCAATAGATGACTTACTAATATAATAATAAATGAACATTAATAAATGTATAATTTAATTAATAATAAGTCGTAAGATAGGGTCATTTTGATCATACAATATGTAACAACAACTTGTGTCAAAATTGTTACCT
The DNA here is from genome assembly GCA_030347435.1 of Clarias fuscus. NCBI lineage: Eukaryota > Metazoa > Chordata > Actinopteri > Siluriformes > Clariidae > Clarias > Clarias fuscus. The sequence goes on along the minus strand of CM059211.1, from coordinate 21,603,556 downwards.
TTGTAACGTGTTACTCCCATCACTGTATATACAGTATCAATGTTTCTTATTGCCAAGTAATTTCATGTACTATATCAGTTTTTCTGTTGTTGTTATTTTGTCTACTGTATATTTAGATTGAGCTGTTTTATCATGCAATGTTTGCTCATAAACACCTATAACTATTTTTAAAAAATGCTGTACTGAAACAGAAATGAGAAATGATGTGAGGGTTATGGAGTACTCTATGAAGCACAGGGTTGCTGTTCAGTCTCTGTAGAAAATATCTGTATGTCCTTGCTTTGAAGTCTCTCCCTACCACCTCAATACACTGATGATTTCACAGGAAGGCAGGAAAAGTCGGACTCACCATGCAGGAAAAGCACTAAAGCAAGAACACAGACATGGGCTGTCATTAAAGACTGCATTAAAGCTAATGTTTCTGCCATGTGCTCAGGGTTTTAACCGCAGGATAAATGGAAAATAATTAAAACTCAGCCCATTTAGCCATATGAAAGGTATCTCTGCATTAAACATATAATGACAGATTAAAGGTCAGTTTGGTCCAGTGACTGAGACAAGATGCTTCCAATTAAGGTCATGATTAACAACGTACACATGATTAACAACATACACATGATTAACAACATGCATAAGCTGCTGTTTGATGCAACAAAGTCTGTGAGCACTCTTTGTAGAGATTTATCATTAGATGAATGGTTTCTGATCCTTTCTTGGCTGAGTTACTCTGTCCTAATTCACTCAGAGCGAAAGATCTGCTTAGATCATTCTAACAATTAACAAACAGCCTGATAATAGCCCTTGGTTGTAATATGATCTTTTAATACAATTTTATTAAGCACCTTAATAAAAATCTTGCAGGTAATTTGGTCCAGAAACCACAAAATGAAATTACTCAACCAAAGTACTAGTTTGAAAATAAAGAAGAAACCTCAGGAGCCAACTAGTTCATACACAGATTCTGCATAAAGGGCGACAGTACAGTTGACTGTGAAGAGAGCAGCTTAAACAGGTTACACACTTAATAAAAAAAAGCTGTTGCTGTATCATCTTTGACATATCGGTTCTTTGGCAGGACATCGGAAATGATAAGGACTAGAAGAGGACAATCTAATGACACACTGATACTACAGTGTCAAGGTAGACCATCATTTTATTCTTTCCATGAAGCTTGGGGCTCCTGGTATCTACAGGATATCCCTAACATCAACACTAGTGGTACGGAAAAACTATTGTTTATGCTTCGCTTATGCAAACGTGAAGATTATATTGTTTTAACCTGCGTCATGTCCACTGTTGCAGATGACTTATTAACCCTATGTCCTTCAGAACTGGCGCCCAGCACACTGACACTCTATAATCAATTTCATGTTTGATTACATAGCTCTCTATATCTGTGGGTCACCTAAATGTTCTTAGTGTATGCTATTTTAAAAACAGCCTTGGATGAACAATTTATAAGCATGATGGAATTGTTTCCTCCCAGTGACTCCCTGGTTGCATTATTCTATTGTTTTGACTTATATTTTCCCTCTAGAATAGGACAGACTCCTTTTATATAGTGCATGCAATTCTGGAATACATTAAATAAAACTAAACTAAGTACACAAAACTAACTAACTAACTAACTAACTAACTAACTAACTAACTAACTAACTAACTAACTAACTTTTTTTAAACAAATAGTCAGAAGTTTTTGGGTAGCTAAAGCATTCTTTATATTATATATATATATATATATATATATATATATATATATATATATATATATATATATATATATATATATATATATATGTGTGTGTGTGTGTGTGTGTGTGTGTGTGTGTGTGTGTGTGTGTGTGTGTAATGCTAAAAATAGCCATGACCTGCACTCTACAATGCAACCACTCTATTTCTCCCAGGCCTTAGTTCTTTGAAGGGAAAAGAAAAAACTTTGAACCTAACCCATTGGACTTGATAGCTGCTCATTAGATGTTTCCTTTTATCTTCATATCCAAAGCATGCTGTTGAGCTAGATATTTTAAAACTGCTGGGAATTAGAAATCAGCAGGATTTTCTCCTTTTATCACACCATTGTAAGCTTTTTTTTATTTATCATACAGCCACTTATCTTTTACCTTTTGGGTCATATAGGTAATTGTTCTTATTATTTATTTATTATTAATCTTCTTTAACTACTTCATGATTGTCCCAGGAACACTGGACACAAGGTGAGAATACACAATGACTATGCCGCTAGTCCTTCACCAGGCACAGTGCATACTGCACACGCATTCACATTTAAGCGTAATTTAGAATTGCCAATGTACCCATTGGTGCTGATATTCTTCCCCTTTGTTTTTTTTAAATTCTTATTCTTTTTACATTGTGTCTTACAGATGCACGACAGTCTCTCTGGGGTATCTGGAATACCTTGATAACATTAAGCCCTAGGCTCAAGGCTATAATGGCAGTTGGAAGATTTTATCAGTCGCAATCAGGCTCATGCTCTCTTGGGTCATATCCAAGTTTTCTGTCCTCTCTGAGTAATTCCACATGTTTTCTCCCTGATGGTTTATTCATAACTATGAATTAATCATTCTATATAGATTTTGGTTGTTTTGAAAAAAAAAATGTCCCAGTGTTCTCCCTACACTGCTTTCTAGCTAGACATGACAGCTGGTGCTAGTTATATCATTTATTGGTCACAAGAGGAGCCACAGTTTTGCGTCTGAGTGATATACTGGGTTAACAATAAAATGAAACATAGGTGATGTGCCTAAAACAAGTGTGTGAAAGGAATGGTTCGCTTCACAACCACTTTAATCCACCTCCTACACAATTTACTTAGATCACACACTCATCACTTTAGCAGAGACATGTCCAGTCAGCAGGATGTAACAAGATTAACAAGAAAAGCATAGCTTTGAACGCAATTACCCCCCACAATATAGTGCATTAGTCCTTAATGATAAGTTTAGCACCTGTGTCAACAGCATCTGTTTCTGCACCTAATGAACATAACAGGCAGTTCAGTCTGTCATGACAAGTGTAGCATGACTGCAATTATCACAGCTTTCTGAGTGCTCAGGAAAGTGCTTGCTTTCTGTACACATAAAAACTGACTTGTTTTTTTTAATGATTTTTATTTTTAGCATTTCCTAAAGATGTACAGGGCCAGAAGAAATGCTAATGTTGCTTAACGTGGATTGTGAAAGTGCATTGTGGTAAACAGTTTGAGGTGTTTTTGAGATGTAATTAAAATTTGTATATTAATAGCTATGTCATATCAGTGTTGTAAAATGTCTCAGGGGAAAAGTAAAAATGACACAGCATTATCCTGGACATTATCCATTATCCTTGTCTTTGAATGAGGATCCAATCAAAACATTCCCTTAACATAAGATCATATGATGCGGCTTCGCTCCAACAAAGATCATCCCCTGATATGAAAAATAAATAAATAAATAATAATTTATTTCATAATCCATGATCAAAAGCCAAGTTATGTAGAATACTTAAGCGATTAAGTGATTTTCTTTATAAGCTCTTAACATTATTGCAGCACCTTAATGCATTAGTGAAAGGACTGTTATTCTTGGCCCATCATTTAAACTTGAACAGGCTGCTGCTTATTATATTATTCTTATTCTATGATTTTGGGACTTGCTATGTAATCTTCCTCTGAAGTTACAAAGCTATTTTTGAAACTGATATCATCTTTTTAAAAAAGCCCATAACTCCCTTCTCAGTGTGATTTTCTTTTGTGTATTCTTTTGTATGGTTTTAGTGTTGTAGAAATTCTAGAAATTGCTAAAACCTTTTTGCAGACACCGCCTTTATACCTGATGGAAAATGTCTTATTTGTTTCTTTACGGTTGAAAAGTAAGAAGGCAACCCCAGGTGTTTTAGCAGTTATACAGTACTACAGCACAATGTTTTTTGCAGAATATAGCAGGGAGGTTACATACAATATAATGCACTGCTTGGTAATGATCATCCCTCGATGATTACCGATCTTACACAGAAATGCTGTCTCAGTGATTAGTGATCTATATTTCTGATCAGAAGGTTAGGATAACTGCTAATGTTGTGCCCTGAACCATAATGTGATGATTAGGCAAATCAAACTCCATACTAAAACTTTGTAAACTACTAACCAGAATCAGTAGAGAAATTCAGTGGTGAAATTAATGTCAACCATAAAAAAAATATGTGTAATTCACAGATTTATTTATTTATTTATTTATTTGCTTGTAAAATATATGTGTATGGGATTTCCTCAATTACAAAATAATACAAATCATGTACAAAATATGACAATATGTGTTGGACATTATTTTGTATAATGATATAGCAGTTACTGTAGGTTGGAGTGTAGATTTTCATATGCCATGTGCTGTTCAATATTTTTACATAAAAAATATTCAAAACTCAAATTTGATATTCTGTTTTCAGGTTCCTGTTTATAGCGCAGTCATGCTATATTTGTTACAAATATGTAGTATGTGTTATATCCGAGTGCTTTTTAAAGTCAAAAATGCTTTTTATAAGCACAAGATAAAATATTAATAATAAAAACAAAATATATATATGAGCTTTACTAAATAACAAATCAAATCCATTTATGTAACGGAAATAATATATCAGTAACCTTGAATAGTACAATGGACGAACATGAATAGTTATCCAAAAGGAAATGATGGAAGTGAGGCCTTATACAGAACTTTGATTAGATGTTCACAGAAAAAATCTTGCGAGGAAGTTTAATTTGTCATAACCTGCAGTTCACACATAATGCATTATAACCATGCAATGTCTTAACAAAGTATAATAAGTTAGCATTAGAGTACTAGACTAAACAAAACATTATGAATACGACCCAAATTCTAAGGGTAGCATCTTAAAAAGCACTTACACCTTATGGATCTTTTAAAACAATACACTATGGCATAGACAGCAAGGTGGGTTTCTGAAGTTATACAATTTATGGCATTGCTCATGTTCCCCCTTAACACTAAATATAAATATAGACAGCCGAGGTGGGACCTGTTCTGCTCTGTAGAATTAGCGTGACAGAAATTGATTCATTCTAGTAGAAGACCCACAAAGGTTTTAATTGAGCTTGCTGACAGCAAGGAAAATTTATAAAGCAGCTGCTTTTTATACATTAATCTAACAGTTTTTTTTTTAATGGTGAAGAGGTCAAAAAGGCAGACAGTTTATTCTACAGATTTGAACTTCTCCATGCTCTCCATTTCCTTTTGTGCTGATTTAGTCCACTATTCCAGTCAGAAATATAATTGCAGTGCTTTGCCACAAAAAAAAAAAAACTTTCCTCATTAAGCAAAGGTGCTGTGCTGCACATTGCCACATTAATTGCTCGTTTCTGTTGATAGAAAGAACGTGTTCAGAATGAGTCGCTTTGGAAAGGCATTGCTGTGATCCCTGCTATTCTAATTTGTTTCTGGGGGCATTTGATTACCCCTTCAACTGCTGCGATTGCGAGACAAGCGCTCATGTTTTCTCAGCTGACATTCAGTGGAATCTTGCTGCAGGCCAGCAATTAACCATCCTCTCCCCTCTAATAGCAAAAACATGGCCCAGCATCCATAAATTGCCCTGTACTGGAATTGTTCCTCAGCAACAGGGCATGTTCTCTTTAGAGTTGGTGAAGGTTACAAACATGAATGTGCATTTAATTTTCCTTTAAGTGAAGGAAAAGTTATGTTTGTTTTGCTCTGAGTCCATTACATAGTCCATACATTACCAAAATAATTAAAATAAGTAACTTTGTGTGTGTGTGTGTGTGTGTGTGTGTGTGTGTGTGTGTGTGTGTGTGTGTGTGTGTGTGTGTCTTTCGTTGTCCCATCCCCCCTTAAGAACAAAGGTTTTGAATTAGCTACAGTTTCAAAGCCAGTCAGGATTCAGGAACAAATGTCCCTTTGGTGTCTCCTGCTACAAAAGGAAGGAGAAAGTGGCCATGACAGTTGTTTACTTTCACATCACTAAAAAAATAATAAAAATCACCCGTTTCTCTCACACACAAGCAAAGCAGCTCTCTCCTCGTTATGGGATCAGACAAGTAAGGATTTCTTCCTTTGCTTTTATTAATACTTCTAGAATGGAATTCATATACAGACCTAAATAGAAATGCTTTTCAAACATTTTGACAGTTCAAATATAGTAACCAAACATGGCATGATACCATTTTTTCTTTTCCAATCCCGATATCGAAGCCTATGAAGCTCATCTGATATTTTTTTCTATGAAAATATTTTGAATTTATTATTATAATTTTTTTAATTAAAGCACTCAAAAGTCTCTTTCCCTCAAAAACACTTACAATGGACATACTGTATAATAAATATAATGGTATTACACTAGCATGGTGGAGGTTTGATACAAATATTGAAAGCATCTGCTTTTGTGTCTGAAAGAATTATTGTGCTATTGTTATTTGGTTCTGTTTCTATTGGCACCTAAATGGAGATATGCAAATGGGATCGGCGGTATTCCTGCACTGTAAACCCTAATGCTCAAAGTAATTAAACATATTGAGTACTGTTAACTTGAACAATTACAATTTTTGGTATTTATGACACTTTTCGAGTTAATCAAATTTTATATTTTAAGTAATTGTAAGTACTTAAGTAACAGTAACCGTCACCTTAAAGTTCCACTATTTTAAATTCTTTCAGACTTTGCGATTTTGCATCTGATGTCATCAAAGCAATAGGGCACTAGTGGCTCAGTGGTAGGTGTTTCGTTTGCCATGTAAAAGCCCCGAGTTCGATTCCCAACAACTGGATGAAGTGCCTGTCCCAAGCCCAGATAAAATGGGAGGGTTGCATCAGGAAGGGTATCTGGCGTAAAATCTGTGCCAAGCTTGTGTGCAGACCGGATTGACTGCATTGCCACGAGCAGCTGAAAGGCCAAAAACAATTCATTTGATTTGCAACAACTAAAAAAAAAATATATAATTGTAGGCCACTCAATAATGCAAGTAAAGAACAATGAATATGAATAAGTACAACAAACTCACAAACTGATAGTTCTGTTTACTTAAAATTGGAAACATCATTACTTAAAAAATTTATGTAACTGATTACCTAACATTTTTGGAGTTTTGCCAACTTATTTGGGTTTACAGAGTGTCAAACCAATATAAAGCCCCCTTTACACAGAAATCACAGTATAATAGTGGAAGAAGACTCCCTCAATAATGTTGTGTTCCATACTGTTTTCTAATTCATACTGTACAGAGAACACAAATTCACCTTCTTTTATGGTGCATGCAGCATTCTTCAATCAGAGGAGGTGTGATATTTAACACACCATTGATAGCATCTAGTGTGATGCATCAGGAATACCATGCATATCACTGCTTTTAAAACAAGGAAGGCGGCTGAATTGGGTGTTGAGGTGCTTTTACTAGTCATGCACATTTCCATCTCTTACCACAGTGCTGTGCTCGGAGCTCACTGACTCTCCAGTTCACTGCTATTTTTCACTGATGAGGTGCTTAACTGTGACTTATAAAACACATAGCATTTATACCATAGAAGCTGGAAGTTTTATTATTTATCAAAATGTAATTTTTTCCTCGTTCTGCATGTTTTATGTTACTGTCAGCATTGTGCCGTCAATTGCACTTTGAGACACTTAAACAATTTTATGCAATCCAAAAATAAATGCCTGGCCCTGCTGATTCTCTCAATCTCGGGTCAACTTTCAGTTCATTGTTCTTGATGCACTATGGATTTAGCATTAATTAAGTTTGATGTGATGTCTGATCTACTCTTATAGATATCAGTGGGTTAGTGGTTAACTGTTTACTGTTTACACCTGATAGTGTGTCACGCACATCACACCTCTAAAATGTCAACCCCCCCATTCCACAATGCAGGCTTTCTCTTTAACACAGATCTTGTCCCACCCCCTCTTACTACAGTACCTCTGATATCTTCCACCTCCATTGCTTTCATACAGAATGTTGAGGTACAAAGGTGGTACAATATTTCCACCTAGAACAGGATGTGTTAAAGGAGCTTATGCATCTTACTGGATCTGATACAGTATCTGATACCACTACTGTATGAGCTTAGTGTCATCTGGTATGGAAACTTAATTCACAGTGCATTTTCAAAAAAGATTTAGATGATAATCATTTTTTAAAAACAACACTTTGACAGATGTTAATTCAAAGTTATCAGTTTGCACAGTTTTTACAAGTACTTTTGCAGCCTTCAACAAGATCAAACTTTAAAAACGACATAAAAATACTGCACCATCACCAGTCAGATTTCATCACCAGAGCACAGTCTTGTGGAACGCAGGTACAAAACCATCTTTTCTAGAGTTTCTGAGTTTGTTTTATGCTTATTGTCGTTCTGCTGTCTTATTCCTACAACAAAATATCATTTACACTTAAGGTCACAAAATAATTGCAGTCTTTTCTAACTAAAAAACGTGCTGGTTTCAAACAGGCAGAAAGAAAAGGTTATTTTAACACAATGTGGAGGTAGTGCAGAAAGGAGGAATGATGGAGTGAAAGCAGAGACTCCCTATGTCATGGATGAAGGAAATTAATGTTGGAGGTACCAAAAACATCCTATTCTCTGTCCTCCCCCTCTTTACACCAGTCAGTCTGCCTCTTCTCCACCTCTATATGGGATTTTAGCAGCACCAGGTTGATGAAAAGCAGAGCGTGAGAGAGAGAGAGAGAGAGAGAGAGAGAGAGAGAGAGAGAGAGAGAGAGAGAGAGAGAGAGAGAAAGCATTTTATACATTACTGTGCCACAGTACATGGTAACTGGACAGGGAGGTGGATATGTAGACGAGCAGACTTTTCTCTTATAGTCTTCATTATGATGCTACATTTTGGATTTGACATTTACCAAACATTTTATTGATTCATATTTCTAAAAAAACATGTACACTTACATGAGTCCAAAAATAAAAGCGTTGTACAGTGAATGATTAAATATATTTAGATTTTATAGAACAGATATATAGGAACTTATGTAATGCACATGTAAATTTAAAGGAAAGCAAAAGCAAAGCCTTACATGAGCGCAGTGCATGCACTGCTAAAAGCCTGAGCAAACAGCAAGCAGTTTATACAGGACCAGCACCATGCCAAACGCTGATGCTGAAGCAGCTCATTTCACTTCGCCAGGCCATTCAAAACAAACCTCGCCCAGTGACCTCACCCACCATCAGCCCAATGTAATTAAACTGCGGTGTGGTAATGCAGAAGCCCAACTTTTAATTTGGTAAGTCCAGAAATATCACCAAAGATCGTATTAATGATACATGGTAATGATATATGATAAGTAAGCGGTTTTCACCTCATGAAGTCTAATTACCACTGCTGATTAGTACCGATGGTAGATTAGAAAATGGCCAACCAGCAGGATAGTTTAAATTAGATTAAATAAGAAAGATTTTAAATGAGGCACAGGATAAAGTGAAAGCACCATTTTTTTTCTTATTTAAAAAGAAGAACAGGAATTTTACAGGAATTAATTACTATTTAATTAATTAAGTATTTAATACTTAGATATTAATTTAACACTGCACATTTTGCTTCACTCCTTTATTCCACACCTCAAATAAAACAAAAATATACTTACATTGTAAACTGGGTAATTTGATGGAGGTTACTATAGCTAGTCCCAGGGGATAAGAGCTTTAGCTTTAACTTTTGGGTAAACCACTAAAGGAAAGAAGACTGCTGGAACCCCCCCCCCCCCCCCCACCCCCCCCCCAAACTAAAGACACAGTTTGGCACAGAAGATCCATACAAAATGTTATTTAAACAGCTTTAACCTAATGCAATGATCATGTCCCAAGGCTTTCCAATGTGCTGAGTGATGGCATTTCTGCATTGCAGGCTTCCATCTGTCTCCACAGGATACCTGTTTCCAATTTGTCCTTCCTGACACTTTATTAAAGACAGCAAGTCCACAAACAGACTTATGAAGTAATGAGTATTTTTAAACTTGTTGTTTTACAGTGCGTCACACAGTACTGTTATGTGAGAGAATCCAGATGTTTACCAACTACATTAATTACAATACATGATCAAATATGGCTTTTGAAATTTAGTGCAACAAAGGAGCTTGCTGTTTTGTATAGTAATGTCAGTTAGTGTATTCTTCTTTGTCAGAAATTGTTTATTTATTTAGCTGTAATATGTCCTGAACTATCAAGAATGTACTAGATTGAACGATGTGAAAGTGAAGGAGTTCAAGAATTAATGTTTTGTTTAACTTGTACTTGTGAGATCAGTTGCTATAATATTAGTATAATAACTGTGTTAATTTAATTTTAAATTAGTTGGGAGAGTTTTATCATTTTTACCTCCAATTATCTTCTTTGTTACCTGTTTGTCTTAAAACTCAAATTGTAAGGTAAAATTTACAATGTTAAGCATAATAAAAGTTGGAAAGATGGAGCATTGAATACTTTATAGTAGAGAGAGAACCAAACATGCCACATGGGGTCTGACACTTCATCAAAACCACTGAAACCCCAGAGCAGTGTCAAAAATCAAATGTGCATTTTGAACACATATCAATGACACAAGGATGGGAATAAAACAAATGTTTTTAAGTTCATATAGGGTTGAGACCAAGTATGGTTTTAATATTTGAAAAGTACAAAGCTGTTTGTTGCCTTTGCAAATCCTGAAACTAAAAGGTAAACCTTGAAAAGTTTGAAGTATTTATATAAGATGATATTTACATAGAATTAAATAAATGCATTGAATGCATTTAGTTTTTAGTCTAGCTATTTACTTTAATTTATGAGTGTACTCAGTTTCACGCAATGCTGAATTCATCTGTGAATGATTTGAAGAATTTAGGCTCAATGTATCTGTTTAGCCTCTGAGGTTATGTACGCTATTTAAATCTTTTTAGAGAGAGAGAGAGAGAGAGAGAGAGAGAGCGAGACGAGAGAGAGAGAGAGACAACAATATAGATACCTGATTATGGAAATGATGACTTATAGCTTTATTTATCCTGATAACAAACAAAATATATAATTTTTTTCAGCACAGTCTCTGCATCCTTCACAATAAAAAGAAATGCATAAAATGAGTGAATGAATTAAACTTTCCAAAGCAAATTGTTACTCACAGGCAACTACTTCACTGGACCACATATGAATTAAATGTCAGTTCCCATATTGTTCATCATTATGCACTGTATTGGAACCCTTTAAAGGCTAGAGAGGCATGACTTAAAGAGTTTAAAAGGTGGAAAATGTTCGCAGGAATCTGTCATATTCCTGATTTCCCAGTTGCTTGGGGACACACTAAGGCTTAAAGGACAGGAATTTGTTTAACAGATCATTTGTGTGCAGAGACCTGAATAAGCCTCCAAACACCAAGCACTGTCTCGAGATTCAAGGCGGGAAAAAATTAAGAAATATTCCTCTGCTTCTCTCTGTGCTCTGGAAATGCAATGTTGTAACAAATTACTGAAAACAGCAAAATGGTATCTGGGGGATATCTGGGAAATGCCTCACTTCCATTTACATTTGCACATGAGTCTTACTGTCCCTACAGGACCATGTGGTCTTGCAGAGACTACAGAGATAAAGCGTTCTTTTATGTTTAAATAAAAATGTTCTCTCCTTCATTTCCTGTGCTAATTCTGTAATTTGTAATTTTGCACTGTAATTTTGTGAAGGCCAGCCTCAGATCATCCACTATTGATGGTTATTTGAGTTTATTACATGATTACTGAGGAGCTGCCCAGGAAATTGTTATGTCCAGATCATGTCCAGATGTCTTAAAATTATAATTATTTTTTTATGTCTAGGTAAACATGGCAGTATGTTGCATTTATTCATTTGGTTTACATATTTATCCAGAAACAAGTAAAAAGTGAGAAAGAATGGTATCTAACACAATACAACTAATACTAATGCTATATTTCAGAGAAGTGTTATTAATTATTAATATAACCAAATAATCATAATAGTAATTTAGTAGCAACAATAATGGTGCGCATAACCCTAACATTGAATTGGGAAAGAAAAAGAACATACCTACACATACTTAGGTAGAAAAATACACTACTAGAGTCTGCATCAGTGTTTACAGACATGGAAGAAGTAAACTGATGCACATGGCTTTGTTACATTTTTGAGTAGGTAAGTTTTAGCTATTAATACATTATTGAAACTTTATTGGTACTTTAACAAGGGGTTGCTTTGAATAGACTATCAAACAGAATGAAGACGTCTTTTAGAAGGCCTATGGTGCCTAAAGTTGCAACTGTTTGACATTTTTCCTTAACTTGCTCATTCGCTTGGGTACAGTCCACCCTTAAATTGAGCAACAATCTACCTACTTTGAAAATCTGAAACATACACACACTACATGGTCAAAGAAAAAGTCACCATCTGGTTTTAACTAAGCAAATAAGTAAGATCCTTCTACTGTATAATTTATGCATTAATTAATATATTTCAGATGATGCAGTGAATTAATTTCTTAAACAACCATTTCAGAAGACATATCCTGTGGTTGTGGGAGCGATGTTACTCTGTGTTCAAATTACTGACCTGCATAAAGCAAAAGAAACAACTATGGAGAGTAATGAACAGTGTTGGGTGCAATGCATTTTTAAAACCTAGTAAGATAGTGGTGAAGAAAATTATGAATTATTGTGATCAGAGAACACAAAATGTTTAAATTGTATAAAATCAAATAATGAAAGCTATGTTTAATTGTAAAAGTAAGAGCATTTCCACAAGCACAATGTAAAGAGAATTTAAGGGATTGGGACTAAACAGCTGTGTAGCTGTGTAAGAAACCCACTTATCAGTGTGGCTAATCAGGGGGGAAAAAGCTAAAATTTGCTAGGAAGAATAACGAATGGACTGTGGAGCACTGAAAAAAATGTTCCAGAGCGAAGGGGGCATCAGAGTAAGAAGAGAGGTGGATGCATCCATCTCGCATAGTACAAGCCTGTGGGGGCAGTTTTTATGATTTGGGGTTGCTTCTGTTGGTCAGGTTCAGCAATGTTATGTGTCCAAAATTAGGTCAGCTCACTACTTGAATATACTAAAGGACTAATCAGGCTCAAATTGTAAGAGAGTGGTTCAAGAAGCATGAGACATCATTTTCACACATGGATTGGCCACCACAGAGTCCAGACCTTAACCCCATTGAGAATCTTTGGCATGCGTTGGAGAAAGTTTTACTTAATGTTCTGACGCTACCACCTACAATATGTTAGGAACCTCCACTAGAGGTCACTGTTCATGTCTGTCTGTCTGTAGTTTTTGTTGGTCGACTCAGTTTCCCAGAAGACACCTCAGTCAGGTGATGAGTGCTCACCTGAACTGAGGTGGCTCATTAAAGTTTCTATAAATAGCAGTTTGTTCTGGGAAACTGGGTCGAGCATTGTTTGTTTGTTTGTATGTATGTATACTGTCATGTGGGCATTCCTTTTTGTTTCTTTAAGTTTATATTTGGTTTATGTTTTGTAACCTTTGTTTTCAGAGGGCTCTAGTTTTGGTTTTGTGTATGTTCCTTGTTCTGATGGATTCATGGCGCTGCCTTGTTCAGTGTTTAGTTAGGCCGTGTCTCCTCCTGTGTAAGTACTGTTCTGTGTGTTGGTCTTCTTGTGTAGTTCCTTGTCTGTTTAGTTTTGTGTAGCCACATGAGGGCCCAGCCGCTAGCAGGGTTAGCCGCTAGTAGGCCTTGGCTGCTAGTAGGGTTAGCCGAAAGTAGGGTTAGCCTCCAGTAGGCTAGCCTCTAGTGCAGGGGGGTCCAAATCCAGTCCTGGAGGGCCAGTGTCCAACACAGTTTGGTGCTTCTTCTTCTCAAACACAGCTGATTTAACTAATCTGTTAATTACTAGGTTCAGTGGGCGTGTTTTGTTGTTGGTGAATTACAAACTGTGCTGGTCACTGGCCCTCCAGGACTGGATTTGGACACCCCTGCTCTAGTGGGATTGACTGCTAGTGGTTCTGGGTGCTAGTAGGTTGGCCGCTAGTTTGGAATAGCCTCATGTGAGCTTTGTTTCTTGCGTTCTGTTTCCTTATTAGGTCAGTATTAACCCGGTTAGCCACTAACTCCATTAGCTACTAACCCGGTTAGGTCAGCATCCAGTGTCCCCAGTATTCCGTGTAGCTACTAATTCTATTAACCACTAACCCATCTAGTGTTAGCGCGCCGTTCCCTGTGTTTTTCCTGAGCCCTAGTTTTAGTTTGAGTTTGTTGTTTTGATTCCTTTGTCTGTTGGTTTGTTTCTGTTTTTTGAGTTTTGTAAATAAAGACTTTCTGTTCAAAAACCCCTCTGCCTTCATGCCTGCCTTATATGCCCACGGCAACTACATCGGCCGGTCTAGCCAGCCAGTACCACCACCAGCTAGACCATGACACAATACAAGATCTTCTAGAGAAATAAATGCCACGTTGGACAGAAATAAACACTTTGAAATTGCATAAGCTAATCAAACATATATGCTAAGCAGTGTGTGTGGAAATACTCTTACTCTCACAGATTTTGCTGTGGTTAAGTGATCTCCCATTACACTCATTCAGGATATTTTTCCCACCAATTTTTTTCCTTGAAGATGGTGCTTCTTTTTTCAGACATTTTTTCAGCCCTTAAGCTAATTTTAGTAGTTTCAGCAATCTCCTTATTTGCTGGATGCAGAACAATTAATTGTATTTGCTTGATGCAGGACATTAGGAAAATCCTGTCCTGCTTGATGCAGGACAAGAAACTGAGTAACATCTGCGCCATGACCACAATGGTTGTTTAAGAAATCAGAAGCTTCTCACTGCACCAGCTAAAGTTAAATTACTTGTTGCCAGCTGACCCATATTAATCACTGCAGCAATTGTCCAATGAAAGGATCTTACCTGTTTTGTTTAAATCCAGGTGACTTTTATTGGCCGGGCAGTGTATAAAGCTTTGCATTTTTAAATGCTGTGCTATTTAACTGAGCCTGCTCTCCCCTGCTCCCCAGTCTGTACTCTCTGTTTTTCTGGCACTGGGCATCTAGCTTTAAATTCAGATTTGTAACAGGTGAGGATAGCTACTGCCATGCTCTCCTAAAGGGTGTAATTCTGTAACTCAGTTTTATTTTCAGTCTTTGCATTTATAACTTAAATCCCATGGTTTTCTCTTTACTTTCATTCTCCTTCTTGTTCTTGTTGATTGTTTTCAATGTGTTGCATTTTTTTGCACAGTTATTATTGTTGTCGTATACTGCTACATGCACTCGATAATTATGTTTGGAACTGGAACACAGTTTACATTACATTATATACACAGTTTCAAGGCATTCATCTGCACTTCAATTTGTTATACTGGAAAGCAACTTTTCCCTCTATTATTGTACCTTAAAAAATCATCTATAGTCATGGCATATTCATCATCAGCCTCATTTGCTTCATTCCTGAGACAGTTGTTTATGTTAGAATTGCAGTGGTTTTCAACACTTGCTTCATTAAATGCACTGAAGAGTGACTAAACCATGTGGGGGGAAAAATGTTTTAGATGTGGCCGAAAGTAGGGGGAACATCTCTTGGTTTGAATAAATCACAGCTGGAGACACAAGTCAGGAAATTCACTATTAACTTTTAAAACCTTTTTAGGAAATATGGTCCAATTTGCTTGTGTGGTTTTGTAAATGCAGGTTGAGCAACCACTCCTTAAGATTGCCATTTTGGTTCTGGTGAGTCAGTGCTCATCTGCTCTCTTACTGTAATGTTAGTTGTCTTAGTTGCTACCGAAACAGTAACCATGTTATTTTTATTGCTACTGACTTGACCTTTAATCAAAGGATTAATGGAAATTGGACAAAACATGAATTAAAAGAGTAGGGCATGTGTAATTGAGAGTGTGTCTTCAGTGGCCAAATAAACTGTTGACAGGAAGGTATTGGTTATATCTGCCAGAAGACTTTGAAGTTCTTTTTCTATGTGGGAAATATCATAATTATGATGTAATACCCCAATGATCACAATGAAATGGTTATGGATAACCATTTATGAGCAGTTGGTCCCCTTAATAAAAACATTGTGGTTGTCAGTTCATTCAGTCATTTTTTCTGTCTTTACAAAGTGTGTTGAAAACATACAATTAGAATTCTATATCTATAAATGTAATAAATGTCTTGAGAAGATTTTCTTTCACACTATATTGTGCTCATTGTGCTGTGTTGGTCTTTTTGTACATTTATTGTAAATTATCCATTTCAGTTTGCTACTGGATACATTTTGATAAATCAATCAATTGCTCATTGCTCACCAATAAAATAAAATACCCAGGCTGTCAGCTGTCCATTTGGCAAAAAATGCACACATATATGCACATGCATTTTATTTTGGGGGCCAGAATTAAGATGTCATTTGGTCTGCTTAGTCACTACTTCTCGGGTTAATACCACCTGCCACCTACTTTAATATATGCCAGTTCAAATATATGGTGCAAGAGTTAACTGTTCTTTTGTCTTCCAAAAAAAAGAAACATTTTGTATACTTTTTAAAAAGTGAAAAGGGCCACTTTTTAGGGTGGAAAAGTTGGCAGGTGCCTTTAGTATAACATTCAGATTCGTTTTTGAAAACGAAAGAGTGTACTTTCCTTGTGGGGATGTTGACTAGTCTTCAGGTTGTCATGACCTGATATTTCATGACCTGTAGAAAGTCATTTAAACTAATGATTCCTATGATGTCCATAGGTTCATTCATCCATCTTCTATACTGTTTATGCTGTGTACAGGGTTACGGGGTCCGAGAGCCTATCTCAGGAGACTTAGGGCACGAGGCATGGTGCCGATCCATCACAGGGCACACGAGCAATTGGGGAACGCCAATTAACCTAATCTGAATACCCTCCAAGCATGGTGAGAACATGTAAACTTGCCTGCATACAGACCAGAGGCAGGAATCAAACCCTTGACCATGGGGTGCAAGGCCATTGTACTGTCCACCAAAAAAAAAAAAAAGATATTGACCATTTGTGAAGATGCTCTAAACTTTACCATGATGATGATGTACGACTTTAGTATGAGGAAATTAAAAAAGCTTTAAAGACGTCCACACAAGGTCTATATTTAGTATGGACCTGAAGATATATATCTGTGTCCGCTGGATTATTTCTAAATAGGTGAATAGAGACAGTAAGATGACTATCAAACAATGACATTCACTTTATAATTAGGGTAGGTTTATATGTTGGATAATACTACTACTACCAATTATTATTATTAAAGCATTGAAACGTATTAGAATAAATGTAAAAAAAAACAAAAAAAAACAAGTGCCGCACAGATCAAAGGGTCATTTTATACACATGGGCTCTTGGCACCTAAATATATCCTGTCGGCGGGGTTGAACGCGCGGCTCCACTGAAGCTTCAGTTCCGCCCAGAGCTGATGGGCAGCGATCGCACGCACGCACGCACACACACACGCGCGCGCGCACACACACACGGGGAGGAGCCTGGCGTTCAGGAGAGGCGCAGGGCGCGTGAGAGCGCAGTTGAGCGGAGCGCGCAGGGAAGAGGCGCAGCGCACTGAGTATGAGTGTGAGAGTGGAGTGAACAGACTGCAGCTGAAGAGGAGTGCAGGGAAGAGGCTCGAGTTTCACATCACAGATCACTACAACGCTGACACTGGAGCTCATGAGGACACACTCAGATGGCACGGCACAACACTAGAGCCTTCCGAGCCACCTGCACACACCATTAGAAACCATGCGGTTAACTCCTTAAACAAAACTCCTTTTTCCATATTGACTAACCTGCTCTCTGAGAAAGCCTTGGACTAAAGTTTTTTAATTTTTTTTTTATTTTAAAGAATCATTATTCTATTTCCAACCTGTTTTCATCTGATGATTAGATTATAAACTTGGTGAAAAGGATTTGGAAGGAGTCAGGTTAGCCGGATCTCACTACAATGGAACACGACAGTAAAGTTTCTCGCGATGCTCCTGGAAAAAGGACTTGTGCCGAGCATCCGTGCAAAAGCGGCGCAGTGGCGGTGTGTGTCGCGCTCTGCCTCTTCTCTCTCGGAGTGTGTGTGCTGGTGTATCTGCGCACCTCGGAGCTACACGCCAGGGTCAACAGCATGGAGAAGCACAGAGAGCCTCAGTACACAGCCTGGATGTTTCTCGAGCAGGTGGAACCGGTGCTCCTAAAGCGCCTGGATCAGATGCTGGAAGAGGTGAGTGCGCTTCTGAGGCTGACAAAACCCGGGCAGTGCGATCCTACCATCCAGTCAGAGTGCTGGAAATATGTTGTGCAGGTATTCTTGGTCTGGTGTCAATGTTTTAGGATTAAATCATATATAACATTATTAGACTCGAGTGAAAGGTCTGTGCCATGATGCCATTTGATCAAATGAAACTTTTTTGATTCCTTTTTATTTATTTATTTATTTATTTATTATTATTATTTTATAAATCACAGAAGCAACTTGTAAAAACGTTTAACAGTTATTTAACGAGACACATGAAGGGCTCTAGAGGTCCACTAGTCAGCTCTTCTCCCTGTCCAGATGTCCTTTCTCTTTGTTATTTCACTTCTGTTTATGAACTTTCACTGAGCACTTGGTCTACACTGTTTGCAACTCAATCTCACAGCCCTGGCCAATGCAAAACCATATGCCAGGGGATAATTAATGAACATTCCAAGTATTTTCAGATTTTCTGTGGAAGTCATGTGGAAGCAGGGGGAAAATTGAGTACGTAAAGTTAGAATAATGTTATACAATTTGAAATTTCATATCCTCATCTGTCAGGCTCACCAGTGGTTTTTAATTATATTACGAATTTATAAGAAGTGTTTTATGGTTATTTATGATGCCAAGCACATTTAACTGTTTTTAATGCGCTACCCTGCACATTTTTCTATTTCATAATGTGCAGTGTTTTTTAAAGAGGATTTTCAGTTATTCCTGCAATTACCTATCATGTGAGCTACCCACATTCATTATTTGTATTTTACCATGTAGAATTGAAGGCAATCCTAATGATTTAACAGTTTCCAGCTGTTTTACATAGCACAATGCAATCACACTGGTTTTGTTACATTTTATATTTCTGTTATTTATTTATTTATTAAATTTTTTTTTATTACCTTTTTCACAATTTTGACCTATACATTTTAAGAAAGGCAACAGTTAAAAACTACCTTTAAGCATCCCATTTCAGATTTTTATGAACCTATAAGAGCTTTCAGCACCAGACTTGCACACAAAACTTTTGAGTCCGAAACAGTGAGGTGTAGAAAAGTGAGATATACAGTCTCTCACAGCTATCCTTTCCTCACACAGGCCTCTAATGGTCACTCACCCTACAGTGTGTAATGTATGTGCTGTGCCGTTGTGTTTTGGGAAGACAGAATCCTGCTTTTGGAATCTCAGTCTATTGCTAGTAAAGCTGTCAGGACTGCAGAGGACAATCAGGTCCTTACTGAAGCAAAGCAGACGGCAAGAGAGCCAGCCGGAACGTCTCAGGGCTAAAGTAAAGTGAGGTGGGACTCTTTCCAGGTCTGGGATAGTGCTGAAAAACACATCTTAGTTGTTTGCTGTACAGTGGCTTGCAGGTGTCCAATGATTGAACCTATAGTGTTTATCTGGTGTGGTCAGGTTAGTGTCACAATGAACTTATTCTGTTTTAGCCACTTATGTTTAATGTCTGCATTTCAGTTTACATTACTCAACATATAACTACAGAAAGACAACCTAAATCATTTCCAGTCTCGAAACTAATAAAATCAAAAGACTTTATTTGGTACTGAAACATAAAAGAGAGGAATATTTTACTTAGCTGCAAAGCCTGTCAGTCATTAAGGTACGGTAATCATTCACAAGAATGTGATTGTACAAAAAATGTATAACTTCTCCCATAAGTGCTCTGACAGCAGCTGCCTCATCATTATGATTATTAAAATGTTTGTTCACACTGCAGCATACACCAGGTACCATGAGGCGCTGAATCCTAATATAATCTTAAACTGAGAAAAGTGCAACAATAATAATAATAATAATAATAATAATAATAATAATAATAATAATAATAACATATCCATTCAAATGGAAAAAAGTCTTAAATTACCTTGGGTGTTCAAGGATTTACCCTGTAAAAACAAATGGTCTCAGCAAAGACTGTGAAACTGGAAAATAATTTGTTCCATATTTAATGAACAACAAAGAACTTTTAGAAAAGTCGGTGCACACTATTACTTTGGAAAAATACTTCGAGAAAAGTATTCATGCTTTTTAAATTAGGAATTTTCCAAGCCTCATTATAAAGAACAGACTTTTGCTTAACCCAGATATTTACAGCTTTCTTTCACAACATTGTTTCTCATCTCTTGTTAATCTTCATTAGCTCAGTTTTTGTTATACAAAACACTCGACCGTACTTCAGTCAGTGTCAGTGTTGTGGAAGAAAAAGCTTGCTTGTAGTGCCTGAGCCTGGTCTGTGTAAGGACTTTTGCAGCTGGGAAGAGAGTGTGCCAGTATCAACCAAATAAACCCCTGGAATGAATTGTGGTTAGCATGCACTGGGGCCAGGGAAATATGTTGGATAAAACTCTAAGGATAGTTTAACTTTTGTATTTTAATTTTACATTTTTGGGCATCAAGTGCAGTGCTCTAATCATCGTCATAGGATTTTAGCAAAAGGTTCATGGTGTGGCCAGGTAATAAGTTGGCACATCTATCTAATCGCATATAAATAATAATACTGTTATAATCAGTAATGGCCTAAGCTTAAAATTATTACCATTAACCATTAACATTCTTCTTCGTCATGTTAGTTGCAACTGATGGATCTTAGCTTTAGTTTGGATATAGTACATCTCATTGTGGTAAATGTAATATCTGACTTTGAATCCTATAAGCTGTTGTGGTAGAGGATTATTAGAAATGTGACTTCAATGTCAATGGAAGTAGTGTTAGAATAATAACTGTATACATCATCTATTTTGCAAATGTACTGCATGGAGAATCCCAGCTAAAGTAAAAGTATTTATAATAGGTGATCTAAAGTAAATAGTTTATCTGTTCAGGTTGACTGTTAAGTCTTCTCCTGTAAACGTGTTTGATTATCTTGATTAGTAGCATATCAGTGTAACTGAAGTCTTCTTTTTCCTTTTGCAGAAGTTAGCGTCTCGTCTGCAGAAGACCAGAGAGACTCGGGATGTCTCCCACGCCTGTCTGTGTCCACCAGGTAGGTCTAACCATTTGTTTCCGAACACAACCATGACTATAACACACCTGGCTTTTGAAGAAAGCTGTGGTTACCGCTGTTTAGGTTTGCTTTATGGTTAAGTCTTTGACTGAGGTTTTTTGAACTGGTAATCTACAAATCCTGCACTTATTCTGGTCCTGCAGGTATATTTGAAAGCAGCTATTATTAGGCATGGTTGTGCTGTGAAATCATAACTAGGCAATCAGATTCCTTGTCCCTCCATAATTTGAAAGATGTGAAAAGTGTGTGTCCTTTTTGCTTTATTCAAACTAAACAGAGTGCATCTGTGTGTCTGATTTGGCATCTCTACAGTGACAGGTGCAGTCATATTTTGGGCTCTGTTGGCAGTCATTGACTTTCACTAGTGTCATGGTGGGTTATGATGCAAACCAGAGTGACAGGGTGGCATCATCTCAGAATTCCAGTGTAGAGCAAACCGTCAAAGTCCAGAGCTGATGGCTAATAAGTCACACTGGCTCAGTGGGTCTCCTGCGATATAACCTGAGTAATACAAGCATGGGGACATAGTGTGGCCTAGTGATATCATATGACAGTGACCACACTGTTATGAGAGGTTGTAATGTTGGCATAAAAGTAAGAAGTTTTGGTCATTGTTAGATGCTGAACTTTGGATCTGTTTTCTTACATTTCTTTGGAAAACAGGGCACTCAGTAAATTTGCTGTGTCAGTCATGCAGATATTCGGTTTCCTACACCAGACTCCAGGTGTAAGCCATTCACTTGTGTGTGTGTGAGAAGAGAAAAGAGAAAAAGGTGAGACAGCAAACACATCTAAGTGTTAATTTGCCCATCAGCAGTAGCCATCAGTGTGTTAACGGAGTGGATGGCCCAGATGGTGTCTGTCTTTGAACATGTTTGTACTTTATGACTTTGCCGTGCGGGACTTCCTGGTCTCACGATGACCAAAGTTATATTTGTTGCTTTGTCAATTCTTTCGTTCCTACTTCTAATATAGTCAGTGCTTTAAAATAACTTATTTGCACATGAATAATTATTAGAATATTGCAGGCATATAGTTTTTTTTTGTTAAAGTAGTAAAGTCGTTGCCCTTTGTTACATACATGCTTATTCATGTGTATATTTACTGTATGTGTGTGACTACAATATGAATATGCATGTATACATAGTGCTCTCCTTCCTCCAGCTGGTGCCTGTCAATCGTTCCTTCAGGCCATGCTCGGATTGCTTCCATTCCTTTGTTTATTTTCAGTGCAAAGGGACATGCAGTAGTGGCCCCGCGGCCCTCAGACGCCTCTCCTGAAATGCTCACATGCTTACATAAAAACACACAGACTTCTGCTTGGTAGACAACTTAACATTATCAAGGGTATCATTTATCATCGCATAACCCCTATATAAAAAAAAGTTCATTTATTTGCTTAAAATAAATTTGCCATAACTTGTTTACGGGGTCATTAAGCTTTGCACCGTACCTCGAATGCAAGGAAAAAAATCAGTATATTGATTTTAATATTTGTTCAGGTTATTGCTTGTTAGTGTAGTTGTCTCATTCTAATAAGCTGTTCATACACCACACTTTCGTAGTCAAACTGTATTCAGAACAGTTTACCACTGGATGGCTTTCATGACTATCTAGATACCATCCTTTTATTTTAAGTTCCTTTGAAGAAAGTCTCTGTATTTCATATTAATTTGTCAACTCTGTGGTCAACAAGCTCAATTAGTAAAGTGAGCTTGCTGTACATCTGCGATGCTGAGTGTCCTTGACATCCAGTCACAGTGTGTTAATATAGAAATGATTCAGTGTTCCTGCGTCTGTAATGTTATCTGTCCCTTGTTAAAAGCTCAATGAATCTCATAAATAGGAGCTCAAAGCAAGGTTTAGCCTGGTTTATAAGCATGAAACTTTATCACATTCTCCCTAAATAACCTTATTTTCGCTAAAGCAAATCCAGAATTGACTACAGTTTTCTAAATGACACTTAAAAGACACTTAAATGATAATGGTCCACCATAAGGGCCGACTTAACATTAATCAAGCAGTGTGCGTCAGCGGTCTCGAAGGTCTGTGCCCTACCTCATGCTGTGGTGTTGGTGTATAGTGGTGTAGTGGTATGGAATATAGCTGCCTTCCAAGCAGTTGAACTGGCTTTGGTTCCTCGCCAATGCATGCCTTTGGGGCATTGGTAGGTCAGTGGGTGAAGGCTCTGGGTTACTGATCAGAAGGTTCGCAGTTCAAGACCCAGCTTCACCATGCTGCTGATGTGGGCTCTGGAGTGAGGCCCTTTGCACTGTCTGCTCCAGGGCATGGTACCGTGGCTGACCCTGCATTCTGACTGCATTCCGCCTTTCCTGGAAAGAATTTCACTGTGCAGTATATGTGACGTATATAAGTATATGTGACAAATATAGGCTTGGCTTTTTGGGAGACTGCCAACATAGACTTACCTGTCAATAAATAAATAAAAATGCTCTGTACCCTATTTACATCTATATTCACATTTAGGCCTTTGACAGATACTTTTATCCAGATCGACTCACAAAAGTGCACAGATTAAGCACCATTTATAAAAAGTGTTTTGTAAAAGCTGCAAGTGAATATTTAATATTGTCAGTAATGTCTGATTATGACATAGATTTTGGTTCATGTTAACTTGTGCTATTAGTCAATCCTGCTTTCCGGAACAGACTTCCCTTTTCCATAACTGTACTGTGACTTCAGCCAAGCGAGTATGTCTAAACATTATTATTCAGTAATTAAATAATTAAATAGATTTTGACTTAGATAATGTTGCCATATTTATGTCACAGTGACACAGCTGGTGATTGAGTCACTGTTGCATGAGTAACGCACTAAAACAGACATACATGGGTGCTATACGGCACATAAAAATAACTGATGTGGAATGATCGATGCATGGCATGAGGTGTGTTTGTTGGCGGTAATTGCCTAGTGTTAGTATACTAACAGTGTCAGTAAACATACAGTATGGATCAAATCAAGGATCAAAAACTAAGGTGAGAATACAGACAGATAACACGGTATTGGATATCCTTTGGCTAGTACTGGATTAAAGGGACAAGAGCCAACGGCCATGTCAGAAAACAGGAAAATGTTCATGACTGTTAGATTGAGTCCAGGTCTCCACCAAGTTCTCTTGAATTCACATATTGTATGCTGAGGAACTGAGTGACACTTTCTTGGACAGTGCTCCAGGAAAAGGAGAAGAAAGAGGCTGCTGTCCCATCACTTTCATACACCACACACCTACATGAGTCTTATTTCCACCTCGTCAAAGAACTTCCCAGTGGACTTTGTTTGTTGTTTGGTTCATGGAAAGAATAGGGCAGAGTCTCATGTCTGCAGAGGTCATCTGCAGTGGATTAGCCATGAGGGGAAAAGTGAGCAGGAAAGGCCAGTGGATAAAGGCCTCTAAAGCCGCACCCCTCCTGCTGCCGGAAGTGAGATTTGACGGTTTATGTGGCCAGGGTCCGAGGGGAGGCTATGTCTAGTGTGTGTGAAACCAGAGCTGGACTGCAGGGTCTCTAAGCATGGCATATTTATCATAGCAGCTTCTACAAACCAGCAATAGCAACAGTAAAGCACACAACAGAACAGAAAATAACACAACACAACAGCATACGACACCTTATTACAATAAAATTATTTTAAAAAATATACATTCACAGAGAAAACTATATTTTCCTAAAGGTTTCTAATTGATATGTAATAGTGATTCATTTTGTTTTATTTTGGTATTCCACTTTGTCACAAATAGTTCCATACAGAGGCAAAGGGACTTTGAGTAAATAAGTCATAACTTGTGATAATCTAATCACAGGATGAATGCTTTTACTACTGCATTACATAAAATCTGGAAGATTAAGAACATTTTCCGTCTATTGTTCACTGAGTACTTTACTGATTAATTTTTCAAGCACTGGCTGAAAAACTGCACAGTAATGCTTAATTTTGCTCCCCCCCCCCCCCCTTTTTTTATTGCTTGGGTCCTAGCCTGATACCTTTCACTCCGCCTTTGTCATCTGGGCTATGAAAATAGGTCACAAGCCATAATATTTCCTTGGACCACTTTTTGCTTTGGTTACGACCTTCATTCATTTATGCAATGTCACAACATGTATTTCCATCCAGATTCCGTACATTAATTTCTCACCAAGCTCTTGTATTGATGATGGGAGAGTCAGACCTCTGTGTAATCCCTTCTCCACCACATCCCAAAGATCCTCAATGTGGTTAAGGTCTGGACTCTGTGGTGGCCATCCATGTGTGAAGATGATGCGTCATTCTCCCTTTCACGATTTGAGCCTGATGATTCCTGGAATCTTGGAATATGCCCATTCCATCAAGGAAGAAAAAAATCCAATGATGGAAAAACCAGTTGATTCAATATATTCAGGTAGTCAGCTTTTTGGACTCTTTTCGACACATAATGTTGCGGAACCTAGACCTGACTAACAGAAGTAACTCCAGATTATAACATATTAAATTATGTAAAATAGGCACTAGGCATGATAGTGCATCACTCTTTTCTTATTCCGCTGCACCCCTTACTCTGAAACAGGGTAAATCTGGACTCATTAGACCACTTGGACATCTATTCTTTATGCTCCCTAGCAAAATAAAGCATTTTTTCCCCATTAGTCTTGCTGATAAGTGGTTTTCTTAAGGATACACGGCTGTTTAGTCTTTTGTTTAGTCTCCTTAGTTGTTTTAAATTGTCTTCTGGTTGTGTAAGAAATGGGAAGCCACTCACTGCATCACTTAGAGTTAAGTAACTTGCTGCCAGCTGAAAGCCCTTACCTAAACCCAAGTGGTAACTCTGGTCGTACAGTTTCTCAAACTACATTTCCTCCTTGTATACCTTGTAACACAGTCAAGCTTAAGGAAACATTAAGGATTAATATAAACAATATCATAAAATTGTATGGTCCTTTGTCTTGGTGTTTAAAAGTCCTTTCCTCAGCAGTGTAAACATCTTTTAGAATTTCCTGTAAAAATGATTCAACAAATGTCTAAGATCTATCAACCATTTGTACTGGTCTAAATTACAGGTGGTCAGACCTGCCAAACCATCCTGTACCCTCATTAATGGGATTAGAAGTGAGGACAAGTCAATTATGAATGCTGAGCAGTGTTATTATGTGGAGTCATTTGGACTGTTGCAGAGGTTCCATGCTGTCTCATGAGAGTGCCCTCTTGTGTCAGGACTTTCACAGGATACTGGTGGACGTCAAGCACCTGGCATGCTGGGCACTCGGAGAACGCCCAGTGCTCTGCCTGATGACAGACCAATGTAGACTCAACTGGATCAAAGAATGACTGTGTGTGTGAGCAAGTCAGAGATATAGCGATTCGGAAAAGAGAAACAGAGGGTGGGAAAGAATGAGAGAGCACCTGCGAGAGCACATGGGATGCATGTCCAAATTAAGGCAGTCCAGTAAAGCCATTTAATCCAAATGTAAAAATACCCCTCAGATACTCTGAAGAGGCAAGGCCGCTTCATCCTTGTAAACGAGAGGCAGCTTTAAACTCCATGCAGAGGTCAGGCATAGAGGTTAGTGGCTCGGGCCATTTAAGCACCCCCAAGTTCAACTTGTCATGACTGCTGACAGGAAGAGGCAGTGGCAGATCTCCTTTCCTGGCATGTGATTAGCTTACAGCTCAGCTGCCAGAGAACACTTTTGCTGGGAGGAGAGGTGTTGTCTGAAAACTGTGCCCAGCAGACACAGACACGCAGTCTCACAAGACGGCCAGAGAATGTACGAGGAAAGAGCATAGTCACAGGAAAGTCTGTAGTATACAAAAAAAAAAAAAAACATGTGGCCAGAGAGCACTGACAATGGGAGAGGAAGAGAACGACAGGCAGGGAAAGTGCGTGTGAGTTGGAAACGAAGGAGAACACTATGTGGTTAGCCATCTGCTTTTCACATTGAATCTTGTATTGACCAAGGATCTGCTTTTAAAATCCCCCATTTTTGCCCATATGCCTAAAAAACAATGATGTCTTTAACATCTTATTATTTTATTTAGAGAAATTTGACAGCCGCCTCTTAACTCTCATTCCGGAAACAAACAGTTTGGCAGGACTTGGCTCACACCTATATACATTCCATGAGACTGAGGATATTGGACATAGAACTACGTTTATTTGTGTTTTTTAAATGTGGTTATGCAGCATATTAGCACTCCACATGAATTTGGTGCTTGTGAAAAGACCACTCAACTACTCATTGTGGTCAGAATCTAAATCATGTCGTCCCATGTATTTGGTTCTGAATGTCTGGATCTAGTTTCATCTTATTTCATTCCAGGCATGTTTCCTGAATAAAAATGAAAGGAAATGCATGGACAGTCCTCTGTGTGTGGCCAAATGTGTGACTAGTTATGTTATTACAAATAAATGCATGATAGTGAACGTGTGGAGGTGAGAAGGATATTAACCCAGTGCCACAAAGCCTGCTATGAAAATTACTCTTGGATAGCTTTAAGCAGATGAAACTTGCAAGTAAGAGTGTGTAGAACCCTCCAGTTTAGTTTAGTGCTTTATTATTTAGAATATTCTATAGTTTTTCTTTGTGAGGATTGCTTCTTCTTTGGTGGTGTGGAATGTGTTAAAACCAAACCCATATATAGAGAATAATTTGTAAGATACACTTTATGGCAAAGTTTTTTGACACCTAATCATCGCATATAGGATCCCTTTAATGGAACCAGTGCACAAAGTGAGGTCCATGAAGACATAGTTTTCCAAGACTGGTGTGGAAGAACACGTGTCCTGCTCAGATCTCATGCCTATTTACTTAACATCAATACCTGACTTGGTTGTACTCTGATTGAGCAAAGCTCCAATGGAAAACCTTCCCAGAAGAATGGAGGTTATTATAACAGCAAGGGAGAGGCAGGGTACAACCAGGATGGAATGTTCAATGGGACCTGCATATATTGGTGTGATGGTCAGATGTCCTCAAACTTCTTCTGCTTATTATTATTATTACCTATATGTATGCATTTGTTCAAACATGGTTTAATTGCACACTTTTGAAAGAAAGCTGAAATTGAAAGGAGCAGCACAATCAATCGCTAAGGGATTCAAAGCAGAGTGTAGTGCAGTTCTAAGCTTTTATCCATTATCAAATCATTAAAGCAGAGCTCTCTTACTGATATTGCGTCTAGGTCCTGGTGTCAGCTTCCTGTGAAGCAGTGTTTCTTGGCATAGTTTCAACAGGCCCCTTGCTTGCAGCAGACTTCCTGTGGGCATCAGAGCACATGATGCTGTCCGCTGCTCCGAAGCAGCCAGTTCTTATGTTAACAGTTCTAGGCTGACTGCCAAAAACAACACTTTATATTGAATCTGAAACTAGAAGAAAAATCTCCCTCTGGAGTATTTTTGTCACTGGCCACATCGGCCTTGGTAGTTGGAATTGTAGTAGCTCATTTCAGAAGGTCATGCATCACCTTTTGGAGTCCAAGTCTAATTATGGCCTCAAAAGTTCTGCTGGTTAAGGATGTTGCCGGTCCCCCGAAAAAGGAACAGGTCCCCCTCCAAAGGTGAACCACAAGCTTTAAAGCATTGCAAAATTGCCCTGACATTTCCCGGGGCTCTTTATGCAGTGTAAAGGAGGTCTGTTAAAGTCTGTATGTTATTAAGCACCATTAGAATCATGAATTTGTACGTCTCTCAGTGAAACTCTGCTGGAACAGAAGCCCATCTGCTTTGCATCAGCCACTAATTTCTGGTAAACGAACAGCCTTAGATGAAATTTTATATTGGAGGGAAGTGATAGAATCTTTCCAACCATCCAGTCATTATAAGAAAAATCCATGAATTTCACCACTATGACCATGGTTGTGGCCACTTCATAAACTGTCATTTTTAGATGGAATGATTATTTTGAGCCTAGACTCGATCATTATCAAACATCAGAAATAAATACTGTTACATTTTATAGTCATTATTCTTCAGTGTCTTGATTTTCTCAATAACTCACATGATTTTTTTTTTTTACCTCACTACGTATGTGGACGGGGGGAGCATGTTAAAAGTCATCACGTTAAAGGAGAACCTTTGTTTGAAAAATGTGAAAGTAAGGGCAAGGTAATGAAGGAATCAGATTCGTGGTTAAAGGCGTGACATCAATGCTATCCGTATAAGAATGAAGACTAAACCAGATGTCTGTGCATGGAAATGCCTTACCTTGATGACTTACGTTCATCTTTTATGTCCACATCAGGCTTTGATTTTGTGAATTGGCTTTTGCAATTTCTTTTTGGTTTAATTTCCTTTTTCTATGAAACTTAAATGCTCAACTTTAATGTTGAGCTCAAGTTATTAATGACCCATGAAAAGGTTGCATCATTCGAGGATAATGGTTAAGATGTTCATTTGATCTGAATGTAATTGTTTTCAATGATATTTGAAATATTTTAAAAACTGCATAACCTACAATGCTGCGTAGAAATCTAAGCTACCCTAAGTTTTAAATAAATTTTATTTTATTTTTTTATTTATTCATTTTTGTGCCCATTGCATAGTCTTTTTTTACAGACTAGGGAGGGAATCTATTACAAATATGTTACAAAAGTCTGTTTCCACTGAGGTCACTGTATTAAAGATGATGGGCGGGTGTTATATTCAAATTAAAATTTTATTTTTCACATACGCATCACATCACATGAAGTAAAATAGAATTAAAGCAGAAATGTAGAAATCTTATGCTAAAGAAGATCCTCTTGGTGTATTATGACTCAGCATTATGAGAATAAAGTAGGTTTCTGTCAGAGAACGTAACAACTTAAAGGAGGGGTTGTTTTTAAATAGATTAACTGGTTAAAGGTTTGTTGCTTTCTTCATTTTCATTCTCAAACTTTCCCCTTTTCATATTAGCACATTTTTGCTTAGATATTTTTTTTTATGTGAAACTGTCCTTCTCTATTGATTTGCTGTGTTTTGTCGCTTGCTCTTCTATGGGAATTACCCTGAGAGACCCTTGCATGTCTCCTGATTCTTATGTTTTTCTTGTTGCTAGTTTAATGGTTTCCCTTTGCCTACTTGGAGTGTGATTCTGCTCTAAAGTCAGATTTATTTGAAATAGGAACTCTTCCCCTTAAGCTATAATAAGGAAAAATATAGGAAAATGTACAGTAGGATACTGTATATAGGAAAGTATAAAAATAAAGGTCAGTTGGACTGTGTGTTTCATTAGAGGGCTTGCAAGATTTTTATCAGCATGTCTTATGGGCATAACGGCTATATAGATAGCAGTAGGCAATAAAACTGACCAATTTCTATTTTGCGGTTTTTAGCATGACCGGTTTGTGAAAGCATATTAGATGTTTAGGAATTTTACACCATTTAAGCCTTACTGTCTCAGGGAACAAAGTTTTTTCTTTGCTCCTGAGAGAATCCTAATGGACATAATTTTATTTTCTTTACTTTTCAGTATTTCTTGCTACATATTATGTTATGTCGCTACTTTAAAAGTCCATTGGCATGTGTGACATCACACAATGCTTTCCACATGTCCTCTGGTCAAATCAGTTGCAGCACCCTATAATCACTAAGTGATCAACTTTAACACTTGCCCACTTTCCAATCAGGCAAGTGAAAAACAAATAAAATATTTAAATCAGATTTTCCACATTGAAACAAGGCTATCCCTGGCTTTTTATTATAGGGTTAACAACAGATGTTGTAATAGATAGGGGTGCCTAATTGCAGACAAACTGTTGCAATTGGCTGGTGATTCTGGTGTAATGGTTTGGGGGACTTGGCAAACTTTGGGCCACTTTTTACTAAGTATGCATTAAATGTGACAGCCTACATGAGTTGTTGCTGCCCATGTTACTATATAACATAAGTACTTAAGTACTATAACATACTTCATAACAGTTGTTCATAAGGCACAATACTCCTAGCCAGGCAGATTTTATTCTTCAGTAAGACAAGAGTCTCAGAGCTTTCAGTATGCTCTGTGAATAGCGCTGGCCTTGATGAATGCAGTCTCTCAGTTTATGTTCAGTGAATCAAGAGGTTAATGTTGAGAGAATGAGAAAGTAAAGTAGATTAATGATTATGTCAAAGAATTTATCCACAGTAACATTTGTCTATAGAATTCTGTCATGTGGACCCTGCACTGGTAGAAACGAGGCAGATTTTGTCCCAGATTTGCTGTTAATTCCATTAGAGAGGTTAATTATTTAGGAATTGCTGATCACCAAACCAGTCACATTTGTTCAACAAATAAAAGTTCTGCTTGCTGATTTTAGATTAGCATCATGTGTAGGATCCACAGCTGCTGATTTTCTTTATTAATACTAAAACCTCTGTTCCTCTGAACCTTTGTTCTTTTATCCTCATCCTACTTTTTTACCTTTTTCATGGAGCAGCTGAATCGCTTATCATCATGCTAAGCATTTTTATCATTTCTTACTTCTGAGTATTAAAGTACTTTAAATTCTTTGCTCATTAGAGAATGCAAAAACTCCCACATGAGGTCTTGCTTTTTTACCTTTGTCTTGCAAAGCTTTTAGAGAGGGAAATCTCAGAGGCAAGGAGGTCTATGCATTTAACAGAGACGCTGGAGCCAGACCTAGCTTCCATTTCTGTTGACGCCAAGAAACCGGGAGCTTCGGCTTGACTTTCTGATGATGGGAAGGAGAGTGAATGGAAGAGAACACCATGACTTTTCTGTCTTCATATGATTAAGAAAGAAAAGGAGTCATGTTAAACGAAGTAGAGTTTCTTATTTATATTCTATACTTAAAGCTAGTTCCAGTGTTTGGTTAATCTGACATGAAGAATCTGATAGTGAACATACCAGAACTCAGTTACCTGAAAGTCCTGCGCCGTCATCAAAAACACAACATGACATTACATGACACACAATGTAGAAACATCAAAGGGAAAGGTCCATTAAATAACTAAATGTACAGTATATACCATGTTCAATAGCAGAGAACTCTGTTAGCCAATTATCAGAATCCAGCCTAGCCTAGTGTTGTAGACAGGTCTCAACTGCTACCAACACAATATCCTGTCTACTAAACTCACCTCCAAAACACCAAATGACTCTATTTTGCCATCTAAGCATATTAATATTATGTGATAATTTTAATATTATCATAATAATATAATATGTTATCTGTACTTAATGTTGCACTATATTTAATATCCATCACAGGACTTTCATATGTAAGATCCGTCAAGTGCTATGAAATTGTGCAGATCATTGGTTGAGTCTTGGTGTACTGTAGTCCCTTTAGTTTATTTACACAGGAATTTAACAGGAGTTACTCGAGAAGAGGTTGAATACAAGCAGTAGATGAAATCCCAGGATGCAGCAATCTACTTAGAGCACTGTCAGACATTATTAGGCATCCTTATGAGCTATTTGAAATATTAGCTGAGTGAAACATCAGCAGGAAACCAACCAGAACTGAATGAAATAAAATAACAGATGAAGTGTTTGGAATATAAAAGAAAGATTCATGAAAGGAACAGAAGGTTTATCAGTTGCTACAGACTAGGACGTTTTTATGTTACATTTTGGGCAACAGGATATGAATGAAATGTTAGTTTTAAGGCTGTAAGTTTCATTTGATATAAAGTTCTGATGTTATAGGTAAAGATTGACATGTTATGTTTGGTAGTTGGGTGCCAAGTGTGAAGAGCATTGAATGACTGCGCTGACAATTAGTTGTCAATTTCTTAACAATGTCCATTGTTGAAAATACAATCTAAATATAATTATCTGAAATTGAATCTGTATGTGCATATCCTCTAACCAGCCCTGTGTCAGCTTGTGAGCTCGTCTCTGTTGGTGCAAGTCCTGGGAACTTTTGCATCTGTGTATAGCATGTGTGATTATGTGTGTGTATTTGTGAATCCTGCTAGAGAAAGAGGTGACAGGAATTACCAAACAGAGAAAAGCAATTGGGCTTGGAGATGTAAACATGGCCAGCTTTCCCTCTCGCCTCATCATGAACCCACCCCCAGTTGGTTTGCTCATCTCACCGCAAAGCATTCGTTTGATGTCCTCTAGGTAAACAAGGTTATTTACAGTGCTGAGGGGATACTTTGCCCCTCACCAAGAGGCCCTCCTCTTAGAGGACAGCGCGAATTATGTTCATGGTGTGTGTCAACGACACTGTGTACAAGCGTGAGAGAGCATCAGAGTCTTGTTCTCGAATGCAGAGCAAACCTCTGATTGGCCCAGTCAAATACACACACGGTGAAAGGAATGACCTGATGGGGACCTTATGTCTCCGAGACAAGAGCGATTCCTTTAACAGAGTGCTCTTCTCTAATCTAGTGAGGTGGAAAAACTAAGGCATGGAAAATGCTGTGCTTCTTTCAGTATAGTTTAGAAGACATCAGAAAACACCACAAACAGACTCTTGCTTTCTTTCCCATGACTTGGATTAGAAAATCTGTGAATACTTGCTTCTGATAGCTGCAGTTCTATGCTTGTTCTGTGAAAGCCCTTTTGTCAGACACACAGGGACCTTGTAACAGACCACCTTACTTAGCAGGTTTGTTACAACCTCGAATTGTTCACTTTCAGATAAAAGCAGCCTGGGATCATATACTGTACTGTATATATCTGTAGCTTCAGAGCACAATTTGGGCTTAACCGTTAAGCAGGTAAGACTTGGCTGGGGTAGAGGGCGAGATTGACTATTATCTTATCAAAGGGCACAAGAATAAAGCAACACAGGCAATGAGTGTATGTCCATGTGTGCCACTCTTTTATCCCTTATTTCCATTTGAGATTGCGAGCCTGGTGTATGCCATCTAACAGCATCGGCTCAATGTCAGGAAAGAAGGTGACTTCTTGTTTTAATCCTGAGATGTGGAAAAAAGCAACAACATTGGCGAGTTCTCTGTTTCATCTTAACAGATTACATAAAGACAAAGCTTTTGATAAGAATTCGTTATATATTACTATATATATATATATATATATATATATATATATATATATATATTAACTTATTGTTTTTTTTTTTTTTAGTAATTTCAATTACTCATCAGAGTTTATGTTCAGTAAGCATGCACTATTCAGGCAAAGCTGGCCAGAAAAATCAACTCTGTATTTTGGAATGTTTCTCAATTTGTGGGCTTTCAAAAGATAGATGTATGCATCACATTGCACAGCATTCCCACTACATTCTCATAAAATGGGGTGAATGCAGTATGAACTTGTACAACTTGGCACAAATGCAGTATAAATCACTTATTAATCACAAGTTATTGTCTTCCATGACATGGACATGTTTAAAAAAAAAGCCTTGTAAGGACATGGTTGAAGCAATTTAATAAGAATGTATTAATGATGCCATTGACCGGTTAAACCTTTTAGGGACTTCATTGACATCCTACCAGCATGGCGTAGAGATGAGTAAGATTGGAATGGCATTGTGACTAAGTTGTAATTGGGATGTCACTGTGTTGTTGTTGTTATGTCAATGGAGTTCTCACAACGTCAGCATTAAGTTCATGTCAGGTTCTTCTGGTGCTTACCATGTTTATGACATGTATCAAACAGGTCATCAATGTGTGTATGATCCGTTCCGAGAATTTGGTATAAATATTGCATCCAATTCCTCACACCAACACTTCCTGACGAAAAGCACTGCACGTGCCATGGTATTTATACCAACCGGTCAGATGCAATGACAACAGAGTAAGTACGTGATAAGCCCCTGGTAAGAGCATGGTCTGATCTAATAATGTGGTTTGATCTCAATAGACGTGATGAGCGCGTGATCATGTGCATGATAGGAAATTAGAAATAACATGATTGACGTACTTAGAAACTGACAGGAACATGGCCAGGAAGTAATATCAACTTAATACATGTACATTTTTCCATTTTGACCCAATTCCCCCCATATCATACACAGTGGTAACACAGTGGTGTTTGACAGAGTGTAAAACGAAATACACACACCAACTTTCCTACATCCTCCAGGTATTTCTGTCATACAAAGTCAGTCATGTCCCACAAACTCATGCAGACAGAAGCATGTTCATTCACAAAGTAAGGCCAACAATAGCTGTCTGATGTGGTGTTCACTGAATACATCGCCTTATATTGTTGTATCTATTGAGACTAAATTTTGGGATTAAAGCATGAGCTCACCTCAGGGCAAGCCACCTACATGACCTTCTTGTCTGGTAGCCTGAACATTGCTTTCTTTGTTTGACTGGGTTATTTGCCTTCACGGTTGACGCCTCAGCTTCAGCCTGGTTTTTTGTGATTACTGACTTGTGTTAAGAGGGATTTCCTGACACGTGAGGCCTCGAGGATGGATTGGGAAGGACACCACACAGTGACGCTGGAGGGCTGTATGCATGATCAGATCAGGATGGCATCCAATATCTCGAATGTATTGTGTATGTGTGTGTGTGCATGTGCGTGTGGTAGACGCTGCAGGAGCGCCAGTCAGCAGTGGTGTTATTTACTTTGAGGTTCTGGGTGGCTGATCATAGGGTCAGAGATGTAGACTTTGAACAGAGAATGACTTACATTGTTGTTGTGAACGCACCAGCCTAATGGCAGTTGGTTGTTGAAACAAAGTCGTTACACACACACTGATATGTTAAAGAAAGTAAAGATCCATTTTTTTTCTGAATTTCAGATCCAGTATATGCATTACTTATAATGTTATTTCTGGCTAAAGGTTTCGTTGTATTATTTGGATAATAGAAGCTGTGGGAGCGAAATCCCATGAGAGCATGTCTTTTCCTTCAAAAATCTCGATTCTGGAATAGCATCCAATTAGACATAATTTTTCCATTGCTGTAATAAAGATTTGCATTTAGCAAATTGGACGTGAGATTGTGGAGGCCTGCTGTCTGCTGCTCGGGCTTAGAGAGGCTCAAAGACAAAGACTTTTGGATGAGTGACAAAGTAGGTCATTGGTTTTCCACAACGAGCTTGCTGACTTCCTGCGATGTTGAAATGCCTTGGGGGTAAGCATTTACTTCTTGTGCACAACATTCCAGAACTCTGCTGCTGAATAAGAGAAATGCCATATGCTCAGGTCAGAACCATGCAAGCCAAACAATAGGCCTGCTCCAAGTTTGTCGAAAGTTTGTGAAAATATACTCACTGTAAGCTTTAGAAGGAACACCTAACTCTTTATGCAATTATCTAATCAGCCGATTCTGTGGCAGCAGTGCAACGAATAAAATCATGCAGATACGGGTCAGTGGGTTAAGGTAACATTCACATCAACTATCGGAGTGAGGAAAAATGTGATCATAGTGTTTTTGACCATAATTGTTGGTGCCAGACAGGCTGGTTTGAGTATTTCTATAACTACTGATATGACGGTATTTTCATCTACTATGGTCTCTAGGATTTGCTCAGAATAATGCAATAAAGAAAAAACATCCAAGGTGCCGGAGTTTCGGGAAATGGTCAGGTTTGAGCTGATAGAAGGGTACGGTATCTCAGATAACCATACAGTACAAGAAAATGTTGTGAGCAGAAAAAGTTTTTTGAAAAACTCCAAAATGCTCACCACATCAACTTTTGAATACAGATTGACTACACTAACAGAACACGATGTCAGGGTCCACTTCTGTCAGCCAAGAACAGAATGCTGAGGCTGTAGTTGGTACAGGTTCACCAAACCTGACCAGTTAAAGACAGGAAAACAATATATAGACAAAATAGTCTGGTTTCACAATCCTTGAATTTGGCTCCCATATACTAATGCTCCACGTTACAAAGCAAATGTCGTCTCAAACTGGTTTCACAAACATGAAAATGATGTCAGTGTTATTTAGTGGCCTTCCCAGTCAACACATCTGAATCCCATAGAACACCTTTGGGATGTGGTAGAAATTTCAAAGTCCTATCATCTGGAGAGCGCTAGTTCAATACCAGGATGTTGCTGTAGCCTCTCGCAGCTGAGGGCTTAGAGAGAGCAAATTGGCCGAGCTCTCTCATCAGGGTGGGATGGGAGGCACTTAGTCAGGGGCGTCTGCGAGCTCACGCAAGCGGAAGGAGCGGATAGCCTTGTCCTCTGAGTGAGGTATGCTGCCCCCGACGGTGCGTGAGCAAGCAGTTCGAAAAGATGAGGTCGGTGACGTCACGTGGTTTGGAGGAAACACGTGAAATTCTGTGGCCCTCCTGACTGAGTGGTCGTAGTAGTCTTAATGTGGAGCCCCTAGTGGTGGGGAGGAACTGGACACAACTAAATTAGAGAGGAAAAACTAGGAAAAAATCCTAGAAAAAAATTCAAAATTCAGTGTTTCTAATAAAGTGTCTGGTCAGTGTACAGTGCATGTATGTTGGTCTTTTTAATCTTATTTACATCTTAACAGTGGTGATATAATAGAAAAGCTACGAATTCGGTCATAGCATTTCGACCAGGACCTATCCAGACTCATTGTGGTCGTGCTGAAGTAAGGAGGATGGAGTGACTTACAAGCCAGTGTAGTATGCCAGAGTGTTTAGATTCCAGAGACTCGGCTGGCACTCTGTGGTGTAGGGTGATGAGGAGATGTTAGACTCTGCTTGACTTCACAGTGAACGACAGCAGTATTGAAGAACACAGGCATGTTTCTCGTGCTACTTCACTAACAGTAATGAGGAAACAAGAGATCAATTACACAGAAGTGAATAGACAGAGAGGACATTTGGGATTGGGAGGATTCTGGTTTATGTGCGTTCTGAGGTTTGTAGAAATCGTTGTGATCAGTACGGATGCGTGCTGGATGTAGGAACTGAGCAGTGCTTATAAAAAAATCTCTCCAAAACACGTTTCTGAAATGATTTCTCAACGTGACATTCACCCGCTAATGTGCCTCAAACACAGTATACGAATGTAAACACATTAATGAGATGCTGTTTCCTTTTGTTTTACATTCAGACCAGATCTGGTTTTGATGAACGCCTGAGTCATTGAGCTTATTCTCTTTTGTGAATGGATGACAAATAATGCTCATTAATATAAGACGACTTTCAGATTGTTCTTTATATTGAAAATGGCAAATACTCTGCCTGTATAACACAACACCAGTGTGACACTCCAGGTCTAGGACACTAGTGTTTGTGTCACTAGGGATTATTGTGTAGCTGGTTCAAAATGTTCTTGGTATACCGCAGCAACAGACTCAGACTAAGCTTTACTGGACATAGCAGCAAGAATTTCCAAGCAGATTGTGCTTCATTTGGATTTGATTATTTTTGCTGTAGCTTGAGCTTTCTCAGACAGAGAAGCGGTGGAAGAACACTTGATGGTTTTGTGTTTGGGAAATAAAGGAATGTGTGTGTGTCCTTCATACCTTAACGTTTCTGGATGGAGCTCACTGTTCGGGGTCAAGTCTGTTTTCCTCATCGTAAGGAAACATGATACTTTCATGCATTTTTCCCCCCTTTTTAGTCCTGGTTGCCTTTTGTATAGATGTGTCATCCTTCAACAAGTCTGGGTTTATTTCGCTTCCCTTTTAGAGGGCCTTGAAGTGCCTCATTGAGAGCGGACCCTTTTTTTGTGATGGGTGACTAAGCAGTGGCCCGTGGCCTCGAACAAAAGATTTAAATGTATTAATAACTATTTCAGATCTCTACATAATCCCTTGCTACATTAATGCACTTATCTCATGCTTGGATACCATCAAGGTAGAAACTTTTCTCAGTATGCTGGAGCCATGATCGGACTGTCCGCTTTATATCTTAAACGCTGGCCTCCCAGGAACTCTGGTCCAAACATGCAGAAATGGCTTGGAGAGAGTTCAGGACTGTACAGGGGATTTGGCACTACCTCCCAGCTGAGTTCCTGTAAAGTACAAGTAGTGTTAGTATGTACAGTCCCCACAGACAGATGAACCTCTTCCACATGTTGGTGACAAGTTGTCCGTCGATTTTCAAGGATCAGGCGTTACATTTGTTGAATGTTTGCGGGAACGACTGTAGTGGGCTCTGAGCCATCTCAGCTGCTGTCGCCGTCTCATCAACCCACTGCTCTTGAATTCTTCTGTAAATATCGATCTCCATCGTTACACCATCATACATGAGAAACCTCATCACAAGTCCTGGTTTGACTTGAACACCCATTGTATTAGGAGCAAAATCATCCAGCTGGATCTCATGGTTCACAGAAAAAACTGTTGATTCCGTAGTCATATATTCAGTACGTTTCTCACCAGAATAAAATGCTTCGCTTTACATGAAGCAGCAGTTAACTCAGATCTCAGTTCGCAGATGATTACCACCTGTTTGCTTCACAGTTGTTCTCGTTGCTGATGGCTGAATATTAAACGATCATGAAAGAAAAGAAAGATATTGCAATGTGCACACAAGGAGTGTTAACAGAAAGAGAAGATTGTGGACCGACTTCAAATATTTTAACGCCGTTCTGACACCTGAATGTCACAGAATATCAAGTGTCAAAAGAAGCAACATCTGAGATGCATGTAGACACAGGTTGCTCTTTCTCTTCACCACCATGGCTCAGGCATCACATGACAAGGAATGTGCCATCCCTCATAGCAGAGAAGGATACTGTAGATAACTAAAAACATGTAAGCCACACGCACTGTACATTTATTTACTTGTACAGGTGTTGCGCTCCCTGGCTGAGCTCTGATTTTACTCATTATAGAAATCCTTGCAATCATAAATACATTGCATGGGTCAGTCTGCCCAGTAACTCTCCACTTGACTGCCCTGCTGCTCCCTAGTAGGATTGAGACTGTGCAGCTCTTTTAACACTTTAGAGTCTGTGTAATGTTTATTCCACCAGCTCTGGTTTTGCAATCAGCCAGCAGGCAGCACTCATTTGATAGGCACTTTTAACACCAGCAATGATGTGTAGAGTGCTCTTGGCCATATGCCTGCTCAGAAACACACATGGTAAAAGCATCAAGGTGCTCAACGTTTATTTCAGAAATGCAACCGTAGTCTGATCATCAAGCTTCTGTTTTAATAACTCTTGTCATGGCTGTGTACTGCCCTTTTCTATCAGTAACCTAATCATAGCCAAGACACAGTATGCTCCCCAAGCACCATATCATACCATATTTTTTAATTCAAATCGTAAGTGGGTAAACCTTAAGCATCGTGGCCCTCGGAGACGTTTCTATGTCTGCAGTCTTTCATTTCAATGACGTGACACAACCGACTAACACATTTGTTTGACTTGATCCTGTTTTGAGGTACAAAAAAAATAAAAATAACTCTTGATAACTACCCATGTAAGAATCTCACATTTAGGCTATAAGAAAGCTGGATTGTACAGAAGACTAATTGGTGTTTCAGAAACATATTCTGTTTGTAAATGACATCATTTGTCAGCAGTCTCTCATAACGTGAGTGGATTTTTTTTTTCTTCTGTTCCTGATGGACTTTATTGTGTGCTTAAGGGTGGATTTTCCCCATGGAGTACAAAGAGAAAGCTGTTTTAAAACGAGAGCACAAATCTTGTCTTTTATCACCCTCTCAACATAAATAAAGGTTCCAGAGGGTTAAAGAGGGCCTTACAAATATGGACACGGCAATTAGGGTTTCTAAAGCAGAAGTGGAAAACGCCACAGATCTCATTTGTGAGTTTAAAACCTTCCTGACCTGCAGTAGATTAGATGCTGTTTTAACTTTATCTAGGAAGCCATTTGTCTTTCATAAGCAACATGTTTGTTGCTCATGGAATAAGAGTGTGTGTGTGTGTGTGTGTGTGTGTGTGTGTGTGTGTGTGTGTGTGTGTGTGTGTGTGTGTGTGTGTGTGTGTGCGCGTGTATGTGTGTGTGTGTAAGTAGGAAAAGCATGGCTCCTTCTTGTCCCAGGCTGCTCCTAGGCCTTATCTTTACTGTGAATAAGAGTTATGTATTCAAGTTAGAAGTCGGTAATTTCATTCTGGTTTGCAGATTTTAAATTAAGCACAAGTGCTGTACCAAAAGTAAGGCGAAAGTGGGCATAACTGACATAGGTCATTCAAATGTTGGTAGAGCTACTCTTCCTCTACAGTACAGTATACAGTATGCATCACTTTCTTTGTATACTGTGTAAATGCAACTTCTTAATAATACTATACAATATCTTATATGCACTATATACACTCATTGTATTTATCTCCCTCACTATATACTGTTTATATATACGAATTATTCTGCACTGTGAAAATGCACTACTGGTTAGATGCTAACTATATTTCGTTGCCATGTACCTACATGTGCAGTGACAATAAAGTTGCCTCCAATCGAATCTAATCACAAGCATTTACGGCATCATTGCGCCTCTGTGAACAGTGGTACCCACTGTCATGCCAGTAATCACAGTTGCATGGTTTGTCTTGAGTGCTGATTTCCCCTTCTTTATCCATCCGTGCACATTGCTCTTGTCAGTGGTGCCATTCACATAAACATTCTATAGCCTTCTGTGGATGTCAGCCTGCTCCATTCTTTAGTCAATAACTCAATTATGGAAGAACAACATGAGAGTTACTATGGTGTAGGTATAGACCTACTGTACTGTATGCCGAGGTGAGAATCTAACTCACCTATCTGACCATTTTTTCATTCATACACATTCACATTTCATACAACCTTAAGTAATTCTTTCGATTGTGTAAAGCGGCTTCGCAACGATGAACATTGTTAAAAGCGCTATACAGATTAAATTGAATTGAATTGAATTAACCCAGACCCTGGAGGTGCAAGGTGACAATACTAACCACTAAGCCACTGTATGCCGTGTCACTTAATAAAAACATCATGCCCACGTTTGCATTTCTTTCAGTACAGCCCTTGTAATTAGTGCTTGGGATTAGTAGCTGTTTTAAAGTTGTGTTACAGCTGTGGTAGAATTGTTGGTAAATCATATTTTCCATGTTGTTTAAGCAGTGAGCATTGAATAAAAACTGCCATAGCACTCCACCTCAAAATATATTGTCCATAACCTCTCAATCTATTGTTTTTTATTCCTTTCTGACACCATTCAGTCTTACAGGTTTACAGGTTCTTGGGCTGAGATCCAAGTTAACACTGTATAGTTTTACACCATGAATGTTGCTTAAAGCTATCCTGGTTACATCAGGTATTTGAAGCTATGCAAACATCAATGTGAGACCACATAAAGTTCTTTAGGTTAGAAGGTTTTGACTTTCACTATGCTGCATTCTATATACATCAACTATAGTATGTATATATGTGTATGTACAGTACTGTGCAAAAGTCTACTGAGCATGATGGAGAATATGAGTTCTTTTGGTAACATCGTCACACTCGCTCCTTTCTATTTTCATGCAAAACCCAGGAGTCTACATTGTTGATTTTTTTTTTTTCCCATCTGAAAACTGGTCTGTCATGCAATATGTCGCTTTCTTTACAGACATGCAGATATTCTTCTGTAATGTTATTTATTCATTCATTTTACTGTATCTTTGTAGGGAATGGTCTTTTACATAATAATGCAGACATAATAAACTTATATAACAAAATTTGTACTGCATATAATATTGCGCCTAAGATTTTTGCACAGTACTGTATATACTGTATGTTTCTTATATTCTCTACCTGCAGCCTTCTATCTTCAAGCCCCTAGCAGAGTAGCTGCTAAGGTATAACATCTCACACCTGCATACGGAGGTGTTAATGGAACCCTTCTTTTTCAAATCTGCATTTTATTTGTTATGGATAAGCTGAGCTCAGGGACTCTAACTAAGAATTTTCCCACTAGATAAAAAGTAGGAAGGGATTTCTCCCCTAATGTTATTCCTGCCACTTTAAAACTTTTTTTTTTTTTTGATAATGAAGTTAAACTCTCTTTGCTCTTCCTGGCTACTTCTTTTGTGTTGTTGATTCACTAAGCAGGACCCAATTAAAGTGGAGAGCACGAAAGTGTTCACCATGTCAACCAGAGTGAATTGTTGCATTTCATACTAATCGAAAGAAGTGAAGTCAGAACAAGCCCTTATTACACCCTGTGCACAACAGCGAACAGTCTTCCCACACTTTTATAGTATTGTACATCATAACTGGCAATTGGCAAGCTGGAGTTTAAAGCAGCACCATTCCTTTGTTTCTACAGTATGAATCTCTGGAACATCCATTCACTGGGCACGTGGACTGTGTGATG
This sequence comes from Clarias fuscus, assembly GCA_030347435.1. Lineage (NCBI taxonomy): Eukaryota > Metazoa > Chordata > Actinopteri > Siluriformes > Clariidae > Clarias > Clarias fuscus. The sequence continues at coordinate 21,560,249 of CM059211.1, read as the reverse complement.
TGGTGTTAGCGTGTGCATTCATGTGAAAATTGAAAGACAGTAGGTGTTCCTGTGCAGGCTCCAATACTGGATTCTGGACATGTCATAGGCCTACAAAAAAAAAAAATCAAGATTTATGTGTTGTTCCAGCTCACGAATCATCTCAATGGATTGGAGGAGGAAGCTTTTCTTCTACCCAGACTGGAAAAGGTGGTCAGCTTTTTAATGTATGCTTTTCCTCCTGAGAGCAATTTGGGGGAATGATGGGAAAGTCAGGGTAATAGTGACTTTCCTGGCACTACCACAGTGAGTGCTTTGTGGTGATCTGTAAGAGGCTTCCGGTAATTATTTAATCTCAGGCTTAGTGGCGCAGTTTTTCATCTATATGGACTGTTTGGGAAGATATTTCATCTTCTATTTTGCCACAAATGAGCCAGAAAGATTTCAGTAAGTGAATGTAATGTCAACCCTCTGGCCTTTTGAGAAAAGCTGCAACTGACAAAAGGTAAAAAAAAAAAAAAAAGATAATAAAAAATCCAGAGAAATATAGTGCAAGCAATAACCAAAAGAAACAAATGGAATTATCATCTGAGCTGCATTGCCAAATGGAACCAGTTTTGTATTATAGAAGTTCTGTATAAAAGCTGGCGTGTGTGTTTCCCTGTTTGCCCATTTAAATCTTATGATACCTGCTCAGAGGAGACATAAGAGTAAGTGCAAATTACTTTTGCGTGGTGATTCACCTGACTCGACCTGCCAGGGGATTGTGGATGATGGACTGTTGGCTTCTCTTCTTCATTTTTTTTTTGTTGAGAATATAGGCATGATATTTGTTTACAGTTTATTGGCTCAGTGAGGATAGAAAAGTAGGACAGATTATGGTACCCCCTTTTCCAGCAAGTCATTGTGTCTCCTCAGCTTTCTTGAAGGGTCACGCAAAAGTATTTTTATTGGAGAATTGTATTTAACAAGGCTATATAGAAATTATGTGAAACTCTATGAAAGCAACTTTGTTTTAACATATTCACTTCACATTCACACAGGGTGTATAGTTGGCAAAAAGAAGGCTCATTTTATAAGTAAAATAAAACTAGACCATTATAATGCCCTCAACAGTGAAGAAGGTACTGTAAGAGGACAGACACTTTTTGTGAACCCAGTGGCTTTAACAACAAACTTTTAACCTGCAGTGAAAAAACAAACAAACATTTAGGCATATATAGATATTCATCTAATACAGTATGTCTCAGTGTACACTATACAGTATAGCCAAATGTACGTGGACACCTGACCATTATACCCATACTGTATGTAACCATATAAAAAAGAAAGCCTTTGACACAGAGTTAGTCCACCCTTTGCTGTGTAGTCTCCAAACCCCCGGATTATGGAGCATATCCCTTGGCGATTTGTACGCAGTCAACTTTGTGCTTTCAACTTTGTGGCAAAAGTTTTGGGAAGGCCCAAATATGGGTGCGATGGTTACACACACACATCCACATGCTTTTGGTCCTATAGATATACAGTATACGATTATTCACCCTATTGCTTGACATTTCATTTTAGGATTTAAACAGATCATTTTGTTTATGTCTCGATATCAAGACATACTATAGTTATATAGTGAAATACATAATATTGTATCAAGGCCTGTATCAATTATTATCCAGAAATAGGCAGAATAATCATATATTTGTTTTCTTCTCAATTTCTGACATAATGAGACATAAATTCAGAAATTTGAACTTGGCAGGAAATAAGTGTTTGCAATGTTGTAATGTTGTGCGTGAGTCAATGTTTTGCCAAACCTCTAATCTGAAATTAGAGAAACATCACAGCACTTTCTCCATGCCAACAGAACCCTAGGCCAAGTGTTTTATTAAGGTCCCTATCTTCCCCCGTCGCTGTGACATTCCTGTACTATGCTTACAATGCAGAAGGTGGAAAGATGACACATGTGTTCTTGGCTTGTGCGGTGTCTTTACAGGGGGCTTTCAGAGGAGAGGGGAATCTGAGAGACTGGCCCAGGATAAGAGGAGTAGTGGTGGGAAGCAGGGCTTGGGTATTTTGGGGTATAGAATTCCAGGATCTCTGGAGTGGGAATTGGACGCTCTCAATATGGTGTCCCATTTGGTCTGGGTTGCCTAGTCAAGTCTCATACAATAATAAAGTTAAAGATCATGCTTGTGTTGTATCATCTATGTATACATACAAGTATAATCCTCATATATATATTTTTTTTCCATATATAATTTTTTAATATTGCAAATTATGAACTCATGTATGTAAAAGAACTGTGGCTTACCTAAGGCATCAAATGGTTTTAAAATTAGAAAATCAGTCAGCAAGCTGGTTGCAAATGTCTCACGACTTGAGAGAAATTTAATTCCAAATTGCCTTTTAGATTTACTTTGCTTAATATTGCACTTGTAGTATATTTTCACAGGAGCATATGTACTGTAACAAACTGAACATTATGTAATTCACAGTACACAATGAAGGACTTCTGAATAGGATTCCTGTACACATCTTCATGTGGTGTATATTTGAAACCAGTGCTTGATGTGCCTTTTGACGAAGGTTGTCTAAAGATGTCCCAGAGCAACCCAGCAGAACAGGAAGTGGTAGCAAGCCCAGAATGTGTCAGGAATCTGAGTATACACTTCCACATGCTTGTACATAGGGTTTCACCTTTCACAGCCACCACTCCCTGACCTCAGTGGCCTGTCTCTACACCAAAATGGCTATTCATGCCAGCACTTTTTTTTTTTTTTTGGTACCACTATTAGTCATTCCTAGAAGATTATCTGCTTTTTGCTTTCTGTTTATTATGCGGTGACTTTTTTTTTTTTTTGGTCCAAAAGCAATACGTCCATGTTTGACAGATTGACAAACATTTTATTGCTCATTCCACATTGTACTTGGCTCTCTCTCTCTCTCGCTCTCTCTCTCTGGGTGTGAAGATATGGGCTCCGTCAAGGGAGTACATAATTCTGATGCCTGGTCTGATTAAATACATCCCCAGTCTGGTTTAAGGAGTATGAAAATGCCTTCTGGGTATTTTAGTATGTCCGCACAGACATATGGTCTGTGCCAGAACATTTCTAATTTGTAAACTGCTTTCCTCATATTAAACTGGCCATGTTTATTTTAGAAAGGTGTTGTAAGCCATAATGGCCAAAAGTAGAAGCTCCTAATTTAATAGGATCCCAAATAAACGATTCATGTGAAACAATATTCAAATGAATTTTCAGCGACTTAACAACTCAGAAATCAAAACTTGAAGAGAATGCTAAAAGATTGATAATAAAATCTGTCACATTGTCTTTGAAACTGTGCATGTATGACAATAAACACACAATCATATGTCCATTGGCGTGCAATCATGTGGAATAAACTGACCAGCTATAACGTTAAAGCCATTAAAATAAAAAAACACCTTGGCTTTGAGTTTCCTTCGTGCCACCGGGGCAGTACTGGCCCCTCACTGTGTGGTTTCACGGGGCCTCTGTGGTTGTGCTGTGATGTCTGGCACCAGGATGTTGGCAGCAGATACTTTGGGTGCTATGGGTTGCAGGGTGGAGCTCCCAAGGTTTGGACTTGTTTGTCCAGCACATCCCATGAGTGTTCAGTCTGATTGGGATCTAAGGAGTTTGGAGGCCGGGTCAGCAGCCTTAGTCTCTTTGCTTTCTGGGCCCATGCGAGGTGGGCTGTGGTGCACTGGGAGTTCTGCTGCCTTTCTATCGTGGACAGTATTGATATTTTACAGCAATTAGCTTTTGCTGACTATAAGTTGCAGTTTATTTCCCATGCAATTCCATTAGGACGTTACTTCATTTCGCTTTGCAGGTTTTGTTAAGCTTGCACGGTTTCACACTTGCAACCAGGTTCTGAATGTTTTAGTCAAAACGCAATTCTTTGCAAAGTGTAAGGTTATATGGAGGCTTTAAAAAGTCATTTCTTGATGTCTGTGTTTTATTGCTTTGGATTGACTCAGGGTCACTGCTGCAACATGGGACTGTACACTATCACTTCTAATAACTTACATCTAATTGCTCTCAGTACCCTTCCTATTCCTGTTCAACCACAGATTTCTCTTGTGCTTCATTTGGGCATTTTCTACAAAAAAATTCCACTAGGCACTTTGGCAGCAGTTTTGATAAATATCTCCTCTAATTACTAGAAAAACACAGGGCTCTCAAAACAGGAAAGGAAAATAATTCATAGGCCCATAGGAAAGGTTTGTCACTGTTGTGACTGTACCATTACTTATACCTGCCTTAGTTATTGTACATCTAAATTACAGGAAGGTCTGGTCAGACTTTTTTTCTGCTTTTTCACTGGAGTACATAATACATGCATGAAATGTTTCAGACCTAGGAGACATACATCTTTGTCTCTAAGGCAAGCTGACTTTAAGTTGCACTTAATTTCTTTACATTTCTCATTCCATTTGTCTTCATCTGGATCACTGTGCCTGGGTTTCATGTCCATGTCTGTGGCCTGTTTCTTTCTTGGGCCATTTAAAAGCAAAGCTGTCATGCACCAGCTTCCATTTTCATGCTATTTTAAACGTAAGCAGTCTGGAAAGTCGTCTATTATTCTGTCCTTATGCATTGCACCTAAAGGAAAACAGCTTGATCTAATCATTTACTTTAAGAAAAAAAAAAAGCTGCTCGTCACAAATTGTTTGATGGAGTGGTTTGTACTTGTTCGGTGCCTGATGGCTGAATGAGGAGATGATCTGAATTTGAAGTGACATGCGGTATTTGTTTGTAAGTTTCTGTGTTTCTATGACAAGATTCGGGATACTGTATGTCAGTGGTTCATGAATAACTGCAAGCATTATTACTATCATGAAAGAACATTTTGTAAAGATGTTTCCAGAGTACTGATTTTATCCTTCTTTGATCAGCCCACAAGATGCAGCATACAAGATACATTAATCACTTGAAATGAAACTAAACTGCTCTGCATCCACTGTTTTTGCAGCATACTGAATACTACCACTGTCTACTGTAATAACACACAGACTGGATGTTTTAAGGAATAAAGCAGCAGTGTACTGATTGCAGGAGTAAAAATGATTAACCAAGCAGCTGCAAAAGTACTACTGTACTTTAGTGATGAATTAGTTCGGGTTTTTACTTTAAGTGCAGTGTGTGATAACTATATCCCTGAAGTGTGCTGTGGTGCACGAGCCTCTGCCTCCCCCCCCCCCTGCTGTCACCGCTGTTTAAGGCTTTCGAGCACACTGCCAGAAAAACCAGCTGGATCTCTTGACGGGCACTGACATCAGGCCTGTGATCTACTACTTTATAAACACAACTCTGAAATTAAACTGCTTTATTTATGTGCAGAGCCGTCAGTGTGACTCAGTAGAGGAGATGTTTACCTTCCCTACAGCTCTCGACTGAGAGGAATAAAAAGAGTCATCAGTGATGCACTGATTGCACCTGTACTGACAGAGAGTACGGCCAAGGCATGCCGTCTAGATATTTAGAGTCATCACAATTTAGTTTATACAGGTCAAATATAGTACTAGCTGACATCCCTGACTAGCTGGGGTAAAGGGTCTAGGACTGTTAAACTCATTTGCATTTACACTTATTCATTTTGCAGATGCTTTTATGCAAGGCGACAGAAAACCGAGCTGAGCAGATTAGGGTTAAGGGCCTTGTTTAAACACACAACCGAGTTAGCCTGGGAGGACTGAAGTTTTAATTCATATATTTTTTTGACCAGTATTTCAAACATTATACCACCAATAAACTAATCTGCTTAACCTTCTCAATGTCAGAATTGTTTTATTACTGCACATGACTGACGCCGAACTCTTTTTTCCTCTGTTGCAGGGCCTCCTGTAAGTACAATACACCTGTTACCTTTGCTGCCTGGATTGTGGTAAAGTGACCCGAACTTGTGTTTGTGTGTGCCTTGCTGTGCTGTGTGTCGGTGTGTGTGTTTGTGTGGGTGGGTGTGTGCGCGCGCGTGTGTGTGTGTGTAAATAGGAGCTGGCATGTTGTATGTCACATCACCTCATCACATCACCTTTACATACATTTGGATATAAAATGTGAACTACGTTTCATAGACACTTTTTACACTGTTAGAAGGGGTTCTTTAAACAACGCAAAAAAACAAACAAAATGGAAACACTTAATTTCAGGGTTCTACTGTAAGTAGACCTTGTTAGGGTTCTCACAAAGAGCCAACTGTAGAAACCTGAAATAGTTAGCATAAAAAATATGAGGCAGTAAATGTATGAGGAGACAAAAAGGAGAGAAAACGTAAGGACATTACAGTACGGCGCCTGATAAAACATCTGGCCACATTCAGACCTTTCAACCACCATTACAAAACCACAGATCAGAGATTAATTGTGCATTTAAGACTGGAGATGTGCTTGTATTTACATGTTTAAATAACGTGAGAAATAAAGCACAATGTGCACAATCGTAGTTATTCATTCAAGCTGATAAATGCAAGCACCTGACTCTTGTGAGCGCTGCTGTGGGAACATGGACTACCTTGACGAGAGGAAAGCAGAGGAGAGGCGGCAACGAGAGGACTAAAATTAGGTGTGGTTAGGGACAGCTGTGTCCGTGCTTTTAGAGATTGAAGGTCGAGCTCCTCCTCTAAACCCTGGCAGTGATTAATGATATAACAACAGCCACAGACATAATAAAAGGGCAGCCTCATGGCATTGGAGGAGCTCAAACCCACACGCACCAAATTTCAACTTTGTACTTTAGATATTAAGTATAAACTACTCAAAAAGAACTACTCAAAACGCAACATTATAATTTATCTTTTGAAACAAGACAATGTTTAAACTTGGGCAAAACCATAATGTTTATATCTTTCCATGGAGGAACATAATGTATTCAGGTCTTTTTAAGGGTGTAGATGTCAGAAATCACTGAATCTACACCCAGTTTTAATAATATGCAGACAATTTATAGATATGATATCACTCAATAACAATTAAACTAATAGGATGGTGTTGCCACTGTGTTTCCCCGCCCCCCCCTATAACAGCACCTCTTGTTGTGTTTTATTCCTCTTATTCCACAGCATTTAGCCAGCTATTAGAATTTTGAATTTACTAATGATAAACACCATACTTTTTCAGCATACTCTGTAATTTGGTCTGTCCATGTGCCATCCTGGACATACCTGTATATCTGTCATTTCTGTGGCACTTACTTAAGTGAGCTCATTGCCAGCTCGATGCACGATTGTCATTCACACACCATATGCACACACAATTAGCCTAAACTGCATGTCTTTGAATTGCGAGGGTTTCCGGCAGAGTACCTGGCTTAAACCCCTCATGCATGGGGAGAACGTGCAAACTCCATGTGCACAGACCTGAGGCGGGAATTTAACCTAGATCCTGGAGGTGCAAGGCAACAGTGTTAACCACTAAGTAACCGTGCCATCCTAACCATTCATCTCTGTGACAAATTAGTCCCCATTATCACATCAGTTGTAAATAGTTGTTCCTGCCTCAGCCTCTATTGCCATGGTACTGATACAATGAGAACTCGTCTTTTCTTAAGGCAATCCTGTTGTGAAAAACATACTGACACCCAAGATTCATTCCATAACCGAAAGCTTTACCTTGATTATACATCAATGATTAAGGATATTTCCCTGTTAAATATGCACATGTTCTTTATTAATTAATTTATTTATTCAATACCCTTAACGTATTAACTGATTTTGTAATTAATTATTAGTAGTATTTTTACTATTACTGATGGAAATACTGTTATAGAAGCAGACAGGTTACTGAATATGCATATGGCTAATTTTTCTAATCGGCAGCAAGTCATATGTTCAAAATCACAAGCAGCCGTGAGGTCTTTCAGTGTCAGAAATGATTAACTGGAAATCAGTGGGGAAGTGACAAGTGCAATGTCTGTTTTCAAACCTGGTTGGAAACAATCAAATACTCCTCTGGAGTGATGGATGGTTTCAGCTCCTAGGTTGTTGGCTTTGTGTTGATCTAGTACCGTGGTGCACGGGTGATGATCCTGAGCAGGGAGGTGAGGTTCTAGACCAACATTTACACAAGCGAGTTAGAATAACATACTTACAGGTGCGATTCTAATTCTCCAACTTAAAGAAATCGACCATTTCCTGTTTAAAGCGAAGACTTGCATGAGTTAAAACATATAATTGCCTTTCTTTTTTTTTTTTTTTACAGGTCAACTAAAATGGGCATGGCCTTTAGCTGTGTGTGAGGCAGGACTAGTTCGACATGGCTCTTAAGCAGAACCAGATCACAACCATTAAAGTCTGCACATGTCCGAAGAAAATTGCATCCTGTTCAAAGCAGACATGACCTTAAATTCATGCATATCGTTACCGAAGCCTTTCTTCATTACAATAGCAATAAGGCTATATATTAAATGTATAATATAATAAGGATAATAATATATAATAATAATAATATTAATAATAATAAGGATAAATGTTACTCTTTGTTTCCGGAGCAAGCTATTTTCTGTATCATGTTGATCCTTCTTGCAGTAAAGGGATTAATGCAAACATGAGTGTGCACGAAAAGTGATGGGAATTGTGGATGTTGATTATATAAAAGCCCAGACGCTTACCACGGTGCGGTTAGAGAGCTTATCCAGGACTTTTTCCTCATTAAAATATTAACCAAAAATCTTATCATTACATAAGTCCTGTTCCAGCAGCTGCAATAAAGGTTTGCATGGCGCTGCATTTGCATTTTGAATGAAAAAATAAAAAAAATCCCAACATTCATTGCTTAAAAAAATTGATGGATTTATTTCAGTCTGCTGTATTTCACTACAAGTGAATGTCTAGTTGCTTAAGGTCTCACTGAGTTACCATTAAGTATGGTGGTACTGTAACCCCTCAGCCCCTGTGGGGAACCTAATCATTCCCCCAGAAGCACTGTAGCTGTAATGAGAGCCACATGTGTGCTGCTACCGTGTAACACAAATGAGGGTCTCTTTTCCAGTAGCTGAACTTTGACCTTGTCAGACATCTTTTGACCAGTCTAAGACGTGCCCAGAAGCCATTGGTGGCCTTTCCCCACTCTGCATCTGGTTTTAGGCCTCATAGCAGAATATATACACTCCTACACACTCACACAAATGCTTTAACTTAACCAGACACACACACACACACTGTTCCCACTTCATTGCCTTTCTCTCTCACACTGATTCATTCACAAACACACTGCATTCTAGGAGACAAATGGCTATTTCCACACCATGGTGCATTAATTTGTTCTTTCCTCTCTTAAGCATTTTGATATACACATGCTTTCGAACTTACAACACTGTTCTTTCTGATGTTTTTTTTTTTTAGAGCTTTTTTTTTTACACTTATATCTGTTGTGGTACTGTACCTGTAAATAACAGACCTGTCTGTTGGCTAAATAGAGATATTTCTTTATAAATTTATATATGGGCCATCAGTTTTCATGGTCATGATGAAGCGCAAAAAAAAAAACAAGAGTGGTGTAAGAAAATTGAATAAGATGTTCTTCATATTTCTGACACCACTGGTACAAGTGGTAATGTAGAGCTCCTTTAGGGAGGTCATTTAGGGGTAATGTAATCTACCCTACAGCCTGTTTAAATTAAAGTAAGGTGGCTGTGAAGTATTGTTTAAATGCACGTCTTCCATTACATTGTGCTACATAGAGATAATTCAGCGGGTGTTGGATTTTGGACCAAAGTGGATTTAAAACTGGCCTCTGCATTTGGTAATTTTTGACTATAAAGCCTGTGTCACTCATATTACCGCACAAGAGTCCAACAAAGAAAAAGTTTGTTACAATCCACAAAAGTAGCAGTATGCTCTCTTAGAGAAGCATCAATGTGATAAAACCTTTATGCAGTTTAATGAAAACTCTTTAAAAGCTTATAGCATCTTCGGCTACAAAAGGCATCAGACAGTTCTACGTTTTATGACTATGAATTCAACCTGTTACTTCTGAATGGATTACAGGCAGATCAGCAAAGTAAAAAGGATGTTTTTGTCTCCCTAACAGTTTCCTTGCTGGCTTGGGTCTTGATAAATGACTTCCCTTACTCAGTAGCAGGCCAAGAATAAGACACAAACACACTCTCAGTGTTAAATGATCTATGACCACTGCTTCCATGACGGCTTTCAATCATGAAAAGAATATTTCCATTTGAGTGATATAAAACCTATCAGGTTTTGGCAGTAATTAAGTATAATCCAATATTTTTTAGAAGGAGAATAATAGCAGTAGTCTAAATATCTTTCTTTTTTCATATGTACAAACTGTTAGGACATTAATTCATATAACATTCAGGTTAATAATAATAATAATAATAATAATAATAATAATAATAAAAACTTGCCTGCATGACCACACAAGGTGTAATTTTTTTCGCATGTGTGTGCATCTGAAATTTGTTAAGACTTGTATACTTTTATTTCAATATAATTTATACAACTACACTAACAGCATTTAGTCCTTGAATTAATATCTTGATTTATTTGTAATAGCAGAAATGGTGTTAATATCAACTTTAATCAGCATGTTATGGAAGAGGATTTTAGATGTCAGTTTTCCAGCACTGTAGTATTTGCATGATTTCACTGTTTGTAAATAATGGTGAAATCAAAATGTAATTTTTACGACTTTTGGATGTTCTATAAAGTAAAACAGACTGGTACTGTAAATATAGAGTTTTTTTGGTTTGGCTAGGTGGTGGAATGTTGATTGATGACAGGTTCTTTCTTTATTTTTGTACCCATCTCTCTCACCCCTTTTCAGGGTCCTCCTGGACGAGCTGGCTTTCCGGTAATTGTCTCAGTACTGTAGTTGTGTGTGTCTTTGTCCTTGTATAGGGCTTTTTCTGTCTCTAGTGTGTTTTATTGAGAAGCTGTTCAATATTTAATGATTTTTAGTTTTTAAAGGAAACATACATTCAGTACACCAGATTTCAGCTTTTCTAATAAAATAGCTAGTAATAGTTTTTGAATATTTTTTTTTACTATTTAACCTATTTAATTTCAGTTAATTGAAGTATTCTACAAGTAAAATCAGTAAATTCAGGCAGTCCAGTGTTACCATTGGCAAAGTCTGCTCAACTCAACTCAACTCAACTCATTTTATTTGTATAGCACTTTAAAAAACAAGAATGCCCCAAAGTGCTTCACATAAATAATAAAATAATATGGTAATATTATAAAATAAAATAAGGAACTAAGTTAAGAAATAAAAAATAATAATAATAAAAATACAAAATAATAAAAAAAATAATAATAATAAAATATTAAAAAGGAACATAATTAAAATCACATCACACACAATCTCATGCTTTGCATGTTTGTTCACTTCTTCACAGTCCCTATGCACTCTGCCTTAATGTCCTCTTTAGAGTTTCTGTTGAAATACTAGTATTACTAACAAAGACCTAAAACACACCTGGTCTTCATTAAAGCATGTTTTCAGGAGGCTACCTATAGCACTAAGCTGTCAATTATAACAACAGCAAACCCCTCTTGCTCAAGACATCTCAGCTTGTGAAACCCAATCATAAAGATCAACTAAAAAGTGTGTGAAATGGAAGAAACAGCACATTCATTCAGACATTTGGCCATGTTGGACAAAGACTGAATATGATTCCTACAGACATTGTAGATTTATTGCACTGTCTGGAAAAGAGTTTCCCATAGAATATATGGGCACACATGGGAATAAATATCATTATATTAATTCACCAATGTGAATTAATTCCAGTGACCAATTTTGGTCAGCGTGATGACTTTGGAATGCTTACTTTATTCACCTTTTGATCTGTGCTGAATTGCTGTTCCTATTTCTAAGTAAATAGAAGTGAAGATTGGAGTTTTACTATAAGCCGTTCTACTGAATTTTATAAAGATGTGCCATTTGCAATGTCATATTAAGCGCATATGGGTTTTAGTAATAATAAAATTCAGCATCTAAGGAAATCAGTCATATAATATGCAATTCTAGATTTTAAAATATAATAAAAAAAACTATATTTCTAATGCATTAAGCTATGGCTTGGTTCTATACTTGCTGTGTAAGTGTAATGTGTATTGTATTGCATGTTCTTTGTCAAGTTTGCTACATCTTTGGGTAGATCAAGAGCTCTGGCTACCAAAAAATTGTTACAGATGCTCAGATCTTTTGGATAATCAGAATGTTAATTGCATTCACTTGCTACAACTGTATGAAATGGATTTAGCTTGTGGAAGTTATGGAGCAGCAGAAAACACCAATTTAAAAATGAAATTGCATTTCTTAGAATCAGCACCCTGGACAGATCCATCCAGACTCTCTAAGCATTTCTCCAAACAATTTTACAAATGTTTTAAAGATTAAACCAGAAGTCAACAAAGATATACAAATTAATTGCACTATTTATGACAAACCTTTTCATAGAAGTGTAAATAAATTGGAACCAATATATAGGTATTGTTTCAGAAGCAATCAGATCAATAAGAAGCCCACTTAGGTAAAATATCCAGGCTTGTTACAAAGCCTATGGTTTTGACCAATTTATTTTGATCAGATAGGGCCAGATCCCCTGGGCTCCACCCTGCCTGGCCTCTTGACAGTTTCCCCAATCCCTGTCTCTTTTCACTGACTGTATGTTTGAAAATTAAAGCACTAGGCAGTGTAGATTTTCAGTGTAGATTCAGGGTAATCTTTGATGGATTTGCTGACCTGTGGTTTTATGGCCTCTTGGCATTCATCATTTCATTATTGATTATTTAAATAAGACACAAGAAGGATATCAAACTGGGTGACAAGCTGACGTCCGAGTGGTCTTTCAGTCTAGTGGTACGCATCTACAGCTTAAGAAAAACTTCACAGAAAAAAATTATTGAGACACTATCATCATGTGATAATGCTAATGACTAGCTAACACAGTCGAAGATTTGTAACTTTGATTAATAAGAATGGTTAATAACGAAATAGATATGATTTATATTTATAACTTTACTGTACAACTAATTATGAGTTATTTGGTGGAATACTGTTAATTTGCTGGTTTTGCAAGTAAATCGGGTTTCCACATAAAATCATGATAATGAAAATGACTACATTACCTCTATTACATACTTTAAACACCAAACTATGCATTGTTGTCACCATGAACTCAGCAACTTCAACTCTAAAGAGCTGCAGAATGGTCTATTAACAGTTGTCATGTCACAATTGTCACGTCGCTTTCTGATCAACTTTCTTTGTCTGCATTTAATCTCGCCTTGCATAGCTGGCCGTTGGCCCTTATGGATCAGATCATATACAGTATGGCATGTCTGCATCAAACATATTCAACGAGCAGCTAAGATAATGCTTGAGAATTTAGTGCACTGCACTGATGTAACATTGGGCAGTTTGACTTTACCTCAATTATTGAAATGTATTATTTATAATATTATTTATTTATTTATTTATTAATTATATTTCAAGTGTGTTACTAAATGAGCTTGTGTATAAAAAAAGTCTTTCAGAATTACCGTATCTTACTTTCCTCTTGACTTTGCATTGATCATTAGGGAGACAAAGGATCAATGGGCATTCCTGGAAGAATGGTGAGTGATTTAAAATGTGCCTTAAGCCCAGCTAGTTAGTGTTTAAAAGCAGGTTAAGGCCTTTCAGTAATTAGTTAGGAATGCTCATGGTATGCTTATGTAATGCAATAATTGAGTATATTCATGTCAGTATGTATTTACCTTTTTGTGCAAGCCTTAAGTCATATGTGATATTTTACCTTAGTTTGACATGAATCTATAAAGTAAAATCAGTATTTTTTTTTACATCTTAATTTGTTAAATCATAATGATATACAGTATTCATGCCTCTATTTTAACACAACGATCTGTAATTTCACACGTATAGATTTTTTTTTATTTATGAGGTAATTTAACTTCATAAATAGCCGATATTGTAATTGCTGATTTTATATCAAGCAGATTGTAATGAGCTTGTCTTGTTCAGGTGTTAAAAACCCACCCTAAAGAGATATTTAGGAAGGATTTTACTGTACATAGGTTTCATCCTTATTTAATAAGATTTAAGATTTGTGTTATGAATTCCGATGTTTGCATCCCAACATAGCATATTATGAGTAAAATAAATCATGACCTGCTCCAATGCACTGACATGCCATAAATACTAATATTTAAACAATTAAAAACACACAGTATAACCTAGCCCCTGTTCATGTTACGTTAATAGAAAATAGTTAACATGTAAGGTATAAATACTGCTTTATTTAAATAATAAAGCTACAGTGGTGGCCTCCAGACAGCCTGGCTCATAATGGACCCCTTGTGCTACTTTGGGATATAAACAAATTCATTTTAATAGCAGGTTTTTTGGCAGAACTGAACATATTTCACTGTAGTGTTAAAGAACACAGTCCTGCACGTTCTCAGAAAAATGTTTTTAAAATGCTTTTTTGCTTATCCAGCAGGCTTTTCAAAAATTGTGTGTATAAAAAGTTAGTGGCCCCCATCTAGTTTTCATTACTATTAATTACACAGCCTAGCAGTGTGTACAGCAACACTCTGCTCCAGTGCTTCCATGCCCCCATGGCCTCAACCATATTAAATATTCCCGTCCCAGTATCCTTTCTCCCTGACCCCATGTTCTCCCATTTCCCAACTTTCCAGTTTCCCCACTCAGTCTGCTGCATGTCTGTATCCTCTCCATGCCTCTCTAACCCTGGTTCCTCTCTCTGTCTCTCTCCTTCATACTGTGCATGTGACTGTGTCTGCTGTGACTGACCAGGGCTTAAAGGGAAGCACAGGGGAAAAGGTAAGTGCAGGACGGCAGCCCGCCTGTGCACAACTAAAAAAAAGAAATCTCTCACTGTGGGTGGTTTGGGCGCTTAGTCCAAAGTACTGTGTGTGCAGGCGTCATGATTTATATCAGGGAGATTTTGGGCTCTATCTTGAATAGGCCTTGTGGGGGCTCCATTTCTGGAGATTTCCCACAACGGTTGGATTACCTACATTTATTCACCCTGAAGCTGCTCTCTGAAATTTGAAAAAGTTTCAGACACCCAAGACTCGCTCTTATAAACAGTGTAATTTTTGGAATGGAAGAGGTTTATAGAGACTAACTACTCAGAAGTTCATAATCCCTGTTGGTAAAATAGATCTGTGCTTTTGGTGTAAGCAAATATTTTATAGTATATTACTTTTGCCTTTTTTGCCTGTTTGTTAATTATTTCTGGGATTGCAGAGAGGATTTCTAGATATTGTTTTTAGCCACAGTGATTTGAATTTTTCTTTTCTTTTTTTTTTTGTGGCATCACACATGTATTTGCTTGTAACTAAACCAGTCCTTTTTGTCAGAATGGATACAGTTGTATGGTTTCTGGTTCTCCTGGAATTGATGGACTTAATTAAATAAAATAGCTTAGTGTACAAGCTGAGAGTATAAACTTTTCACCTGGTACTAGTCAAAAGTCTAGACACACCTTCTAATTCCATGGGATTTTTATTGCTTTCTACATTGTAAAACAGTATGAAGGTATAGAAAATACCATGCAATAATCTCATTTAAATAGTTGATATACTACTTGTTCCCTGTAAAAACTCTAATCTGAGATGCTGTTAATTGGTGATTTTTGAGGTTGGTAACTCTAAATGAACGTCTCCTCTGCAGCAGTGGTAAGTTTTGGTTTTGCTCTCCTGGGATGGTCTTCATGAGAGCCAGTTTCATCATGGTGCTAGATGGGATTGCAAATGCGCTTGATAATACTGGTCTTGCAAGAAATACCCCAGCTGATCTTTGTCTGTTGTTGTTATTCTTACTTAATTAGAAAATCTCCAGTATTGTTCTAGAATGTATAAAAGTCACTAAACAAAAAGCATTTAATTAAAGTTTGGTGTGTTCAAACCTTTGACTGGTACTGTACCGTATGCGAACTATTCTATGATGCAGGTCGCACTGACCCCATTTTACTATAGATCAATCCCAGTCCTCAACACCCCTCAAACAATTAATCAAGGGCACAGAGTAGGTGGTGAGGTGTATTGGTAGTTGGAAGAGGGCAGGAATGTGTGCTGTCTCAGGGCTCCGGGTTGAGAACATCAAAGCATGGCCAGTCTCTGGAAATTAACCACCAGAAATGTCTAGGTTTGGAGAAGTGCATCCAAACTACTTGTGAAATTTGCCTGTGTTTCTCTGTATCAGTCTTTTCAGATTTATAATTATTTATACAAGTGTAATTAAACAATCAATTCTTGATGCAAAGAGTCCTGATTGAGCACAAGATCCTGGTTGATGTGAGGAATTTTTGGCATATCTAAACAACAGCTTAAGATGTTCATAGTGTCGAGGCAAACAATCTTTAAGCTCTTAACATGTATTATTTTTTTCCACTGGTTACTTGTGTAATGTTCATGGAGGCATTAATAAAAAAGGAGAAGCACGAATAGCTATAATTAATTGCTTCACTATTTCAAAATTCTCAGTCAGTATATTTCATTTTCCTTAGAAGGGCTCTCTTGAAGGAATTGAAATCGAGTAAGTCCATTTTGGTCATTAGTGTGGTTGTACTGAAAAGTGCAGTTTAATTTATTTGGCAGTTTTATGGCTAAATTTCACTCCTCTGCTTTGACTGATTATGTATGGATTTACAGCCGAGTTTTTTGACCATTCCAAGCTACTAACAACTTTTCAAGCTCTTCCGTTGGCCTGTTGGACAGATCCCAGTAAGGTTGTCTTGGATCACAGCTTCAACAAAAATGCTTGGGAGTCTATTTCTTTTTGTCTGGCCTGAATTCGCTACTGATAGACCTCATCACTTTCCCTCTATAATGGCCAGAAAGCTTACAAATGCACAAAAATACACAAAAAACTTGTCAGAAGCCTTTAAATTACCTGTTACTGCACAGATGACTGGGTCATCAGAGGTGTATCCGTGATAGGGTTTCGTTGGAAAGGGCTAATTAGCGAAAGTGCTAGAAACAGGATAACATTCTAGTCTGGCCACAACGTTTTGTGGGATTGTGCTTCGAGGCTGGGTACACCATTAAGGACTGGCTGACACTGTGCAAACTGCCTTATTTATGCCTGAGAACAAGCCCACAGGGCCCTGCTCTGTTTATTCGACAGTGTACTCTGACCTTCCCAGCTCTCAACACTCAAAGTATGAGTGTATGTTTAAAACCCCAAATCATGCAAGCCACGCTGACACATGCATGTTTCTTAGCCGCTCAGTTCAGAATGTCTTAAGACTATATACAGGCTAGTGGCAGGGAATTTTCCCCAGACGCCAAAGATTGTTTAATGGGCTGTTTCTGGTATACTTCATTTGGCATTTTATGCAGAGTGTAGCTCAGACACAGTACTATTCTCTTTCTTTCTTTTTTCTTTGTTACTTTTTCTGATCATCTCTATCTTTCTGTCTGTTCTTAGGGAGCTCCAGGGGAGCCAGGTCTATCTATCATTGGCCCACGAGGACCTCCTGTAAGTGTCGTCACTGGCACCAATAAAACCTCACATTACGCCCAATTAAATTGTTCATAAATTTACAGCTCCCTTTCTGCGCCATGTCCCACTAGTTGGTTTAGCTTGACAAAACACTTCTGTGACATATTTGAGCAGTTTGAGCAGTATTATAGGAAGGAAAGAACTCAAAGTGCTCATTTCTCCTCTGCAGTGTAGCGTTTCTAATGGAGATGAATTAAACAGAATCCCCATAGCAGGTTGTATGGAAATACTTAAGCTTCATTTAAACACCGAAGGGCCTTAAGTTGCCTATAATGATGGTCATTTGGAACCCCATCTTCATTAGGGAGAGAAACGAAAACATCCTAATTTACAAGATAATGATCCAGGCACTAGACTCCGAGATTGCCTACTATTGTACTGTGTCTATAAATGAGTATTTTATGCTCCAGATGAAATGGGGCTTACCCCAAACTCAGCACTCACATCCTATCTTCAGTCCACATTCCAAGCAGAAGACAAAAGGGTAATGTTTCGCCCTCAGAAGTGCAATTTTCCCTTTTGATTATCCTGTGAAACGCTCTGGCCATTCTTCGTCCTGTGGTTTTCCAATCCATCCCCCAGCACTCCTGGTTGACAGACCCGAGATACCTTACGGCAGAGCCAGCAGACTGCTTAGGCAAGACCGGACATCTGGTTTTGAGCTTGCTGATTACATGCCTCTCCGTACCCAAGTCCTTCCACTAGTCATAAGGCACTAGTAGGAGACAGCAGGCTGTGAGAGACAGGGTCGTGGCAGAGGGAAATGTCAGAGCAGGATTGCCTTAGGAGGGGACCTCTCCCAGCACGCGAGCAGAGAGAGTGGGCTTTGTGCTGTGTGGGTCACTGGGGTTGATTTGAAAGAGAGGTGTGGAGAGGCCAACGGAAATGATAAATCAGCCAGGTGGACCTGACCGAGTGCACTGTTACAGTGCCTTTCTCACACATAAACGAAGAGGCTCGAGAAGAGAATGAGCACTCATCGGGGCCCACATGGACATGGTCTTATATTGTCCTCATGTTACTACCATGGCATTACAATAAAATAGTACTTTTTTACGATAAGATGCTGATGTATTTCATAATAACAATACAACTGAAATACAGAACTAAATATAATGTGCAGTAATAATGGGCAGGTAGCACAGAAAAGCACAAGGTCCCAAACATTGTGTATTTTATTTTTGATCCTAGACTATTATTCCCACTTTTTTAAACTGTAGAGTTGGTCACTACTGGGAGAGAGGCTCTATGTGAGATCTGTTTTCCCAGTAACTACCTAGGAGCCAGACATATAATCTCTTTCATTACTTGCACTCACGTCTTCCTTGTAATTTCTTCTAGTTTTCATTCACCGCCTATTACCTCTTTTTTTCTGAGGATATTTAATGACTTCTTCCTGTCTTAAGGGCACTAAAAGATTTTACCAGCAGAGCAACCTTGGTATTGTGTCCAGGGAAATGTAGTACTAATGACTAGTGACATGTACTTATTCAATTTGGTAACTTCCACGTTGGTTTTCACTTATTGGATTTGTATTGTTTTGTTTGATCTAATGCATCTAATGCAGGATTTCACAGCCTACTTTAGTTTTTGACATTGCGTTTTGTTCCCACATCCCACACAAAAGGCTCCCCATAGGCAACAGGGAGTGTTTTTTTAACACTGACCTGAGCTCACATCACTTATTAGTGTGTGTGTGTGTGTGTGTGTGTGTGTGTGTGTGTGTGTGTGTGTGTGTGTGTGTACACTCCTCAAAAAAGAATTTGTGTTATTTTGTGTGTTTTGTTTGTCTATATATTCCAGGAATAATGTGTGCATGTAATAATTCCGCTGTTGTCTTTCTCTTTGTGTGTCTCCATTCAGGGTCAGCCGGGCACTAGAGGATTTCCTGGCTTTCCGGTATGTCACTTGCATGACCTTACAGTAATGACCAAATTGTGTAGGTAATAGTAGTAGTAAGAGTAGAAATAAGTAAATAAAAGTAGATAAAGTTGAAGAAAAAACAATAGTAGTAGTAGAAGAAGAACATCCATATTTTTGCACAAAGTAAAGATTTTAGTCAGCAATTCGTTGCCAGAATGTATATTAAAGCAATATAAAGAGCACTCATGTCCAGGGAGAGTAGGTGGTGTGTAAGTATCCATGTTTTACATTATAAAAAAAGAGTAAAACATGAATGAACAACCACATACAGTTATATCTTGCTATGATATAATATTGTATGAGGTGTGTTCAAGTCAAACTGGGACTGCAGAGTAACAGAGCACAGCTATGCGAGTATTTCTCTATATAATCCCCTGACACACTGATGCACTTACCTATTGTTTCATTAGTGCTTGGATGTTAAAGTTTTTTCAGTACAGCAGAGCCTGTTGACATCTGAACTGCTGGCCTGCCATGTTTAAGGATCCAAACATGTGGAAATTGTGGTCAGAACTGCATTGGATGTGGCAATAAGTCCCAGCTAAGTTCATGTAACGTGCAAGTGGTATTTGTGAATGATTGTATGTACAGTTCCCACAGACAGATGCGTCTCTTTTGCATTTTGGTGACAAGTTATTTGTCGATGTTGAAGGATCAGCTGTTCCACTCACTGAATGTTCATGGGAACGACTGCAGTCAGCTCTGAGCCACCTCAGCCCACGATTATCATTCACGGACGTACAGCTTTCTTTAAAACATTTGCACCGTTCACATTGTTTACTGTGGCTAAAAGTCTCATCACTATGGTGGCATTGAATTGCAAAACACAAACAGACACAAAAAACAAGTATGCTTGGGTTTTACATTTCAGAGCTGAAGGTTTTTGTTTTCTTGCTTTATTTTGTGTGTTTTATACTTCAGTGCCACCGTACCTTACCTTATAGTGCTTTAAGTCATCTGTAAATATCAATCGGTTTTACACCTTCATTCCAGAGAAATATCATCATAAGTCCCAGTTTGACTTGAACGCCCCCATACGATTCTTTGTTTGTTTGTTTTTTTTGAATGGCTGTTTAATTTTCATGCTTGCTTTATTTATAAATAGGCAAAGACTTAATTACTGCAGTGATTAACATGCTTTTATCTGTTGACAATTATTTTACCCCAAACTGATACAGTAAGGCTTCTTATTCCTTAAACAACCATGTACAGTATTTAAAAAAAAGAATTAGAAAAGAAGTGTTCAACAAATTCTTAAAACTTGGATAGTGCTGAACCATTAACTATGCGTAGGAAATGTGATCAGCAAAAAAAAAAATACATGAATGACAAAGATCAGACAAAACTTAAATGCTTAGTGAAGTTGCACTATAAAATTATTTGACAGTAGAAATTACAGGTAGAGTATGTTTAATAGTAAAGGTAAGAGCATTTCCACGCACCCCATGCGACAAGCACTAAACAGCTGTGTGGCCATAAGAAAACCACTTGTTAGTGAGACTAATTGGGAAACAGAAGACTTCACTTAGCTAGGCAGCTAAAAGCCTTGACTTTGGAGAAATAGTAAAAGGTCATGTTGGGGCACGTCAGGATAAGAAGGGAAGTTCCAGAAACAAAAACGGGGAAGCACAAAGAAAACAACAACAAATAAACTTTCACAAATGCAAAATATAAAAAGAGAAAAAAACAAATGTACAAATGCACAGGACAAATATATAAGCCTCTGGAGTAAGTGTTAGGATCTGAGATTATTAAGTCTAGACTCAGCAACATTATGTCATAATAAAATATCAGTTGACTACCTGAATGTCTTGAATGACCAAGTTATCCCATCAATGGAGTTTTTCTTCCCTGATGGCACGGACATATTCCAGGACCACAATGGCAAGTCTCTTCAGGCTCAAATTGCGAAAGAGTGGTTCTGGGAGCATGTGGAATCATTTTCACACATGAATTGGCCACTATTTAAAGTCTTTAGGATGTGCAGGAGAAGAGTGGTTCGACACTCATGTCATCAATACAAGGTCACAGCGAAAATGTAATGCAAGTCCGGATGGAAAAACATTGCATAAGGTCATTGAACCAATGACAGAGGCAATATGTCCCATATTTAGTGCTAAAAGGGGTCCAATTAAATATTCTTTGATGTGGTAGTGTATTTTGTTCATTTAAAAGATTTATTTTTACAATGAATTAAATGATCTGCCAATGGAATAAGCTAATTTAAAGCCTGAAATAAGCAACGATAACTTTTGTCCAGATTAGTTCTGTATTGACCGATTAGCGGTAATACTAGCTGAGCCACATTGCAAAAACAAAAAAATCTTAGCACTGGAAAATATCTAGAGTATAATCACATTTATCCACAATTTCCTATTATAATATTAAAACAAACCAAATATAACACTATTTGAACCTATTTTTAGTCATCAAGCTTTAAATTACCTTATTTAAAATTTAATTTAAAAAAATGAATACTGTAAATAAATTATACATTTACTTTATCTGCTGAGGTCCTGCAGACTAAAATTCCTTTTTGGTGTTTATTACCATGCATGTATAAGTTCTACTGGGCACACATTGGGTCTATGTGAATACAGTAGCTTTACTGTTCTTCCAGTTTGTTCTTCTAGTATGTGGGTTTTAATATTTGACTTGTGCCTTTGGTCTGACCTTTTGAGGAAATGTTTTCTCCCATAAACATCATAACATCAGATTAGCAGTCTAGACAGCCATGGAAGTCTTTCTTACTCAGGGTGTTCGTGTTAAAGTCTCTCCTTTGTATGTTCTTCTTTTTAGGGTCCGATTGGCTTGGATGGCAAACCTGTAAGTCTCCTTACAAATATTTATTGACGCTTTTAAGTATTAAGAAGTGCTTACTTCAATTTATTTAAAGCACGTTGATAACATTAGTTACATTCATGCCTAGGTTAACTGCACTAACAGTGATCTTAGTGACTTTATAAATAAATTACCTATCACATAAAATAAAATAGGCGGTATGGTGGTTTAGTGGTTAGCACTGTCGCCTTGCACCTACAGTACAGTATACTGTCGAGGGTTCGATTCCCGCCTTGGGTCTGTGTGCATGCCCTAAGTCTCCTGGGATAGGCTCCAGGCCATTTCAGGATAAAGCGGTATACATAATGAGTGACTAAGTGAGTGAGATAAAATAAAATAACTGGCTATCTGCAACGAGAAAATAACAGATGAAAACTTAATTAAAGTGTTAAATTGTGTGTTTTGTTTTTTTTGTTCACAGGGACAAAATGGTCAGAAAGGGGACATGGTAAGCATCCTGGTACTGCAGAAGTACTTCTAGTGCTCCAGTCATGAAACTGAGCAGGTCTAACCCACCAAGAAGCTCACTTTAAATCACACAGGAGAGCAATTATCATAAAGAGAAATGTGTCAGAGTTCATAAAGTTTAGCCATTTGTTCTGAAGATAGCTTCGAAAACTGCTATTTATGTAGCTTGTTGAACCTGACCACATGACGCCTCAAGGATAGCAGGGTCACACACAGACATTACGGATTTCCTTTTCAGGAACACCAAATTGATCTCAGGAAAGTCTTGGTAATTAGCTGATGAGTTGAATCAGTTGTGTTAAATGAGGCAGAATGGTAAACTCTGCAACTGCCTCTCAAGCCTGAAGTGTAACCCCCCCTGTACTAAGAAAACAGTTTAAGTTGATTTATTGGGCATGTAACTTGATAGATTCATGATACTGTTGTTTCTGACAAAGGAAAGCATTACCCATCGTTAAGTGAACAATACACTGAAGTCTAGTTAATTTCACCTGAATATATCGGTGATAAAAAAAGAAAAAGGAAGCCATGAACTACTGTAAAAGTGGGGCATACCTACAAGGTGTCAGGAATAAAATGTAGTCTCCCTGCATCATGTTGACACCTTTATGGGGTCAGCTTGGCTGTTGGATCGCCCTCACAGGGCTTGTGACTGAAGCACCAATGACCCTTTAAAAATACACACAACCTTCTGAGGCTACAAACCCACCTTTATTTGGGATTCAGATTCTGCCTCTTGGTTTTAACATTCTGATGATTTGGTTGTTTTTCTAGCGTGCTATAAAATAGTAGATGCACCAACGTATTTAGATGAATTTTAGTACATTATGTATTCGGGTGAAGCTTTATTCTAGTCCAGTGTTTGGATCTCAAAGT
Source organism: Clarias fuscus (assembly GCA_030347435.1). Classification (NCBI taxonomy): domain Eukaryota; kingdom Metazoa; phylum Chordata; class Actinopteri; order Siluriformes; family Clariidae; genus Clarias; species Clarias fuscus. The sequence goes on along the minus strand of CM059211.1, from coordinate 21,536,644 downwards.
GTGTTTCAGGTTTTCAGCTGCAGGGGATATTTGTCTTATTCAAGGCCTTTGGCAGCGCTGATTGGTGCTCCCTTATGCGAGCGTGCACCACCTCTCTTTGGATCCCGGGTGCTGGCGGCCCACAGAAGCTCGCTCCCACTAGCCAAAACAAATTTCATGGCTGTCCACTCCAGGCCTGGACTAGTTCATCAAATAGCTGAGGCTGAATAGCTGAAAAAAAAAATTCATGTTTTTACTATGAGCCCATTTCCGCTGCTTTTCTCTCTTTACCAAAATACGTTTTTTTGCTGCGGTTATTCATATGAAACACATTTGTGGTGGTGTGAGAGTGAACATTGTATTAATTTATGTTGGAAGAACATTATGTTTAGCTAATCTGTGTATTTGCACAGGATTAATATGATATATTCATGTCAGACAGGGGACATGTGTAAAATGTATTAACACATTTCCTTTTAAAATTCTGATTATTAATGTATTAATGTTAAATTAAGGACCTTCATTTTTAAAAATGTGATTAATTATTAATGTCTTAATGCTACTAGGGCCCACCTGGTCCCAAAGGCCTTCCTGTAAGTATTTTATAAGCTTGTTTATTCTATTATACTATTGTACTCTATGCTAGTTCATAGTATTATACTTCTTGAACATTTATTCACAATTATTATTGGTTTTATTAGGGTGAACCAGGTCCAAAAGGGGAAAAGGTATACATACATTTTTAAATGTACGCATTTATTACTTACTTAATGCATTTTTTTAGTTTCTCACAGGTCTTGTCTTTGTGTGTTTTTCAGGGTGTGTGTGGTGATTACACACATCGGGTGAGTGAAAGTTTGTCTTGTAAGAACTTATACTGCGCTGTGCTGTATATTCAAAGAATACTTTGAACTTTTAATAATAATAATGCACCAGCATTTAGTATGTTAGTATATTTGCTTTGCCTCAGTAATTTTTACCTCAAAGAAGATAAAACAGATTGCTGTAATTACCTGTCTGTAAAATCAATTGAAAAGAAGGCAAAGAACACTGGTTTGATAAATTGGTATAGTTTGTGATGGATAGCACATGTAACATGTGGAGCTAGAGACCCTCTGTGCTTTCCTCTGGGGTAACAGCGTTCCGCTGAAAGCAAGAAAACTGTACAAGCAGCTTAGTGAAAAAGATCTGATAAGGATTTCTGATCATTAGTGCCAAGAAAAAGATTTTGTGTTCTGCGATTAGCTTACAAGCTGTTCAGTCATTCCCTAGCTAATTGTTGTGGAATCCAGTTTATTATAGAATTTGGTTGAGGTTTAGCAGTATGTTATATTGAATTCAACCTAGACTCAACTGGACTCATATCAAAGTGTTTTAAAGTGAATTGACTAAAAGTTAAAAATATATTTTTTAAATCTATTAAAAAACCTCTAGGTAACAATGAAATGGCTTTGGTTAAGCAGGTTGCAGTGACAGCGGAGTCTCTAAAGGCTCATGTTAAGTGCACTAACGACAAGTCTCTAAGTGGGAGGTCTGTGCTGGCGGGTGCTTACAGTTATGTTAAAGGGAGCCAAGAGGTCACAAGTTTCAAGACAGGAAGAACTACTTCATGAAACCGAGATGGGAATCACTTAGTGCTTGTGTGTTCGCGTTTTGGTATGTGCATTCACGTGCACATATGGTTGTATGTGTGCGCGGGTGTGTGTGTATATGTCTGTTTATGTCTGTGTGCGTGTGTGTGTGTTTGTGGTGGGTCACTTTAAGCAGGGACTTCCAGTGAAAACTCTGGCAGCATTACGCTCCAGTCAGGCTCTGATGTTAAAGGTTTGTGGGGTCCTCCCTCACCCCCTGTGTGTGTGTTTAAGCCATGCTGCAAAGAGAGAACAGATAAGGCCTGTCCTCTGACTAAGCCAGGGGGGGAGAGACAAGAGCCTGTACCTAAATTATATGCAACAATTAATGAGTTTTCTTTATGCATAGTGATTGAACTTACTTTTTTATTATTGTTTTTATTACTATTTGACTAGTCCTTAAATGCATTTTTATCATTTTTAAAGTTGAATTATCTGACTGTTGGGACACTAAATGCAAAGAAGCATTGCAGAACAAAGACAAGTTTTACACTGCTTCTGTATGTTTTAACTACCAGCTTATTGGGTAAGATACAAGAGTGAAAAATATGAGTCGATATCTGCTGTTTTGGGAATTTGAGGAGTTTAGTTGCTTGATTAGATCAGATGGAATTGGGTTAGCAACTTTTCAATCTGTACTTCATAATGCTGGTGATCTCAACAGAAACGGCGTATTGTCCACCCATGTGCTGGAGGACAGGCCGCAGTAAGTCTGTTGCTAAACTCTCTTTGTGGCAAGACTGAAGTCTGCACAGCACTGATGTAGGACACAGGAACCACATGACAGTGGATTGAGATATCTAAATCCTGTTCAAATAAAATACCTCCTCATGAGCCCTGTTCAGTTTTTTTACCTTTGGGCTTGGATGCTGTATATAAATTGGCTTCCTGTTTAAAACAGTTATCTCACCACTGTAACTGATTACTGGGTTCTGTTCGTCAGTTCTCATGCCTTTTTTTCACTCTTTCTCTCCTTTCCACCTTGATCTCTTTCTTTTATTTCTCCCTGCCTTGCTGTTTCCCTGTTATTCACTCTTTTGCATTTATTTCTCTGTTTCTTTTCCTTTTCCCCCTCTGCATCTCGTTGACACCGTTTCCTTCCTTTGGCCTGCTGGTCAACTTGTTGCCCTCGTGACTTTTTGCACTGCGGCCCACCTGTGCTTTGTGACCTGAGCAGATGTTGCCCATCACCGTGCGCAACATGCCCTCAATAAGCCCTCTAATTCTAAAGCGCCTCAAGGTACATCTCTCTCTGCCATCCTCCTTACCCCTGTCGAGGATGCCAGCCACCATCGACCAACTGCCAGCTGCACCCACACTTAATCACATTACTCAACCCTCCATGGACCACTGTGTTTACAAGCCTTCACTTTAAGTACTGGAAATGTGAGAACAGCAACAGAACAGGTCCAGTCCATCCCTTTATTGAGCTATGCCCGCTGCAGTCAAATAAGATAGTAACTTTTTTTTTTTTTTTTTTACAATTTCACAATGGTTTCTCACTTTGACATTTGTAGTCGTGATTTAGCGTTTTTTGTATTCTTAAATACTGACACTATTTCTCAAAGCCGTGGGCATTTACATTTGAATGTTCAGCCCAGTGCCAAAGCAAGCTTTCCAAGAAATTATAAATTTTCTGTCCTTACCTAGATATCTCCATGGTAATTCTATACACGGAAATGGGCAATTATTAGCACACTGACAGGAAGCTATCTTGGAAAACAAAAAAAATTTAAAGGTTTTTTCCTGTGCTTTCAGTGATAAAAGGTCAAAAACCACAGTGGTCAAGAGGGTTTAAAGCTACCAATTGACACAAATGATGTTATCACAAGCTCGGCTTCCATTATATTCTCTAAAGAAAACATTGAAACCGATTGACATTTATATAAACCTATAAAGTACAGAAAATGCAGTACTCGAGCCCATTCTGCAGATTTCATAATGTCAGGCTAAAAGTAACAAAAGAATGGGATAGAATGCTTATTTGCCAGGAAAGTAAGGACTGCCCAAAAGAGCATGCCAGCCCTGCTTCCTGCTCTCAAAGCCTCTCTTTGCATTCATGCTGTAATGGCTTACTTGTACACCTCGCCCTGGCAGAGACCGATCTCGGCTGGCATCCATCCCTTATATTGTTCCCACAGATGTATGTGTGTGAGTGTACAAGGATAGTGCACCATGTTTGGAGACAATAGTCCCTGTTGAGGTCCACTTACTAAAAAAAATAGTGGAAAGTACCTCCACTTGGAGGACCAGTCTGGACAGGGGTAATGAAGCAAATTCATTTAGTGAATTGGTTTCTAGGATAATAAATCATGTCTACCCAGGCCCATTCAAAATTTTGATGAAAAAAGATGACTTCTATATTTTATGATGTGTTATCTAGAGTTACTCAGATATTGCAATGGAAGAAATATAAAAGATTATTAAAAAAAAAAAAAAAAAAAAAAAAAGAATACTTACAGAGAATATTTGTCTTCAATAATATTGCGTCTTTAATTTTCAATTCAAGTGGCCAGAATATTTGACACTTTTGTGGTGGAATATATAATTTTTTGAACAACAGAGCCAGTTAAAACATTCTTAATAATACAATCATACATTTTCTAACTTCCTATTTTAATATCCCCTGTTGATTTAGTTCTGATTTTTTTTTAACACCAAAGAAGGTTTTAGCAGAACATGCCTTAGTTCCAGGTTCTCATTTTGACAGGGTCACGTGATGAGTGCGGCGGTTTCCTGGTCAGTGGTCAGAACGCTGAAGCTTTTTAGCTGAACCTAAGCCACATTGGCATGGTTCCGATAAATGTACAGCCAACACTCAATGACTGCGATTGTTTTCCAAACATGGTTCTCTCTCAGTGAATTTTGATAACCACCGCTAGAATAACCACTTAAATTACTCCCATTCCATTTGATGAAAACCACAACATGCTTTCATTTCATTTTCAACTCAGCCATAAGGATTTGCTTCCTTTCCATTTCAGTCTCTGTAAATACAATTTCCAGTTTAAGTATCTACAATATGGACTGGAATTGAAACACAAGGGATCCTGAAGCTGATGTTGAAAGTGTTGTGCATAAAATATGTGTTGGCTTCTTTAACTAATATTGTAACGTTTTGTCTCTCAGCAGGGTGAACCTGGAGCACAGGGACCACCGGGCCCTCCTGGCCCCCCGGGGCCTCCTGGTAGCCAAGGATTGACTGGTGCTAATGGGCCACCGGTAAGAATCACTAATGTTAATCTGGTTGCTAGCTTTAATCTTGACGGTCTTGATTGTAGGTAATCTCTGGGTTTATGGTAAATACTGTATACGTAGGCTTTTTCACCAGTCATTTCTTAAATGAGATTGTTTTATGATGAAGGGAAAACCTGGAGAACCTGGAAAACCGGGAAAAGACCTAAGGGTATGCAAATGCATAATCTTTTCTAGACAGCGAACTTTACAGCATATACTGTATATTGTAAGAAATTTTTATTGTTTTTTTTGCCATATTAGTAATTAGCATTTTTTTTATTTGCAGATGTTGACAGGAATGAAGGTAAGCTTATGTAATATTTATGAAATAAACTTAATGTTTAATGCTGAAACATTATCGTTAAAGGACAAAATGGTCAGGTGAACCCCTTGAGTGCCTAAACATAACGCTTTAATGGCTTCTTCACTTTTAATATTTTGATTTGACAGACCACACACAGTACACTGCTAAAGAAGGTGTCTTGTTCAGGTAGATTAATAATTACTTTACAAACCTAGCGATTAATTACCTATTTTAACTCGTGCAGCATTACTGGTGCAGAGTCCTAACTTTAACCTTTTTGAGTTTTAGTCCAGCTGTGTCAACAGCGTTTTTCTAGGTGTTATAAACAGTTCTAAGGTTCAGGCAAGGTTCAGCCATTTACAGTGAGGTTGCAGACTTGTGCTACCAGTACAGTAGGGATATGCCGCATTTCACTGGTCTGTATGGCTGTTGGATAATTCTCCATTTCCCCTGATGCATTAATTGCCATGGATTGTTTAGGTTGGAGAATTTGAACTGTTGTAAGTTGAAACATGCAGGGCCCATAAAATAGCACACCCAAGCTCCATATAAAAGCAACACACTAGTTTATATTAGCAAGAGCCAGACATGTCTTTTGTGGATATCCAAGACGCTATAAAGGAATAACTTCTTACAAATTGGCCTGATCATCGGTGAAACGACTTCATATAATCTGAATATCAGATGAAACTCTTTAAATCAAACAAAAGAATTTCTCATTAAGAGCATTTATTATGCAATCTAATGCTGTTTTCTATTCAGTCCAGCAAAGTGATTAATGGCAATGGATTTTCATGACTGTTTTGAAGTATCTTACTTGTGCTTTTAATTATAGGGAGAGCCAGGTTTACCAGGCCAAAAGGTAGGTGTCTAAAGTCGAAGGCATATTTGTAAAACTTACGTTTTCATGAATATGGAGACCCATTGTATTAAACTGTATGACAAATGAGTAAAATACTTTTTATTTTTAGGATGAAATTACATATTTGTAATCTTGCATGCAATGCAGAAGACATACAGTAGTAATTAATGTCCAAATCGTTTGTTATCCATTTAATCTTGTATTGTCACGCCTACCAAAGAAATACTAGATTATAAGTAAGGATGTTCTTCCACTAAGACTACCATTTTTTCTCTGTCCAGGGTGACCGTGGTGAGACAGGTTCAACTGGACCTGAAGGCCCAACGGTAAGCAATGATCATCTTTTAACATCATGGTTATCTTACTGAACTGCCCATTCCACCTACATATTAACTTCTTTGTGCTTGATTCTGTCAGTCACCATTGTAAATATACGATCTGAACCTGTCTGAAGCAGTCTGAGAGTTTTGAAAATCTGACAAATATGAAAATAAAAATGAAAGCAATTTAAAGCTGGATGCGATACACAGAACATTTAAAGCTAGTTATTTATATATTATCAACTAATTTATGTTGTGCCAGCTCTGTGTTCTCCATGGTTGGGTGATTCTTCTGATTTGTACACGCACACACATGAAAGTGTGTTTACTTTGTTCCATCGCCATATTCTGATGATTGAAAGCATGGGGTCCGGAATGCCCCTCAGCAACCATTTATTTTTTTTGTGTTTTGGTTTGGTTATAGTTATGTGCCGTGCGAAACCAAACCATATAGCCACCAAGCCAAAAGTATCAATTTCGCACTGATTGGGACCGTTAATGGACTAACATATGTGAAAGTTCCCTAAGAAAACACATACTGTATATACATATAGAGAAAGAAATAAAAACATGGAGCCAGCCACTATCTTCCTAGTTCATCATATAGATTTCATTTTATTTTCAAATCCTAAAGGACTTTCCCACGCTCCAATATTTTTAGTGCTTTTGCCTTGAATTTAGTCATAATTTCATGTGACCTATTCATAGCAGCACTATTCAGATTTCCTTTCTAGCTCATATGTTTTTCTTTCTTTCATTCTCTTTTCCTGTACACATGCTCAGCACTTAGTTAAGTCATTTCTGACTAGTGTATGATTGACACTTTTAAGAGGACTGCTCACCCTAGCTCAAACTGCCAACGGTTTTATTATTTGAATATAAATGAACTTTACCATGGAACAGATCAAATGCATCCTACTGTGCAACCTCAATTTTGAACTCTGAATCAACCTGCTACTCCATTCCCTCCATATCGAGCCTTGTAAACTTCAGATGTCTTCCACAGACATGGATATTTTCCCATGCATCCATCCAAATAAGATCTTGAGCCAGGTTATGAGTAATCATCTCATATGGGGCACAGCAGATTTTAGGAAAAACACATTGTTAAGAAATGTTTTCGACCCAAGTTGAATGTAACCACTCAGAGAGTAAGTTGTCAGTTTGGACATAGAGCATGCCTCCAGGAAGCGAGTGTAAGACACTGGACTTTGAATCAGCTGATGTGCACCTTGATGTGCATTGTTATGAAGATAGATTAATTATAGCATCTCCTACATAACACAAAAGGCCTTGCGTACCTGAGGTCAGGTAAAGGAAAAACAACAACAATAAAAAAACACCAGAAATAAATATGAAAGAAACAGCAATTTATGTCATGGTGCATGGCTAATGTACTTCTGGTGTTTCTTATTTTAGGGATCCAAAGGAGATCAAGGACAGAAGGTAAGACAACTGTGGTTTTGTTTTGGGCAAATTTTCAAATTCTAGACGTCATCTAAGTGGTTGCACTGAATTTTAGTCCTGTAATGCAATGTAGCCTTCTCTCCCTGTACCTGTTTAATACTCAAAATATCTATTTCTGTAACTATAAGTGGACATTGACTACTTAAAGGCGTTTTTTTTTTTTTTTTTACTTCTGGCTGTCCGACAGTTACTTTGTCGCTTGAGTTCTGTTTTATGAATCCCCCTCATACAGCTATTTTCTTTTGTACTACTCCACAACATTTTTCAACTTTAGTTTTTTTGCTTCTTTTACCTGAAAAATAAGCACATTAGTACGGTAATTTATACCTCGGCACCCTTGCCAGGCATTTACAAATGGGATCCTTATTTCCCTTGCAAGCTTCTTATCTGACCATTCTTTTGCATTCACAGGAAAACAAAAACCCTCCTACACGTTTTTTTTTTTTTTTTTTTTTGCGTATTCTTGGATTCTAGTCCTGATGCACACATTAAGTCTTAACCAGATGTCTTATGAAATTTTCTGGGAAGACAAAAAAAAAAAAAAGTAGTGCACTTCCTAGTGGTATCTGCAATTGTATCTGTTAGAAAAACATTATCTGTTCATTCGCAATAATGTACTTGTATTCAGTTACACTTCTACTGAATGAAAATTGTGAAAATCACTTTGCTCTTCATAACAAGGAAAAACAATGCAGAAAAGTAAACACAAGTAGTGCAGCATTTTTCGACTATTATCAGCTTACTTGATAGTAACATGAAGGGTAGGTTAAATAATTTGCCTTAGTGATATAGAGCCAGTAAACAGCCGGTAGAAACCAGAGAGTATCCTGTCTGTCTAACTGGCTGCTGTGAGTATTGTCTTCTGGAGCCAACAGTGCTACAGGACGTCCAATAGAATACAGACTGCAGGCCCCAGAGTCAGAGACAGGGCGTGATATTTTAAATAAACCTTGGGCTCCTGTAAGGGACCACCTGAGACCAAATACCAAATATCAGTACCACATTTCAGTAAAGTAGATGGAGCTACTACCAGTTTTAGTGGGATTTACAGAGTTCCGTCTCTTTACACACAGAGAGAAACAGGCTCAGGCTCCCAGGACCACCCATTGGGTTCTTGATGGTTAGATTAAACACTCTTTTTACAGTCCTCTCTACTTTGACTTTTTTTTTCTGATTTGTAATTTCTTCTATTTGTACTCTCAAACAAAAAGATCAAAGCCTTTGTTTGTCCTATGCTTCTATTTTGCTTTTGTGTGTGTGTGTGTGTGTGTGTGTGTGTGTGTGAGTCCATACACTATGTGTGTCTACTGTTCTGCTAAAGATGTTTCCATCTGCGTGATGTGTAGGGAGAGGAAGGGAAGATAGGTGTTGCAGGAGAGAAAGGAGAGAAGGTATCCTCTCTCAGTAATTTCACCTTTGTGTGGACAGATGATTCTAAAAGCATGAATAATCCATAATGTGGAGATCATTCTTCTCGTCATTATTACTACGAATCTAAAAGCGAACCTTAATCAAAGATCCTAAAATAGTGTCAAAGATGGCATTTTCGACAGTGATTATCTTGACCCACTACATCTATAAATGATCAACTTTGCATGTTACTTGCTTGAGGCATTTACTCAGTTGTGTCAAAGCTATGCCTTGCCAAAAGAAACAGAACAAAAGCCTTTTTACGGAAAAGGAGCTCCTGAAGACGTATCTGATCCCCAGGGGTCTGATGTTTAGTCCACATAGCCCTGTCTGTCTTCACTCATATTCTCACCACGAAAATACACTGCCCTATTTTAGCTCGCTAGACATGTTGCCATGACTGTAACGTGCGCTGGTTACCGTCATGTGTCAGACTCTTGTGAAAGAAATGCAATCCAGTTACTACATCATAAATTACACAGTGTCACCACTCCAGTTGTTCTGCAGGCTAGACTATCTGCAGGAGATAGCGAGGTGATGACCACAACCTCTGAATTACAGTCATCCACTTCAACAGCTGAGAATGGGACAGTCTGAATCTTTTTGATCTCTATTTAATGAGATGAAAGAGCGCAGACTCACTTCATCATACACTCCCCCACGCATGCAGGAAAACTCTTTATGGGCTTCTGCCAGCAGGTGGCCTTGTGTAAGGAAAGTTTGAGACCTCAGTGATATCACTCAAAATGGAAAGGATTTTAGGATAGCCATTGCCAATTGCAGATGAAAGGGAAAAATAAGTTCTTCTTCTCATTGTCCTTTTCCTGAGAAAAATGTGCACCAGTTAGAAACCGGTTGAAACGAATGCGACTCAAACCGCATATGCTTAATTTGTTTTTATCATTTATAACATACACTCGACAGTAACATTAAGCACTATGCATTTTCTCATCCCTTGTATTATGTTTTTTGCTCAGCCTATTCTCAGTGGCTCCTGAACTCTCAGCTACCTTTTTATGAACCTCCTATTACTCTAGTAATTATTAAAAAAGTCTTTGCAGTTATTTGAAGCATTAATGATTTGCTATTTCTGTAGTGGCTCAATCTTTCTAATAAAAGAAACCTACATCTCTGATCTATGGCTCTAATGTAACTGTAGTCTTTTGTAAGAGTAGATTGTTGATCTCTTCACACTCCCACAATTCCACAGTGTTCCAAAGACCTCGCCCACATCATTTTGCTGTAGACAGCGTGATAAATCGTGTGTGGACTGCTTCTGTCCACACACTGCATACTGAATCGATCAACCATCCACAAGGGATGGAGAAATAATGATAAAGGATGGAGAAGATGTCAAGATTGGTGTGAGTTGAGAATAAAAGAAAAGGATGAAAGAGACCCAAGACTTCCTCCCTCACTGGAAATATTGAAGGCTGCAAGCATTATAGCATCTTTCTGTTTTCCAGACGCATAAAGCCACAGTACTCACATTACTAGAACTTTGGAGACAGTGCATATATGCTATATCCACTGTGTGTAAAGTGTATGCCACCAGATTACTTTGGCTGAGTTAGGACTGGCTGGTAGTCATGACAGGCAGCTGAGCATGTTGCACTCGTGTCTCCAGTCCAAAGCCCCTCTTGAGTTCCTGAGATAATTAGCGCACTCTCATACCGAATATCGCTCGACAATGCATGACCCTTCCAAGATTCTGACCACTGCACCTGTTAGGGGCTCACATAATCCAAGGGAGCAGAGTGTGTGTGGTCATAGAGAGGATCCACTGTCCTTTTAACTCTGCACATGGTGCCTGGGGTCTGCCTTATTGCATTTGACACATATGTTTTCTGTGGAAGCTTTTGGATTCCTAGAACATTTCATTGAGAATACACAACCCAGTAACTGCACTGACATTTTGGTTTGCATGTCTACAATGCCTGTTCAAGTCAGCTGGTATTTTAGATGTCTTTTAAAAGAAGGAAAACTGATGCCACTTTTCTAGGGTGAGAGAGGGATGCCTGGAATGCCTGGAAAACAAGGAGTGAAGGTAGTGTGCAGCGAATGTGCCATAGTAATTGAGTACAAAAGCTTGTTCTGCTTTTTGGTTGCTACTTTTCTTCACTTGCCTTGGCTATTCATGCACATTTCGATGTTAAAGTTGAGCCAAACTATAAATCCTGCAGTACTCACCCAGCATGCTGTATGAGGAAGATTGCCTAAGTGGAAATATTCAACAAGATCTGAGTGATCACACGGCTACGAATAATCTAAAAGCACAAAACTAATGCCAATAACATCAGAAGGGGACAGTTTATTTAATTATTTGTTTGTTTGATTGATTGATTGATTAGTTGAATAATTAATTAAGCCAGATGCTATATCTACTCATGAATGTGTTATATGTGTAGTCTCTTTAAAAAGTATTGGAACTGCAAGGCTAATCGTGCTGTTTTGTCAGGCCATTAAGGACAAAAGATGGATTGGGCATAACCAATAACAAATAGGAATGTCCAACAGAAAGTAAAGGAACTACTGGTACTTGGACTCGAATATTGGACTATGGATCAGAAGGTCCCAAGTTCAAATCCCAGCACCACCAAGTTGCCACTGTTGGGCCCTTAAGCAAGGCCCTTAACCTTAAATGCTCAGATGTATAATTAGATAAATGTTAGTCTCTCTGGATAAGGGTGCCTGCCAAATCTTGTAAATGTAATGTAAAAATGCTATGGTGAGCAGACCAGTCAGTGTCATTAGTTGATGTCAGTAACATTTTTTGAGAGCTGTAAAGAAAAACCCAAACAACAGCCAGCAAATGTCAAAGGACTGGGTGAAGGGATAACAATCCACCATTAAAAGACGACTTTGAGTGCCGATATATAGAGGCCATGCCACAATAAGCAAAGCCACAACATGCCATCATGCCACAATATGCAAAGCATTCAATCAGCAGGAAAAATGGAATGCCAGATTGGGACTTTGTAAAAAAAAAAAAAAAAAAAGATAAGATAAGACACAAAAGTTTTGGAACCAAGTTTAATCTCTACCAAGCTAAAGAAAAAGAATAGAGAAAGAAGCCGATCATGATTTACAATAAACCAGCAAACGAGTATAGCCGAGGTTACTGTACTGTAAGTGATGGCTTGGGCTTGACTGTTTCTGGATCAGGCTCTCTAATCTTTGTTGACAATGTAACTCATGACGGTAGCAGCAGACTGAATTTAGAAGTCTACAGAAACATTCTGTCTGCCAAATTCTAGAGAAATGCATCCGGACTATTTGGAAAGAACTTCATCAGACGGCAAGAAAATGACCCAAAAGAAATTGCCAACACAATGACTGAGTTCGTCCGGGGAAAAAATGCATTTCATCTGTTGAAAAGGAGACTGAAAGGAGAAGTCCCCCAAAGCAAACAACAAGTAAAAAAGACGTGTATTACAAGCCTGAAAAATCATCAGAAAAAAGAATGAAACGGTTTGGTAATATCAGTGGTTCATCGACTGTGGATTCACATCTAGATATGATTATCAGGAAATGAAAGCTATCATCTCATACGTATTTATCTTTTGGTCTCAGAACTAAATGGCTTCAGTGTGTAGCAAACCAAAAGAATTGGCCTTGCTGTTCCAGTACATTTATGGGAATATAGAATAATCTCATTTACTTTGTTTGTGGCTTGGTGGTTTTGAGGAATGATAGAGCATGTGGAAGAGTGGCAGTGACTAACTACAAGTTCTTGTATATAGTCTTAGCTGTGTCTGGATTTCAATCCCTTGATTTTTGCTCATTAGTTTGAGTCAGACGTTAAATAAATGCATATCACGTTTCCTTTACCATGAATAACGGCTCATTGTGGCTTTGCCAGTGACTGGACCACACACCAGATGTTCTAAATATTAGCACTAGCGCATGTTGTCCAGTAATTGTGATAGGACTAGCGATGTCTGTGATGTTTTGAATCAGTTAAAGCTAATTTATTCTGATACAATGTATAGAAAATAATTCTATTAAAGGCTTTTAAATATAAACAAATATTTTAAGAATACTCATGAACTCTGGCATGAGTTTTTTTAATTTTAGATGTTAGGATCTTTTTCTCTTTCCTTACTATTACTATCTCCTTTTTTCTGTCTTTGACTGTGCTGGTTATTCGCTTCAGGGAGATCTTGGTTTTCCAGGCGTTCCTGGATTAAAGGTAAAGTTCTGAGAAATACAGACAGTGACAGTAAATCACAAGTCTTAATGTCTTAGTGATATTTAAGACAAACGGTGTGTTTTCTATCACTGCATAAAGGGTCAGACAGGTATTTCCGGTATACCCGGGAAGCGAGGCTATAAGGTAAGCCTATAATGGGAAAGGTGCATGATCCTCATTCACAATTAGTGTCATGTTTTGTGCACCCCATGCTAATCTGGTCCTTGGTTCATTGTTTAAAAAAAATAGAATTTAGTGTCACTGACTGAGAGAAATTTTTCCATATGGTGTTCGTTACTTTGATGAATTTGTATAATTCTTGTATGTCTGGGCATGAAAGTGCAGTGTGTGTGATATGCTGACCTGACCTTTTGCCGTGAATTCATAAAAATTTTAGTATCTAATTCTGTAATTTAATCTATAAGTTCTCTTGAAAGATATTTAACAGTGTTTAAGGTATTAACGCAATAAGCTGCCCATCAGCCCATCGAGATTTACTGTAGCACCCAGCTTGCTCACAGAGTTACAGGCTCTGTATCCAATCTGACCTTCACAAAGATATTTTAATTGAAACGAATAACACGTTCATGTTTAGTCACTGGGTTTTATTACTAATTATGTAAAGCCTGAAATGTACAGTAATAACATGTGCAAATTAATGAATGTAATACAGTAATCCTTATGTCTTTGGTGTCAGTGACTACGTTATGCTGTAAATAATTGGTCTGGCTGTAAGTGGAACTGGGATAACCAGTTCTTGTCTCTTTATCTCTCGTTTATGGCAGGGTGAAAAGGGGGAAACAAGCTCTTCAGGTGTTGGCATTAAAGGAGAACCTGGAGTGCCAGGACTGCCTGGATCCAAGGTATAGCATTTTAAGCAAAGCTAACTTGTCTGAGATCAATCATGTTTATCAACTGTTAACATTCTGATGTATTATATTACAGGGTGAAAAAGGTGATCAAGGCATCAAGGTAAGTAATGCCTCAACTACAATAATAAAGCACTTTAGGGTTACTTTTATTTTAGGGTAAGAATATTGTCTTTCTGTCTGTCAATCTGTCTGTAGGGTGAAACAGGAACTGAAGGCCAACCTGGACCAAGAGTGAGTTTATACTCTAATCATTTAGAAATTCAAATACATTACATTTTGTATGGACAGACTTAGATATTTGTGTTTTTTTTCTTTTTCAAATCAGGGTCCTCCAGGTGCAACAGGAGAACCAGGAAAAATGTTGATCAACAACAACGAGAATGTATGTTATCTTTATTGTTCTGTTATTGTGTCTATAAAAACTATTAATTTGTTAAAGAGCAATTTTATACATATGGTATGTTTAAATAAACTGATTTTTTTTTCAGGATATTCGAAATGTGCATTTAATGGTAAGTGTTTACTTTGTAAAAGAAGATGCCTATGTATGTAGTTCTGGAAAAAATAAGAGAACACTGATGCAAAATTATAATTTCTTCAGGTTTTACTTTTTGTACTTTTTGAGTGTAATTGTTCATGTTTTCAACTACAGGGCCCACCTGGTCTACCAGGGCCTCCCGGGATACCTGGATCCAAGGTACTGGATTTTTCTATATATTTTTATTTATTTATTTATTCATTATTTATTTTTAATTGGTTTTGCATTTTAGTCTGTCTCAATATTACAGTTTTTATGCATCTTAATGACAATTCAGTTAGTAATTTGTAATTCATTTTTGTAGTGTATTTATTAACATTTTATTAACATGTTTTTGGGACTGCTTTTGTTTTTAGGGTGAAGTTGGACTGCCTGGGCCTCCTGGTCTTGATGGCGAAAAGGTGAAATGCCAACTCTTTTGCAATTAAAAATTAAAAATATGCAGTGATCGTTGGTT
The DNA here is from genome assembly GCA_030347435.1 of Clarias fuscus. Lineage (NCBI taxonomy): Eukaryota > Metazoa > Chordata > Actinopteri > Siluriformes > Clariidae > Clarias > Clarias fuscus. Next base: position 21,521,375 of record CM059211.1, on the reverse strand, counting down.
TGCTTGTTAAGGCAGTTCATTTAAGTAAATTACTAATATTGAACAATCACATGTCTCAGGGTCCTCGGGGAAAAGCAGGAGAGCCTGGACCCGCTGGCCCATCTGGACCTGAAGGGCCACGAGGAGAGGGAGGAGTTATGGGCTTACCTGGCCCTAAAGGGGATAAAGGAGACATGGGTCCGTCTGGATCACCTGTGAGTGTTTAAGGATTTCAAACTTCTTAGCCGGCACTATCCGAAAGTACATTTTCATCTAATCTGTGAATATTGTCTTAGCTATATAACGGCTGCTAGACCAATGTGGCAGTTAAACTATGGGTCATGATTAAGTTGAATAGTAGGATCCTGTGTGCCATTACAATAAAAGATTTAGTTTATGTGTGTGGGCAGCATTGCGTCCATCATTAATCAGATTCATTTGAGGTGTCATGAATGTGAACGTTCATATTTCAAATTCGCATCCTGAAGGTGACTAAAGAATGCTGCGACCAGAAAACTGATGCGACCAAATCTTACTTCCTGGCCATACTTAACTTTTATTTCCTCATTCCTTTCCAATCTGTAGGGTTTAGATGGCCCTACTGGTGAAAAGGGGGCTCCAGGGTCACCTGGCCCCATTGGATTACCAGGCTCAATGGTACGCAATGGTGCCCCTGTTGGATTGATGCTATTCATCCATAGGCGTCAGATGGAATCAGAATGCAATGCTTTTGATGCTCTTCTATTATGTAATTAGATATGAATGATATAGTGGGAAAATGTTTTACACTGTTCTTCAGGGTCAGAAAGGTGAAGCTGGAGAGAATGGAGAAAAAGGAGACCAGGTAAATGTTTCTATTTACTTTGAGGAATCATAAAAAAAAGAGCTGTAACAAACACAGGACAATTTAGCTGCAACATTGATGTTTGAACAGCAACACATGCAAATAAAATTTACCATTTACTGTATTAGATCTCTCTTTTGGTGGTTTTTAATTGGACGAAATAGACCAATTATTATTATTAATATAATAATATTCTTTATTCTCTATGTTACTTAGTTCTATGGCCCACCAGGACCTCCAGGACCTGCAGGACCCGTGGGGCCAATGGTGAGGATGATATATCCTTCTTACGATCACTTTGCCAGATAATTTAAAGAAGTATTGTTTTATTGTATTGCCATGTTAGCCAACTCAATGCCATGACTAACTGCAAGTCAATCAATGTAGAAACATTTCACACATGTTCAGAAAAGTTTTACCCATTTAAAGGGACAGTTTGAATTTTTCAAGTCTGTCTTAAATCAAAGTTGATGTGCATGTAAGTACATTACCATAGGTCTTGGCCATTATAAATATTCCTGCTCGGGACACACCAACCGTGAAGTGTGTCACCCGGAAAGCAAGTACTCTATCGGAGTTCAATCAGATCATACTCCCACAGAGTCCAATCAGATTTGGCAGCCATTCACTTTTTGGCACAACAGCATGGAAATTTTCCAGGGAACAAACTCTATTTAGCTCAGTGAGACAGCAGAAGCTTATAATAAGTCTGTGCTGAACTCTGGAATACATTACATTGCGCTTACATTGTATACGTGTTCTGGGTGACAAACTTTGTGGTCGGTGTGCAGGACAGGAAAATTTATAAGACCTATTGTAATGTATTTGTATCTACCTTAATTTTTATTTAAGACAGACTTGTCGGACAAAGTCCAAACCGTCCCTTTAATCTCAGTTTAAAGAAAATGAATGACAGACATTCTGTATAAATATGACATTTATACAAACATTTGTATACCACCTTTATTCAAGCTACAAAACTTGTTACCTTAGCACTGCAATGTGTATTTACATTTTACTATTTTTTTTATCATGTGCTGTTTATTTGTAATTAAAAAATAGCTCAAACATGCATTACTTTTCATTTTCAGGGACCTCCAGGATTGTCAGGGCCAAAGGTGAGGATGTTGCTTTAATGCAGTGTCTACCAGTCTCACTGTATTTTTTTTTTAATAACACACCTCATAGTCCGTAGGAAGTTCATTTATTCTGTGGTGGTCTTTGTCAGGGGGAGCCAGGTTTTGGTATAAGAGGAGAGAAAGGATCACCCGGACAGAAAGGAGATAAAGGCGACAGGGGTCATCTTGGACTACCAGTAAGTACCTTCCTACACTACTTTTGCATACTGCAAGTGGTTATATTTCCCTCAGTCTAGATGTCATGACACAATATTATTTGATTGTGAGTATCAAAATAATTTTAAAAAATTTCTTTCAGTTAACTCTTTTAGGAACAAATGACATCCTGTGTGTTTAAAAATACGTTATGATATGACTAATATGTTGCTGCTTTCTGTAGCGTTAAGACTGGGCTTCTCTGGCTGATGGCTTATTGAGTGCCATGGTGTCAAGTTGCATGAAGCAGTGAATGTACTTGTGTAGAGAAAGTGCATGGAACAGATAGATAGTTAGCAGACAGGCCAGACTGTCAAATATAATTATCCTAAATTATAGATATAAAATTTGACAGAGCAAATTCAGTCCTATTCTCACTACTTTTTTCTTGACTGAAAAAAGTCAAGAAAAAAGTATTTCTTGACTGAATACGTATATATTTTTGAGTTATTGCAAAATAATTTAAATGCAGTCATTAACTTCTAACTAATATAGCACTTTTCTATTATGTTTCATGTATTTTGAGGAAGGGTTTTGAGTTATATTAATATAGATGTGCTTCTTTATGTTACAACTATTTTTATCAAGAAAATTTCCAGGAACGAAGCCCAGTATTTCCTTGCATCCACTAGTATAATGGAGTGCAAGAACCTTTCACAATATTCTGTGAAATTTACTCAGGGTTTTTTTCTCACCTTATTATTATTATTATTATTATTTCTTACATAAATTATGATGGTCTTTGATTTGTTAAAAAGCATGCAGTCAGTGGTGTCCATTATGAACGTCAAATGAATTTTTCCTAACTTTTGGTGTCTTTATGGTGTCAGTCATTTAGAAACTTGTTCTAGTCCCCCAATGAGTAGCACAATAACTCCTTTTGCATTTAACAAAAGTTTTATCTTAAAGCTCCTGAGAATTTTACACATTGTAAAGAAATAAGTTCACATAGATGCAAACTATTTTTATTTTTATTATCTGTGTCATAAGAAAACCTTTTGGGCACTATTATACACTTAGCATAATTTAAGCTTCCTATTACATTGTGTGAATGTTTTTTGCCAAAATTATTTGAATCCCTTGATTATGAAATCTGTTCTATTCATATTCCATTGGCTCATATGCAAGAGAAAAAGAGGGAAAAAAGAATCTTTACATTAACATTAGCACAGATCTGTTTCTTCTCTTGTGAACTCAGGTTTTCTTATGACAGGGACAATGCATGGATCAGTTTGTTCCTGAATCTCAAATAGTTTTCCATCAGTCTGAGTAATGATACACCCCAATCTTGCAGTGATCATTTAAAAATGTAGTCAAGTGCATCAAAGCACTTGGTCAGGTTACATCTACCTAAAAGAAAATAACTGTGGAAAGTTAAAAGGAGTTACTGTCTACTTCTCACATCATCAGCCACACTGTCACTTCTCCATCAAAGCTATTTTTAATGCCACACGAATCACTGCTTTACTCACCCCACACTCCCCTCACCCCCCACCCCTCCACCATCTCTGTCTCTCCCCTCCACTCTCTAACTGTTTACACACTGTCCAGGGAGCTCATGGTTTAGACGGCAAGCCTGGTCCAGTGGTGAGTGGCATAAGACCCATTCCCCTCACCCTGTCTCCTCTCATCTCCCTTCTTCTCCCACAATCTTTTTGCTTCCACAGCCTGTCTGTAGCTGGCTATGTGCCTGAGTACATCTGTGTCTGTCTGCTTGCCTCTTCTTCTCTGCTTGTTTTTGTCTTTTATATTTTCCCTACTGTCTGTTGGCTAATGTCTTTGTTTAGACACTTGGTGCGGCTGGATTGGCACAGGGATGGCTTTTGACATTACATTGTCCCTAAACTTGTTTGACTGTAACCTCTTGTTCGTTCCAGAACACAGAACATGCCACACAGTTTACTGCGTCTTAGCATTGAGTTGAGTACAACATCAACGGCTCCATATCATGATAAATAGTCTCTTGCCTTTCCAGCCTGCCATTCCAGCCTGCCATATCCAATATTTAAAGATGGCTGATCTCTGATCATCCGACTTCAAAGGCTTTATTCTCTGAAACGAAAGTAACTTTGACCTTATATATCAGGAGCGCATGCTTGGATGCTGTTGCATGTTGTATGATTACAGTATGGCATATCCTGCACATGACTGAGGATACTGCAGGAAAGCAAAAATTCTCTAATTCCTTTCTTTTCATTCCTGTCCAAGTTATGAAATCAGAGTTGAAGATGGATTTATTATATAATTTGTATGGCTCAATAATCTTAGTCTTATAGCACTCCAGTGGATAGTGAGGCATGGCATGGCCTGGCAAATTATTCATAATTAAACTATTTGATAAGCTACAAATAGCAAGGCCATAGTGTTTATTTGAGAATAACTACCTGAATTAGCATTGTAGTGCTCTCATGTCATACTGGAGTTACGGGAATTATCAAATGTTGGCTTGGAGATTCTTTTCTGAGCTGGGTGTGCATATAAACCTCAGCTTTCTCAAAGAAAGATTGTATTTATTATATAATAATAAGTTAGTTCCGAGCTGGTAATTTCACGTTTAAAGATGACATGAAAGCTTTTTAAGTTAGAATCTCACCGTAACTCCTACACTATGTGGAAGCAATATTAATTAATCTCATTTACCTAAAACATAGATATAGTCAGCACTGAGGCGGAAAAATGGTAGTGAATAAAAGTGCATTGTCAACTCTGAGATGCTTGTTGATCTACTGGTACTTTCTCTTCCTTCATGACTATGGCACTCAGAACTCTTACTTTTGTTAAAGACTGAATTGTGTAAATGTTTGCTGTTTCCTCCAAAGGGTCTCATAGGGCCGCCTGGTATACCTGGACCAGCAGGACCAAAAGGAGAGCGGGTGAGATATGTTTTCATCTTTGGTGATAGGCTGCATTTGTATTAAATGAAGTTCATAAGAAATCATGATATTATTTACAATCAAATTCTGTCAAATTGTTGACGTGTTATTTGTCTCATATTACTTGTGTAGGGTGAGAAAGGAGAAATGGGATTAGCAGGACCAACAGGGCCTCAAGGCATCCCTGTAAGTACTGTACATTTGTACATAGGTACACTTACATAAGTAAGACTGTCATTGTGAAATTATAGCACTAAGCCACCAAGATTGGCTGTACGTAGGTAGATATTAGAAATTATGAAAAAATAATATGCATATACTACAAATAATATCCATTTTCCTGTGACATGGATTTTAGACATAAATTAATATGAGCACTTCATTTTTTCATTAATTCTCCATTTTTCCCCTCACTTTATTAGGGCTTAGTAGGACCACCAGGACTAAAAGGAAACCGGGTAAGTTTTGATGCTGTTGCACCTAATTAGATATTGAGGCTTTGATTAAACAAACATTTTGTTAATAGGGAGGTTTTTCTGAAGCCCCAAATCCAGTCTGCTCCAGTCTTTTTTTAATTTCACTGTAGGATGTACTGAGAGCACAGTTGGGCTTAATATTAGCATATAGATTTAGTCTATTTTAGCAGAAAAATATTGGGTAAAAAACATCCAATATGTGTTTGTGATAGTAATGTTTATAAGTCATGCTGTGAATTTTACATTACTACAAGACATTTATGAATATTGATGTTTTTTTTAATGGTCCTTTCTTCTGTTAGTTGGGTTATTTTATTTTGCAGGTTCTTTTTACATGTACAGCTATACATGATGATTATGCAAATATATCAAAGAAAAGTAGACTATAAAAGAGAACAATGGAAAAAGCTAAATAAAAGACATTCAACTGGCTTTAACAGGAAAAATCGATGTCATCTCACATTGCATTATGGGATTGACTTTATCTGTAAACAGATGGCTTTCTGAAGAGGGAACACATTAACAGCTAGTGACATCAACAGCTAGTGACCTTCATTGGGCAGATCTCTTCCTTTCCCTCAAAAGAGGCGCTACATGTTTGTAGTGCTACAGAGCGCTAATTTCTCAGCAATGTAACAATGACCATCTGTACAGATGGTAACCTGATAAAGAACAGGACAGTTTTAAAAAAGCGGCTGGTTTAAAAGGTAATACAGTATCAATGTCAAACATAATCAAATCAGCTCCTCATTTCCTTTAAGGACATGTCTGTTCCTATTTGTTGGGAAGAAATACTGTTTTTTCTTTCAGGAGAATTAAGTAGCTTTGGTAGAATTAGAATGAGTTAAATAATCTAGGTCTGCAAAACAGTTTGTATGAATGAGGCAACGAGTTGGCTTTGTGTCTGACCTCAAACTAGGCCATTTTATATGGTAAAGTTGGCACATTTTTGGACCAAAGTATGTTTACAAATCAGGATCTGCCTTGTTGCATCACTCAATTGCATTCATACAGATGCTGTCACATCTTTTCAATGAAATCCTACTGGGTAAACAAAATAGACAAATTGGCACACTGTCAACTAAATTAATAATACCATAAAGATGCTTTTGAAAGCATTACCTATTCTCTATTTGATGTTGATGTTGCTTAACAGAAAAGTTTAAGCTCTCAAGATATAAAATCCACATATATTAATCGTAGACCTACTGTGTAAATATTACTTAAATAGCAATAATATACAGGACTGTGTAAAAGGCAAAGCAAAAATAATGAAATTGTACATTTATGCATGTACAAATATTGATAAAATAAGTAAAGCATAATTATTTAAACAAAATCAAGAATTTGCCGTGACCTCCCTTTGCTTTTAGAGGTCTGCAGTTTTATAGCTTTCAATAAGCTTTTTCAAGCATCTAGGAGAACCTGGCACGGTTCATCCATGGACTTTATTTGCCTCAAGTGCTTCTTTATATTTAAAAAAAGGGTGTCTAGGACTGTGAGTACTGTATAATCATTTCCACATAAATATTCTCACTTTATATGCGGCTCCTATAGCATGACATAATAGCTCACATGTAAAAAGGTCCTGCACAATAAAACCTTTTATTTTTTTTACCATAGTCAGAAGATGTATGTGTGTTTATCTCATACATATTTCCATATTTCATCCTTGCCCCAATACATGTGCATCTCCTTCCCATTAACACTAATTTGTCATTGCCTGAAAACCTCCCAATTTGAAAAATTGTCAATGTTTTCTCCCAGATTCTCCTCTACAAATAGTCAGAAATTGATGTAGATAGATTTTACAGATGAGAATATTGTTAGTGGCTCCAAATTAAAATGGATGTGACTTATAAAAGATTACTTGATTAATTGTTAGTTTAGTTGAAGTTGCTGAGGAGGATCTACAGGAGTCAGTATTGTTTTACTGTTTTCCTCCTTTGTCTTCCTCTCTTTTTCTGCAGGTCTTCCTCTCCCCTTTTCCTCCCCTGCACTTTGGCCTGTGATCCGTGGCTCTTGTCCTCTCTGTCCCTCTCTCCCTTCCTGGCCTCCTCCTGATCCTCTAATGTTCTAGTCTGGGTTACTACTCCTCCTTACTCCTTCTGCCTTCCTCCACTTACCTTCTTGACGCTAGCCTGTAATTTCCTCTGCCTCAGATAGCGTGCACAGTTCTCAAAAATCTTCTGATGTATGCCTACAGCTAAGAATTTGAGAGGCATCGCAATGGCCTTAAGCCACAAAAAGAGTTTTCTAAAATGCTAAAAAGCCATGGTGTACATGACACAAAAAGAAAAAGAAGAAGCTACATAGTTAGCAAAACATCTAAACAATGCATGCATATATGCAGTATTTTGGCCCTTAATAAAGTTCTTGGTGTAATTAAAAATTTGATAATTGCAACAATAAATCTGCAACATAAATATTTTTTTTTTATTAAAATAAGTTTAAGATTCAGAGCAAATAGCCTAATAAGACACCTTCCTAGGAATATGAGCATTAGACAATATGAACAAACTACTATTTGTCTATATACATACAGCTGTTTTTAGCATGAGAACTGTGCACTCTGTTCAGATGCAGTTTCTAAGCCATGAAGTCCCAAATTCCTAGGAAATCTCAAAAGCCTTAGACTTGGTGTGCAGCCATAAAGGTTAAAACTCCTTATTCAATATTTGTTTCACATGAGATAACTGAATGAAAAGTTTATTAAAGTTGTTATTTAAGTTGTTATTACATAGTTCATTTTTTTCTATTAATTGAATGATAATTGCCATGTTTAGGCAACAAATTAGGAGAAAATACAGTGGCTTTGTTATGCCCTGGAGGCACATTGCTGTCATGGTTTGGCACTCCTTGTTTTCCTAGAAGGAAAAATCACAGCAGATCAATAAAAGCTGGTTGTGAGCTGTGCCTTAGAATATATATAATGTATTTATATATTATATATCTTGTCTATAAATATACAAGAGAAATATACATATGTACAGATGTATTTCAATATTTCTGGAAATCGCCTGTAGTATAAACTAAGAAGACATTTCCATAACCAACAGATTATGATGAGACCTCCTCTCATCCCTGAATTTGGTGTACACACTATACGTACTGAACTATGAAAATAATGGACATAGCAAATCATACAAACTATATACAATCATAGTTGGTTCACTAATGTAACAACCTGTTCAGATTATGAACCCAGTAATGTGTGCATAGAAATACAGTATGTTTTGTAGAGCTGCTCTCCATCTAGTGGACAAAACTATTAATTGTTTATCAAATAATGCTAATCGAGTTTGTTGATTGAGTATGACCCTTAGTAGTTGAAATGTTGACTATGAGAATAATTACTAGTTAATTACTTGGTAGTTAATTACTTGGTAGTTATTGATGTAAAATGGTCAAAGGTCATTGGTTTAATTTTTCCATTCCAGGATTTCTTACAGCCACTTATACAACTTATAAGATAAAAAAAAACTTGGTGCTTCAGTTGGAATAACCTGGGATGTAGTTGTGCTGCAATTGTAATACTGTACAAGTCAATTCTGACTGTATTTTTAGGCTACAAAAAAGGTTTTGCACACCAACAGCTTTGGCTGATATCCCTCTTTCCTAACTCCTCCACTCATACTAAAATCCTTTTCTTAATTTTTATCTAGAATAAAATGATGTACCATAGTGATGATGATTTATCAAAATAATTTCTGTTTCAGTTCAAAGGGAGGACTAAAATCTGTCTTTTTAAATACATTGTTTGCAGGGGGAGAGGGGCAAGAGAGGCAACAGGGGGGCCAAAGGGGATAAGGGAGACCAAGGAGCCCCAGGATTAGATGCCCCTTGTCCTTTGGTATGTTCTTCATTTAGTGTGCCACATCAAGGCTTACTGTGCCCATGGCAATTGGACTCAACAGAGACCCAGGAGCCATTGGCATGATCTTAGGCATTGATGTGATATTAACGTATTAACAAATACTCAAAGGGGTTCTGGTTCAAAACTTGAATTTCAATATTGCCAAAATTATACTTTATTTTAGGAAGCATGTTATTAACTAGCACTATATACCGAAATGGAATGTAGGATCAGGAAGGACGTCCTTGGGCAGGGACCAGAACCTTCTCTGGGTTTTTTCCATTTTCAGGATTGACAGGAAGGAGACGCACTGCTGAATTCACTGAGTGAAAAACATTAGCTCAAGTCAAGAATTCTCTAGGGTCTTTTCCTGAGTAATGCAAACTGTCCTGACCTAGAGGTTAATCAGTGGCCGCGAAAGTTACCATGGTGTACCAGGATGTTGATGTGGTTAATTTCATGAACAGGGTTTCCGAGGCTTTAAAGGGGAGAAAGGTGAACCAGGCTTGCCAGGCCTGGATGGGTTGGATGCCCCTTGCCCCGTGGTATGGTGCTCTCTCTCTCTCTCTCTCTCTCTCTCTCTCTTTCTCTCTCTCTCTCTCTCTCTCTCCCTTGCTCTCACCCTGTGACTGTTCTTCTTTGCTCTTGCATGCTTACTTGTTTGACAAATCTCTCTTTAGCTTCCTTGTATGCTTCACTTGATACCCAATTTTATATTTAACAACATCTAACACACACTAGCACAGTGAAATGCCATAGTGAAAGTGACGTGATTTTCTGCCTCACTTCTGGAGACACATTGTCTTGCACAGCACACATTATACACTTTATACACAGATCAGTTATATCTAATATTGTCTACATCCCTGAAAAAAAAAACAGCTCTTTCCCTTAGAAGCATTACTCCACAGGACCTCTGATGGTGTGCTGTGATATCTGGCACCAAGAAAGACTTGTGAAGTACAGTGTGAAGTTTGGCTTTCATGGATAAGTCTAGTTTGTCCAACACATCCCACAGATTCTCTGTCAGATTGAGATACAAGTGAATTTGGAGGCCAAATCAACACCACCTTGAACTCAGTGCCAAGTTCCTCAGAACATCCCAGAACAGTTTTTGCAGTATGGCAGGGTGCATTAGGCTTCTGAAAGAGGTCACTGTCATTAAAGAATCCAGTTAGTATGAATGGGGTGTTATTGGTCTGCAATAGTGTTTAGATAGGTGTGTTAAAGTAACATCTGCAGAAATGCCAGGACTAAAAGTTTCCCAGCAGAACATTACACAGATCATTACACTGCCTCAGCTAGCTTGCTTTCTTCCCATAGAGCATCCTGGTGCCATGTGCACACACACCCATCCGTTCACATGATGTAAAAGAAAATGTGATTTATAAGACCATGCCCCATTCAAATTAATTCAGTTCTGATTCTCACCTGCCCATTATAGGTGCTTTTGATGATGGGCAGCTGCCAGCATGGGCACTCTTTTGCAGCTGTGCAGCCCCATACACAGGAAACTGTGTGTTTCCAACACATTAGCTATGAGAACTGACTGGTATGTGAAGTGCCATTCTATAGAGAATTTTTTTTCCACTTCAACTGTCAGTGCTGTTAATGTTATCCACGATCAGTAAGTGATCAGGGGCTTTGATAACGATTTGATCGGTTTGATTGAGTGTGAGCTGTTGGTAATATTACAAATGAAGGGCATCAGGGCCTCAGGTCTGGAATCAAGACCTTTGTTGCAGTGGAGTGTAATGGTAGGAAATCAGAAACTGCATGACTAAACCCTAAGGAGACCTTCATTACATAATATGTAAAAGCTAACTACCTTTCATTAAACCTGATATGTATCCTAATACAACATTCCATTATGGAATGGTTGATAGAGAATGTTTACTAGTAATAAATACTTTCATAAAAATCCCTTTTCTAAATTACTTTCTAAATTTATATATGGCTGCATGGATGATACACTGTATTTTGGATTAATATCAAATGAGTTCTCTTTTACTAACGTGTAACAGTTCTTCCTGCACTAACACCTACACGGGAAAAAATTGTAGTCTGGCACCCCTAAGAAACTATTTTACAAAATATATGTGACATAAAAATTGTCTTATTATAAGCATGCGCTGTTGGAAAAATTTACTTTGATAAAGATTAATACATAATTTTAAGTAAGTAATAAAGCTTTGCTATGCTTTTTTATTGTAAGAAAATCAATGGCAGCCTGGGGAGATTATTTTCCAGTAACAGCTCATCCCAAAGTGTATTATTTCTCTTATGCACAGCAGTTTGCCAAAGATAACAGTCTTTAATATTAATGCCGCATGATAGACAATGCGAAGGTCAAACGTGTTTCGAATAAATTGCTTAACGAGTGCAAGTTTGCTTTGTTAAGTAACAACAGATATCTGTTTGGTTTACCTATTTGACTAGACATTATTTAGATATCTACTGTAAAATCCTTTTATTTGCTTTATATGATGGCGAGGTATCAGCAATAAATTCTCAGCAAGGAGTTACTTAGACTAAGGAAAATTAATAGAAGCCTGTAATCTGAATAACAGCCATGCTGTGCTGTAATAGGAAATTAATCAATTTGAGAATTTAACAGTGCTGTGGTATAAACAACTGTTCATGTGAAGAATGTTTACATTAAAATATCCTGCAAAATGGCAGTTCAATGGCACTTTACTGTTAAATTAACTTTTACTGTTGTATGTGCACCCAGTAGGCACATCTACCTTGGAGCTACAATATACTCATCCCAATACCTTATCAGATTCATTAACAATACAGGTGCATTTTTGTAGGTGTTCAATTACTCCGTTACTGTAACCCATTTGTGCTATGCACAGTTTTCTTCTTATATGAGTCAGTGGAAAAGGATCATCCATAAGTAGATAAAATACGCACAATATATTCTTCAATATAGCAGAGAATTGCAGGAGGGATGGCATAATCTCTCTCCCGTCAGTCAGTGCGACACTATCCGATCCCAGTTATCTGTAAGCACATACAGAACAATGGTGGTCAAAAGTATTAAGACATCTTATATAACAATTAGTTCCGACCAAACAATCTGATTGGATGAGAGGCCTTCCACAAGTTTATTCTGAAGCGGTGTAAGTTGAAATATAAAGAGAAACTTACAATATTTACTGGACTGCCCGATGATATATGATGTTTTTATAACTGGTGTATAAAAGTAATACTGTATAGTACTCCCTCTCGTGTGATATTGCTTAAATATACAATTGATTAAAATTCTGTCTGTGCAGAAAAACAGGTAATGTCTCCCTGAAGAGTTGTGCTAATTAGAATCAGCTGCTTTAGTTAACGCATAGAACGAATATATGGCAGGAATTTATTATTTTCTGAAGCCAGAGTGTCCCCCCTTAGACTCTATGCCCGGCCAGATCTAGCAAGTTTTGAAGAATAAAGTACCTCATACTAAATATCTGTTGTATAGCAATGTAAGACAGCTAATTATTTTTTTATTATCTTGTTGGTCATGAGTGTTATTAAAATATTAAATTTCACTTTTGTTTCAATACTTTTGGCCACCACTGTATATGCAAAATAAGGTATTTTATGCATAGCATTAGTTTTCTCAAGACCAAATGTGGAAGAAAATGAGGGGAAAATTACCTCTGTCAGTGGAATGTGTGTCCTGTTTGAAAAGTGAAGCTAATAAAATGACAAAGATGTAGCTTCAGTGTAGTACCTAATAAACTAGCAAACATTTCTTCAGGTTTTACATTCTTAGATTTTTAATGATTTTTTTGTTTTTTTTGCCTCTGTGTTTCTCAGGGTGATGATGGTCTACCAGTACCAGGTTGTTGGAATAAAGTAAGTAGCTTTAGATGTAATCTATCATTTTTGCACTGTAGCATTGTGCATCTTTTTTATCCCCCCTACTAATACATTCATTGTTGTAATGTAACGGTTCTCAAAATGAGGTCCAGGGACACCTGTATCAATTAGTTTGTTGTTTTTCTTTTTTTATCTCCTAAAAGGGCTGTAAGTAATGTCAAGTTGGACCTAAAATAGTATGTTTGGGTCCAATCAAACAATATCACCTACAAAATACTGTTTGACTTGAATATTATTTAACTCTTGTGAAATAATGAGCCTAATATTCAAAAAGTGGACAGACTAATGGTCAGAAAATAAATCTGTGATGGAGTCTTGGAATTAATTTAAGGAGTCCCTGGCTGCAAAACTTTGAGAAGCAGAGCTACAACAAACTTGATTGATACTTTATATACGATATATATTTCTGTAACTTGTTTCATTAATGGAAAATGAGCCAACACTAATGATATGTTATAAATAAAAACCTCTGTGTGCCCATGCATGAAATAACAGGTGCTTTTTGTGTTTCTTGTTTTGCAGTGACATTAATTCCGGATTTTTGTGTTTGATTGTACATAGAATATTTATTTTTGTACTGTTTGCTTTGTGTTGGGGAAAAAATATTGAAAAACCTAAAAATAGTGGCAGGACGTTTGTACAGATTTGTTTTTATTATTGTTTATTTTTTAATACTGGCAATATTTTTATGTAACAGATTTTATACTGTGCCTATGCATTATGCAAAAATATTTTGATATGGAGGATGTATACTGAGGCAGCATATGCATGATATTTGTGCATTATGTTAACTGACTTGTGACTATTAACTTATTGTATAATGATGTTTGATGAGCTGTAACAGACCATGCTGCACTAGTCAGTGGAGCTGGATTTTGGAAACTGCCTTTCATGAGGAAACCCCTCATTTCTGAGATTAAAATGGACACCAAAATTTGTATAGCACTGACCACCATTGTAAACTGTAAATGTTTTTAAAAAGGGGGCTTGGGACATATAACCAAACTATGATGTGGCACTGAAATATAATTAGTTCATTAGTATATTTTAATGCATGAATTATTAACATATATGGTCAGTACATGTTTTAATCTCAATTTTGAGAGGGTGTTCTGGAAAAAAAAAAAAAAAAACTTTTAAAAAGTCCAAAGTTGACATATTCAGTAATTCTTGGGCAGCTTTAGAAGATTGTTTCTCTCTGTGCTGGGTGCCTTATTTTTATTTTTGCCTTAACAGGCCATACCTAGCAATTACAGTTTAAACATTATTTTAAGCAGCTACTACTTCGTTTTCTTAAGCCATGTGTTAGAGTAGTGCAACTTTATTCACCTGACTAATCTTTATGAAGACCTTCTTTTTAAATAAATTTATTCCATATGTATATTGCTGCTCAATGACAAGCAAGCTGCTGCATTTGCTATTATGCTTCTCTGCCTTATTGTACCTCATCTGACAAGCTGAAATCCGGATGAAGGCAAAGCCAAGACAAAATACACCCTTTACACTTTCAACAGAATTCAGTCATATTAGGAGGAGCCCAAGCTAATGTTTGTTCATTTGTTTTGATGTGTTGTCATGTGTATGTTGAAGGAGTGATTAACTTGATTCTTGTGTTTAATTGCTGCTGCTTACTATGAAAAGCACGTTTTTGAGATTGACTAAAGCTTTAATCACGCTCGGCCTCAGTAAACCTGTCATCAGGATGTAATACCTCAGATTGTGCTGCCATGCTCCTACATACAGTATAAGAGTATAAAAATGTTGGGTGACCATCAAATGCAAATAAATCATAGTTAAACCATTATCTCTTTAAGCCAGTCTTATTTGCTTAAAAAATAAAAGTCTTGCCCAGAGTTACTGAAACCATTTTTGCGGTCTTGCTTATTAATTTTTAGTGCATATTAATTTTACCAGCATGTAGAACAATGTCACCTTGTGTCCTTTAACTTCTTGTGTTGTGTTATATTGAGAATGAGCATCGTATTGTTCTAACTTGCAACTGATGATAGAAAAGTGTGATTTTATCCTTTTAAGCGTGATGTGTTTAGACAACAATCTGCTAAGAACAATTGTTAAGAACAATCATATCTGCAAAACATCTGGAACATCAGCATTGTCTTTGTTTTATTGAAAGGGTCAGAATCCTTTCCAGCTGGCTAAGAAGTAACAACAAATTGAGACCCACCACTTCATGGTGAGGTTTTATACTAAGCTAACTTGAAGAGGAGATCTTTGAGTTCAGACCTGCCGTGGCTGTTTCATGGATGTTCATGAGAGTTAAAGCGCACGTTGTGTTCCTGGGAGGCTCCACAGGGTGGCGTGGGTGAACACCCTTCTCTTTGCTAGGACTACATGAGCAATTTTCATCTTGACATTTTTCTGCCGAGGGCTTCACCAGAGAAACTGCCATAACAAAACAAAGGTGTATCGTTGCTCCACATTTTATAGATATTTCTTTCTTTTTATCATGTTCACTATGTGAAAATGAGCATTTTTGTTACTGTTACTTTTTTATTATTATTTGACACCAGTAACTGTGATTTGAGGATTCAGCGCAGCTCACTGAACATGTCATCTCGGTGGTCATGTGTTTCCAGACTAACAAGCAAAAAAAAAAAAAAAAAAAAACTTTAATGATTCCTGATTTTCTTCTTTCACTGCCTTTTCTCAGCCTGAGAGTGACAGGAAGTGTACAGAACCATGCTGTATGTACTTTCACTCACAGAGAGACAGCTCAATTCATATCACATGTTTAATTTTTTTTTTTTTATTATTTATACAAACTTTCATTGGACAGCAGACAGATATCCAGATACCACAATATATAAGAAATACTTGCAGCTGTTTAGGATACCTGTATAACTTCCTATTAACATTTATATATGTTTTCCAGTAATTGTCATTTTCTTGCCATTACAAAGGCTTGGAAATTGATATTCTTTGAAGATGACAGATTAAATTAGCATTACACTCATAGTTGCTTGAGCCCAAACCTTTTTAAATACAGCATGTTTGTATGCTAGGCAGCTAAACTTTATTGATTGCTTTTTGAATAATATTTGTCTGTAAAACACCTTTTTTTCATTCAAGAAACTGCTCTTTTAGCAAAATGGTCACATGAAGTTGGAGTGAGTGCTTTACTTTACTTTGTACAGGCCAAAAAATGCTTTATAAATTCCCATTTAGTGACTGGGATGAATGTTATTCTAACGAAAAGCAAACGTAATACATGCCATACAAACAGTATTGCCCCGATACATGATGCCACAAAAACCTTACTAAAATATTTTATTTTTCAGCAGTAATGTTAACTGGTTTCATGTTTTGAAGCATAAAGTTGATGAGGTGTTTTATTAACACTCCTGTTTATGTGGATAGCCTAATGCACAGAAGCATTCCTGATGTAATACTGTATTTACCGCTGTTGTCAGCCTACACCCACATTTAGTGCCTGTTATCAACTACAATTGCTTGTAAAATTTTAAATTTTCGTCTTGCATAATGTTCTGTTAACATCTGTATATGCTGTTTGCACCGCAATAGCAAAATAATTCTAAACTGCCGGAATGACTTTTTTTTTTTTTTTTTTTAACATATAATTTATTTTTTCAAGCTTGTAACCTGTAATTTTAGGATTTCAAGACATTTGTCTTCAGAATTAATTTTAGTCTAAAATATGAAGACTTCAATCAATATCATTAGAAATTCTGGGCAGACTACTTTGTAAATCACCAAAAGCATAATGAGGCATAGTGATTATCTTTGCATGCAAATAGAACTACAACTTAGAAATACTATAACACAAAAACAGTATTAGTTTTGCAAAAACTTGACATGCTTCAGATATATTCCTTCCAATAGTGTACAAATCTATATTTAATTATTATTTACAACTATTTAACATATTGGTTTAAACATTTTAGTCAACAAATGAAATCATATACTGCTTCACAATGACTATTTAACAAACTTACAGTTGAAACCATCCAGATCCACAGAAGCATATGTTATGAAGTATTTTATGTTATACCCATATCATACTGAGGTATTTTTCGACTGATGTACTGTGTGATTTAACTGTTTGTATTTTGTGATTCATCTTTTAAGCAGAACATTTCCCTAACCTGTACTATGTCTTGATCCTGTATCCTGTCCTTTGTACAGTGTACTCTTACTATAATGTATAAAATAGATTACTAATTAGTGTCATTAGTAATCTATATTAAACATATTTAAACATATATGTAAACATATTTAAACCTGGTAGTAGCAAGGCAACGATGGTTCCTGATTTTTTTTCAACTTTTTAAACCTTAAATACAGTAAAATCAATTAACTTAATGTCTGCATTAGTTTTAGCTGCACTTCAACCTTGTACATTTTAGTCTATATTTATGAAATCACAGTTTGAAAGACCAGTTACACCGGCAAAGTCAATTCTTTACTGTATGTATTTAGCACCAATGTTTCATGTATTCTGCAATGACATTTACAAAATTATTTAATAAGTGCCAGTGAAATTCTTTATAAAATAAGATGTGTTAAAGGTCACACAGCATTTCGAGTGGCCATTTCTTTTTGTGTTTTCATCTATATGTATATAGTATAAAATATTGCTTTTGTATAAAAACTGATTTCCTAGCTAATCCCAGCCTGCATGGCTGTAACTTTACGAGGAGAACAATAAACTCCTTAAAGAGTTTTCTTCTTTTTTTTTTTTTTTTACAAAAAGCTCTCAGTTTGCAGACTTGGATGCCAGTTTATGCTCAGTTCATTCTGATTTTTGATCTACAGATCTCACCTTTAGCCTTCTCCTGTTAGTACAGCAGACTTCTGTTCTATGTGTGCTATAGTCAGTTCATGACACTACTTGGTTTTGCAGCTAATGGAGATAGCTTATGGAAGTTGTCTTTGTTTTCTTGGTTAGCAAAGTTCAAATACATAAACACACAAAAATGGATACAAGGGCATTTTAACACAGTGATGCATTTTAAGGTTACATGACAACAAGAACATTCTCTTGCATGTTTAATATTTTTTATGCATTACGTTGTATTCATCTACAATCTCAGTAGTCTAGCAAATATAGGACAATCTTTTTGCTTTGTGGATTTTTTTTTCTTGAAAGAACTGAGATGTAATGATTTGTTACTGTTATTACAACAGATCCATTGTATGCCATTCTGAACACATACATGTAATACATACATATTTATTTTTATTTTTTAAACATGTAGCTAACCTGATTTTCAAATCAAACATGTACCATCTGTAGCACAATCATGACAATGTCACTCAATAAATCATTGAGTCAGAAATCATGCTTGATGTTGACTATTAACTTGATTTTTTCTCTAACAAAATGAGATAATTTTTAGTTTTAATCAGACCTAAAGGCTGTTTACAATATGTATCATATCTAGCTGGAACCTGACCTTTTAAGCTCTACTGTAGTAGTTTTAAACGACTACTTTAGTCGTTTAAGTCACTATGGAGGGTGCACTTTTTATGAATTCAGCATGCAGCAGTTATACAATATATTGTTAATTGCTAAACCCAGAAACAATATTGGGATTGAAAGTTGAATAGCAACTCTGATCCTCCACATTATTTCTGTCATTCTCATTTCTCTGTTTTTTTTCCTTAGAGGACTCTGTACTAAAGTTACAAAAAAAAAGAAGAAAAGTTGTGTTTTGGTTCAATTCAAATCCTTGGTTACTATAGATTTCTGGTAGTTCAGGATTTTATATCAGAGTCTATCATTATTGTGTTCACTATTCAGCATGATCACATGTGGAGGATCAAGCATTTGGGATAAAAATTGATTATCATCACCACCATGATGAATGTCCATTAAAATTACATATGAAGTAGGACATATTTAGTCATCATACAGTTATGATTACTACTGGAGACATGGGGTTACCATGAGCACACCATCATCAACAAAAACCAGATCAATAAGGATCACCCAGCAAGTTTAGTGGCAATTTTAAAGCTTGATTAAGTGCTAGCATATGGCTTGCAGTTGCAGATGACTGAAGTCCACTTCTACAAGGGGTGCATCTCAGGGTCGTTCTCAGTATACTGTGTTAATTGCTGTGCAAGGTTTGCAATTTAAAAATATATATAGTACATTACTTTCTGATTGTTTGAATTTGATATATTTATCATAAATATTACAATGCATTGATGTAAGCTTAATCTGGGATCCCTATTGGGTCTACATTTTTCTCCCTCATAGTTTTAATGATGCAGCCATAAACAGCCTGAACAATTTCTTAGGGGCCAGACACA
The DNA here is from genome assembly GCA_030347435.1 of Clarias fuscus. NCBI lineage: Eukaryota > Metazoa > Chordata > Actinopteri > Siluriformes > Clariidae > Clarias > Clarias fuscus. The sequence continues at coordinate 21,501,837 of CM059211.1, read as the reverse complement.
CTGAAGAGAAAAAAGAAAAGAAAAAAAAAAGCAAGTTTTAAATGTTGAACTGTATGATTAAGATTAGAGACACAAGCGGGCACACATGCTACAGTGCCTTGCAAAATCCCTAAAGTATATTCATATCTGTCACAAACTGGTATGACAGGCAGTTTGGGCAGATGTTATTGCCGTGGGCATAAAGGGCAGGCATAGGCGCAGAGGGGTTGTATCAACATAAAGTCTTTGACAACCAAACACGAACAAAACATAGGGCTCTGGACATACAGACACACTTATCCAGTCTCTTTAGACATATATAGGCTTCTTTTAACATATACAAACTTTTCTAGACCTTAGCAGACCCATTCAGCATTTCAGAGGCTTTAGGACTGACCGGGATACTAGAGACTGGGGATCAGGAATACTAGAGGCGAGAAGGGGAGCACACTGGAAGCTAAGGGGAGCACACTGGAAGCTAAGGGGAGCACACTGGAAGCTAAGGGGAGCACACTGGAAGCTAAGGGGAGCACACTGGAAGCTAAGGGGAGCACACTGGAAGCTAAGGGGAGCACACTGGAAGCTAAGGGGAGCACACTGGAGGCTCGGGGAGCACACTGGAGGCTCGGAGCTAAGGGAACACACTGGAAGCTAACAGAACACACTAAACATTTTGCACAGTCACATACCTACACCAAATAAACTAAGAAAGCACACTTACACATCAGACAGAAAACAAGACAAGTCAGAGCCCTTAAACACAAACTTAAGTAAAATAAAACCAAACCAAAATAAAACCAAAACACATGCCCACTGACAGTATTAATGCTCAACCCAGTTTCCCAGAACATCCAGCTATTTATAACAATACTAATGAGCTGCCTCGGTTCAGGTGAGCCCTAGCATCACCTGACCGAGGTGCCTTCTGGGAAACACAAACGTGCACAGAGCACTCTAGGGGTGGACCCTTACAATATCCCTTGAATTTTCCCACATTTTTCCACATTTCTTACAACACAAACCTTAATGTATTTTATTGGGATTTAATGTGATGGACCAACACAAAATGGCACATAATTTTGAGGTGGAAGCAAAATGATAAATAGTTTTTAAAATATTTTACATATACATATCTGTAAAGTGTGGCATGCATTTCTATTCAGCCCATCTGAGTCAATACTTTGTATAACCACATTTTGCTGTAATTCCAGCTGCAAGTCTTTTGGAGTATACCGTGCCCTCCATAATTATTGGCACCCCTGGTTAAAATGTGTTCTTTAGCTTCTAAAAAATTCAGTTTTGTTCTAAATAACATAGGACCACAATGGAAAAAAGAGGAAATTCCAACCATTAATTCAAGTGCATTTATTCAGTGGAAAAAAAAATCCCACATTAAGAAATAATTATTTTACATCAAATCATGGGTGCCACAATTATTAGCACCCCTGATGTTTAATACTTTGTACAACCCCCTTTTGCCAACAAAACAGCACCTAATCTTTTCCTATAATGTTTCACAAGATTAGAGAACACAGAAAGAGGGATCTTCGACCATTCCTCTTTGCACAATTTCTCTAAATCATCCAGTGACCTGACTCCTCTCCTCTGCACTCTCCTCTACAGCTCACTCCACAGGTTTTCAATGGGGTTGAGGTCTGGGGACTGAGATGGCCATGAGAGGAGCTTGATTCTGTGTGTGGTGAACCATTTCTGTGTAGATTTGGCCACATGTTTTGGGTCATTATCTTGCTGAAAGACCCAGTGACGACCCATCTTCAGGTTTCGGGCAGAGGTCACCAGATTTTGCTTTAAAATGTCCTGGTATTTCAAAGCATTCATGATGCCATGCACCTTAACAGGGTTCCCAGGGCCTCTGGAAAAGAAACAGCCCCACAGCATCACCGATCCTCCCCCATACTTTACAGTGGGCATGAGGTGCTTTTCTGCATACTCATCTTTTGTGTTCCACTTAGAGTGTTTGTTGCCAAAAAGCTCTATCTTGGTCTCATCTGACCAAAGAACACGGTCCCAGTTGAAGCCCCAGTACCGCTTAGCAAACTCCAAACGTTTGCGTTTATGATTGTGACTGACAAAGGGTTTTTTCCTTGCATGCCTCCCAAAGAGCTTGTTGGCATGTACAGTCGTGGCCAAAAGTTTTAAGAATGACATAAATATTAGTTTTCACAAAGTTTGCTGCTAAACTGCTTTTAGATCTTTGTTTCAGTTGTTTCTGTGATGTACTGAAATATAATTACAAGCACTTCATAGGTTTCAAAGGCTTTTATCGACAATTACATGACATTTATGCAAAGTCAGTATTTGCAGTGTTGGCCCTTCTTTTTTAGGACCTCTGCAATTCGACTGGGCATGCTCTCAATCAACTTCTGGGCCAAATCCTGACTGATAGAAACCCATTCTTTCATAATCACTTCTTGGAGTTTGTCAGAATTAGTGGGTTTTTGTTTGTCCACCCGCCTCTTGAGGATTGACCACAAATTCTCAATGGGATTAAGATCTGGAGAGTTTCCAGGCCCTGGACCCAAAATTTAAACGTTTTGGTCCCGGACCCACTTAGTTATCACTTTTGCCTTATGGCACGGTGCTCCATCGTGCTGGAAAATGCATTGTTCTTCACCAAACTGTTGTTGGATTGTTGGAAGAAGTTGCTGTTGGAGGGTGTTTTGGTACCATTCTTTATTCATGGCTGTGTTTTTGGGCAAAAGTGTGAGTGAGCCCACTCCCTTGGATGAGAAGCAACCCCACACATGAATGGTCTCAGGATGCTTTACTGTTGGCATGACACAGGACTGATGGTAGCGCTCACCTTTTCTTCTCCGGACAAGCCTTTTTCCAGATGCCCCAAACAATCGAAAAGAGACTTCATCCGAGAATATGACTTTGCCCCAGTCCTCAGCAGTCCATTCGCCATACTTTTTGCAGACGATCAATCTGTCCCTGATGTTTTTTTTTTGGAGAGAAGTGTATCTCATGCAACGCAAAAAAATAGCTGCACGCGTTTCTTTGCAGGTCACCATGGTTAACAATGGAAGAACAATGATTTCAAGCATCACCCTCCTTTTAACATGTCAAGTCTGCCATTCTAACCCAATCAGCCTGACATAATGATCTCCAGCCTTGTGCTGGTCAACATTCTCACATGTTAACAAGACGATTACTGAAATGATCTCAGCAGGTCCTTTAATGACAGCAATGAAATGCAGTGGAAAGTTTTTTTTCAGGATTAAGTTAATTTTCATGGCAAAGAAGGACTATGCAATTCATCTGATCACTCTTCATAACATTCTGGAGTATAAGCAAATTGCTATTATAAAAACTTAAGCAGCAACTTTTCCAATTTCCAATATTTATGTAATTCTCAAAACTTTTGGCCACGACTGTAGATAGCGTCTGATGGTTGTTTTGGAGACTTTGTGACCCCAAGATGCTATCATTGTTGCAGTTCTTTAACAGTGAGCTTTGGAGAATTTTTTATTTCTCTTACCATCCTCCTCACTGTGCGAGGAGGCAAAATAAACTTGCGTCCTCGTCCAGACTTGTTTACTACTGTTCTAGTTTTTTAAAAACGTCTTAATGATTCCTCTCACAATAGATGTGCAGGCGGGTGGCTATTTTCTTGTACACACTGCCTGACTAGTGAAGTTCGACACACATCTGCCTTACTTGAATGGTGTGTTCGTTTGTCTTTGAAGAGTGGATAAGAGAAATGGCCTCTGTCACGTCATATTTATACCCCAGGGAAGAAGGAAGTGATAAATTACTAATTAAATGTTCCTAGATACTCTGATCAACTTTGTAAACTACTGTAGAAATTACAGAAATACTTCAATTACATTTATTTTCTAGGAATTGTTAGGGGTGCCAGTAATTGTGGAACAGGTTATTTTATGAAAAATAATTATTTGTTAGTCAGAGATTTTTATTTCCCCTTAAAATTCACTTTATATTCACATTATATTTTTCTACAATTTTTATGTGACAATATGCTTCTGCAATAAAAACTGAATTTATTTTAAGGCTTTTAACACATCTTAACCAGGGGTGCCAATAATTATGGAGGACACTGTATGTCTACCAGCTTTGCACATCTAGAGATTGAAATTTCTGCCCATTCTTCTGTGCAAAATAGCTCAAGCTCAGTCAGATTGGATGGAGAGTGTCTGTGAACAGCGATTATCAAGTCTTGCCACAGATTCTTAATTGGATTTTGAATGGTCTGGACCATTCTAACACATGAAAATGCTTTGATCTAAACCATTCTATTGTAGCTCTGGCTGTATGTTTAGGATCGTTGTTCTGCTGGAAGGTGACTCTGACCAGCTTCCCTGTCCCTGCTGAAGAAAAGCATCCCCATAACATAATGCTGCCTCCACCATGCGTTACAGTGGGGATGGTGTGTTCAGGGTGATGTGCAGTGTTGCATTTAGGCCCAAAAGTTCAATTTTGCTCTCACCTGACCAGAGCACCTTCTTCCACATATTTGCCGTGCCCCTCACATGGCTTGTCACAAACTGCAAATGGAACTTCTGATAGCTTTCTTTCAACAATAGCTTTCTTCTTGGCACTCTTCCATAAAGGCCAGATTTGTGGAGTGCACGACTAATACAGTAGTTGTCCCATGGTTACTATGGGTCTCTTGGCTGCTCCTGTGAATAATACTCTCCTTGCCCGGCCTGTCAGTTTAGACGGACAGCCAATATGCTTTTAAACATATTTTTGTTTAAAATATGCCTGAAAACTGACCTTTTAAGCTCCACTGGCTTATTTAATTCTGTTAGTCACAATGGAGGATGCAGCATGCTATTGCTAACAATATTGGGATTGAGAGTCCATGGATGTTGGATAGCAACTTTTATCCTTCATATTATTTCTGTCATTTTCATTTTTGTACTATAATAACAGTACTATAATATTATACTTCAATAAGTTGATATTAACATATTAACAACATCTTACCTGAGAGACTTGGGGTGACTTTCCCTTTTTGTTTATATCCGGCCTCCTGTGGTTACACTCGGAACAGCAGCAATATTAAGTAAGAAGCGCATTGCGTGCGTTGTCCGCTAGGTGTCGCGCTGCAGCCCCGCTGGCTGTGACTGATGCGCTTCCGTCAGGTTGCCAGGCGCTCAGAGAGCAGCGACAGCACGGCGCTGTTCATCTCCAGCTTCGTGCCACGATGACACACATCCCGCGAACATTTCAACAGCAAGGGAGCCAGTAAAGGCGCACAGGGTAAGAAACTTGTCTTTCTGAAATACATGTCAGCAGTTTATATTTCTGTGGAAGTATTTAAACATGTCAGAGGTCGAACATCTAAATAAACAAGACTTTCTTAAAGCACTCTTGAATTTTTTTTCTAAGAAAATGTTCATATCATGTTCAGTGCTGGGTGTTTGATGTGTTTAATGGGATTCAAATCTGAATATTTCTAACCTGGATTGTTTTGTAGTGTGTTGTTAAATAAATAGTTGCTCCCTCATCAGCATTTATTTGCCCTATATACATTATATTGATTTTTCTTAGACTATTTTTTTTATTTTGATGTATTTCTATATAGTTTGGGAGTACACCTCTAGGACCATTAGCGAGAGCTAAAAAATCATAACCACACACTATCTACAGTCTAGAGACCTATGTAGGTCTGTACAAAATCAACAGGAAAAACTTGAACTGTGTAAATTGAATTCATGTGTGAATAATGTAAAGAACGTAGATAAACAACATAACTTCTGAAAAGACTGCCCAGTTAAGTGAAGTATATGCATTTTTTTTTATAGAGATTTATGTGAAAGCAGTTTCCCTGTAAGAGCATGGATCTATCTGGCTGGACAGAGGTCTTCAGCCACACAGCGAGTTCTCTCTATGGTGCGCAGTGACTCCGTGGCTATGGGGAATGGTTCGATCAAAGCCCCTCGACTGGAGGAGACCTGCCTGGCCTCAGGTATTAAAGAGTCACCGGTATGGGAGTCTTCGGAGCAGCTGAGGCTGAGGATAGCCTGGCTCGAGGAGGAGCTTACCCGCAGAGACCATGAGCTAAGAGCCAGGGAGCTTCAGCTGCAGACTCTACAGAGGGAGCTCGAGGCCAAAGTGTCTCAGATTGACAAGCTTCAGGATGCCATCGGCCGCAACAGCCTGCGCCGCTCTCCACCAGCGAGGCAAAGTCACAGACTGCTCAGTGTCATTAATCAGGGCTCAACACGCTTCCACAGGGTTGCTGTAGAAGTTCACCGCCGACTCAAAGCCAAGGAGGGAGTTTCTGCTGAGCCTACATCTGGAAAATTCTACAGCGGCCACAAAGTCCATCATGTGTCTACAGATAGAAAACGTATCCGTAAAGACTCAAGGTGAGTTCATTGTCAAGCTTTGTGATCCCTCACTTGAGCCATATTTCATAATTTCTTAATCAAGTCACTAGACAAGATGATGACTTGCTTGAAGAGAGAAACAGCAGAAAGCTTTGTAGTGTCTTGTTCTCAGCTTAAGCACAAAAGCATGGATTACCATAATACACTATAAGGGGGATGGAGAGGCTGAAGAACACAATGGGCGGGCATTCTGTATGCAATGGGCAGGATCATTACTGTTTTCATTAAGCAGGCCGTACAAATCTCGGCTTTAATTCATTCAGAAGTTCCATTTTAGGCTAATGGAGAGACCCTGTTCTTTCAGATGTGGTAATGAGAGGAGACCCGATGAAGAAAGAAAAAACAGCTCACTGTAAACATAAACAAAAAATCAGCGTATGATACTCTTAAGTTTATCTGTACTGTGAATACTTTCTTGAAACACCCATTTTTGTTTCTTCAGACAGTACAGCCGGACAAACCCTTCATAAACCTGAAATATTTATATCCTTTCCTGAGAACAAATTCTTATTTTTAGATATTCATATATTAAATATCATGAGATTGAGATTACTGGTGTATTTTTGCCCCTGACAAATATGCCATTTTTCTAATCAATTCCAGTAGGAGTGGCAAGCATGGTGTCTTCTGTTTGGCAACATTAATAAAACATCAATCGATCAATTAATCAATAATAATAATAGTAATAAAGATAAAATAAAGAATATCACATTTATACTAATACCCCAATCACCCTGCATTATACTGCCATGAGCAATTTAGAGCCTGTTATTCATAGCAGTTAATGTTGAAATCTAGAAAGATTCTCATTTCCTAGCACCAAAAATTACTATTGAAAAAAAAATTACAATTAAATATTGTTGGGATATTTAATCTGGTATTCTGAATCTGAACATGTATGTGTTCCCATGATCTGCAGCACCAAGAAACTGATCAATGAAGCCATAATGAACAATGACTTTTTGAAAAAGTTAGAGCCCCAGCACACACGAGAGATGGTGGACTGCATGTATGAGAAAATCTTTATTGCCAATCAGCTGGTGATCCAGGAAGGAGAACCTGGGAACTATCTCTATGTTCTTGCAGGTCAGCTTTAGACTTTCTGCCATCAAGCAGCTTTTTCTTTTATTGTGAGTGGTTTCAGAAAAATTTGTATAATTTTGCTGTTCTTTACTCCATTGTGCATACACAGAGGGCTTTTTAGAAGTAATGCAAAACGGGAAGCTCTTGGGTCAGATGCGGCCTGGAACAGCTTTTGGAGAGCTGGCCATCCTTTACAACTGCAAGAGGACTGCCACTGTTAAAGGTAAATGTATGGTGTAGGCAGTGATAGGTTATCATAATATTAGATGAGGGATGAATGCTAATATCTATTACTATCTTCATCATGAATTATGTAGGATTAAGCAGTGCAGTGGTCTCATTGATAGAATAACAATGACTGGGTTCAAACTATGACCATTTCATTAAGTCATGTTGGAGGAGGGATTAAAGAGTAAATAGTCTTAGTAAATGCTAAGTAAATAGTCTTCTTCATGTTCATTGCACTAACAGCTTTGTTTCCTATGTTCCTATACTGCTTATGATGTGCTACAGATAGTCCAGCGAGATGGGCTGTAAGTCTCAGCCTAAATGAAGATCAAATCCTTCAGTGTGTGTAATCACGAGTAGGCTGCATAAATCTACAGTCTGAGCTAGAAAGAAATCAGTCTTAGCCTTGCTTGTCACAGGTTACATGATCAGTTAGTGGAGTTATTTCTAGTATCTTACAATAAGAGAACGTTCATCATTTAGTGTTATTTGTTTCCCTTTCATTTCTTCACAGAAAAAGAAGTATAAATAGTCATATGCCAAAAGAACCATGATTGTTTTATTTCAAAATGTTAATCACAAAAAAAAAAAATTAATGTACTGTATGTAATTGTGAATAAGGTTATAGGTCCAAACCAGGAGCCACTGCATATGCGTGTATGGTATACTGTATATTGATTTGTGTATTTTCCAAATGCAAATGTTGCTCTTTATTTTCCATGTTCGTTCTTTATATTAGCTGTGACAAAGTGCCACATCTGGGTGCTGGACCGGCAAATGTTTCAGAGCATTATGATGAGATCTACTCAGGCCAGACACGCAGAGTACTTTAGCTTCCTGCGCAGGTGCAGTTACATGACACAAATATAAACTTAACTGTGCATGTTGCTTAGTTTTACACACATACACACACACACACACACACACACACACACACACACACACACACACACACACACACACACACACACACACACACACAAACTTTAGCTCTTATTGTGGATGTACTTTTTGCTTTGCTTGTGCTTTTTAAGAGAATGATTTACATATGCTTACCTTATTTTTGTAAGTATTGACAAATCTTTTTTTTTTCAGTGTGTCTTTATTGAAGGACTTGCCAGAGGAGAAACTTGCCAAAATTGTTGACTGTTTAGAAATTGTAGGTATTCCAGACTCTTTCATCTTTTTGTCTTTTATCATATGATTCTTGAATTAGGACGCTGCTTTTGTTTTATCTTAATTGTAGGATTATTTTGACAAAGGCGAGTACATTATTCGTGAGGGTGAGGAAGGGAACACTTTCTTCATTATTGCTAAAGGGACGGTAAGATTTTGTGTAAAGAACAACAAACACTGAACTTTCACAAACATTGTTGTTGTTATTTTGCATGTAACAGACTTAAAATAATCCTTAGGATTTGCTCCTCAAAAATTTGCATACAGTATATATATCTGCATATATTATATGTTAAAGCTGTGTGATTACATCGATTATGCCATTTAATCAATTTTTTGTTGTTCAGTTCAATTCCCTAAATCAATGGGTCAGCTTTTGATTCAGAATCAATTCATATTGATTTGATTTCATTTTGATTTCAAATCCAGTTGACAGTATACATGTGATTCACAGCTCTATTATAAGCATAGTGGACATCTACATATTTTAAAAATCTACATATTTTGGTGCAGGTTTCAGTAACCCAGAGCACAGAGGGCTTTCCTGAACCACTAGAGATTAAGACATTGGGAGTAGGCGATTATTTTGGAGAAAAAGCTCTCATAAGGTTTGGCTGTTTACTCATTCCCTTATTTTCACCACTGGTTTAAATATACATAGACTTTGCTTCATCATATAATGTAGTCCTCTGAGAGTATGAAAATTGTATTTTAATTGCTTGTGTTGGACATTATTTTGTATCCAGTGTTCCTTGGTTGAGTTTGTTTATGCTGAGAATGTTATCTGAGTCTACAAGATGATGTGGGTGACAGAATGCTAGTCATCTGAGAAATTATTTTCTCACACTGTGACATTGTCCAAGAACAAAGCCTCATTGCCTCTAATGGCAACTCAGCACCTTTCTGAAGTTTTATCATTGTTAAAAGAGTTTCACACAGAATTTTCTTTCTTCTTTTACCATTCAGTGAGGATGTTCGGTCAGCTAACATTATTGCAAAGGACAATGATACCCAGTGTTTGGTGGTGGACAGAGAGTAAGTGATTACAGCACACACTCCAGGATGTATTTAAAAATCTGATTTGACACAGTTTCATTATGCTTTTTGATGGCTTTTTCCAGTAACTTTAATCAGATGGTGGGCACTTATGAGGAACTGCAGGCATATCTGCGGGAGTATGTGGAGCAGCTGTCTATAAGTGATGAGAGGAGAAATGCAGTGTAAGCACCATATCTACATAAGATCAGACGAGTAATAGTTGAATGGAGAATTATGATGATTATTATTACTATTAATAATAATAATCAGAATCATAATAAATTGCACAATCTATTTGCTTTATTACAATCTAAGATGACACAAAATATATGTACTACAAAGTCATAGTTAGTCTAAAGCACTATACTGAAATTTATTCATCAAAAAAAACTATAAAGCTTTTAAATGAATACAAATAATGAAAAATATTTGTAAGAAGATAAAATAATCCAAAACCTATAAACAGTAAGACAAGAACAATTACAAGTTGTAATTGTAAGTTGTAAGTTGCGATTCAGCTATATCATTTAAGAAACTGAAGTGTAATGGTTTGAAACAAAGTTCGCTCTGCATAACCAGTTAGAAGCTTTTGCTAGTTAACCAGCATGGCGACTAGTTACGCAAGAAACAGTCCAACTCTAACCAGGAGAAATAAACATGTTTAATGGAATTGATGCAATCCATGTCTTCATACTGAGAAATGACTGGCGACTAAACTAAAGATATTCTGCAATATAGAAGCTAGTCTGTTGCAAATAGGAAGAAATTCCACTAGCATGCCAGCAGCACTTGATTGGATTGAATGATTTTGCAATATTTGGGATATTCACTACCTCACGTTTTGCTTAAAATGTAACCTGCTATCAAGTTATCGTTGCTAATCAAATTTACTTTCTTATATTACTAATGCTTAGCATGAATGAGCACTCTAGCTTGTGGTTGTGGGTTATATTTCTTGTGTGTGTGTGTGTGTGTGTGTGTGTGTGTGCTTTGGCACTGCAGAATCCAATCTCCTCTGCGTGAGCGTGCCACGGAGACAGCTGAGCTGCGCAGTCTGCGGGAGAAAGCCACACGACTGTCTAGCAGCTCTTTCTTACACGAGCTGCAAATTGTGGCCACGCTGGGCATGGGAGGCTTTGGCAGAGTAGAGCTGGTGAGAGAATAGCCACCAAAAGAAAAAAAACATCACAATTTGATTATATTTCTAAACAACTTTGATTCCTTAGTCAAAATTGTAACTTAAATGGTACAATCCTTCAGTAAAGGTTATGTTTGGATTGCACTGTTTATCACAGGTGAAACTCAAAAACGAAGATACTGCTTTTGCTTTGAAGTGCATTAAGAAGAAACACATTGTTGACACTAAGCAGCAGGACCACATCTACTCTGAGAAGAACATTTTGCAAATGAACAACTGCAACTTTATAGTCAGGTAAGGTTTTATTAAACATTCAGGAGTAAAGCTTGTGAGAGCTGATCTGTGGTTTACATTTACATCAGCTACCATTTATTATAATCATCTTAAGTTAAAAGCAATTAACCGTTAGATTTTTCTAGCTGTAATAATCTGCATATTTTTATCTGTATCTTAAATGTCAGGACTAGATTAACTAACACAATAACAGTGTTGCACAGCAGAACAAATATTCTGAACGTTGATTCCTCACAGTTAGACGATGAGCTTGATTTGCATATGGAACAGCTCTAGAAGGTTACAAAATATCACTGGCCTCATACGACACACTAAGTATTGTTATCTCAGGATAAGGTGGCCCCAGTGTACATTCAAGTGTTTGGGTGGCAAATATGGGTGACTTTGGGAAGTTACTAAGGAACAACCTGAAGAATGTCATTTAGTCTTGTAAAAGAGTGTGCTTTAGCTTGATATTTGCAACCATCTTTCTAGCCTTTCTAGACAAAGGTGGTCAGTTTACTCTGTACAACATCGCAGCATACTATGTGTTTATATCCTTTCTGCCCTTTCTGTTTGTAAAGATTTATTTATTTATTCTTTTTTTTTTTCAGATTGTTTCGGACATTTCGGGATAATAAATATGTGTACATGCTGCTCGAGGTCTGTCTTGGTGGAGAACTATGGAGCATCCTCAGGGACATGTGAGTGTAGGTTATTTTTACACTGCACTAAACTCATTATGGCTAATATTCTTTATCAGAAATATAGTAACTTGATTACTGACGGTAATGATTTAGATAAACATTATTTTGCTGCAACAGTAATGAAATTTAGGCTCATTAATTAGGATTTTTCCATCTTTAATGTGATTTAGGGGTTTCTTTGAGGAGGCCACTGCACGATTCTGTATTGGTTGTGTACTGGAGGCCTTTGATTACCTGCATGGAACGGGTGTTGTTTACCGAGACCTGAAGCCAGAAAATCTACTTCTGGATACAGAGGGATATATCAAAATGGTCATTTTACCATTTTTTTTTTCTAGAATATTAAGTGCATGAAATTATTGCAAGGTGCACTCAAGGTGCAAAATATTTCAAACTTACAATTGCTGAGATCTTAAAAAAGGAATACATATAGCATGTATAATTTTTTTTCTCTTTGTCTGCTTATTTGTTTCCAGACTGATTTTGGCTTTGCTAAGAGAATTGGTATAGGAAAGAAAACCTGGACGTTCTGTGGAACTCCAGAGTATGTGGCCCCTGAGGTCATAATGAATAAAGGCCATGACTTTGGAGCTGACTGCTGGTCCTTAGGGATTCTAATTTTTGAGCTCCTCATTGGCAGGTAAGCATTCTGTGGCAAAATAAAGTATTTTTATTCATTCTTAGCATCACATTCATAACATTTCTAGTTCAGCACTATAGCATTATGTTTTATGGTTCCTGCTACTGGGTAATTTATGAGCAGATTAAGTCTTTATGACCATTCGATGGATTTCAGAAACCGCTTCACAGCAATGATGCCTAAAAGAGATTTACGATGAACGCAGGCTATTAGGGTTGTATAATTGGAGAAGCTGTAACAGTGTAGCTGATCATCAAAGCTTCATGTGACAATACCTTATTATTCCTATAATCCACATAAAAGTTAACAATTTGTATAGAGAATGTAAAATGGAGCAATACTGCACAATGCTTACTTACTTGTACCCCAAGTCTTTGGGACATCCTGGAGAAGACTTTATGGAGTACTTCCTGTCATCAATACAATATCTTTGTTAAAATTCAATGCAGCTCTGAACGTGTCGTGAAAGTGCATAAGGTTGTCAAAACAATGCCTTGGTGAATTTATATCACCATAATCACAGCTAAAGATGGTTCAGCAAGATATTAAAATGTACATCATAAATTAATGTTTTAATATTAAAATGACTTACAGAATAATCATTAGTCTTCTCAAATCACCTGCCTGATTAACCTAACCTTGGACAACTTCATTTTCATGTATAAGTATTTTGTTAAATTTCATGATTTCAATCAATTTGGTGAGGCTGGTATTTAATTCTAGTATTTTTGCTATTAATTCTATAATGTTTATGAAAGTGTTTGATTAAAATTTAAAGCCAGTGAGCTGTTTGCCCCCCCCCCCCCCTCCCAAATGCTCTTACTTATGGTAAAGCAATTCTTAGTCAATATAGAAACATTTCTATTTAGTAGAAATAAGCAATCTGCCTGAAGTCAGACTAATACTGTTTTAAAATGCCATTTGTGATTCAAGCACAAGATTAGACCACAATCAGTCTAAACACTCTAGTGAGGGATTTAGTGTCACGCCCCCTGTTGTGCAATTCCACCCAAATTATTAAAGATGCCCTCGTTTATAATCACAAAACTGAGCAATGTAAATTCTTACACCAAAGCCAATTAGCATATCAGCAAATTGTGTTTATGCCTACAGGAGTCTTGTTTACACATGACTTAGTGACATGTGACTTCTCCACCTGTCCCTCCAGTCCTCCTTTCTCAGGATCCGATCCTATTAAAATCTACACAATGGTGCTGCATGGCATAGAGAAGGTGGACTTTCCCAAGAGGATAGGCAAGCGCCCAGAGGACTTGATCAGGAGGCTCTGCAGGTAAATCATTATATATCTACGACTGGTGTGACATTAACTCTTGTAGATATATACAAAGTGAGCATACAGTCCTTCCCTGAATAAGCACAGTCATATTTTAAAAACTATATTGTGGCATTACCTAGACCACTTAATTTATATACTGTATTTTTATATACTGTATAGTATGCAATAAACCATATGCTTGTACCTAGCATAGATTTGGTGAAGTATATACTTGAAATCAGGCAAACACTTTATACTCACACTGTATGTTTGAATCACACATCATTTCAATCAGAAGAATTGATGCATTAGGTTTACTAATCTTTTGATCATATATTTATTTATGTGTGCATGTATGTATACTGTAATTGTACCAGACGATTATAGAAATACAAAAAATAGCGCTCTCATCCATCGCCAGGCTTTTTAGGGGGAATAAGTTCCTCAGTTCTTAGTGTGATAGAAATAAATTTGTCTCCATAGCCCATGATAATGGTTTACTGGCACAAACCAGGCTGGATTTAATTACACTGAGTAATAGGTACAGTATAGTGTATGAATTTACAACCTAATAAACATGTCATAATCATTTTAAAAAACTGAAAACACTTTGTTTTTGAGATTACATTAAAAATGGGTTTGCTAAATGCATATCCTGTCATATTCATTTGTTCATACACTGTAAAAAAAAACGGTAAATTTTACAGTAAAAAACTGGCAGCTGTGGTTACCAGAATTTTACCGTAAAAAAATACGGTAGCACCGTTATTGCACTGTAAAAAAAACAAACCGTAAATTTTACGATAAAAAGCCATCAGCTGTGGTTGCCAGAAGTTTAATGTAAAAAATAAGATAGCAATGTTTTTGGTTCTACGGGATCGCACTCATTATGTTGCATATATGCTGCATTTTCGAGCCTGGCCGGGAATCAAACCCAGACCCTGGAGGTGCAAGGCGACAATGCTAACCACTACACTACCATGCTTGCTACATAAGTGTTGTCGTTGTTGGAGTGCAAGTCATGCGAGGGGACGTGGGGAAACCGAGGAAGTCCAACAACGACCAACAGTTGCCTAGCAAGCATGGTAGTGTAGTGGTTAACACTGTCGCCTTGCACTTCCAGGGTCTGGGTTTGATTCCCGGTCAGACTCGAAAAAAAAAGAACAATTAAAATCCGTAAAATATGCAGTATAATAAGTGTGATCCCGTAGAACCAAAAACATTGCTACTGAATTTTTTACAGTAAACTTGTGGCAACCACAGCTGCCAGTTTTTTTACCGTAAAATTGACGGATTTACGCACCGTTTTTTTTTTTACAGTGTATCGCCACATACATCTCAGGGTGCATGGAGGCTCTGGTTTTCCCCACAGTCCAAAGACATGTATTTTAGTCAGATTGGTGTTTCCAAAATGTCTGTAAAATAGGACTGGGTGTATGGGTGTGTGTGTATGTCTATGCCATGTAATTGGTAGGCACCCCAACGTGTACCTTCCACCTTGTGCCCTAAGATCCCTGAGACAGGCTTCAGGCGCCCCTTGACTGTATTGTATACAGGACAACAAATGAACCTTCTACATACTGTATAGTATAACCATTATGTAACACTGGTTGCAAATATGTATTTAGTTAAAAATCAACAAGCGCAAACTTGTAGATAAATATCTGACATAACTTCATTAGCACTAAGCCCACATACTGTACAATAGATTCGTTATTGATGCTATTTTTCTAACCTACTGCTGTCTTCTTTCTGTCTCTGTCATATTTAGGCTCAATCCAGCTGAACGACTTGGCAATAAGAAAAATGGCATCATTGACATCAAGAAACACAAGTACGTTATGTTTTACCTAAAAAAAAGCTTGTTGAATTGAGGTTCTCATATTTTGTCATAGGGGTCTTTGATGTATTCTACTCTCTGACCCAAAACCTTACAACATTTATCCCACAGTTCATTTATGTCCTGGCTTTAATCTGGCCAACATAGCAACAAAAAAAAAACATGGTAGTGTCTTTCTTAGTTCCTAGATGGTCTCTTTACCAATATATTAGCACAGCTACATGTCTGTGTCACTCGGTTTGTCTTGGCACAATGGATAGCAGATGGAAGCCTTCTCCAAATTAGCCCCTCTCTGGCAGAATTGTCAAAAGCAGACCAAGAGCACATTCACAGAGGGAACAATTAGAGGCCAGAATGAGAAACACAGCTGTTGCCATCTTCAGCAGAACAGTGGAGCTACAGAGAGAAGGGTGATGCTGACGTACTTGGCTGATGCTTTAGCAACCATCATAGTGTTAGAGCCTGAAATACAGGTGCCCTGCACAGCCAAATCATAAGTGAGAATGGTTTAGTGTGTACAAGCAGAGGGAACAGCGTGAAGTAAGGTGATTCTGAGGAAAAAAGCTGTTTAGAGTAAATTAAAGATTTAAAACGATTGATAGAAATATAAACAACTGACATCATATATCAACAGGTAAATATACATTCCTTCCTGGACATTCATGTATCATTGTCCAATTCTCGAAAATCGTTTTAACCTACATGTATACAGTGTACACTATGTTCACTTTTTTTAGGCACGCCAGTACATTTGTGCAGGTACTGTATCTAATGGAATGGAGATACAGATTGAGTGCTTCATGCAATGTTCATATAAAAAATGTAAAAAATAAAAAATAAAAAAACAATACATAGAAAGTGTGATCTCTGTGGCTTTGATTGTGGCATGATCTTCAACTGTCCAATTTTGTACTCTGTACCATTGTGTTTAAACTCTAGAGGCTGTTGTGTGAAAATCCCAGGAGAGCAGTCGTTTCTGTAATGCTTAAGCCAGCTCTTCATCTTGTTACCAGCATCCATGCCACAATCAAAGTCAGAGTGTCACACTTTTTATGCATTCGCATGTTTGATATGAACATTAACTGAATCTTTTTACCTGTATTTGCATTTTTCAATTGCACTGCTGCCACATGATTGGCTGATTAGACAAAACAGCACAAATGTACAGGTGTTGCTAATACATTAGTACATAATACAGGGTATATTGCATATATAGGTTCTTTAGAAATGGTCAATGATGCATGAATGTCCAGCAGGGAATGTATTTCTAAATAGCTGATTTCAGTTGTACAGTATGTACTGAATATAGCAGTTGTTATTTTTGTACTACTTGAGAGACTTATTGAATGTACTATGCACTTCTGTGGGCTTGGAACTGTGTCCAGCCACTCTTGTTCCTTATCCGCTAAAACTTTTTTGAGTGATCTCGTTGACACTTTTCTTTGTAGTAACTGCAGTAACTGATGCATTATGTGTGGTTAATGGAACAGAGAGACATTTCATGACTTCTTCTTTCTCAGGTGGTTTCAGGGCTTCAACTGGGAGGGACTGAGACGACGTAAGCTGACATCTCCGCTGAAAAGAGAGGTGAAGCATACTCTGTTCTTTAATGCTTTAATGTTTTTTGTTCAAAATTGCATCTTGTAATATCATTGTTTATGATGTGTATTAATTTTTATGGTAAATCTACTGTTGTATTGACTATAGCTTAAAGGGCCTCTGGACCACAGTCATTTTGACATGTTTCCACCTGAGCTGGAGGAGCCTCCTGATGAACTTTCTGGGTGGGATAAGGACTTCTGAGAGTATGGTGGATTATTTTAAAGTGACTAAGCCTGGCTTAGTGAAGCTACACAAGAGGAGTGAAACCTGAAGAGCTGAAAGATTATGTATGAATTTTCCAAAATTACAAAATGAACAAAATGTGTGCATTAATACACATTTTAACAACTAACCACTGTTCATTATGTCCCTGTATAGACTCTAAAATACAAAACAAACTGATAAATACTATGACGATGAGCAGCAGCTCCTCCTGCTGTAAAATACAACCAAGCAACCATTCCAGACAGTATCAGCAAGTTCAAGACCCTACGACTGATAACAACAAAGACACAGCACACAATGTAACCAAACCACTGCTTTAAACCTCCATAATAGCAGAAGAAGAAAAGAAAAAACTTTTGTTGGCTAATGAGTTTAATAACTTACAAAACCTTTAGTGCCAAAACCTTTTTTAAGCAAGGTTTTTCAAATATGAAAGTTTCCTTTTTGCCACATAGCATTGTAGTAATTACTTTTTTTTTTAACTTGGAAACCAGATCTTCCTGAGAGGTGCTTCTTATCATCAAGAGGCAGTGCTCTACTTGTAATTGTATTAACTGCCATCCAGTAAGCCTCATATCAGTGTCCTTATTAGGCTTGGATTTATAGTATTACATATACGGTAAAATCAGCTTTATGTAATTTCTTTCCTGAATTTTATTTTCTAGTATGTATTGTACTAGACATTGGACTCTAAACAAGTCTAAAGAAAAGGACGATAGAGAATAAAAGTTTTGTATGGACAGTATGTCCTGGACAAAATAAAAATGTCAAAATATAATTACCATATTATTATTATCATTTATGAATATATAATATATTTTCTTGTATAACTTACATATAAATGCACAGCCATGGCAAGCTTAATATTCCTTTAAAGACAATAAAGATTCTATTGCCTTCTTTTTACACTGTAATGGTTGTCCATTATTTTGCAAAGAGAATAACTCTCAAGATCTCTTTAATAAGGTTAAGTATGTGCATTTACAAAAATATATGCTTTCATTTCCTAATACTTAATTGTTGATAATGCAGCAATGATGCCCTCTGTTGATAACTAAGAGCCAGGATTTCAGTAAGGTAGGAATAGTGCTTGGAGAAACTTCTGGAAGCTTGCTTGGCTAGGAATGTGCTGCTAAATTGTTGTATGAATTCTAACTGACTAATGTTTGTATTTACTGCATGAAGATGTCAGATACTTACCAGGTTTACAGCCACTGTAAAAACTTGGGCCAAGTGCAGCTGAACACATCTGAAGTCCTTAATAGGGTTGCTTTATTTCAGAGTTATCTTTGGTTCATGTCGTGATGTGCTGGTAGTCGGTGAATGAGTGAGCAACAGAAAAGCCCCCTGTCGTCGGGAGAGCGCAAACTGTCTGTGCTCACTAGGTTGGAGGGCTGGCGTGACCTCTAGTGTATTATACTTCCTGGTGATGCAGTGTTAACATCAACATTGAGTTGGCTTGCTGGCTGGCTTTACATGTATTGGAGGAAGCGGTTGTTAGTCTTCACTCTTCCCAGATAGTATCTGACATGTGATAGTGGGGAAAATAAATTACTCTGAGTGGGCACATGCGGAAATGAATACAATATTGTATGGGATTGGAATTAGTGGATATACTCTTTGCTAAATCTCTTTAAACTCTAGCTTGTGTGATAAATTATGTAGCAGTCAAACGATGCAAGAATGTGGTTCACAAAGCGACCTGATACTGTACAACTTAAATAAGATTTGAAATGAAATGATAACCGTGTGTTTCAAACAATAGAAAACGTTGGCTTAAAGAAGCATCCACTAGAGGGAGACACAGAACTGTGATTGGTATATTTTTCACAAGAACTTATTCAATAGTACTTATTCTAGTAAATGAAGTCTTGCAAGCCTGTTCAGCAATTTGCTGGTCTTTAATTTCATTATGTCTAATGCAGATTAAACTTGTACTTCTTTAGAAGTATAACTATTTGCTAAAATAAAGATATTTGTATGTGAGCAGGAATATTGATTGAATTCTAGAACAAAAACTAGACTACATTTTTTGTTGTTGTTGTTGTTGTTGTTAATAGCAACAAAATATTATTGAATATTAAATTATAAAGACAAACAAGCAAACGCAATGATTCAGGAGTTGGGGAGACAACAAAACAAAAAGGGGAGGGGACAAATTGAATGATAAGCAAATCACAGAATAAATACGTAAACACACACAAAAAAACATTATACACAGTTTTACACACATGGCTTCATTTTACATAAAACTAATCAAACTAGACTACATTTCTTTTTTGATTGAAGCTCACACACCATAATTAAAACCTTTAAAAACCGTGTGATTTAACATATCCCATTATAACAACACATCTCATTAAGCAAATCCAGAAAGAATTGTAACAGTGATCAGCATTGCAGCTTTTCCCCCGACCATGGCTTTTTGAGAATGTAAATGATGAGCTTATCTGCATCATACTCAACGCTGTCCATCAGACATTTGACCTAAGGCTTATTTCACTTGGTCCAAGACAAGATTCATTACAAAGTCAGTGGTAATTATAATTTAATAGTACAGCCTTTTGTGAATGCTCGTCATACACTCCAGATCATCACTCAGGATCCAAAGTCTAGACATTTATTGAAGGAGACTTTCTCTGTTCTGTTCTCTCTGCTGACTTTAGCCAGATGGAAGGCAACTGTGCATTACCTCATTAAACAACCATACTGTACTTATCAAGAGAAATTATTCACATTCCTGAGGTTTCTTCAGTAACCCTGAAGTCTTCAGTAAACAGAATGAAATTGGCATTTAGAGAGTGATACTCATGGTTAGCTATCAGTCAGCAGGCATAGTTTTTCTTGGAATTCTTCTTCTAGAGGAGAGAAGGCCTTGAGTTTTCCCTCTTTGGAATACCAAAGCAGTCTGTATCTGGAGCTCAGCCAGGGTCTGCATTTGTGTGTGTTTGTATCTGTGTGTGTGCGTCTTTTAGACAAGTGTGGGCTTTGGTCTGAAGTGGGAGCAGCTTATGACATTTCTGAAAAACTCATCCAACTGGCCAGCAATCTAAACAGTGCCAAGAGGCAGGGGTAAGCCAGTGCTGAAGCCAGGCATTAATTGGGTTTCCTCCCCACAGCTATGCCTATCAGTGAAGTATTAATCAAAGCATGGCATTTTTGTGTTTAGTGATCCAATCATGACAGTTATTACCATAATAAAGTAAGCTCGCTGCCTTTTTAGTTTATGCACAGAATAAAAACTTTTATGCACACTTAGTTTATATATGGATCAGAGATTATGTACTGACATCATTCAATGACAGCCTGGTTCAAACACTTTATAGAAATTATATTATGGGAGATTCTACAACAGACCTATTTCCTATTTGCAAGAGGAGCCTGAGGGAAAATGCTATGCTTATATTTTCTTAAAGCATAAGTAATCCTTGGTGTAAATCATTAATCTGTGGAACATTCCAGTGTTTCTTCTGTGCATCTGGCATCTCTAGATACAGAAGCCATACTTTTATGACATATTTTATGAGTCCATTGTGTTAAAGCTGATGGAATGTGGAGAGCAAGCTCCAGCCAACCTGAACACTGAGCCCTCCCTTGAACCTACAGTACACTGCAGGCTGCCTGCTTTTCACTCTGCAAGGAAAAATACGGTACTGGGCTTTTTCATCCAGATAACTTCTTTCTTGACCATAGATAAGAAATACCTTGCTACCTGTTGTATTGATCACAGGACAATGTTAATTATTGATTGTCCTCTTAAAAATAATTTATTTATATATATATATATATATATATATATATATATATATATATATATATATATAAATTTTTTTTTTTTTTTTTTTTAAGAGGACAATCAATATATATTGAAATATATATTAATATATAAAATTATTATGACAAATGCATTTAAATCCTCAAGCACTCACTTTCCTTTTCAGGCATTAATGATCTTTTCTTTGGTCTCATATTATGAGATAAAGCAAGAATATATAAAGGTAAGCCATTTGTTTTAGTTTTAAACTTCCAGGTATTTTGCAGCATGCACATTACCACATCTTACCAAATGATGGCAGTAATGTAAAAGGGTGCCTTTAGCACGAAAACAATTGCGCAACACTGACACAGAATCGTAGGATGATGTCATCTGTGTGATACCTGTTCCACGTTTAAAGCTCGTACTCTCAAATTATTTATTTATTTGTAAATGAGTGTGTTTATTCATTTAATGAACCATCAATACCGCTTTATCTTGCATAGGGTCACAGGGGACCTGGAGACTATCCCAGGAGACTTAGGACATGAGGCGGGTTATACACTGGAAGAAGTGCCATTCCATTCACACACATTCACACAACATGGGCTATTAGCCTAATCTGCATGTATTACATTGAAACCATTACAGAAATTAATATGAGCAGACATTCTCTGTGGTGGCATGGAAGTAATAATATTTCATTGTTTTATAGCAAAAGTATCACATCACACAAAGACAAATATCTTAGCAAGAGTGGATGTTGGCTAAACCTCTCAAAGATTTCTTAGCTTTTCAAAATCGTGTAGACCCACAACCATTTCCTCTCTTTGTTTTCCAGCATGATATTCATCACTCTGGCATGCATAATAGCCTATTTTCACTTAGAGGATGTTGTAAGCATTTGCTTTTAAAGGCCTTCCTGCATCCAATTAGGTCATTTCCACAGAATATAAATGTGTGACATACTGAGCCAAAATTGTCCCATTCATTCAATCTTAATAACATAACATATAAATATATAAGTTATGATATTAACCTCAGTTAAAGAATGGATAGTGTTGGGATGGACACCTGTTATACTTGAGTCAAACATGAAATCATTACCTGTACTTTTATTCACACCATATACAAAAACTCACAAGGCAATATTTTCACTAAACAACTTGCCAGAGAACAGAACTATTCCTCAACCTCAATGATGCACATTGCTTCCCAGAACAAACTATTGCATTAAATTGTGTGTTAAAGTATACTTAGTAATAATCTACTAAATCACATACGTCTCTAAAACTCAGTGATTATGACTTCTGAAAATTATTCACGAACATATAAAGAATAAACAAACGAAAATGTGTTAAGCACAAACAACTAACTGATAAAAGTGGGTTAAATTTTTATCAGTGCAAAATATTTTAATACTGTAATCAAGGTTCATGCACACACACATGTTAAGATTAGTTTAAATAATTAATTAATTCTGGTTACCATGTAATCCAGTCCTGGCTTAATCACACTCAAGGATCTTGCTGCTTCATCAGCCATTCAGATCAAGCATTTGAAAGCTAATACTGCTTTGAGTCAGGTATTGGCCCATATTAAATAAATCTTCAGTCTGCAAAGAAGCTGGTATGATACTTCTGCTAAGCTGCAGAGACTGGCATGGCAATTACAGTGCTACTTGTAGGAAAAGATCCAAAACTGATACAAGACCATGTTGTTGCTACGTTAACAGGCTGTGCACATGTGTCTAACACCCACCAACCAATGTAACAATCCCAAATCGTTATACAAATACGTATACGTAATACATGTTTCTTACAAACATCATAGCAGTTACTATAAGCTGCAGATTTTTATTATATTTGTGGGTTATTTATATTTACATTTGTAGAATTATTACCTTAAAAGCTGAAGGTTTTTATTATGGTTCTTTTTTATTGTTTGTGGGCTGTTATTACTGTACATTGGCAGGGATTACACATCTGCATCCATGCAAATATTGGTCAATGAAGAATAAAAGTTATGAGAATAAGAGAATAGTTATGAGGCCTTTAGTCTGCCCACTGGATGAAATATTCGTATTCTTTGGAAGTAATGAGCTTGGGTTACTATCTGTGCAGAGTTTCCTGCATGATTCTCCTCACGTGCCATAAATATGCCATTGTGTTACAAGGATAGGCTCCAGGTCCACAAATTCAATTCAATTCAGTTTGATTATTTATGGTGCTTTTAACAATGCTCATTGTCGCAAAGTAGCTTTGCATGGAAATGGGTTTGAAAAGTGTGAGGAAACATGTTTAAATCATAATTATCAGATAGTCCCTGATAAGTAAGCCAAGGGTGACAGTGGCGAGGAACCCTGAGGTTAAACTGGTTACTGCAGATGAACAAACAGTTCCATCCATTTTCTATACCACTCGTGCTTTTCGGGCCTGGAGACCATGCTATTAAGCTCTGCACAAGTCAGCGTAACAACCCATCTCATGGCAAACGCCTGCCAATCAGCCTGCACCACATGTCTTTGGATGAAAACCAGTGTACCGAGAGGACACCCACAAAGCACAGAGAGAACATGCAAACAATGCACACAGACCAGAGGTGGGATTTGAACCCCCTGCCCTGGAGGTGTAAGGCAGTGGTGCTCATCACTAAAGCACCATTAACGATATTTGTAATCATATAAACTTGACTTGTTTACATTGCATGTTGTTGTATGATGCAGACAAGTGTATGAATTAAGATGTTTTCTACATTCAAGACAACACCTTGCCTAAACTTTTAAAATGAATAAATAATGCAGTTGTGAATGAGCCTAACTATCACATTATTATAGGAACAAATACCAATACATTTAATGTGTATATTTTCAAAGCCCTTCAAAAAAAAGAACAACTAATGTATTTTGGTATAACTCAGTGCTTGTTTAAATATCCCCGTGCTCTGTAAGAAAAAGTAACAACATTCAGGAGGTAGAAATGAACAATAACCTGTTTCAAAAAGAATACCATCAACATAAGTATAAAGTTAAACATAAACTTGATCATAGGTGAAGAAATAATTACACAAATTTATTACAAAATATTATAAAATACACAAATTTATATTTCAGATACATGAATAGGACTCGTACTTGTTTCGAAGTATCACAATTTTATTTATTAAAAATAATTTTAATAGAACGCAGTAAGCATACTGAAAGATTCACTCCATT
The DNA here is from genome assembly GCA_030347435.1 of Clarias fuscus. Classification (NCBI taxonomy): domain Eukaryota; kingdom Metazoa; phylum Chordata; class Actinopteri; order Siluriformes; family Clariidae; genus Clarias; species Clarias fuscus. The sequence continues at coordinate 21,477,281 of CM059211.1, read as the reverse complement.
TTGATAGTACACAGTACACAGTATACGGACAGCTCTTAATAAAAATCTTTTCAGTACATCAAAAGTCAGAGCTTTTTTTCTGTAGAAGCCGTCTGACAAATTCAGTATGTAAACCTGTAAATACATTATTGCAAGTATACAATATACAGTAAACAATATAGCGTTTATTGGTGTTTCACCAAACCAAAATACACACCGCAAAAACATGCTGAAATAATTCTCATATATCTTCCTTTGTTAACTCTATGTTTGACATAGTAGGTTATGATGCTACTGTAGTTTTTGATACTGATTTGGCTTTGCACTGGGCATAGAAACACTTTAGCCAGCTTGTCCTGCTAATCACTGCATGCTGTCCTGTACATAACAGTTTTTACACATTCCTGACAGTTATATTTATTACCTATATCTACAGTATAGTATCATAAACATTGTATAACATCTGACAGTCAGTGGGACAAGCGGACCATCAGCTCCATGCTCTATTACATCATTTTTCTTTAAAATATAGAGTGCTTAACAGTCAATTGACAGCCAATAGTATAGAACATCCTTTTTACACAATATATGGATGAATTAAACAATATATCTGTTTTTTGCATTTATGTGAATAAATCTCTCATTTCATGCTCCCTTCTGGTAATACCTCTTGTGCTCGGCATTGTAGACACTATACAAATGCACACAACTTTTAGGACTTTTTTCACATTCATATATAGGATCTAACATAAAAACTGTCTACTTTACACTCATATCAACAAGCAGAAATTGTGGGTGTAAGCCACACCTGATCATCACAAGAGGGTCACTTCAAATTTCTGTCTGTACCCTTTTCAATCTTTTCAATCACAGATCACTTTCTCATCAACATCAACATGTTCTCCCTTTCCTTGTTCTTCTTTTCCCCATGTTCTGTTCAACTTCAGCATGTCCTCCTCTTCAGGAAAATGTCTTCTCATCATACGCCATCTGTTCAGTGTCCAGCTGGAAAACCGCATCAGAGGGTAAAGCTTGGAATACATGAGGGCCTATCAGCTCTAGTTAAGCAATATTATTAAAAGATAACAGCAGTGGGGCACTGCTGATGCCTAACGCTTGCACCACAGTTCACCGAACCTTTATGTTTAACAACCTGAAGTGGTGGAAAATATTATAAACCTATATATATATATATATATATATATATATATATACATATATAATTTTTATTTATTTATTTTTTATTTTTTTACTGACCTGATCAATGCCAGTGAGGCCAATTATAGTCCAATTTTTGATGCCCGAGGACAATCATAGAGTTCCTGTCTCTTCTGGACAGCTCACTTTGCCCCAATTCAGGCCTGTGAATGAAACAGATAAAGATTATAAACATTATTATTAAATACGTTTTACGCTTTAAGTCTGCATGCACAGGAATGATGACTAGTAATTTAAACGCAACATATTTGCGCATTACATCTGTATATTTCTGATTAAACATATATAAACATATATAAAGCTGCTCCTTTACTATTTCCCACAGGAAATTAAACTCTTTCTTGGGATGAATGTGCAACTGGCACCTCCATATCTCATTTAATGAGTGAAATGCTCCTACTCCTCCAAGCATACCTTGAACCTGACACTGCACTGAAGTATTCATCTGAGCTGACGCCAAAGCACGTGTGAGGAGGACTGCGGTTTACTAGCGCATGAGGTTGAGAGGGCAGAGAAATAGTTGTTCTTTCAATGAGCTGCGTGACTCCCACCAGATTCCTTTGTGCTACGTAACGTGCCTTTAAACAAAGCCTGGCCACTGTTCTAGATAGGGTTTAACACCTAAACAATTCCCTAAAATTCGCTAAAAGCATAATACTGAAGAAACAAAGAAGGGGGAAATTCTATGTGAAATTCTGCTGAGCAAGAATGACCCACTAGGTATACTGTAATTAGCACCCAAAATGAGAAATGGGTATGACATGGCATGACCTAATGAATACCTCCTTATTCAATTACGGAAGCCTGTACTAGTCACCAATTATGACATGAGCACAGTGCCAAAGTATGAATAAGGAATCACGGCATAAATGAGATTAGGAAGCACTGAAGGAAACGATTTACAGAGTTCATTGTTATCATGCAAGACTCTAAGCTGTTTTTGTTTTCATGTCTTGGTTTCTGTATGACTTTTTTCAAGGACTTCTATTTTAAAAGTTTTATTTTAAATATAGTGGCACTATATGTGGCTTAGTTGTTAGCACTATGGGTTAGGTCTGTGTGTATGGAGTATGCATGTTTCCTCTGGGTATTCCAGATTCCTCCCACCGTTCAATGACCTGCACAGTGTTTCCAACTTGCCCACAGTGTGTGATTGGGGTGTGTCTAGTCGTGCCCTGCGTTGGCTTGGCACCATATCTATGATGTATTCTGCTTTGGCCCCAAGTTACATGGCATAAGGCCCAGACATGGCTCTGCGCAGGATAGATAATGGATGAATGTTCTAGACACTGAAGAACCTAGGCCTAATGGTTCTCATTCACTATAAAATGTACTGTATAAACATCTTTCACTGTTTATTGTGCTAATTCATTTGAATTTAATGTAATTTCTCAATCGTCATTTAAGTAAACCGATCATCAAAGGATTTCCACTCTGAATAATTCTTACATTCATTCATCCTCTATATCACTTATCCTGCACAGAGGCACGGGGTGCCTGAACCTATCCCTGGGGACTCTGGGCACAAAGCCGGGTACAATCACACAAAACAGGCAATTCTGTGCTCTAAAATGTTTCATTCTATGAATTACCTAATATGCATGTCTTTGAGCTATGGGAGGACATCAGAGCACCTGAAAGAAGCCCACCAAGCATGCTAACTCCACACACAAACACAGCCAATAAACCTACCAACTAAGCCAGTGTGCCACCATATTGGCACAGACCCGAGGTGGCAATCAAACTCTCTACCCTGGAGGTGAGAAGCCACTGTGCTAGCCACTACACCAACCTTACCACCCCCCACTGTGAGTTATTTCTTTAATAATTGAATTTGAGTTAATATGGAATAACCCTGAACATTGCATTACCAACACACTGTTAATATGTAGAATGTAGAATATTTGTTGCAGAAACTCGAAATGGGGAAATAAATAAAAAATAAAATGTCATTTTTTAAGGTTATGCAATAACACGAGTTGATGGCTAGATATCAATGCATATTCTACACCATAATAAAGGTCTAGTGAACGCTGTTCAGTATACTTTAGCCCTAATTTTCTTCCAAAGTACAAATTTCCTTTCCAAAATGTACATATTGCATATTATCCTACTACCCACTGAAACTCACTTTGCACTATTAAACTGTATTTTTCTGGATACAGATTTAGATTGATCGTAAATTGAAGGGTTAGGGAAAAATATTATTTAAAAAATGGTACTACATTAACAACATCTGATCAGATATAGTGAATATGCAAGTGTATTGGGCATTACGTACCGGTATAACTGTGGACATGACATCTTGAAGGAGCTGGAGGACAGACCTAGTCTGCTTTGGTTCCTCATCTTGCTCTTTTTCACCAAATCCTTCACCCTGCCCCATGCATAGTTCTCTGGCTGCACATACACACATCAAAAGAGGATGGAAAAAAAAACATATTAACTTACAAAAACGGCTCATGACATTATAATGTTCATTATTGTTTTCCAGAACACTTTCATGCACAGAAACATGCCTTTCCCTACAATGTTTGAGATGATCCTCTTCAAGTGTCTTTAACTTTGCTAAAGTTAAAGACACTTGGAGAGGCTCATCCCATTATATAGCTCACTTCAAGATTCTTTATATTCTTGGATTACCTTCATTAACTGGAGAGAAAGGTACTGTTTTGATTATAACCTGAAACTGAGACACTTTACTTCACGAACTCTTTCATAGATCACGTCATACCTTTATGCACTAATAACATTTATCTACAAAATCTACACCTATTCATGAAACCACTGCAATCTTCACATGCACATTAGTGGTTAATGCTTCTGTTTTGTGTTAGTTAATAGTAAAATATGATAGCATGAGTCACTCTCCATTATAGTCCTAAGTGTGCTATGCACGAGTGCATATGATGACAAATCATTAGTGTGAGTCAGAGAGGAGTCTACTGAAGTTCATCTGCTCACATGACTCACCCGTCTAAGGGGAGCAGAGAAAACCTCTGAGCTGTCACTCAAGTATCTAGCCTCCCCCTCGGTATAGCTCCTTCTGGTAAAACCTTTTCTCCACACAGGCACGGTTTGCGGGCAGGCTCCTTCACAATCTGTCAAGAAATCAAGCCAGATATGGATCCTGATTACAGGATAGAGTTGCATAGTCAGAAACAGTTATCACAAAGAGGAAAGAACTATTATGACAGATGGTCAAGTGAATCAGTGATCCACTGGGATTTCTGCATTTGGTTTGGCGCACGAACACAAACATAAATGCACGTACTCTGATCTCCTACACAGGGATGGAGCACAAAATTCCCTGTTGCTGTTGTAGCGTTTTTTCTTTATAACCAATCTTAGGAACAACCCTTTCACTAAAGAAATAAGTAACAATTCCCACATAACCACAGCCCAGGGAATATCTAATGCTTTTGGCAAACATTTGGAAATTACTCTAGTATTGGTGTGGGCAGTATTACAGTCAGTTTGAGAAACACCCAAGGTGAACTTGAGGGGAAGATGCATCTGGAATCTCCTGTGGTTTGTGTTAAGTAAAACATTTTACTCTGTCAATACAATGAAAGTAAAGACACATAAACATGAACTTATTTCTGTTTTATGTGGTTAGTACTTTCTTAACATGTAACACATTATGGTCTCACAAGTGCTAATCAACCTGATTCAAGGAACTCACAGGATTCCAGGAAATTCTTGCACAAATAGTGCTACTCTTGAGAATGCAAACAATTCTAGCATCCTGTCTGCTCTGTATTCCCCCAGTATCCTAAAGTAACTTTTTCTTAGCAATCCAGACATCTCGAACATTGGTGCTGTACTGACCACTGAAGGCTGGCCTGAGAGGGATATGTGTGCCCTCAGGGATGGTAGTAAGGTCAGACAATGTGCCACTGGATGATGTTAAACTGGTGTAGTCACTGCGTGAATGTCTCTTCAGCTCCTGGAATGCCAAGCCGGCCGCTCCACAATGGCAATGCTGCACAAAGAAATCCTGAAACAAACAGGAATTGGTTGCTGTTGATCACCAAATTTAGTAGAAATCAGGAAGTTCAACTGATTCATGAATAGCTTTAGCAGGATGGGTTTTCTGGTTTTAATAGTAATAATATTCTGAAACTGAACCACAGGGGTCAGAGTACACATAAGGATAATTCAACTTGTTATTGTTCACACCCAAGGGTCAAGAAAAGCCCCTCAATAAAACATACTTGGCTGCCAAGTATGTACGCCATCTGTTTCATATTTTTCTGAGTGTATAATGATGTAAGCCATCATGCTGCTGTGCTGTGCAGCCACGAAATAGGGGTATTTTGTTACTTAAAATGATTTGCCAATCAATCCCCTTTAGTTAAATATACATGTTTCTGTCAACCTTCAGTTTTCAAAATGAAATGGTCATTTTCACTGATGGCTGGTTATGATCTTAGATAGAAAATCTGAAATCTAATATGTGACAATAGAATGGTGTGAAGTTCTCTCAGTAGACAATATGTCCTTGTAGTATCTACTTTTAGTTTCTCATCCAAAAGCAATAAGCCATTCTATTATCTTTCTGATGATATGTTAAAGATATTTCAGCAACATGAGCAGCCTATATTTAAGCTTAAATCCAGGAATCCAGGAAGCGTTTCAGTTCAGCTGTCAAATCATCTGATACAATGGTCATTGCACATATCTACTCTCTGGTCTAAAAAGAAATCAGTCCCAGCATGGCTAAATTCATAACAAATTGTGTGTTTTCCTAAAGATCATCGCACACGGTACAAATGTCATCACTATTCAGACATAAGAAATTATCTAACTTTATAATGATTTGTTTTTTTTCTGTTGTTGTCATCATACTATGACATTGTGCTACACTTCACCTACATTTACCACATACAGTATACAGTAGCTAAACAATATACGTCATATAAATTGGAATGTTGTGAAATTTGTAAAGGAAAATTCCATGGCCTCTATATTTGAATAAAGAAATGGAGGTCATTTATTGTATATGTATTTGTATGGCTGAGAATTTCATGCCTGATGGAACAATTTAAAAACATTTCCCTGTATTTTCTTGATATAAGTAAATAGATTTTCAGTATATTACCAACGTACAGTATGTATTAAAACTAAATCAGTGCCAAGTCCTTGTTTTTTTCTGCTTTTGAGGTTGATCATAGGTAATATGTAGAGGAATAGCAGAGAGGCGAGACTATGTAGGTGGTAACTGCTTATTGTCTGGGTTGTGAAGGATTATAATGACTACAAATGAAAGGCTGTCTTGAGGGTGCAGAGGAGGGTGGCTAGAAGCAGCAGGGAGGAGACTGCTGTGTCAACTGGGCCCATTATTACAGAGACTGGGGCACGTTTCAGCAGAGTTCCCCTGGCTTTTGATGTGTGTGATGGTATGTTGTGGCCCCTTTGCCTTTTTATGCATCATACGCCCATAACACGGGGAATGGTTGCCCCAGCAAGAATGAACACGCAGTGTGGTCCACAACTTTTGCCCACCATTGAAAGCATTGTTCTCTTGAAGAATATGATACCATTGGTGATTATTTTTTTATCCCTGTTTACAAAATTTCATACAACCGTCACAAATGAAGCATTTATTTGGGCTACAGAGCATGTAAACCATATCAGCTTGCCACGAAAAGGATACCACCGAGATGGAAGAAATGTACACAGCAGGGGAGTAGAAACATTTAAAAAATTCATAAACATTTGAATAAGACCTTTACCAGAATTTGCTAATGAAACTCACAAGCCTGAAAATGAGAGGATTCTTGTTCTGAATTCAGAATGGCTGCCTATGCCAATCCCTCATTTTCGCCTCTCTTTCTTTGATGACTTTGAAGTGTGGCTCCCCACTGAGCTCACTCGCTGTGTCGCAAAAAGCTTTTCCGGACCCAGCGCCCAACCTGACAGAGCCAGTTTGGAACAGCTTTTCTAGAAAACCCATGAACAAAACAGCTCTCACTGTGGCCAAAGTCTTTAAAGGCCTGGCAGACATCTACACAATGTGCTGGCATGGGTTTTTAGTCATAGGCCAGATGTCTAAAGTGGGACAAAGGTGGGTGAAGGATGATCAAGCAAGCAGAATGTATTCCATAGAGGCACTTATACTGAGGAAATAGTGGCCATTTTAATAGCAAGGTAGTTTGTAACACTGGACTGGTGAAACACATTTGGTCACTCACATGTTTGCTGTCATTTTAGATATGAAGAACAAAAATAGATTGTAAGAATGCAATTCCCATTCACTTTATACTTTAACATAAAAATTGGACATATAAAAAAAACTATTCATTTAAAGTGTAGTAAATTAACCTAATAGCATTTGGCCCACTAGGCTTAGCTCAAAGCAATAAATATGCAAAATATATTTTACTATGTATTAAAATAATTAATTGAAGGACAAGTAGAAGCTTATAATATATTATATCATTAGATAGCATCAGCATGAGACAATGCATACACGTCAGTTCTATTGTGGATGATTCACGAGGATATCCTGAAATATGGGGACCATATGTGTATGAGGCTTAACCCCAGATGTTCGTTTTATTAAAAGCACCATTTTTTGACAACCAAATAGAACTGCTGGGTTTATATTAAGATGGAATGCCAAAACAATTTCTCACTTAAGGATGAAGTTTACCCCTTAGGTATGCTTACAAAAACATTGAAGGAGTTAATTGGACCTACTTCTTTAGTTTTTATCATCTTGCTGTCCTTCTGCAGGATACAGATCTGTTTCTGTAGTTTGAGATTGTGCTCCTGAAGCTGTCCGATTTTCTCAATTAGCTGACAGATGTGTTCCAGGTATCCCAGTCCTGAGCCCAGTGGGTTGGACTGATCCTGGCTGACCTGACACAGAAAGGGGGGGAAAAATCCAAATTTAGAACTGATTACATTAGCACTCATGAGGGAAAATCTGCAACACATGTGTAAACAGTATAACTTTCTTATAACTCATAAGGAATTAAGTATTGCATGAATAATCAGTACATGAGATGATTCCCACTTTTAACAGCTTTAAAAGCACAATTGAATCAGATGTTTAGAATTAGCACTAGGACTATTAAAGTCATTGCAAATGCCATGTGCACATTTTCTTCATTGTATGATGGGGTTGAACCATTTTTATTCTTTCTAAATTACAGGTTTACCTATTGAACAAGGGCATTGCAGTTGATCTGTATGCATGTCAAAGCTGCATTTATATTTTGAGCAAAAGGTTTATGCTACTCTGGTCTTGCAGGGTTTCTTTTCTTTTCTTTTTTTTTTACTTTAAATCCCATATAATATTATTTAAAGTTTGTTTTAATGTGCTAGGCAGAGAGGCCCATGCAAATCCCTTTTTAATTTGGATTAGAATCTTCAGAGAACTATTATAGATTAGATTTGCATAGATTGTACTGCACAGCTAGCTTCAGGGTTCCATAAAGTCTAAAATTCTTTTATTCATTTTTCTTCAATAGTAATTGCACTTCAGGACAAGGCTTAAGAGACTTATTGAATAAAAACTTTGGACCACCATGGACCAAAATGTCATGTTTTTGCAGATATTATGCCTCTCACCTCTCAGATCTTAGTCAATTAATGAATTGTGGGCAAGAAGACCACGTCTGTTTGAAGTACAAATGAGATGCAATGTTTGTCAATTTACAGTTTGCAGAACAGTTTACAATATTTTAATATTTTACAAAATATGAAAATGACATTATGAACAGATTTATACAATCATTCACATTCCAGAAAAGTACCCCAACAAAAGCAGGATATGAGCTCAGGTCTAGGGATTTTTTTTTTTTTTTTCGTCAGAAAGCTTTTCCGTGCCATTTACATCCCCAAGCCCACCAGCAGTGGAAACAAGAGGCTAAACAATAGAAGACAAAATCATAACAGGGAGCGAAAATGCTGGGAGTTGACATCAGTCACTTCCTTTGATGGAGTGTGAGATTCTTAAGAGGTCAAGCTCACACACTTATGGACATGAGCTATACATGTACATTTACATTATATATTTAATATTAGCATTTAATATAGGGACAACTTCAGGGTCTCCCAGCTCTATACATTTCTGTCCATATTCTCCCCTGGCCTGCCTGAGTTTCCTCTGGATTCTGCTGTGTATTTATGCTTTTAAAAATATGCCTAGCAGGGTAAATCAGTTTGTATTATAAATTAAGTATCAGACCCATCAGGAAAAAAATGTGATTGTCAAATAATGTATTTACTGTTTGACTGATTTTGAGAATATTTGTCTGTGTATCAGACTGTCCCTGTTGAAGTGGTGAGATAATGGATAGGGCTTCATTCAGTCTGCTGAATGAAGCACTAGCCATTATCTCACCACTTCAACAGGGACAATGTAAATAAATACATTATTGGGCATTATCTGAGATTACTAAATCCAAAGCAACCTACAAGGTGATATGAACATTCTCATACGCTGAGTAAGGGGGCCATGGGAAAGCCGGTCATTAGGCTCTTCCTATTATTCCCTGATTCTTAAGGATGAGGTTTACCAGATCTTATCCTTCTCATGATCCCATGTGTCCTGGGTAAGGGGAAAACGGAAGTGCTTGGGAAAGCCCCACACCCTTCACTTCCACCTCCTTCAAATAAGAAGACGACATGAATTACACAAACCAAATCTGAAAAAAAAAAAAAACCTGAGGGGTTTTATATTGTGTGTATATTTAAGTAAAAACAGCTGTATTTCAAGTTTGGGTGTCATTAATGCAACACACACACACACACACACACACACACACATGTTTGAAAAAAATACATATATTCAAGATTTTCTTCTCTGCGGGAAAAACAAATAACAAAAAACTATTCTTTCCTCAGAGGATTTACAGCACACCACTCGTACACAAATACTTTCCTAATCGTGACGCTATTGGAGTGGAATGACCAGCCAGATGTGGGGTGTGGTGAGAGATATGGAAAAAGGTGTTGCATTTTTCGTAGAAACCAGAACAACCTACGTCAAAACAACATGTCAGATGCTTAATCATGTGTTAAAAATTACATATTGGGTTATAAGTATAGGGTAAGTGATATTTTTACTCTGTAAACAGTTATTTTGTGCACGCTGACTAGTTTGTACTGATTGTATAATTGTGTTAGAGTATTTATGGTGTGATACAAACATTTAAACCCATCTGGAGAGTTGAAAAAGTACATACACTGACTGATACACATGGTGCTGCTTGTGTACTGTAGCTCTCCAGACCAGTCAGTGTATATGTACACACCAGCCTGTGTGCAACTAAGTTGCCAATACAACTTCAAAATAACCAAATATCAACATTTACTTACAGTATTTATGACATTTAATGTCTGTCAAAAAGTTTCCAACAGATTTAAAAAATCCTGAATAGCGAATAGGATGAATGCAACAGTTTCACACACAGCATGTGGACCTAATGTCCCCTTTACACAGAATTCTAGTTCATCTCTTGATTGTTGTAGTATTATCTATTTGCTTAATTTTTACTTTAAAATATATTACAGTTAAATGCCAAATTTTTCCCAAACTTAGCAAAACCAGTGCTAGTGATAGTAGCAACAAGAGACAAAAGAGAAGTATTGATTTGGAAGTGAATCAAAAGGCTATTGAACAAAAATAACTCTGTTGGTTTTTTAACTCAACATTGTACAGTATATTAATACTGAAGACATTAAAATTATTACAGAATAGATATGCATAATCAATGAAGGATGTGCAATCAATCAATGCAAGAAATGACATAATCAATAGAAATGTGTTAAATATCCCAGAATATTTATATTTTGGAGTCTTCAAAGTAGACACCTTTTGCTTTGATGACAGCTTTGCACACTCTTGGCGTGCATGGCAGTTAAAATATGAGAAGTAAAAATTTCAAATGTAGACTCATTCGACCAAAGACAGTTTTCCACTGATATAATCTCCATTCCTTGTGTTTCTTAGTCCATGCAAGTCTCTTCTGCTAGTTGTTCTTCCACAGCAATGGTTTCTTCGCCACAATTTGACTATGAAGACCTGACTCTGAACAGAGAATGTTGAAATATATCTGTAACCCTGAAAAACATTTATGTGGTCTCTAATCTGAGGTCCTGTAAACAGGTGGGTTTTGAGGCGGGTCATTCTAATGAACATGTCCCAATAGACAACTGATGTTCTAAATCATATTAAGAAGACAAGACACCTGTGAGTTGAAAACCATTTCAGGTGACTACTGCCTAAATCTAATGAGAGAATGCCATGAGTGTGCCGAACTGTCATCAAAGATAAACGTAGCTTTGGAAAACCTAAAATATAAAATATATTCTGAATTGTTGAACATTTTTTCTTTACTGCATAATTCTTTACATGATATGTTCAGTATTAATGGACAAAGTTGAAAAAAATTTTTTGTTTAAATAAAAAAAAAATAGGAGAAGAAGATGTGTCTAAACTTTTGACTGTCAGTGTATAACTTTGTGAAGTGTCTACACTCTAGAACATCTGGTTTCACAGAAAGATCTCAAGCTTAAAGCAGGTTTTCCTCACCTATTTTCTCTTCTATCCAATTTAACAGTTTGTTAAATTACAATTATATGTCTATGTTTTTACTTGGAGGAGTTATTTATTGGTGCTTGTTGGTTCACAAAAAATACAGTATATGTATTTACCAGCCTCAGCAGCAGGTTTCCAGGCGGACCAGTGGTTAGCACTTCATTGTTTTTACCACCAGTTCAAGGTTCAAGACCTGTCCAAGACATCAATGTAGTTGCCAAAAGAAACTGAATTTAAAAACCTTATAATGAGAGCCTATAATGTAGGCAATGTTGGTCCAACATTACTTTATCAGTAATTCTAGCCTTTAAAAACAACGTCATACCAACAGTGTCTCTATAGTGTTTTTGATTTGTAAAAGCCTTTTGCTTGTTAGGACCACTATAGCAATAGCTTGAGTAATCACACTAATGCGTTTCCATATTCAAATTCCAGTGGAATCATTATTAAAATTCAGTGGAATAGAGAGTCCTGTTGATTCAGTAATATTAAAGTTTTATGCAAATTCATATACTAAAAATATACTAAACTATGATGTACAAAGATGTACTTTCTTCACAAGAATGAACAAAGACAATTCTGAAATGCCTATTACAGGGTTACTCTAACATTTCGCTAGATAGTATACTATAGAATAAATAATGATTGATAGTCTCTAGAATTGACTTTGTTTGGGGCAATGTTGCTATTAATGGTGTGCTGCCCTGGCATTACAAAATCTATGGTCACAACCCAATGCTGGTGGCATCCAGCAGTAAGACACAGGATGTAATATATACAGTTTAGCTCTACATACCTCATCCAGTGTTAGATGAAATAATTTATCAAGGTATTATGGAGGTGTGGCTTCTGTCACTGTATTTACTGTATATGCTAGAGACAGACAAATGAGCTCATTCCAGGTTTTCCTATATCTGGGAGGTAGCAGCATGGTCAAAATCACTTTCTTCGTTCCCTCTTACACTATGTTTTAATGGTTTGTGCATATGCTATGTCAAGAGTAGACATGCTTTGAAAGTTTTATGGGTTTCACCTGGAATGTGCCATGTGCTTAAGGTTAGTTTGGAAATCAGTCCCTTTTACAAATCCAGAATTAAGCACCTTGATGTGGTCATCTTATATAGTAATGTAGTACATGTAGCATATCTCCTTTTCCTTTTCTTAAAAACAGTGTTGCCATATTCAACCATATTCTATTCCCATAAGGAGGAAACAAATCAGATTAGCAGAAGAGTACAGAGGAACTGTTTGAAGTTGCTGTGTTTGAAGCGGATGGGAAAATATCTTAAAGCCTCTTTCCAATATCCCTTTCTCAGTCCAAGGGCTCCGTTTAGTGGGCAGAGGAATTAGTTTATTAGGTGTGCTGACAGGTAATGATGAAGCTAGAGTTGACTGCCCAGTCTGCCTGTCGTCACTGCGCTCCTAAGCTCTACAAATACTGTTTAAAAAACACACCAGCCCCTAAAGGATTAATAAACAACCAAAAAGGACTTTACATAGGTACACACTGTATTTTAGTTATTTGAGACCCTGTTTGATGCATCCATGTAGGATAGGAAAGCACAGGGCTCAGACAGCTGGAACATTTGGCCATGCTGGTTTCATTCATCTCAGACATCTGCACAGTCACTCAGCACAGATGAAAAGGTGCTGGGTGATGTGCGGCACCATAAAAAGAAGAGAAAACTACACCACACACACAATCCATGACAGCAGTACTGTACTGTACAGAAGCAGAACACAACATGTCCTATGCCATGTCCATCGCGGAGAACACTGTGTTCTTAGATTCTCAAGGCCACCTCTGGATAATTCCTAAGCCATATTGAAATCCATTGTAATATCATTACTGCGAATTTAGAAAGGTTTGCTAGAAACCCTTTTTGTTTGTGTGATTAAATTTGTAAAAGTATTATATCATAAAGGCTACAGGTGGTTCACTGAACCAAATGTGCCATTACCCTTGTTCCAGCTATTTATCAGAGCAACTAATAAATGTCTTTCAACTGTAATAAATGTCTTTGTAACTGTAGTTGTAAGCCAATTTATTGGGCGATATAAGTGGACTGTTTGGGTATAAAGTGAGTGTTGGCGAGTGTTGATAATGCTTACAGTTTATAATTGACCTAAAACTGACATGTTCCATATCTTCCACGTACTGTAGATTTAAATTCTTAGCTAAAGACTTTAGCCATGATTCATTTTTTTCAATATGTCTTCTCAAAGGTGTAGAAAAGACTACTTTTGTAATCTGAGCATTAAATTTACAAAGGGCTGCCTAATCATTATATAGCAGCTTGTCCAGCTCAGTCAAACTCAAGTGCTGTTACTGCCGTCTGTCACTGACTTATTTGGAGAAGTAGACATTGGGAGGGAAGCAACCAAACATTCTGTTCATCAGTAAGGAGTGGCAGACATTTAGTGTTTGTTTGCTCTGATGTCCCTGAGGATTTCAGTCTGTGCTTTTTCAGCACATTTCAGCCTCAGGTCAACCATGCAGTCCAGAGATACTGTTGAAATCCGAAAGAAGACAACACATTTCTATCCAGAAATACTATTTCATCCTAATGTTTATGAATTAACAATGATAACACTGCTGAAAGATATTGTCTGCTAATACATTTGTATTGCTGGTTAAACTGGTGGGTGATATTTAACAGCTTGTAAGTTATTTTTCCATGCTTATACTGTCTTACTTCATCTAATCAATAAATGCTCAAGATTTTTCAGTAGCATTATTCTTGTGGTATTTTACTAACAATAGCATTTGTGTAAATAGGGTGATGTCTACTAACACTCACCAGCTGGAAATGATGGTCTACCAGTTTCATTAACTAGTTTGTTATGTCCACAGTCACTGGCACAAACATATCTGATGACAATCACTAGTACATTCTATACAGGGACACAATTTCTACAACCACTTCCCATAATAATGATCAGTGTGCCCCCACGTTGATTTTTGTGTATTCGCATAATGACTTTGTTACGGCAAGGTATTTCATAATTCATTCACCGTGTTACTATAATAGTAGTGATTCAGTACACTTATTTAAGGTTATGTAAAAAAAAAAAATTAAGTTGACAGTGCTACAGATAAAATAAAAGACATGTTTACTCACTCACTCAATCAATCAATCATCATCTATACCACTTTATCCTGTACACAGGCTCGCGGGGGGACCTGGAGTCTATCCCAGGAATCTTAGGGCACAAGTTTGGGGACACCGTAGACAGGGTTCCAATCCATGGAACATGTTTAGTAGTACCTTATTTTTGTGAGTCTTATAAAAAATGTTTATGCAAATCTCATGATCCTTTCTAGCTATCTAGCTTGCTACTGCTAATTGGTTATGATCTATATGTACTGCATTTACCTCAGATGAGTGTAATATAGTGGGTGTAGTTAACTGATCAAAACAAACATGTTTTTTTTTCATACTAAAAAAGCGGCAACCTACTTAACTATTATCGACTTCAATTGTGGATAGTGAAGTTCATTTATCAAACCACTTGTGTCTGGGCCAGTGGCTGCTAGGAAATTGTTTACTTAAGCATGAAAAGAAGCCATATTCAACACATCAAACAGTTGTAGCACAGCTGCCAGGTGCAAAAAAAGCTGAGTTCATTACAAGGCATCAATACATGAATACGAACACTGTTCAAAGTATAATAAATGTGCTTCTTTATCTTGTTCATAGAAATCAAGCGCTATGTCTTGAATGGTTTTGAGTGGAATTTCAGGATGGGAATTATACTAACAAACTATATAATGTCATCGATCTATATCACAATGCTAGAATACCACTTCCACAGGTGTGAAAAAATGCAAAAGCTGTGAATGCTTGCCAAAAAAAAACTACTTTTACCACCTAGATGTTATAGTTTGCTTCTGGAATTTATGTTAATCTTAACATTTTGTCAATGTGAAGCTACTTTACAGTGGATCTCTGCTTATATAAATCTGGACACAATCCCAAGTCTTTGAGTAAATACCAACCAAATTTGGTAAACTGTTATAGTTACCTCACTAAGCCTGCAGCACTGCTCCATGTATTCATCCAGACTGTCACTTGTTGTACTTTTCCTTAATGGCTGCTGTTGCAAAGCCACTTCCACATTCCTGTCATATGCGTCAATGGCATGGACAATTAATCCTGTGTCCTCAGCAGCATCAACTTCTGTTATTGTATCTGCGGTCTCTACACATAAAGAGACATCCTCACAGCTTTCCGGTGCTTTCATCATGAGTCCACTCTCTAACATTTCCGAATCTCTTACAACCTCATGTTGAACGTGATCCATCTCATCCTGGGGTCCGTCTTGTAATACCATAAGGATGGTTTCTTGGGCACACGTACATGATTCTGGTTCAGTCTGTAATGAGTCTGTGCTCTTTTCCAGGGAGAGGAGACAACTGCTGGCTCGTATATGAGGGTTTGGATTGCCAGAGTCACATGAAGACTCTCTACTGTGAATGACAAAACTCTGCTCAGAACCTGTTGGAGTAGATGGTGAATTTGCTCCACTGTGCATCTCTACGCCAGAGTCCTCTGATTCAAATTTGTATAAACCCGGCAACTGGGAACTGGAAAAAATTGCAGATAAATAGTCTTTCTTTGACTCCACCATGTTTGGTTCAGGTGCTGCACCGTTGACAGTGATTGCTTCTAAAGCCTGGAGTGGTATAGGGATATCCTGAACAGACATGGACATGTTTGACACAGAGTCCTCATGGAGTTTCTCATGGACGTTTTTGAAGAGCTTCATCTTCGTCAGCACAACCTCATTTTCTAAGGTCATATCCCCTTTGCCTGCAAAATGAACAAAATTTAGTTTTACTCACTTAACCCTATATATCATCTTCTGTACTTATTCAACAAACATAGGAACATGATTCAGTTTTGAATAGTTAAGGAAGGAAGGAAAAAGAGGAATTTGTGGCCGTCCAGCGTCCGAGTAAATTATTAAACAAATGATAGATATTTCTAAAGCAGATATTCAGAACAGTGGAATGGGATTGCATTTGTCATTTATGTGAACACATAGGGGTTATTTTAACATGATAAGTAGGTACTTGGTCACAGGAGCAGAACAGGTATTTTAAAAATGCTCTTTTCTCCTTTAGGAAGACTCCTGATATGTCACTGCAGACTCAGTATTTACACTATACATGAAAGCATGTATTGAAAATCTGTTCACAGTGCTGAAAGCTTATCTTTTATACTATAAAGCATTCTTTAGCATCAGAGATCCCAACCCCCCCTAAAAAAAAAAACGGCTCAGGATGCAGTGAGCCCATAGTTATGTCTGTCTCCTGCACTGAACTGTCCAGCTTTGATCTTGTGGCTTGCTTAATAACATTACAGGGTTCAGTCATATGTGACTTCTCCTATTTCTAACCTTCAGCAATCTGATACTTTTCAGGTGTCTGTCAAGTATTCCTTTTTAGTAAGAATTTTAAAGACATGCTACCTGGGTTCTGGGGCCTTCTAAATAATAAGCTCTCTTCCCCAAACAACTAAGTGTTTTAAGAGCAGACTCAGAAATTATCTATCTGGAAACTGTAATTAGGCTGCTACTTCTGATCCTTTAAGCACTGGCTGTAGGTTAAAACCTCTCAAAAACAGCATATGTTTTTCATATGCTTTGTTTATTACATTTAAATGATTTATTGAACACTTAGTTAAACATCTTTACAGTAATATAAACTACATTTAGTAATAAGTTGACCAACTGACCAGTTAAAAATAATCAGTCATTTAACATCCCTAAAAAAAGAATGCTTTTTTCCTATTCAGATGGGTAATTGTTTTCAGACTGAATAGTTGCGCTGCACAAACAGTGATACCATTTCAATCATTTGAGGTCATAAAAACATTGCTCCGGGTCCAGGCTTTTTTTTCCCCCCGCCAATCCAAAACAATGGCTGTTTTGCCAGCTTACTCTCATGAGCTCTCCTGACAGGACCCCTTAGGCTATCAATACTAGCACCACAACATAAACCTGAGTGGTATGTGTTCCTGAAAACCAGTATATTTCTACACAATGTTCCAAGAATTTGAAGCTGTAATTCATTACTTTTTACATTATTTATCTCTTACATTAAATATTCTTATCCTGGAAGAGCAATACAGCAGACATACGTGCATATCAAATAGTCATTAATGCATTGATTGTATTCTTGTTACAAAAATAAATAAATGGGAAAAAGCAATGTGGTAATTTGATTTCAGAAGTCAGAAAGGTTTGCTTATCCAGATTTTCTTGCAGAAGTGTATACCAGTGAGAAATACAGAACTGCTGATGGTAGAGCATTTTTGGTGCCACTCAGTAGGAGAAAGCAATCTCCATCCCAATCCCCCTTGGTTTTCAATTAACATCCCCAAGACCTGGCTGCTGGTATAGAGAGATCAAACAGACCTTCATCCAGAGCCTGGCAGGCAGGAATGTGACTTATGCTAAGGTCCTACGTGCACCATAATATGAATGCATCAAAATTACAAACAAGCAAAAAAGGAAGTTAATACCACTGTTGGGAGAGAACGTGACTCATTTATTGCACAGGAGGTTTTGTGTGAGTCAATTATTTCAAAAGCACCAGTATCCAGGAACACCATGGAAACTGTGCTTTCATCCTCTACACTCCAAAACATTTTGCTTTCGACATACAGCTTTGACTATGCTTTCTTTTTTCTTTTCTTTCTTTTTTTTTTTTTTTAGCAATTGTATAGCAAGTATTTTAGTCCTGTCCCTACTGGAGCATTTGTTGGCTTTAGGCGACCCAATTTTTCTCCTCTGTACTACTGGAAAATACCTTACATTTTTATCCTGATAAAAAACTCAGTGCTCACTCAAGAGTTATGGAGTTATGAAGTCTTTTGCTTTGATTTTTCAACTTCAGCAATGAATGTGGGGCCGCTGATATGAAACAGAAGGACACTACGTATCTTTGAGCAATGCTTTATAGCTTTTTCATATGGACATTATGTAAGCCTTCACAATTCAAACATATGTTGTCAATTATTAACACTGGTCATGCTCATTCCTTGGAAAAATAAAAAAAACAAGAATTATTACTCATTTAAGGCTTCATTTAATATCATATTCAAGGTGATATTATGGATGCACAGTGTCTGATCTGACTCACTTATGTTTAGTGTTTTTCAATCACTCCTGTAATTTTAGCTTCTTATTTGGAGATGCATGAAATTAGAGAGTGATGAAGAGTACCTGAAGATTCTTACACTATGTCCAATCTTGAAACAATGTACAACAGTTTCATATCTGTCACTACAGCATTTCCTTCCAATTCTTTGTTGCATTGAAACAGGTGTTACATCCAGAAACTATGTACAGTTCATTATTATCAAGTTGTAACCCTAAGCATATATTTTATCACATATTATTTGGGCAAAGGCTCTAATTTATTTAAATGATGTCATGCTAGAAACTCAGAGCCTTGGGTTGTTTAGTGTCTGTTTAGATAGTTGCCCTCATATAAAAAGTAGTTTGTTTTCTCAACCAGCAAAACGTCCAATGGTTTGCTAACTTAGGACTGTTTAGTGTTGAGTGTCTCAGTGATGAGTGTGATATAAGTTTAGATATGTAGACCTAGTCAGATTTACTCTTTACAGATTTAGTCTTTCTCTGAGGTGACCACTGACAAGAGACAGACAATCATACTTGAGCTGTCTACTATATGTTTTCATATAAAAAAGAATCAAGCTAGGTTAAAAATCCAAACCAAAGCTTTGTACCAACTACAGTTCAGTTACATCTCGAACACACCTAGGTGTGTTATAGCAGGCCTTGTGAGCAACCCTCAGGTTTTTACAAAAGGAAAGATTCCTCTAAACTGTTGAATGGCTCAGATACTGAGCTCCTGGGTGGAGAGGTCAGAGGCAGGCCAAGACAGGTCTGCTATTTTTATGGTTAAAAGAGATTAAGAGAATGTCAGAAGCTGGCTAGCACTATGGGTGGTCAGACTCAGACTGCTATGTGCAATTTCTATAACTCACCTTGTGCAATAGACACAATTTAAATTTTAGATTGTATTTAGTACTGATTAATTTGTATGCCTGAATTCTTCAACAATTAAATATTTTCTTTGTGTGACAGATTATGATGAGATTATCTATGATTAAGATGAGAATTAAAACTATTATTCCTCATGATAATTCTCCTTGATCAGCCACAGAATCAAACTGTATTAATTACTTTTAACTGTGTCAGTTTTTTTAAGCTCATTTTATATGAAACTTGTTTCAGACAGAAAGACATTATCCGGTCAGACTTGCTAGCTAGTCGATGAACACTTTGGTGGAATTGTTGCTTTTCCTTGGCCTCGTGTAACTTCATTTTAGATGACAAAGACCAGATGTCACGTTTCATGAGGTGCGAAATGCAGCTGCACACCTTCCCACCTCCCCCACCCTCTTTCTATAAGCTCAGCACTTCTGGCCTGTCTGTCTCTCAGTGTGATAATGGAGTATTTCCCCCTTCATTCTTGAACTGGGATGGGAATCCTGAGAAGCCCTTCCAGACACATTATCAATGTGAGCTGGAAAGGTCCAGTCTTTCATTATCTCATGTTGTTAGGATAAGAAAAGAATGTGCAGGAGCAGTAACTCCAGTAAAGATTTCCTCAGATGTATATACACACACAGTTGTGTCCTAAGCAAGGCCAATATCTCTCTACCCATATTTTCTGCTTTCAAGGACCAGAATGAAATAGTGCAAAACAATTAGAAACCATTAAGGCAACTATTTTATACTCTGATTCACGATCAGACAGATTGTCCAACAATCGAAATGTCTTAAAATTGAGGACATAAATTTTTGTCTCCTGTCAACACCTGGCTTAGTGAGCCACTTAAATCTAAAACCTTGGTTTGATAAGATTTAGATATTTACTAAATCAAATAAACAAAAAAGTCATGGCAGTGTGTATCATTTTACAAGCACCCTATGGTGCTCACTTTTGTATAGAACATAAGAAAAATATGTATAGAACATGTAGAAAAATCAACAACTAAAAAGTATTCAAAATTATTATTTAACATGATTTATTTTAGAACCACAATTGATGTAATTGTGAAACATCATGCACCAATGACTAAAGGCTTGCTACTCAATAATGAATTCATGGCACAAACACTATGCAACATCATAAAATAAAAATGAAAATAATAATTATTAATTAAAAATAATAAATAAATACATAAATAAATAAATTGCAAAATTTTGATATCATCCAATAAATCGCTTTGCCATTATAGATAGAAATGTCATGATGAATAAATCATAACAAAAAAATAACAGCACTGCAGACCATTAAGTATAAACTCATGTTCATTAAATAGTACAATGTTTAATATTTTGCTTTCAGCTAGGTATATGGAACCTTTTAAAGTAGTTTATAGAGTAATATAGAATGGCATAAAATAATATTTAACTATTCAGCATTTTGCAATTCCGAGAAAAAGGAAGGCATTCCATGAACTCTGACTTAACCCACACTACTATTCTATATTACTACTCTAGATTTTATAGACTTTAGCAGATTATAGCGGTGAGCACACCATTTTATGCCACAAATAAACATGTCTATTGATATAAATTTGCAACAAAAAGAGAATGCCTGCTAAAATAGATTGTGCAAGTTAAAGCCAACTGAGTACTTTATGTAAAGAATAACATTCCAGTATGCTTTGCTGTTTTAATACAAAGTCATAACAAAACAAATGGAAAGGAAATAGATAGATCAATGTTGACTTTTTAAATGTTACATTTTTTTAAATCAATTTCACATATTGTACATAAATAATCTAATTGTGGATTCACAAAAGGTAAAGCATTAGTACCACATCAATGCCTAAAGCATTTCTTGATATGCATAACATATCAATCACAAATTATACAGTATGTGAATATATTAATTAATAAATGTAAATTCTTCATCTCTTAGAAATGAACATTTAATTGTCATTACTTACATAGAATTAAAGTAGTAAATGAATGGCAAATATTGTAGTTGTGTAGAACCTGGGCAAACCAGTGCGGTTTGATTGCAAAGATAAAAAAATCTGACACCCCAGACATAAAAAATTACTTCCTGCAGCCTATGTGACAATTAATGATAACCTGAACTCACATAAACCAGATGCCAAAGCAGGTAGTCTGATGGCAAAGCAGGTAGGAGTCTTACCTTTCCTCCAAGGTGTGAGGATGGAAAACGACTTATGCCAGCTAAATGCCATGTTCGATTTTCTTCTTTTCAAGCTCATCTTTGAAGTCCAATGCAGTTGTTCTAATAGTCTTTAGATATTCATCATATTTAGAGCATGCCAGTGCTGATGTTCCATTTCCTTGTTTGAAGTGTTCAATAAAATTAAGTGTTAAATAGCCCACCAAGATACATTGCTGCATGAAAGTCTTTTTTTGGACATGGTCCCAAAATACCTATCTGGATGTGAGTGTTTAAAAGCCTCTGTGTCCTTGCCTTAATGCAAGTGTGTGATATTGTGAGAATAGTCTCTTCTGCACTCAGTGAGGAGAACACGAATGCCGGCCTCCAGCAGCCTGACCACTCAGCAGCTGGGAGGAGGGGTATCCGAGCACCGACGGGAGGGAGAGGTAACGTGTAGGAGAACCCAGGAGGGAGGCAGGGAGGGGTACGTTGAAATGTACTAGTGGATAATACATCTTTAGTTTCTTTTCAGTGGAAATTAGAAAAGGAAGGTTTGTTTCACCAGGCCAGTGTCTGATACTGTAAGGATATATCAAGAAGGTATAACTCTGATCGAGATTCACTAAAATGAAAGAGTAACATATTTTCTGTTAGCTAAGTGTCCTTTATAGTTACGTGTGACTGCATTCCCTCCTCAATCTGTACACAGCATAGTTAGACTAGTTACACATATTTCATGTACGATCAGGTGATGATATATTTTTTGAATGTCTCCTTAAATGCAAATGAACACCTAAAGATGGTATATCAACAAACAAAACTACAGTCCTTATAATAGTTTCTTTGTAGAAAAAAAATGGAATTCCTGCCACACCTACAAGGGTCAACTGAGCTGTAATGCCATACTTTCTGAATCTCCCCCTCACTTATAAGTGGGAGGAATTGTAAGTTATCTGTTGGGACATTCTTTCAGTTTTCACTGAAGCACTGTTCTAAGGAAATACTTGTGATGATTAGAAAAATCATCTGTATATGTAAAGTCTACATTAGTCAAATTTCCTTAAGGAAATCCTTTATTGTTTAGTTTGGCACTGACTTGGACAACTAAAGTCTTATTCGCACTCAATGTTGTTTTATTAAGCAACAGGTGAGGACATCAGTGCGGGAGTCAGAAGCTCATTGAGAAAACTCTGCTTATCGTTAACAGATCTAACACCAAATGCTAACACCTCCTATAATGTACCCCTAAAAACTAAAGTAGAAAAAGATGCTCACTTTTATGGAAAATGCACATGCATTTCATATGTGATAATTTCTTTTACCATGTTATACCAGGTATAATATGAACAATATGAGATCACTTATTGTTCTAAATGTTTGGCTTTTTGTGTGGGAACAAAAGCCAAACATTTGAAAGAAATCAGTTGTGCATAATAAAAATACTATATGTGAATGTATAGAATGTACTGTAGAATTTCATCAGCGATGAGGCCACATTCAAAAATAAATGCCCATCGCTCGACATGCAAAAAAAAAAAAAAGAAGGAGAAGAAAAATAAAATTACATGCATAATCTGCATGTAAAATCAATAACAGTGTAAAAAAAATATATGTATATAGTTTACATGTGAAATTCTTGTGAAGGAAAGTTCAATGCTCAGCTTATTGTTCTGATTTTCCACTTTACTGATGTGAACATCATAGGAAATCACACCCAGATTTTGTTCAAGTTATTAGAAGCTACAGACACCTGCAGTTTGACCAATTTGTTTTTAAGAATCCCACAAAGACTTTACACTGTACATATCAGTTGGTTATATAACTCTTCATCAGCAAAAAGATGCCTTGCATCAGAACATGATAATAAACATTACAAATAGAGACTATGTTCACCATAGTTTATGAGTAGGATGTTTAGAAAGTTGCCTGTCCTATAAAAATAGACGATCTTTGATTTTGCTACTCTTCCTGCTCAAATAAGCAAGGTGTAGTTATTTTTATGGAGAAAAACAATTAGGGGAAGAAATTGCTCTTAATTTGTGATCAGTATTTCTGAAACCCTAATCACCAATTTCCCCCTGCCTTTAGGGGTGCCATAATTGTGTGCATTATTTACATCATTAAATGAAACGTGTTAAACAATTACCAAGGATGATTCAGCATACAATATTTTATTCGGTTGCTGTTCTTGCACAGAACAGCTGCACATTTTTTCTTTTTTACACATTTCCGACAGTAATCTTTTTCTTTAATGAATGACACAATCTTTCTGAAAAGTTTTTCAGAGTTAAATAATTGCAGGTAGCATTCGCCCAATTTTAACCAAAAATAAATAAAAAATAAAAAATACAGGACCATAACTGTGAAAAACAAACTGTATGGAAAGCTCATCTCATAGGCCACACTGGTTTTATCAGAGAAGATCAGACAGACAGTATGCCATTAACCGAAGGTTGGTTGCTATACATTAGAAATGGATCCCTGTAATAGCAAATAGCCCACCAAATACTCCCATATCTCCAGTGAGGAACAACAACAAACCTGACTCCTTCTACTAGAAACACCAGCATTATCAGAGGGCCAATGACTGACCTCTGTCTACTGAGGCAAAAACACCTTTCAATCTGTAGCGTTCGTGGTTCAGTTGCAGGCTGATGACCCATCTCTGGAATGACTGCAGCTCTAAGCAAACCTAGGGTAATGTGGCTGCTGTCATCAGTCCAAGCATTCTGTGCAGAAGTTGATACTGTAGACAGCCTCACTGGCAGGCATGATTATATTTGCCACATGCTGGGGTGGCGGACAGTCTTAGTAGGTCCAGATTCATGACAGTAAAGCTGGACAGTGAGCTCATGTGCCACAGTGTGAAACATAATGATGGATGAGTGCTTTATGGTGGGAGTACAGAGGAGCTAGATATGACCGGCTCCTGATGCCAGGTGCCATCTAATGGGACAAAGCCAGCTGTGTAATCAGAATGACTGACATTGAAAGGTACGTTTGGCAAGGATCAGTGCAATGGGAATAGCACATACATTTAAAGGTTTGGTATTTGGCAGACACCCTAATCTAGAGCAGCTTACAGAAATACTTTAAAGTCTTAAAAGTCTTTAGTAATAAATATATCCTGATACTGGTTCATGAGCTCACAGAATACATGAGTACAATATACATATACAACATACAATACATCATATATAGACAAAATGTTGACATAAGGTAATCATTGAATGAATGTGTTCTGTGAATGCAGAGTTTGAGCATCTTCTACTCACAACATGTAAAATGAGACTGTCTTCAGGATAAAGTTCCTACTGACTGAACCTGAACATTAGACAGGTAAATGCCATGCATCTTTGGAACAAGAAATAAGAATGAATACAAAGCAGTGCACTTCAGGTATGTGGTTGGGGATACTTTCCAGGGCCTTTCCTATTTGGTAGTATTGTATACTCAATAGCTTACCAGAAAGCTCCCCGTTCCCAAACATGCTGAGAGCAGGCAGGCATGCTATAACATTTGGAACACCATGTGGATCGTCTGTTTGGCTGCATGACAAAAACATTTACCTTCCTGAAGTAAACGAGTGGTGAATGTCTTTTTTACAGACATACAGTATATGTGAAATACATCCATATTACCAGCAGCAAAGAATGGAAATACAGTATGAGGCCAAACACAGGACACCTGTAGGTCCAACAATAGTCACAAGTTATTCAGCAGATACTGTGTCACACATCAGTACTGTATGTGACCTTGTTGGATTAAAAGTGATTCATACACACAGATGGGTTATTCCCTGCTGGCTAGGAATGGTGAGACAGACTAGTAATTACAGAGAAAGAGCTATTGTCATCTATTCGACCTTCAAGCAAACAGTCTGTGATTACATGTTGAACAGGTGGTGTGGATTTTGTTGTTGTCGTTGTTATTATTGTTGTTTAAAAGAAAAACAGACATATAAAATGGACAAGTACTGTACAAGTACCAGAGACGCATTATGTCTGATTTTGTTGTGTCATATACTATATGGACAATTTGGCCAAATCTGATAATTATTCAAGTCAGATGTTTCAATCAGACCCGTTAACCCCAGTGAAGAACAATCTTAATGCGTTAGCATACCAAGACATCTTGGACAATGCTATTCTTCTAACGTTGTGGTAACAGTTTGGGGAAAGCTTTTTCAATTCCAACATGACTGTGTCCCAGTGCACAAAGAAAAAACTTTAAAGACATGGTTTGATGAGTTTGGTGTGGAAGAGCTTGACTGGCCCACATAGAGCCCTGACCTCAACCCTGAGCACCTCTGGGATGGACTGGAATGGAGATTCAGATTGCCAGGCCTTCTTGTCCAACATCAGTACCCAACCTCATAAATGCTCTATAGAATAAATGGAAATGAAATCCCACAGAAAATACTCCAACATGTTGTGGACAGCCTTTCAGAAAGAATAGAAGCTGTTATAGCTGTAAAAGGGGTGCCAACTCCATATTAAAGTATATGTATCTGGATGCAATATCATTGCAGATTTGGCCAAATACTTTTTTAGTGTATTTGAATACATTTTTGCATGTTTGCATGATCAAATAAATAATATTATACAAATTTTTACTTTAATACTGCAATAGCCATACTAATTGACTTGTTCTTTGAAAATAGAGCTCTGGTAATATTGGAAAGATACTCTCTCTCTTTCTCTCACACACACACACACATCTGCACAGCTGCACAAAGACTTTGGCTTCCTGTCACCCTCCAAACACCATTTCCATAAAAACGTATCCACATCTCATTTCCTCACACTCTGGAAAATATAACAGAGATCAAATGGAATAACAAACATCAAACTGATTCCTGGCAGTAACGATGTGTTCGTCCCCATGAGATAAAAAAAAAAACAAAGTTAGATTTTTCCGTTGGGATTTTGTTTTTGGGTTTTCCTCCCTATTTAAAAGGTTTGTTTGTTTGCTTATTTGTTTGTTGGTTTGTTGGTTGGGTGGTTGCTTGTTTGGTTGGTTGGTTGGTTGGACGGCTGGTTTGTTGGTTGGTTGGTTGCTTCGTTGGTGGATGAGGATTGAGTGTTTCCACAGGAGAAATTTCTTTAGAGGTATTTTAAGATACTTATGAGTTGAGCATGTAAGGGAAGAGGATGCTGACTAAAATGGGAACAATCAAATTAAAGGCAATTAGAACATTTTCCTGCAAGAAAAAGTGAGCTATCAATATCTCCTTGCAAATCTCACATGATTATAGCTGTTGTGCTTTGTGTTTGCACGAATCTTACAGGAACTTGTTTAGGCTTCAGGAGGGCGGAGAGGCCTCCATGAGATTTTATCCTCACAGTTACTATAGCAAAATACAGCATCACTTATTAGATGACGTCTGGTGTTATCAGTGAGTCAGGTGAGATCTTCGACAGGGTTTGATTTTATTTTATTTATTTATTTTTAAACTAAACTTTTGACTTATGCTGCTGCTAAGCCCTAGAGATTTTCCTTAAATTCACCAAAATTCATTTCTTTTTATTGTTCTGTATCATTTATATGTTACATTCAAGCATATACCATATACTTTATAGCTGAGAATATAAGACGACTGAAATCATGAATATGGAATTTTAAAAAGACAACTAAAAGCAATGGAGGAAATGGTTTAATGGGTCATTTCCATATGTTTACAGCCAGGCAGCCTTAACTAATTACTTCCCAGATAACCTGCACGCACAGTGGACCTACAACTTAAATATTACATTTAATATATTTAAAAGACATTATGCTATAATTAACCATACACTCCCTAACCACTACTCTAACTGTTAAAACTTTTATTTATTATTTAAATATTCTTTGTTTTATTCTTTTTTATTTATTTATTCCTGAATTGGGGGAATATGAGACAGTGCCTTAAGGCAAGAGGGGGTTGTACTGGAGAAGTAGTAAAGTAGGGAGACCTGCTGAACAAAAATGTGACACAGCTTAAACACATGCCCAGGCAGAGGATATGTTGCTTTAGGGCAGCGAGCGAGGAGTCTTATCAGGCATGAAGAATTTCAGAGGGAACTTTGTTTCACTACTTTTGGCCTTTCGTCAGACTGTGCTATGCCAGCCCTGCAGTCTTCACATCAAAATAAATGCCAGACTGATAGTTTAGAATCTTGTGTTTTAAGGACTGCAGTATTTATTCAGCACATAGCTCAGTAAAATGCTTGAGAGTGAGGGATTTATTATTATTATTATTATTATTGTAATTATTACAGTGGCAAAGTAATGTTTACAGTATATGAATGAGTCTGCTGCCGGCATTTTTGAAAAGCCCTAGTTACGACACAGAAATTTTGGTGCAAATAATGAATTTACGAGGTAAAACCTGGTAAAATATATAAAATATTGATAATTAGATACCATACTACATTTGCCACATTTAGTCATGTGAGGAACTCTCATTTAATTAATGACCAAAAAAAAAAAAGTGTACTCTATCCTCAAATGTCCAACTGCCTCTGTGTCTCTTTTGCTTCTACAATAACCGCCACTTGGGTTTCAAATAGATTTTGGAACATGACTGTCAGGATTCAGCCGCTAGGTCAGGCACTGATGTTAGCAGAGGAGGACTGGCATGTAGCCAGCATTCCAATTCATTCAAAAGGTGTTTGGTGGTGTTGTGGTCAGTGATCTGTACAAGCCACTCAAGTTCCCCCACTCCAGTCTTGCAAAACATGTCTTTATGGAGCTTACTTTGTGCATAGTATTATTGAGATGCGGGAACAGGTTTGGGCCTCTTAGTTTAAGTAAAGGGACATTTTAATGCTATAGCCTACAAAAACATCATATACAATTGTGTGCTACCAACTTTGTGCAAATGGTTTGGGGAACACTCATATACTTTTAGTGTACAGTATACAGTATGTGCTCATGACTACACTTCAGAATTTCTCAATTCAAACCAAGTCTCTTTTTTGTCAAACAATCTAGCTCTCTGCTGACCTCTTGTGGTTTGTCCTCTTGAGACCTAAATATGAGGATATGAAAATTTCTCCCAGCTACATTGTCTATGTATACTCGTAATATCCCCATATGAGGGCTGTTTTTTTTTTTTGCCAACCTTTCCGCTGTTTAAAGACAACAAACAAAAGGAACAAACTTAAGTTTATAGTTATCGAGTGTTAATAAAAACACAAAAACCACAATAAGAAATTATATTGTACACAAAAACAGTCTCAAGGGGTTAATATTGGATCAGTAGCTAATGTAGGAAAATGTCATTCAATTTGTTAAAGTTTGTTGCTGCAACTGAGTAGCATTAGAAGTTTCTAACTTCAGCCGTTTTGGAGGGATAATTTTATATGTGCTTCAAAATGGCCATTTTCAGCATTATACTGTATTGCTTTAAACAGTAATAATAATTTTAAATGCACATTATTCATATTTATTTGAGTATTGATTCTAAAATTGGTGTAAGCATCTAGAAGCATATAACTTAAATTGGTTTTTGGTAAAAAAAAAAAAAAATTTAAAAAGCAGAAAAAAAAGTCTGCCGTGTCCGTTTCCGTGTCAAATTCATGTTGCAATGTCTTAACAATTTTGTATTTACACTTTTTCAGGTTTATGTCTTTTTATGTGAAATTTAAATTGGCAAAGTTTCATCTGAATGACAGTTAAGATCATTGGAAGGTTTGCATTTTAAAAAGTTACGGAGGCTACAAAAAAGGGCACTAAATTGTGTTCAACAACTGTTTTTTTTATTTGATAAAAAAAAATTAAGTATTATGTTATATGCTCCTATCTAAAAATTCACTTTTTAATCATGATGGGACACTTTTTTAGCGCCAATACCATGGCTGATTGTCTTTACTTAAAGGGAAGAAGTTTTAAAAGTGTGATTCAGGCTTATCTCAAATTTTATTTAAGTGTTTAGTGTAGGAGCTAGACTTATTATTATAATCTGCATTTATATATCATTTATCTAGAATTTTCTAGATTCAGGTAGTTATTGAAGGAAATTTATACTCTTAAGGTGACCTGCCGGCCTACATGCGTCATATTGCAGGGGGTTAGAAGAAAAAGAAGAAAATGTTGACACCTAGTGGCCAAAGGGTTAATTACAATTTATTACAGCGTTGTTTTTGGATTTTTAGCTGATGTTTTAATTCATTGAGGGCAGTGTTTAGATCACATGCGTGAGTGTGTGCATGCTTGCGCCCTGAAATCTGGTACACCCTCTAAAGTGTATCCCAGGTCCGCTGGCATATGTTCCAGGGATCTGTACACAATAATTCGTGTAGACAATAAATGCGGGAATAAGAGTGTACTTCACTGGTTTAGAGTCTGGAAAGCCCCAAAATAATCAAATTGGCCCATGTCTTCACTTTGAACATTTGTTTGTGTATTACTGTTAGGAATGAACAAATTGATGCCAAAGTATCCATACATGAAATCCTGAGGGTTTTTTTCCTTTTAAAATTACTACTAACGTTGGGTAGTTAATTTGGTTGATTCTTCGCAAATAACCTACTATTAAAACATTGTAGGATGTATTTTGTTGGATATAATTATTCCTGCTGGCACAGTCAGGGATGCATGAAGAAATTCATGAAGAAATGCATGATGAAGAAGGAACACATTCAACCAGCTTAAAAATTCTCATTCAGGCGAGTTTAATATTTTCCTGCATGGGTCTTTCCTGGCATTGGTTATGTTTTGGAACACCTGCTCAAAGGCAGAGGCACTTGCATTAGGCGTAACGTATCTGGTCATCAGTGTACCATCTCATATCTGACACCCATATGTGGACTCGGCCAGAACTATTATTATAATATGCATTGAGGGGCTTGCATTTTACTATGACACTGATCCCGTCAATATCTAAAATAATTTCAGGATATGCATCCTAACTGTAATTCACCACACACCACTCTGGTTTCCATTTGGTGTAATCTTGGTTGCTTAAAGTTCATACCAAAACATTATGCCCGCTTCAATTTTGATTGCACAACTATAGTTCTAGTATTTAATTTGGTCTGGGAAGATATTTAATTACCTTGTACATCTTTAAGGTTCCCACTAACATTTTACAGGTAAACATTTTTTTTTTGGCACTTTAACATCTACAACAGTCATGAATGCAGGGCAGAACTGTGTGTGTGTGTGTGCTGGTAAAGGTGGGCCTGTCTGCCTATCTCGCCACCATTACTGTCTCTCATTTTATAGGTTTGCCATCTCTTTATATGAGAAGAATTCCAGTGTTCCCAACAAACCTTCTGTCTCTCGACTGTACAAAAAGTGGCATTCTTTAAAATTTTCAACAAATAAAAATTTGAAGTCTAATTTGTTATTTACATGTGCAACCTGTTTGGGCGGTCTTTCGTCGTGGATTTTCTGACATAAAACAATTGTTCAGAAAAATAATTTCAGACTAAAATAATGAAAATGTAAATTTTCTACTTCTAACAGGGAAGACATATTATGGACGCTGTCTGCATAGATATTAATACATGGACGCCGCATTCAACATGTTGCAGACCTGGCCTGTAAACAAATACAAGTAAACCGCGGTAAATACTTGTATTTACGTTTGACAAATAAAGAAGTCGCACGACAAACTCGAGCTTTTACAATTCAGGTCATAAAAGCCTAATCCTGAGTGACTGGTTATAGCATAATTGTCCGGATTCTACAATAAGTAAACGTAGACAACCTTTTTTTTGTACCACGCGTAGATAAATTAAAAATCCTTGAATATAAAACGCTTAATTGAAATCAGCCGGTTAATGTAAACATTATAGTGCTTGTTGTCCATCATAATAAACTCATAGCTCTACGTTAATTTGTTTACAGGACAGACCTGCCAGGACCAACATGGCGGACACACCGACTTCTCACAGCAACGTGTGATAGCAAAAGATCACGCAAGATGGCTCTTTCTGCAGTTAAAAAGCCAGCAGTCAGACATCACAGGGTGGAATTTTACCCAAATGTAAAATCCTCGGCATAAACACTGCTAAATAAATCCCGATGAGGGGGGGGGGGGGGGGGGGGCAAACATTTTAAACAATATTACTACACCAAAACTAATCAAACAAACAAAACAAATATATACCTCATTTCTTTTTATTGTCATTTTATCAACATAAAATCTGAATGCACAAACTTAAGGACATTGGCTAGTGTCTGATGAATAACAACATAGTACAGTTATTTATTGTAGGTTTGATTGTGTGTGTGTGTTACAATTTATTAAGACATTTCGTGGAGAAAAAAAAATCAGTCGTACCGCCTTTTCCTTGAGCTCTCTGTACCGTGGCCAAAATCTTTCGCGGGAAATGTCAATTAAGGAAGTCGCACACATGTCATGGACAGGGGGAGATAAAATACAGCATCCTTACTACAGTTCTCTTCAGACATTTTTTGCTCTTTTTAAAAAGTAGTAACAGGAATTCTCACGTATATTTTAAAGCACGTTTTTAAAAATGTGGTTGTAAACTGAATGAGCAATTTTTTTTAATGGTAAACAGGGATCCACATCCTCCCCACCGGAAGATTATATTGGTTTCGTCCACACTGGCGCGAAACCGCTCGGTCTCCACACAGACCGGGTTACACAACTGCACCTGGCCATCTGCTCGGGGTTGCTCGTGTGTAGTCGGAGTCAGTTAGCTAACCGGGTCGGTATCTGGAACGAGCAAACACGTTGTATTTGGGCTTATTCAGTTTATTTTATATTTGGGACTTTATTCTGCTTTATATTGCTTGTTTTTTTGTGTTAATTTAAATTTAGCAATAACCCAGAGACAACAGTTTTTTTTGACAGAAGGTTATAAAAGTGCAATATTGGCGTGGGGAAAATCAGAACTGACACTAACAGAGTTCGTTTTGTTGAGTCCGGACACAGCCGATACGATGAGTGTGTAAGTATGACCGAACTAGCTTATAGCTACTACTACACACCTCACTCATTATAACAACCAACTTTTCCTCAGACAATATTCGACATTTAGCATTTCCTTAAGGTTGGTGTTAAGCAAATAAAAGTCCTAAACTGTTGTTTATTTGCTATTAGGAGCGTTAAAGAAGAGGCACGCAGTGTGTCTCCCCTTTGTCCCAAACACAATGAATGTGAGGAGCCAGAAGGAGCTGCAATGGAGGTTTCTACTGCAGGTATGCTCAGCTCCTCACAACTACTTATAAGTTTTATCAGCCGTGTGCAAATGTACATGTAGAGCCAGCCTCTGTAACTAGATTTTAATTGACATAGGTCAATTTGAGGAGGTGGTCATAACCAAGGAAATGGCAGAGATGGAAAGGAATTTAAAGGAAGAAGGAGAGAGAAGGGAGAGAGAGATGATGGAGAAGGTATCTATCCTTGGTGTATTTCACTGTACATCTTACTATTAGTTGGGTGTTTTATTGCTAATTAAATCATATTGACCGTTCTTTGTTTTATGATACAAACAAAATTGTTTGTTACCGTGTAAATAAGTTTGAATACATTCAAGTATTACTTTGTATCTGTTTTTCCTTCAGTCTCTGTGCATGTGTATGGTTTGCAGGCGAGACAGTCGTGCATAAAAGACACTCAAGAAATGCGCTTCAAGCGGCTGCAGCACCTTTTGGAGAAAAGCAACATCTACTCCAAGTTTCTGCTTACTAAAATGGAGCAGCAGCAACAAGAGGTGGGTTTACTTGTTGCCTTCAGGGGAAAATTCAAGAAATAGAATACTTTCTGCTTCCTGATTTGTCCACAAAGCTTCAAGACATTCTTAAGGATTGAAGTTCATTATAAACGTGAGCAAAAGTGTTTAAGAACACAGGCCTGTAGTGTGTAAAGCTAAAGACCTTAAACAGAATTATGTGAAAAAATAAGTAAGTAAATAAATAAAAATTTATTTGTCAACACAGGAGAAAATAAGAAAAGAGAGACTGGAAAAGAAAGCAGCAGCACAGAAGGTAAATGTGAAGTAATACATTAACAATATAATACTATAATATTGTCCTGCTACAAAGTTGCAAATATCATTGTTTACTGTTTTTTGTAAATGCATATAGTATGGATACCCCACTAATAAATCATCCCACAATTCCACAGGCCAGTGGCAAGAAAACAGAAAAAGGTATTGTTGTATATTAATGGACTATATTTCTCATGTAACTTTTTTTTACTAAAAATTATTTGCACTTTCACTTTTCGAAATTGTATACTTCAAGTGGATGAAATGGGAATCTGAAAAGGCAGACTCTTTTTGTTTTAATTTCTAAGTTGAGCGGAAGAAGAAGAGAGGGAGGGAGGAAGATTATAAAATTGCTGATGTCATATCCAAAGAGGTAAGCACGTTTGTAATTTGATTTATTTAATTATTTTTAATGCACATTATTTTCTAAAGTAGTTGTGGTATGTCCATTGACTGAAATGTTGCTTGTTTTATAGGAAATTTTGTCAAAAGCGAAGAAAAGGAAAGTGGACGAGGTAATTTAAAATACATGCTTATGAGGGGAAAGTGTAATAGCAGTCACAACCTAGCGTATTTTAAGGAATTTTGTAAATATAATTATACATTAGAAAGCTATTTACTTCAAGATTTTATTTTTAATTTAAATTTAATCATTTAAGAAATTTAAAATTTATTTTGAGTGTTTCTACTCTGTGTTGTCTAGGAGACTGAAAGCCAGAAGAAACTCGAAGCAGAGGATATAGAGAAACTGACTGACTCGAACGCAGACATAAAAGGCAGACTGTCTGAGGTGGTGCGGGAAAATGCCAAGGAGATGCTAGACCCAGAAAGGAAAGTGAACGGGCAGCCTGTGCCTTTGCAGCAACCTCAACTTTTCACTGGTGGTGTGATGAGGTGGTACCAGGTGGAGGGCATTGAATGGCTGAGGGTAAGCAACAGGATACAGAGAAATTCTGAAAGTAAAATGGTAGCTGTAACAAACAGGTTAAGCAAATTCGATTTTTTAGTTAGGGTCTTGCACAGAGATTTAAATTGTGTCGTGTAACATTCACACAATTTCCTTTAGGAAATATGAAAAAGCTGTGTCTCAGAATTAAAAGCAGAGAGTAGTACTGATAGTGACAGTTAAAGGTCTGTCTTAAGAGCAGCCAACCTTTACATTTAGGAAGGCAGTGTGGTAGGAAGCTTGCAGGATATTAAAAAAAAAAAAAAAATCTTAATTTAAACTAGCTTCCTAAATTGTGCCCCTCTATTGAGAAATGAAGGTACTGCAGATAGCCTTCAAGAGGTTAATTCATTTTCATGAATTTGAACCTACTGTATGTCAGTGTGAGCACTGTTCTAGTGGGACTACAGGATGAAAAACTGAGCTTTTTGCTTTACATGTAAAATTTCTGTTTATCATTTTCAATATTACATTAGTCAGACCCAAAGAGCTGCACTGCTATCTGTAAAATCTGCTAAAATTTAATTTCAAAGGAAAAATTATACTTCATTATCTCACATGAAATACTTTTTTCATAACTTTCCCTTACCTCATACATTTCACTGCATTCCTATTTCAATTTCAACATTACTTCACAGGATAATGAGAAATTCTGTTATTTTGTTTTTTGTGCAGATGCTATGGGAAAATGGAATCAATGGTATCCTGGCTGATGAGATGGGACTGGGAAAGACCATACAGTGCATTGCTCATATTGCAATGATGATTGAGAAGAAAGTCCTGGGACCATTTTTGGTTGTAGCTCCTCTGTCCACTCTGCCCAACTGGATTAATGAGTTTAAGCGCTTCACTCCAGAGGTGAGGCTACAGAAATGGGTTTTTATGTGGGGACTGTACTTTCATTTTGAAAATCTTACTTACACTCATGGATTTACAACTCTGATTTAGAAAATCGCAAGTTGCCAAAGCTATCAGGAATTTCAGATTTTATCTTTCAGGAGTTGTAATCAGTGCAAAATTGCCAACAGAAGAAAGAAATCTTCAACTTGCACAACACTACATGACGCTACTAACTGTTAATGCAGCAAAACCTACTAGAATAGTTACAGCATAATCCATGGAGTCCGTGTGCTTAAAGCCATCCAGCTAAGCATGTGTCCAGTCATACTTGGCTGTTTGCAGACAACAACTAAAGCATATGCAAAAATTACTAGGTAAATAACTCAGGATCTACATCTAGTTTTTTAGGGCGGTGGTGGCTCTGTGGGCTAAGGCACTGAGTTACTGATCGGAAGATGGGGGGTTTGATTCCCAGCTCAGCCAGGTTGCCATTGTTGGGCCCTTGAGCAAGGCCCTTAACCCTAACTGCTCCAGGGGCGCTGTACCATGGCTGACCCTGCGCTCTGACCCCAGTTACGCTGGGATATGCGAAGAAGGAATTTCACTGTGCTGTAATGTATATGTGACAAAATAAGGGCTTTACTTTAGTTACTGAGGCCAACTTAGCATTTTGGTGAAGTAGTGGGCTAAAATTAGTGTATAAAATACAACTAGAAGAAAAATGGAGAACTCAAAAATACAGGTTATATTGAGATGAGGACAGCTGTAGAGTTTAGGGTTATGCTAGCGTAGTATTTGCTTTTTAACAGTAAAGTTGTCAAAATACTGATTATAGTAGTAGCAGTGTATAATTTTAAGAAATGTTATGTAATAATAATTGGGACAAACTTGTCACTAATCCAACCCAGCTGTAGTTGAACACAGAAACTTTCTGGAGGAAAAACATTTAAATAGTGCTAGATTTCAAATTTGGTTATTTTTGGGTTTAATTCTTTTTTTTTCTTCTGTAAATATAGTGCACTTTATGCTGTTCCCTTGTCTCTTTCTCCTAGGTGTCTATAATGCTTTACCATGGCCAAGCAAAAGAGCGAATGAACCTCGTCAAGAAAATTCGCAAGCCTCAGGGTTCTTTGCATATGTGCCCAGTGGTTGTGACTTCGTTTGAGATGGCCATGATTGACAGAAAGTATCTTCAGGTTAGAACTGAGTCATACACACCATTGAATGTGTGATGCTTGGGGCACATAATTAATTTGGGGGAGGGCATCAGAATCACAATACATACATACATGTAATCTTATTTTTTAAATACATCTATGCACTTGTATGTATTTCCCTGCATTCAGATCATGATGCATTCTTGTGTTACTTGACAACAAACCCAAATTGCTATCATCACACTCATTGGTCACACTCGTACAGAGGAAATCAAAACACTAAATTATCAGGCCAGAGATTTGCGAATTATACAGTTATGCAGCTTGGTCACATCTCTCATCTCCCTTCCTCATTTACAACATTCTGCTGTCACTCACTCATGTGATGTGTAAAATGAAGGAAAAACTAAATTGTTTAATCGGTGGATCTCGTACACTCAAATTGTATTTTCCACTCTCTCGTGTGTGATGAATTATAGCAAATTATAGCATTCTGACGACTTGTTTCTGATTGGCTCTTTTGAATGGTCTCTGTGGCTCCTTCAAATGTTCATGTATCTATCAATTACACTTTCTTCTTTTTGCGTTGATCATCACATACATTTCTTTATATCAGTATTATTAACAGCCTAAAATAAATGGTGTGTGTATTCTTCTGTTCGAAAAGAAACAGGCATGTAATAATAAGGCATGTAAATGGGTTATAACTTACTGCATTAGTTAATTAAACCTGACACATTGATTCTAGCTGTTACACAGAGACTCAAACAGATTAAGGCCTACACAGATTTATACTAGAAATATGTTCAGATTGAGCAATAAAACCTTTGACAACAGTAAATTCCACACTGTAAACTAATGTACTTAATTTTACCTTGTGCTGATAAAAGGAACAATGATATAAACTAATGCGTGCAGTGATGAAATGCTGCACTTGTATGAGTGGTGCAAATGCACTGGTACTATGTGTTTTTTTATTTTATTTTTTTATTCATTAATGTTAACATTCTATTTATTTTCAACAGCTTTTAAATTATTTACTTGAAGTGTTCAAGTGTTCTAAAATAAGCAAAAGTGACTATATGCATGTTATGAGAATTGAAAGACCAGTTTAGACTTTTTTTTAGTCAGTGCAATAAAAAGTTTTGATTGAACAATGAGAATTGTTAGAGAAAAAATGTGATTCACATTCAGCAAGAATCGTGCAGCCTATGATGTGTGTTGATGTCAATTGTAAGGAGCTGATAGTAGTGCAGTTTATTCTGTAAATGACTATTAAAAGATTGCTCTTGTTGTGATTGAGACAAATTAATTTGATCTTTTTTAATTCTTTCCTTAGCGTTTCCACTGGAAGTACCTGATTGTGGATGAGGGTCACAGGATAAAGAACTTGAACTGTCGTTTAGTGCGAGAGTTAAAAATGCTTCCGACTGACAACAAACTCCTGCTGACAGGAACCCCTTTGCAGAATAATCTTTCTGAGCTGTGGTCTCTGCTTAACTTTCTTCTCCCTGATGTCTTTGATGACTTAAAAAGGTATTCATGAATGGTGATGACTATTACAAATTTCTTGATGTCTGTTTGGATCAGTTTTGTAGTAAAGTATATATTATGTTTTAGTTTTGAGTCATGGTTTGACATCAGCACCATCACCTCAGATGTTGAGAACCTTGTAACTAATGAACGAGAACAGAACATCCTGAATATGCTTCACCAGGTAAGATGAAACCAGAACCTGTTGAATAGCTTTTTCATAAGTTATTAATTTGCATATGTCGCATTATAATCCTGTATAATTTCTGTATGAATCCTGTTCATTGATTGATCTTATGTTGCACAGATTCTCACACCGTTTTTACTGAGACGATTAAAGTCAGATGTGACTTTAGATGTTCCACCAAAGAAGGAGATAGTGGTATATGCTCCAATGACAGCCAAGCAGGATGCCTTTTACAGAGCTATTGTTGACAAAACCATTGCTAAGGTGTTGGGTCAGGAAAAGGTATGGACTGGTTTATTATTTTAAATTATCATACTACTTCAAATGCAGTATTCTTATAAATCAGTTGAGCTTCTAGTCAACTTGTGCATTTATTAATTTGTAATTTTATTATTTTTTACTCCAAGGTGAACACTGCAGAAGTAAAGATGTCCTCTACTGGGCGTCCTAAACGCAAGGTTCGGAGAGTGGTAGACTATTCTGAAAGCAATGACTCTCCAAATGACCTCGAAAAATACATCGAAAAAATTCAAAAGGAGATGGAAAGTCAGCAGGAGTCAGTGTCCTGGTTTAGTTCTTAAACAAAAATATTTGATTCTTTATATTGTACATTAATATTCTGTCAGATACAAAGTAAAGTTTTTTTTTTTCCTTTCTTTCCACAGTTCTGTTCCACTGGTAGACATTCAGGTGCCTATTGATGCACACATTAACCTGAAGCTACAAAACATACTGATGCTCTTGAAGCGATGCTGCAATCATCCTTATCTTATTGAATATCCTCTCGTCCCTGGAACCGAAGAGTTTAAAGTAATTAAAATTTTAAGTTGATTAATCCATTAATACTCCTGTATTAACCTATCATATCTGATTGGCATGGGAGGCATAAATACTGTTTATTTCTGTGAACAAAATCTTCTCCCACAGATTGATGAGCAGCTGGTGGAGACCTCAGGCAAGTTCTTGATTCTTGACCGAATGCTTCCTGAACTGAAAAAAAGAGGACATAAGGTAAAGTACCGTCTCTGGCTCTTTTCAACCATTTGCATTTTCAGTAATGTCATCTTTCAGTTTGAGATGTATTCATATGCTTCTGATGCTTCGCACAGGTCCTAATTTTCAGCCAGATGACATCTATTTTGGACATCCTGATGGACTACTGTTATCTCCGGGGATATGAGTACAGCCGACTAGATGGGAGCATGAAATACACTGAACGAGAAGATAATGTGAGCAGCATGTTTTGTTCTGTTACTTGCCACTATATTCTCTACTTTTGTAACAAGTGTATTAGCTATATGGAGACATTTATATTATCTAAATCTGTGCAGATGAGGAAGTTTGCATCAGATCCAGAGGTCTTCCTCTTCCTCCTGAGCACACGAGCTGGTGGTCTTGGGATCAACCTTACAGCTGCAGATACGGTCATCATATTTGACAGTGACTGGGTATGTGTGTTTTTTTTTTGCTTTTTTTCCCCCTCACAGTACAGATATTTATGTTGTACATATGTGTAATGACTGTAAAAAGTCAGTCTAAGATTTTTAAATCCTTAGTTTTCTTTTGACTAAAGAACCCACAGGCAGACTTGCAGGCTCAGGATCGATGTCACCGTATTGGACAGACCAAGCCTGTCGTGGTGTACCGTCTTATCACATTAAACACTATCGATGAGAATATCCTTGAAAGGGCATCTGCTAAGAGGACACTAGAGAAGATGGTGATTCATAAAAGTAAGTGTTTATTTTTTTTTTTTTTTTTTTTAATACAGAAATAACAAATTGAAAGGGCCTCAAATTTGAGTTTTGTCATGAACTTTCTTTTTTTTCCCCCTCACAGAGAAGTTTAAAGGGGGGAAAGCTGATCTAAAGCAGTCCAAAAGCTGTATGGATATAAATGAACTGATGGACCTGCTGAAGTCCAAAGATTATGAAAGGTACTGTGTTCAGGTCTCATGTAGCATGACAGAAGCATCTAAACATTTCCTGTTTGTCTTCGGTTCCATTATATTTTAATAGTTTTGCATAGGGGTGCTCCGGTTGATCGGTCATAATCGGACGATAACTGCTTTGGGAAGTTTAATCGGCAGTCTCTATAATGGGCGATTTATAGAAAAGCCGATCAGATGACGCGAAACTCGTTTTTTTTTTTTTTTTTTTTTTACGCGCTGCTAAAATGGCTTCACCAATCCTGGAAGTTCTACATGTGTGAAAAAGACAATACATTATAAATCTGCAACCTGTGTAACAAGCCAATTCCACGAGGCGGGAAGCACCCAAAGCATTTTAACACCACGAACCTCATCAGACATTTGAAGGTTAGTCACGTAAAGGAACATGAGCAGTTTTCAAAGTTGGCTCGCGCTAAGAGAGCGGGAGAGCTCAACAACTCGCTCACCGCCACTCACTCAGCTGTCGGTAATTCCCCCCTATCTCACCTACGCGGTTTCGCTCGGTGGCCATAAGTACAGTTCATCATGATCCACCGCGAGACAAGCATGTGATTGCAGTTCATCATGATCCACCATCTTTCCGTGCGAAAAATTCAACATGTTTAATTTTGTAAACATGTCTTTAAACCTGAAATATATTAAAAAAAAAAATTTGCCGGTCCTCAGATTCCTGCGGACCTTGCAGAACTTCCTGCGACTCGCGTCCTACTTGTCTGTTATTTAATTTCATTTAATACAATTTACAGGAAAGTTGTATTTGTCAAGCTCTAAGCTGTTCCCAGTTACTAACCAAGCACAGGCTGCTGTGTTTTAAGTCGACGTGTTGCACATGTTGCTTGCCAATAAATACAGTTGCATCATGGTGCTTGATAGATTTTGCAAATGCACTTGACAATACTGGTTGTGCAAGAAGTGTTCAAGAACAGCTGACCTTAATCCTTAATGTCTTAAAATATCAACTATTGTTGTTACTTAATCACATTGTTCCGTGTGTTATTTCATTTAAAACTTTGTTTTAGAATGTAGAAAATAAATCCAAACTTCTGTACAAACTTTTTACTGGTACTGTATATTCTTTTATTGGAATACAGAAGTAATGAGTGAGCCAATATATATTTCTTACAATTATCAAAACTAACAAGATTATTGGAAGTAAACATCTGCCTGTGTCATCATGGCAACAGCATAATTGTGTGTCAAATGAGCAATTTCTGTGTTGCAGGGCTGTGAAAAGCACTAAAGGCAAGGTCATCAGTGACAAAGATCTAGAGATTTTGCTCGACCGCAGTGACATGTTGCGTAAGTTATACGACGTATTCCTTTCACGTTATAATGTAATTTATAATGTTATTTTTATTTGTATGACGCATATCTCAACCATATTACGTAAACCATGTTTCAGGTGGAGCCAAAAATAGTGTTAAACAAGAAAAGGACGGAGTGTTCAGGGTGGTTGAGGCAAAGGAAGAGGACGCAGAGATTTGTCTGTCATAAATGGCCAATAATCTACAAAGCACATATGCTAAAAAGTTGATGGCACTATTGAAGCAAACTGTGGTTTCAATCTGCTGTTTATTCAAGTTGTATAGTTTGTTACTACAGTTATTACCCGCCCCTCATCGTTTGCTGTAAATCCATTGTTGTTATATTGATTTTGAACAATTAACTGCAATTGCAGAAGATTGGCTGCTTTTCCCATGATGCTCATTTTCGTAGAATGCAGTGTAATTGCTGAAATTATATAAAATTTTAGTATAAAGTTTCACTTAATGCACCTTAAATCTGTCTGGGTTGTTTCCCTTTTTTTTTTCTTTTTACTTAAGCCAGTTTTTAAACATTTTGTATCCGTCTGCATTTCAATGTTTCCATAGAAGTGTTGTTAACTCAAAAGCACTTGGAACAGGATGTTTTGCTTTGAGTTGAGTTTTCATTTTTGCAAAAT
This sequence comes from Clarias fuscus, assembly GCA_030347435.1. Taxonomy (NCBI): domain Eukaryota; kingdom Metazoa; phylum Chordata; class Actinopteri; order Siluriformes; family Clariidae; genus Clarias; species Clarias fuscus. The sequence goes on along the minus strand of CM059211.1, from coordinate 21,434,833 downwards.
TTAATAAATATAGTGTTTGTACAGAAAAGCCTTTTGGTTTAAGTGGTCATCATGCCTGTTAGTTTATTTTTTTTTTCTTTCTTTAATCCACAATTTAAGGGGGGGGGGGGGAGCCTCAACATTTTGCCAAACTTTCATTTTCTGTACTGCTTTTAATATGCTTCCCAATAAGTATCATTTCTATCTCTTTGCAAATAAGTAAATTCCTTAAGCTTGTTAGAAATGTGTGTATATACACTCACTATGCACTTTAATAGGAATGCTCTACTAATAACAGGTAATGCCTCTGTTTTCAAAGCAGCTTCAATTCGTCATGCCATTGATTTCCTTTTTCTTTTTTAAGTCATGGCTTCATACAGATTTTCAGAAGCACGGTCAATCCTGTAAGTGTCTTATGTGATTTCAGATCGGGGAATGCCACTAAACCCAATGTCATGGTCATGTTTGAGAAGATTTTTGCATTATCCTGGAAAAAGGCCATTGGTAAATTGTGGCCACGAATTGATGGACATTTCTAGTAAGAATACTCAAACAGTGGTCTATGAGTGGTTAGTATTAACAGGTTCAAAGAGGGCAAAGAAGTCATTACCCACACCCCCTGTACCAGCCTTATACACAAAATGTGTACGATAAAAGGTGTCATGCTGATTTAGAGCCTGTTGTTAGATGTGATGATTGTAACAGCAGTCAACCACTTAAGTTTACTCAGTATGAATAAAATGGGAGCACTGCTTTTTATACATAAATATTATAATATAATATATATACATTCAATTTGGGAGTGCCAATTAAACCGGAGTACCGAGAGGAAACCTACCAAGCATGGGGAGAACATGCAAACTCCATACACACACAGACCAAAAGTCTCTCGATCCTGGAAGTGCAAGGCCACAGAGCTAAAAACACCACCTTGCCGACTGCTGCACTTCCACTTGAGAAAGTTTGCACACCATTTTAAGGCTTTTTCGTCTGTTTCAATAATTTTTCTTCATTCTCTAAAGTAGTGAGGATGGTAAAACAGTGTGTGTCAAACTGCTAATGCTAAAATATATATATATATATATATATATATATATATATATATATATATATATATATATACAAATCTGAATGCAATAGAAATATTGCCTGTGATTATTTAAAAATAACACAAATTTTAGTTCCCTTTGAGAGCATGGCATTTCTGCTGGTTGTTTTCTTCTTCCTCAAGTTTCCTCCTTATATGCTCTATCACTGTAAAAAAGCAAACAGATTTTATTTTACTTTAATGCTCTGCTAATTAAAGAAAAAAAACATTCTAATTTTAAATTTCCTAAAATGTTTCTCACTTGATTTAGAACGAGATCTAAATACAATCATTCACCTTGTGTCATACTCACTGTCCATATTTGGTGTGGTCTGACCAGCTGCGTAATTTGTCTCGGATGTTCCGATTTGACGACTGGACGAGATGTCTGTGATGCTCATGGGTACATCTGTCTGTTCCAGTTGTTCAAGTCTCTGTGTGATGCGATCACTGAGACTAAAGTAATCCTTTCTTAAGTCTCCCATTTCATCCAGAAGGAGTTTTCTCTCATGTTCTAGCAGGCTCACAGCCTCTCTCAATCTCTCTCCCTCCTTTTTGCACTCAGCCTCAGCCTGTGCCTTCACATGTTGCAGGCATTGCAGCTCTTCTTGAATCACATGCTTGTCTTTTTTCAATTTCGATATGACTTCCCTTAAAGTCTCACACTCTGATCTCTCAGCTTCTAACTGTTGCATACAAGACTCATGTTCCTCCTGTAGCTGAAGTGTCTTCACTTTATACCCATCATGAATTTCTTGTAATTCTTTTTTCATCGTGTCCAGCTGTTTCTCAGCAGTTTCTCTTTGCATTTTAGAGTCATCGAGCTCTTCATACAATTGTTTAACCAGGATTTGAGCCCCTTGGACACTTTTTTCAATCTGCTTCTTTTCCAGCTCTTTAGTTTGAAGTGCTTGGGTGAGCTGTTGGGTCTCTACTTGAGTATTATTGAATTGATCTTTCAGGATCCCATAATCAGCTCTCATAGAGGATCTTTCATCTTTAAGTCTCTGTATAGCATTAACAAGTTTACTGTGTTGTTCCTCCACCGTCTTCATCGTCTTCCTGAATTCGGAGAGCTCTCGTTTTGCAGCGTCCCTCTGGTCCTCCAGAAGAGTCCGATTCATTACCAACTCTTCACTCATCTGCTGTGTTTTCTTTAATTCTTTTTGGAATCTCTTTCCTCTCCGTACGTTCTTCTGCTAGAAGTTTCTTAATGCTGTCTGCACGTCTTCTAAGGCGCTCATATTTCTCCAGAATTGCCCTGAGCTGCCTGAGGACGTGTTCATTTTTGCTTTTGGCCATGGAAAGTTGCTCTTTCATGCCCTCAAAGGCATGATTACATTTCTTGGTAACCTCGACATTCCTTTGTTCTTCACATTTCAACCTTTCAGTCATGAACTGCATCTCCACTTCCCTTAACTTTGAAATTTCTACCAGCTCGTGGTGTTTCAGCACCAGTAACCGAACGATCTGTTGATTTTCCGTCTCTTTTTGTTGCAGCTTTTCTTTCAAAGCTTCCATAAACTCACTTGAAGAAACTGACTCCGTGTTATTTACATCTGACTGATCAGAGCAATTCTTTGAGAGATGGGAGTTTCTTTTGTCCTTACAGTCCACCTGAAAGTTTTCCAGTTCCGTATTGTCCGTTTTTGCATGAGGTGAGACTGCTGTCAGGACCTTAAACCCCAACGTATGAAGTCCAGCATCTTCCTCTCTTACTTCTGTTCTGGATAAAATAGCTTGCATCAATTCCAATGTCTGCTTATCCAAACCACAATACATATTACTTTGGTTTTTGAGAGAAGCCCATGATCCTTTTGTGAACTTCGCATAAAAATTACTAATATCATATGCTGAGTATTCACAAGGAAAATCTTGTCCCAGAACGTTCGATCTTAAAAATCCGTGTTGAAACTTTACCAGGCCGTCAGAAAGCATTGCTTGTCTTCGAAGGACATCACTTTGTGAAGAATCAGATGAACTTGCAGCCATAATTACAGGAACATTAAAAATCCCCTTAAACATAAAGAGCACATTAGTTTATAAAAATTATTTATTTCACTACTGAAAGAAAATGAGGCTTGATCCTAGGTCACTAACTAAAAATGCTTGGTTCTTTACTTAATCTTTAACTCTCAACATTGTTTTAATGCAAAAAAATAAATATCCAAAAGGTATTTTTCTTTTCAGCTCTTACCTTATCAGGTCGTGCAGTTGTTCCTGCAGCCTAAACCAGACTGTGAAAACAGACTATGGAGCCACTTGAGCCCTATTGTTCAAACTGTTTAAAATGTCCGTCCCCATAGAAACATGAAACATGGCCATAGCTATGCAATAAAAGAGCTGAAAAGGATTATTGTTCATTCATCAACGGCCTTCTAGTCAGACCCAAGCATCTTTAACCGAAACCCTAACAGCTGCAGACATCACTTTTGCACACTCAAACATCAGTACACTGATCAGGATACTTCTTTAAAAATAAAACAGATAAGATGAATGCGAGAGACAAGAGAGAGCTGTGCATAGTGAAAAACACAGGAAAGCTATTTAAATATTTTTAATCACATAAAAAATAAATTACAACATCTCCTTAGAAGGCAGACGAAGCAAGTTATCCCACACATTGCAGTGCAGGCTTGTGTGTGACATGACAAGTACTGTGACAGTAGATAAGCAGATGAATTCACATTCAAATTACCCTATTATAAACTAAGACCCAAACCATTTTCTAGAAATATAATAAACATTATATTTATACATTCATGTACATGCTGGGTATTATGATACATTTCTCTTCTACATTTCTGCATGGCTTTACAATGTGAAGAAGTGCCTTGAGTGAATAGGTCAGTTTTTAAACAAGAAAAGATTCTGTAGTGTGCAGACATTGTACTGCTGCAATATTCCTGAACTCAACAACATTTAAATGTCAACAACAATTAAGTTGTGTGTTTTGAATATAAAGTCAAAACGCACAAAATAACGAATCTAAAAAGAGACAGACATTACACTGAACTTGTAAAACTGACAAAATAAAAATGTCGGATTCATTTTTTTATAACTACTTCTGAAAGAAAAAGAAACAAAACCCACAGGAGGTATGCATATTATTGACGAATCTTCAGTCACTCACTAAACGTGTGCACATGTCTAGTCTGGATTGTAAACTTTGGTTTTAATTCTGCAACCTAAGGGTACAAGAGTCCATAATAAAACTGTGCAAAAACATTCTGTACACACTGAACATGAGAGACATGAGACAGAGCGAGGCTTCAGTTGGTTTTTAACTTTGCAGTTTGCTTCACTTGTTCAGTCAGACTGGCTCTTATAGAGTTAACTACAGTCTGGCGCATATTTTCCTCCATGTATTGCTCGGTCATTGGCTTCAGCACCTGAAGAAAAGTAAAGACAACAAGAGAAAGTTGCCAAGAGGAATATTATGAATATGTGAGAACACAAAAATAGAGGTAGAAACATTTACAGTAAATCGTGGAAGGGAGATCTTCAGTTTAGGAGGTGTTTGACATTTTTGACTTTGGCACAAACATCTGTGCATCAGAAGTACAAGTAGAACTTGTAAGTAGTTGCCAGTGGTGTTGATTTGACATCAGAATGAATTCAAAACTATCATCTGTTCGACTGCAGGTTATGAAATCCTACAAAAATCTACCTACTTACAACCCTTTTACTGTTGTGACATCTTATTGAGTATTGGATGACAGCATGGACAACCCAATAAAATAATACCTAGTGATGAAGGCATAAAATGTGTAGGTGGACCATTATAATAACGACAATGTATAAGGACATAATGGAGTTTTATTCCATGTCTAGTCAGTCTTCTAGAGTATACAAGCCTATTAACATCAGGCCAATGTGGATGCAGCACTTCATCCTGCAAGCAGGAACACCACCTGCTGGTTAACTGAAGGCCAATATTAACTGATTAAAAAGGTAGAATCTGGTGTAGATTCTGTTTGGTTGGAATGACAACTGTATAAATAATGATGGGACAAGGTGGTATGTGAAAACCGGGAAAAGGAAAAGTCAGGACTGAGAAGGGTCATGAAGTGTGCAGCTTTCAGCTTTAATGCAGTAATGCTAAAATAAACCAGGACTCCTTGACCCAGAGAAGGGACAGCCTCTTGGAGGACATGATCCAAGTAGTTTCATGGCTGGGTCATTTAAACGTAAACCATGTAATAACATCTGGTCCTCAAATCTAAAGTGATTACACTTAACATTTAACCCTCAAGAATATACAGTACTTCCTTATTTATGATATACATTTATATTTGCCTAATAACTGGCTAACAACTACTCTATAGTTTAGTCAATATCAAATGAATAATGTTCTCAGTATCTAAGGAATGTACTGATAGCTTTTCAGTACATAAAATTCTATATGCATCAAAAGTAATGATCATTTTGCTCTTAATAATTTTCTGAAACAAAGTTCCTGAATTCAAATGGCGAAAGTAGCCAAGAATTACCTTACACATAAAAATAAATATAATGATGTTGACTTGAAAGAAAAAAAAAAGAAAAAGAAAAATGGATAAATCTCCACCCACCTGCTCCCACAAGGCTTCTGCTGTAAGGTCTATAGCCACGCCCACTTCTCGATATTCACCCGAATATCTCACATACGCCCATGCACACAGTGACATCAAAGACACCCCCATCACAAGGTTGGCCAGGGCAGCAATCAGTGATAAGCCAATGAACCCTGTTACAGTGGAGATTATGTACATGGCGAACATGACCGCAAACAAAGTTGCAGGTGTTCTTGCTGCATAGAAGATGTTCTTGCTTTCGTTGTGCTTGATGAAATTAGCATAAACTTCATCAAGTTCTGATTCCAGCTGTTCCTGGTATCGTTGACTAAACTCAACTCCTCCCATTTTCTTAACTGCACGAAACTTCTGGACAGAGGTTTGCTTCAGCTCATCGTGATAGCGCTGGAGGTCAATTGGTGCCATGTATGGTTTGTCTCCACCACATATCTACACATTGAGAAAGGTAGGACGAAAGTGTCAAGAAGAAATAACTATAAAGTACTCGATTCCAATTTTTTTTAAATGGTCACGGACAGCCCACCTCAGATAAACTGTTTGTACAGTTATACACTACATTACCATATACACAACATATCCTTATTACCTACTGTATATAAAATCACTCTCACCTCTGTATACATGGACCCATACCTTTTTAAAATTTAGTACATTGTTATTTACTGTAAATAGGCCACTTATGCACTTCTGGTTCTGCATTTCATTAACATGTATTTGCACAATGACAATAAAGTTGAATCTAATCTAATCTAAACATGCAGTGTGGTTCAGCATTTGAGATGGAGTTATCCAGGCCACATTAAAACCTATTTTAGTACAATGGCCTCAAACTATTTTAAGTTATCTAGGTTACCTATTCACATCACATCCAAGCTTAGTTAGAGAAATCACATTATTACTCATTTTTGGACTATATTTATTTATACACACGTGGACAAAATTGTTGGTACCCTTCGGTCAATGAAAGAAAAACTCATAATGGTCACAGAAATAACTTTAATCTGACAAAGTAATAATAAATAAGAATTCTATGAATGTTAACCAATGAAAGTCAGACATTGCTTTTCAACCATGCTTCAACGGAATTATTTTAAAAAATAAACTCATGGAACAGGCCTGGACAAAAAATATGGTACCCCTAGAAAATACTGAAAATAATGTGACCAAAGGGACATGTTAATTCAAGGTGTGTCCACTAATTAGCATCACAGGTGTCTACAATCTTGTAATCAGTCAGTGGGCCTATATATAGGGCTCCAGGTAGTCACTGTGTGGTTTGGTGACATGGTGTGTAACACACTCAACATGGACCAGAGAAAGCGAAGGAAAGAGTTGTCTCAGGAGATTCGAAAGAAAATTATAGACAAGCATGTTAAAGGTAAAGGCTATAAGACCATTTCCAAGCAGCTAGATGTTCCTGTGACTACAGTTGCACATATTATTCAGAAATTTAAGATCCATGGGATTGTAGCCAACCTCCCTGGACGTGGCCGCAGGAGGAAAATTGATGACAAATCAAAGAGAGGGATAATCCGAATGGTAACAAAAGAGCCCAGAAAGACTTCTAAAGAGATCCAAGGTGAACTTCATGCTCAAGGAACATCAGTGTCAGATCGCACCATCCGTCGTTGTTTGAGCCAAAGTGGACTACATTGGAGACGACCAAGGAGGACACCATTGTTGAAAACAAATCATAAAAAAGCCAGACTGGAATATGCCAAACTACATGTTGACAAGCCACAAAGCTTCTGGGAGAATGTCCTATGGACAGATGAGACAAAAATGGAACTTTTTGCCAAGGCAAATCAGTTCTATGTTCACAGACGGAAAAATTAAGCATATCAAGAAAAGAAAACTGTCCCTACTGTGAAACATGGAGGAGGCTCTGTTATGTTCTGGGGCTGCTTTGCTGCATCTGGCACAGGGTGTGTTGAATCTGTGCAGGGTACAAGGAAATCTCAAGACTATCAAGGGATTCTAGAGAGAAATGTGCTGGCCAGTGTCAGAAAGCTGGGTCTCAGTCGCAGGTCATGGGTCTTGCAACAGGACAATGACCCAAAACACACAGCTAAAAACACCCAAGAATGGCTAAGAGGAAAACATTGCACTATTCTAAAGTGGCCTTCTATGAGCCCTGACCTCAATCCTATTGAGCATCTTTGGAAGGAGCTGAAACATGCTGTCTGGAAAAGGCACCCTTCAAACCGGAAACAACTGGAGCAGCTTCCTCATGAGGAGTGGGCCAAGATACCTGCACAGAGGTGCAGAAGTCTCATTGACAGTTACAGGAATCATTTGATTGCAGTGATTGCCTCAAAAGGTTGTGCAACAAACTATTAAGTTAGGGGTACCATCATTTTTGTCCAGGCCTGTTCCATGAGTTTATTTTTTTAAATAATTCCGTTGAAGCATGGTTGAAAAGCAATGTCTGACTTTCATTGGTTAACATTCATAGAATTCTTATTTATTATTACTTTGTCAGATTAAAGTTATTTCTGTGACCATTGTGAGTTTTTCTTTCATTGACCAAAGGGCACCAACAATTTTGTCCACGTGTGTATCTTTATTTGAGTTACTTGAAATGGATTGATGAATGGTTGGTTCGGTCTACTTGCCACCCGGCACATCAGATATACATCCACCATTTCTGTGGCAATTATTTACAGGGTCAGGTTGCCAGCTCGATGCCCGATTGTATTTGAGCAATTGGGGTGAAGGACCTTGTTTAAGGGTCCAACAGTGGCAACCCAGGGCTCAAACCAGGTACCTCCTGCTCCGTAATTCAACATCTTAACCACCGAGCCACCTCTGCCAGTGTCATAATCTTTTGTTTGCTATATATAATTTAATATAAATAAATGAATAAATATCCAGACAGAGATAGAGTACTTTTTTCCTAAAAGGTAACTACCTGCTCCATAGTCCGGCTGTAAGTGTCCTTCGCCCCAGCCACAGCTGTCAAGTTGTTGGCTTCAGCAGTTGCCTTGAGGATAAATGCACAGTGAGTAAATAATAATAAAAAAAATAGTTTACAGTCTTTCTAATAAAGTATGTTCCCATGGCAGCCATCTTGGCAGAACTCCCATGAAGTGAGATTTTAGTCATACAACACCCAGTTCCTATCTACCTGAATAAGAATTTAGCAATATACAAAAAATGGATCACCAATATATCATTTTTCTGTCACTGATTTAAAAAATGCAAAAAGTGCACTTTGACTTAAATAACAAAGGAAAATGTCTGTTTTCCACCTTTTGTTTAAATAATTGAGCTATGCACTCTACATTCATGTCACTTCAGGACTCTAGCATATATAACATCCTAACCAACACAGCGATTGGATCTTTTACTACAGAGGAAAGTACATACCTGCAACATGGACTTGGGATGAGGGAGCTCCTCACCTTGGTAGATTTTGATGTATGCCTAAATACAAACACAGCACAAATCAGATGTTAAGCTTGATTGGAAGTGCATTTCTAAAATGAATCATTAATATTGAATATTTTCTACAAGTGAGAACTTTAGATGAGTTCTCAACAAATCATTTATGTAACTCCACTCCTAATAATTCCTAATAAGATGCTAATAATTCAATCAGGAAACGTTTAATTTACAGTTATAGCAAAATAATCAATAGGCTACAGGTATTAAACACTAATAAAACCCGTTATATGAACTTTCCAAACCAATGCTTTCAACAGTCGCAATGAAAAGACCGCTTCAGTGAATTAACATATGCCACTAATCCAAGCAAGCAAGACACAGTAAACAATACAACAGTCACAGCCATCAAAACAGCTGAAGTTTATCACAATCAGTAATCCACACTGTGTACATCAATTTCCTCATTGATCGTTCAAACCCCCATTTTTCCTGTCTGTATGCAGATGTTTTTTAGTTTTAGTTTCTGCTCTAGTGGTAGTTTAGTTTCAAAAGTTAGTATTCCTTACATAAAGACTTAAGATCTCGATCTCCATAACTGCACTTTCTAATGTTGGCCAACGGTGATTTAGAAGAGTGACTGGCTTCACAGTTTTTTGGTGGTATAACAACAGCCTCACCTGATGGGTGACATGGTTCTAACAAATCAGAGTTTGACAACACTATGAAGATGGTCTTAACTGATTGGTTACATCGTTTTTTTTAAGAATGGGAAGCCAACTCGGTCTGGCCTCCCTTCGGACATGACGGTAAAAGTGCAATACCATGTTTCACCACACATTCACCACATAACGTTAAACTGGGGCTTTTCCTTTATTAAAATTGGTGCTTATGAATTGTGCTGTCTTATTGAAATATGCTATCTTGCATGCACCAACATATAATGTTAAACAATTAAGTCCAACAGCTGTGATGAAAATATGGTTTGTAAAACATTCAACATGGCATCATCAGAACCATAAACAGCAGTATAAATTGAGTGTTATTCTTTAAACTGCTGCTGCAGCAATCCTTCGCATAAAGCCTACTTTGGTCTAGTAAGACATGGATCCTATACCAACAACAGTCTGTGCAATGCAGAAGAAAACACGAAAAACTGGGACACCAAGTCAATGGCACTGTCCAAGAACATTCACAGACCCTTATAGTCCCTTACTTGTAATGCAATCAGCTTACTTGCAAGTTGGGATAAGGAACACAAAGAAGACATAGAACATCTTATACACAGTAACTGAAGTTTAGGATCAACCTCAGGACAGTAAAGCTGCTTCCATAAAGAACTTTTGGATTTCACGCTAAGAGACTATATCTCAAATGCAGATTTTTGTTTTAGTACAAGATATTGTTTGTAATGGTAATACAATGCAATTTGTGTTTATAATTTAAGTTTATAAAATAAGTCTAACCTTGAAATACTCCAGTAGGTCCCTGCATGTCACCTTGGCACCATTAATCTCTTTCTCCACCAGGTTCTCAGGGTCCAGCAGTAAGGGTACCAGTTTCAGCAGCTCGTTCTTAAAATCACCATCAATATCTGCAGATGAGTTGCAAGATTAAAATACAATATTTTGGGTGTATGCATTTTTTCTTTTAGTAAGGAAGAATAGTCTAACCTTTAAGTCTGCCATCAAAGTTGGGGTTCGTTGCAACCTTCAGGCCTGGGTGAGGCAGCAGAAAACAGTCAATGTTTGAGAAACATGAGTGGATATGCTTCCTCACATTCTGTAGCTCTTCATGCTGGTTTTGCTTCACCTAAACGATTAACACAAACACCTTTTCACTTGTTTTCTTGTGCATTCAGAAGTTGTAAAATTTGTTCTTCATAACTAACCTGCAGTCGCCGTTCCAAGAAGCGATTCCCTCCATCTAGTCCATACTCATGTTCATAAGGGTAACACCAGTCCCTAATCAGGAACAGCAGTTTCTGAAACAAGACAACCATTAACCATGATATGAACATAATCAATCCATCATCAAACATCTCAAATGAACAGACTGTAATTTGCTGACCAAGAATGTACAACCAACAATGTACAAATCAAAGTATTTATTACCTGAAATGGCTTTTCATAGACCTCCTCCATTGCCAAGCGACCATATTCTGTAAAAAGCTATTTATAAAAAGGGATATATATAAAATATTAGCTGAAGTACCAGTCATTGAAAAAGAGGGGAAAAGAGTTGGTGCAAATAGATAAATGGTTAAAGCTAAAAATAAATTAAAGCTGATCAAATAAATCAGTGATATTATTTAAGGTTGAAGTCCACGTATATGTCTGCCTGCCTTTCTATATGGCAGAACCCTTTGCCTAACCTATTCATACAAAGAAAGCCAATCTTACAAAATTGTACATCTTACACCTTGTTATACCTTGTTATGAAGTAAGCCGAATACACTCTCTGTTCCTGAGATTGGTGACTGAGACAGTTTAAGGTCCAGTGTATGAATTGTAAAGATATAATTGAAAGAGCAAGTTCTAAGCAATGTACAAACAAAACCCTTCTTTCACTTATATAGACATTTTCAGGCAACAATGTCACCCACAGGATCATTTCTAAATGTCAGATCCATATAAAAGTGAAATGGTTTTAACTGCCCACTTAGCATTGAAAGTTTAAATACAATTTAAGACTAATGTGAAATTTTTAACAGCATTGTAGCCGACATGCTCACATTCTCAGTCATCTAGGTAAAACTGACTGAAAGTACCATCAAAGAAATAAATATCGTCTTATATTAATACCAAAAATCATTAATGCTCTTAGGGGTAAATTAGCAAATCCCCACAGCTCTCTCACTCATGATCTATACAGCTTTATCCTGTATACAGGGTCACAGCGGGCCTGGAGCCTGTCCCAGGAGGCTTAGAGCACGAGGCAGGGTGCACCCAGGACAGGATGCCAATCCATCACAGGGCATACTCATTCACACACTACAGGCAATTTGAGAATTTCAATTAGCTTAATCTGCATGTCTTTGGACTGTGGGAGAAAACCAGAATACCCGAGGAAACCCACCAAACACAGGGAGAACATGTAAACTCCATGCACACAGAGACGAGAATCGAGCCTGTCCGAGGATCGAACCCTGACCCTGAAGACGACAGTGCTAACCACTACACCACTGTGCCGCCAAATCCGCACAGCTACACTTTCAGTGTCTTTCACTTGAAGAGGAATGGAATGTTTTAATTACAATTTTCTCCTTTAAAAATTTTTTTTTTTAATTTTATAATTTTTTTTACATTTGAGGTTAACCCAAAATGTGCAATTATCCACAAACATTTATAAATGTTGTAACTTAACTCTGGTTGAGACAAGCACAAGTGAAATATGATCACAAGAAAATGTGTGTACAGTCGTGGGCAAAAGTTTTGAGAATGACACAAATATTAGTTTTCACAAAGTTGCTGCTTTTAGATCTTTGTTTCAGTTGTTTCTGTGATGTACTGAAATATAATTACAAGCACTTCATACGTTTCAAAGGCTTTTATCGACAATTACATGACATTTATGCAAAAAGTCAGTATTTGCAGTGTTGGCCCTTCTTTTTCAGGACCTCTGCAATTCGACTAGGCATGCTCTCAATCAACTTCAGGGCCAAATCTTGACTGATAGCAACCCATTCTTTCATAATCACTTCTTGGAGTTTGTCAGAATTAGTGGGTTTTTGTTTGTCCACCCGCCTCTTGAGGATTGATCACAAGTTCTCAATGGGATTAAGATCTGGGGAGTTTCCAGGCCATGGACACAAAATGTCAACGTTTTGGTCTCCGAGCCACTTAGTTCTCACTTTTGCCTTATGGCACGGTGCTCCATCGTGCTGGAAAATGCATTGTTCTTCACCAAACTGTTTTGGATTGTTGGAAGAAGTTGCTGTTGGAGGGTGTTTTAGGTACCATTCTTTATTCATGGCTGTGCAAAACTGTGAGTGAGCCCATTCCCTTGGATGAGAAGCAACTGCCACACATGAATGGTCTCAGGATGCTTTACTGTTGGCATGACACAGGACTGATGGTAGCGCTCACCTTTTCTTCTCCAGACAAGCCTTTTTCCCAGATGCCCCAAACAATCGGAAAGAGGCTTCATCCGAGAATATGCCTTTGCCCCAGGCCTCAGCAGTCCATTCGCCATACTTTTTGCAGAAGATCAATCTGTCCCTGATGATTTTTTTGGAGAGAAGTGGCTTCTTTGCTGCCCTTCTTGACACCAGGCCATCTTCCAAAAGTCTTCGCCTCACTGTGCGTGCAGATGCACTCACACCTGCCTGCTGCCATTCCTGAGCAAGCTCTGCACCGGTGGCACTCTGATCCCGCAGCTGAATCCTCTTTAGGAGATGATCCTGGCACTTGCTGGACTTTCTTGGACGCCCTGAAGCCTTCCTAACAAGAATTGAACCTCTTTCCTTGAAGTTCTTGTTCTTGTAAATTGTTGATTTAGGTGCAATTTTAGTAGCCACAATATCCTTGCCTGTGAAGCCATTTTTATGCAACGCAATGATGGCTGCACGCGTTTCTTTGCAGGTCACCATGGTTAACAATGAAGGAACAATGATTTCAAGCATCACCCTCCTTTTAACATGGACATTCTAACCCAATCAGCCTGACATAATGATCTCCAGCCTTGTGCTCGTCAACATTCTCACCTGAGTTAACAAGATGATTACTGAAATGATCTCAGCAGGCCCTTTAATGACAGCAATGAAATGCAGTGGAAAGTTTTTTTTCGGGATCAAGTTAATTTTCATGGCAAAGAAGGACTATGCAATTCATCTGATCACTCTTCATAACATTCTGGAGTATATGCAAATTGCTATTATAAAAACTTAAGCAGCAACTTTTCCAATTTCCAATATTTATGTAATTCTCAAAACTTTTGGCCACTACTGTATATAAGAGAACATGTTAAAATCTGACCATGGGTTTTCCCAGGTCACTACACACACACGCATGTGTGCACGCATACACACAGCCACACACCTGGAGATGCTGTAGGTCATCTTCTTGAATATTTTGCGAGAGATTATAAACCTAGAGCAAACAAAGGGAACACATTGCAAACATATTAACAAGCACACACCCAGTAACCATACAGACTTGCAAACATGCCAGAAAACATATGTTAGATGATCCTTTTACTGTCAATCATAAACACACCTGTATGGAACTGGTCATAGTGCTGAGGGCAAAAACCGTAGCACAGTCTTTAATAGTGGATTGACTATCAAAAGCTCCCTGAGTATCAACCAACAAGACAGCAACCTGAAAAAAAAAAAGTTGTTGTTTGGATTGGACACTATTTGAGGACAAACAAGTTGTGATCTGAACAGATGAGTAATGAAGGAACACCTTACCTTATTGCCATCAATTTTTTCCACCACAAACACTTCACTCCAGGCCTGGATTCCTGTTGTCTCTCGCTCACAACCACCCCTCCAGGAGAAACCTGTTAATGGCTCATCATCTCCTCCCATCCATGACTCAGATGACTACAGAATATGTCAAAAACAAGACCCTGCATGCTTATAACTGCTTTTTTATATTGAAGAACATTAACAGGATAGGCTGGTTTTGCATTGCAAAAAAAACACTCATGGCATACCAGCTAAAATGAGGGCCCTACTTACTGACAGCATGCAGATTATTTAAGGGGCATGTTAACAATATGCTGGAGTTAGAATCGCTAACCTGGCTGTGCATATAGCGAAGCATGAAGTCCAGCAGGAAGGATTTGCCCTTGCGAAAAGCACCAGCCACAGACAACACAACCACATTCAGGTCTTTGATGTGATCTTGCATTAGGATCTTCTCTAATGCCACTGCATCTAATTCAAACTTATGGTCCTCCCCATTTGCAACGACTATCTGTATCGGCCGTGCTCCTTCTGGTACCAACTCTTCCTCCTCAGGTTTGAGATCTTCCTCCACAGCACACGGAGCATCTCCATTTGTGTTTGGGCTGAAGTCATCCGCCCAAACTGTGTAAACAACAATATATACAAAAAGCTCTGTTGGCGTAAATATGGCTGAAAACCAGCGCTTCAGGGTTATCAAGAGAAACTTTGTTTATTGAAACTGTAGTCAAGTGTAGTCAGTCTGTAGTCCTGTGCAGATTCATACTGTATTGCACATCATCATTGCCACTGCATATACACAGTATAACAATATAAAAGACTGTCTTAAACCTATTGCTGTTAATGTAACAGCAAGGCACAGGGCCATACATGCCACAGAGAGTTTATTTATAGAAGATAGAATTCTAATGAGACCAAGTTCTTATTAATAACTATGGAGTCCTTTACTTGCTTCCAGGGGATCAAAAGCATCTGCTCAGCACTGAGGAGGTCATGACAGCCTGACAGGGATAAAATGGTTGTTTATATTTGATTAAGCCGGCGCTCCACGGTGGTGTTGTGGTTAGCACTGTCGCCTTGCACCCCCAGGGTCCGGGTTCGGTTAATTAAGGTTAGGTTCATTGGCGTTCCCAAATTGTCCGTAGTGTGTGAATGAGTGAGCGTATGTGTGTGTCTGCGCCCTGCGATGGATTGGCCACAATACCCTGCCATGTGCCCCATGTGCCCCAAGTCTCCTGGGACCCTGAATACAGGATTAAGCGATATAGATGATGAGTGAGTGAATAAGCCTGCGCTCCTTTAGATTAAAAACAAAAACAAAAAAAAGCTACCCCTAACAAACCATATTCCTGTTCTTACAACTCCCTTTATGAAACTACTGAACATCATGGCCTGGTCCATAATAGCAGTACACTAACAGACTACCTGCATGTCTAAGAAATACAACCAATTAGTAACTAAGCATATAGAGACAACGAGTGCATTTACATGAATAAAATAATGATGACTAAACAATATCTGCCAAGGACTCTTTTATATGTGCTTTTATTTTCTCAATTTGTTGGTTCAACTGGGTCCTTGTGGTATTTAGTAAAAACAAAAGTAGCGAGGGCATCCTTCTGACGGCCCATTCTCCAACAACATTTACCATACGTAAAGTTCCAGAAAGCAATGAGACAGTTATAGCACAAACTCTGGGACATGTTAAACAGATAAGTCTGGTCCAATAATTCCAGTAGACAAGTAGCACTCTGAGGGCTTAGATTTTATTTAACTGTACTGTGTTCACCAGGTAAAATTCCAGCAGCATCACCGAAACCTTTACCACAATAGGGGGAAAACAGTGACATAAAAAAAAATTAAAAAAAAAAAAAAATCTCATCAGAAGAATATGAAAAGGAAAAAGCAAAGCCAACGTCACCAAATGCACATTTTACAGAAATCTACAAATCACTGCGTTATCGAACCGATTATCCAACATGGTTCTTTAGAATGCATTTCCATTCATCCAACAACAAAAAAAGATTTATTGGCCATGAAGTGTCTGAAATCTCAGTTTCCTGGCTGTTTTTAATTTGTATTTGCTTATTTATTTATAAAACTGTTGTTCAAAACATATTGCACTCGCAATCATGTGGTTATATGCAAAAGATTTCCTGTTGCACTTGGCCTACAGCATTGTGCTTACAGCAATACTGGAGCCACTATCAACATGTAATCAAGTGACACTGCTGGTAATATAAGTAATAATTATTTACAATTAAAACTAACCAATACGTTAATTGCCTTAAATGGCAACAGCTCAAAATCAATACTGAATGCCAATGAATAAAATAAGTATACACAGCTCTAGGCTAACATTTCATGAAAAAAACTAAACATTATAAACCTATAGCCTTATAACTTTAACTAGCAAAATATTACTTAGGTTTGCACTTCTTTTGTCTTTCGGCTATTCTCTTTCAGGGGTTGCCAGAGCGAATCATTTGTCTCCATCAAACTCTATCCTCTGCATCCTCATCTGACACAAACTAACTTCATGTTCTCCCTTCACTGCATCCATAAATCTCCTCTTTGGGTTTGCACTATGATTCAAATTTACACATAATACATTTCCCTGTCTAGCTGTCTTCAAGTACTGTATGTACAAGATAAAAGGTGAATCATTCTTCCTCACTCCACAATTGTACAATTATGTCATTTGACACCTGTCAATAAAATAGAGGTTTGGGGAGGTGGGGTAATTCACATATTGCCACACAAACTTCAAAATCGATATAAATAAATAAATATTACGTTTATAATACAGATTAACCGGCTGATTGGCCAGTGACCAGATTTGACGACCGGTTTTCAGTTTCATTGGGCAAGGCCAGTCAGTGATCACCCAATCAGCCTTGAATATAAACGATTCTGTACAGAGAGCAGAAACTTCAAAGTGCCGCAAAAGAAATGCATTTTTATGACATTACATTATCAAAAATTGCATTAAAATCCTCTACTTTTTTTATCTACTTTTTCTCCAAACTCTGAATTAACCTCAAACCAACTCATTACAGGTGCAGTGGTAAAGTGCTCGCCCTATCGTCCGGAGATCACTAGTTCGATTCCCGGGTAATGTTGTAACCTCTCGCAGCCGGAGGTCTGCGTCTGTGAGCTCACGCAAGCGAAAGGAGCGGATAGCTTTCTCCTCCAAGTGTGTTATGCCGCCCCAATGGTGAGTGAGCTAGCAGTTCGAAAAGAGACGAACGGCTGGCGTGGTTAGGAAGAAACTCTCGGCTAAGAGGTAGTAGTAGCCTTAATGTGGGAGCCCCCTAGTGACGGTGAGGAATTGGACACGACTAAATTAGGGAGAAAATCTGGGAAAGATACAAACCAATTTTTTTTAATAAATAAATAAAAACACTCATTACACACGCTTACAAAAGTCTCAAAAGACCGTAAGCACAAATTAGTCAGAAATCACGTGTGACAGAAGCCCTGCATAGACATGTTAATGCTGCATTTTTATATATGAAATAACATGAATTATATGCCAAGTTTGTTTAGAAATAATAATTATGGAGGATAACAGAGATATGAGCCGCTGCTAAGTTAAATCCTAAACACTTGCATTTGAAGTTATTTCGTATTCTTTAAAATGTTGCACTTAGTTTTTAAGTGAGAAAACTGATGTTATAAGGAACGGGCAACATTTTATTCGTTATATATATATAATATTGAATCTCTAATCTAATCGGCACCTAGATATCATGATAATACCATATTGGGAGGTGACTGACGAGTCTCATCTTTACAGTTACATTCGTCGTTCCCCTGATAAAAAGCTAGTTTGGTCTGATATTAACAGTTGCTAAAACACACTCGAAAAGTTTACAATGTAGCATTCGCAGCAGTAATTTAGAAACTATTATAATATTAAATTAAGAGCAAATTCCAGATCGTGATTTTGTTAAGATGCCTTAATATCAGTAATCGCGTTGCTCTGCAGTTAAAGCCATGCTGATGCGGAGGATAATGTAGCGCTCTTGGGATGTTTACGGTGTCGCTCTGCTGCTCCACTTTCTATTCCCGGCTCGCGGAGCCTCGCGCTAAACCCTGCGCTTTAGCCGCCATAAACTTGCACCATCTCCACCTCTACATTTGGCCTTTTCCCCCTCCTTCAGAGGACACAAATATCAAAACACAAAGCAAACACTGGCTCAGAGCCGAGCGTCTCCCTTAATCCGCATTCTGTCTGGATTCGAGGGTCAGAGCGAAGCCAAGGACGAGGCAAAGAAACCGTCCCTGTAGTAACCCGAGCCGGGGAAACTTCAGAAACCCTCACACACGCTGTGCTACCAGGAGGATCAACATCATGTTAAAACCATTTCAACCACTCACAATAACGTCACCAAAGCTCCATTTTAATTATTAAAAACAGCACTTGTGAGTGAGGAGAAAGCACGGATGCCACTGGGCCATGTTATTGCGCGCGCGCGCGCGCACACACACACACACACACACACACAGAGAGAAACAGAGTGTAAGTTGCAGTGTCAGTTTGCCTCACACGAGTCACATTTGATATTCTCGGACTGTTGCGAAACTATCTTAACTCTTAACACACTAAACTAAACACAACTTAAAGTAAAGACATTGCTTTTTTAAAACAAACATACATATTGTTGAATCCTCGATATCACACATACAGTAAGAACAACGAATTACTTATATCTTGCCACAAACTTGTGTATGGATGGTAAATCCACATGATCCTTTAGAGAGCTGGTGAAGTTCCTCCCGGGATACAAAGCTTTATATTACACGCAAGTAACTTTCGGTTTACAAACACAAAATACCGCCGCAGTGACACATGAGCTGTAGACACTTTTAGGTGTGTGTGTGTCAAAATACGACAGTACGAGTGGACCGCTAAAAACTTCAATTAACTTAACTCTAACACACAGACCGACAGCGTTCTACTTCTATCACCAAAAACTATATATAAATATAACGGATACGGTACCAGACTACACACTCCAACCTATTTTATTCCGTTCTCTTATTACCTTCGTCCATATTGTTACTTATATGATTTGTCCCAAATAATTCCTGATTTCTCTGTCCCCTGCGCTCCGCCATCTTGCTCAGTTAAAATATCCAGGCAGCGTGACGTCCGTAGCTCGTTTCCCTCTTTGAACTTGATCTCGCTTAGCCACGCCCCCAAAGACAAGCACACGAACCGCGATGCGGGGCGTGACCAGTAAGAGGCGTGGTCTAAAAAAAGAGTTTTCATTGGCTATTCTCTGTCATGTCTGCTGACTTGCTGTTCGAGTCACATTTCACAAGTCACATAAAATAAAATCAGATTTTATTGAAATATGAAGTATATATATATATATATATATATATATATATAGTTTGTTTGTTTGTTTTTAAACAACTTGCTAACTGTTAAATTGTTTTTACTGTATACCATAAATTTAGGTATATGAGACATTTTTGATTATTTAAAAAAATAAAGAAAAAAATTATGCTCCTGGTAGGCCCCCCACAACTCTGCATACAGAATAAAGCGATTTAGATTATATGTGAGTGAAAGTGATCTTCAGATATTTGCATGCCTGCCATCGTGGTAATTTCCAATCAAAGGTTATTCACTTGGACTGTCGATATTTGATAAGATAATTGCTTATCAACCCAATGCAATGGTAAAAACTGCATGAACCAGTCGACGACACGCTAGTTGTGTTGGACTTTCAGCTGTTCAATCGTCGCGTGGTCGCCACAGCAGACTACCTGATCTGCACAACAATTTGGCACAAGTTTTATGCCAGATGCTGACACAACCCTCCAATTTTATCTGGGCTTGGGACCAGCACAACATGGCTGTTGTTTAGTCCCTGGCTGGGAATCGAAGTCGGGCCTACCGCATGGCAGCCAAGAAAACTACTGGCAATAGTAATACTGACAATACACATTAGATCCTGCATTTGTTAGTATTGCTATTGCAATGACCCACCAAGCAAACATGCAAACTCCATGCACACAGAGACGGGAATCGAGCCTGGCCGGGAATCGGACCTGGACCCTGGTGGTGCAAGGAGACAGTGCTAACCACTACACCACCATGCCGCTGGAGGTCAGCCTGTCTAAAATATCCTTTCAAGATTGTGGCAGCTGTTTTTTTTCAAGCGGTCATCTAGCTTTAACTACAAATGGATAAGTAAGGGTTGGGCAACCTAAATCCAGTAGACCAGTATCAATTAAGCCTTGTCATAGATTTTGTATGTCTCTGAAAGGAGGCAGTGTTATTGCCTGGTGTTGCTTCATTTGGTCAGGTTTAGATTCAGCAATGTTATGTGGCAAAAAAAATTAAGTCTTGAAATATGCAACTTTTTTCTTCTTCTTTTTGCCATGTATGCAGTATGTTCAAAAAGTACAATTGTGTAAACAAGAACCTATATGCAACTTATGAAGTATGCCTTCAGATTCATTTAGGAAATCATCATACGAATAACTTAAAGTTTGTTGTACTGAACTGAATTTATTAACTGTTCAATGAGAGGGCCTTGAGTGCAAATTGTTCTCAGCTGTTTAGGTTGTTCATGTGGTGCCATTGTTAGCAGCAGTGAGCAATTTCCAGGTAATGAGAACACTAAACAGAAGTAGGGCATCAGATCGGGATGGATCAGGTCGTTCCAGAGAGCAGAAGGCTTCATGAAAATAGTGTCACAGGTTACCTGAATTCAGGATATAATTAACAGTAATATTAATACTATAATAAAAAAGAGGCCACATCACATCAACACTGTTATAACGAGGTAACGACAGACAGTCAACAGTTTACATTTAGCAATATGGTGTATTGTTCTACAGAATGTGAATTTAGCATATTTGATATGTTTGTATCTGTAAGAAGTAGTGAAAAACAATGCAACCAGAAGTATTATACTGGCCCTATAATATTAAACCTTGTAGGCTGTTATAGAAAGAGCCTGAAAATAGGTTATAAAATAGCAAAAAAAAAAAAAAAAAAAAAGATCCTTAGAGACACTCCAATCTGGGTCTCTTATGTGATGGACACTAATCCTTATTATGCATTTAAAAATAC
Organism: Clarias fuscus; assembly: GCA_030347435.1. Lineage (NCBI taxonomy): Eukaryota > Metazoa > Chordata > Actinopteri > Siluriformes > Clariidae > Clarias > Clarias fuscus. Next base: position 21,413,297 of record CM059211.1, on the reverse strand, counting down.
ATATGCATTATCAGCAATGATATTGATATTGACTATCATGTATGATGTACATATATATTCTTTATTATTTACACAACATTTGAAAATCGTAAGAAGATGAACCAAATCATACTGATTATTTTCAGGCAATTTATATAGACATTTAGATTTTTACAGCAGTAACAGATACACATACTTTATCTGCTTAATTTTATAGTACTATAATGATCATTTATGTGATAAAGATTGTACAACAATGAAAAGATCTCTCTCTCTCTCTCTCTCTCTCTCTCTCTCTCTCTAGTTTTACTTTTCATGGCAAGCTTAGGCCTTTTGACCAAATCGTTGTGCCAAATGCAAAGGAGCTCACCTGGAGGGGGTGAAAACTTTTTTATGCTCTGCTTCTTGCAAAGTAATATAGTCCATTTACCTGGAGACCATCCTAAACAAAAATATGTTGTTTATAGGAAACACAAAGTAGAGAATATTATAAAATTCCAATATAAAATGTTGTTGTTTGAGATTAAAATTTAACTCTAATTTAACTTTAATGAGATGAGATATTTCTTATCAAATAATAAGATAATAATAATGGCGATAGGAAGAACTGTCAGAATACTATCCTGCTGTCACATAATATTTATTTTATTTTATTTTTTTAATTGACTTTTCATATAACCAGATAACAAACAACACTTCAACCGAAATACAAACACACACCACTCCTTACAAACATGCTCAATTTATAATTGACGCTTTAGTTACGAGAAGAAAAAAAAACAGTATTTACAGTGTCCAAGTAGAAGTCGGTACAATGTCCAGTAAAGTCTGTATTCACCTTTACATAATATTCATGTATGGTTCCCAAAGCCGTTCAAAGTTTCTCTGCTTACCCTTTGCAATATATGTTAGTCTCTCCAGTCCGATACAGTTCAATATCTCTTTTTTCCACATTTTCAAGGATGGCACTTCCATGATTTTCCATCTCAAGGCAATAACTCTCCTAGCCTGAAGGAGGCCAAAATCTATGAGCTTATCACGTAATATTTTTAAACATTTTTATTATGTTCTTATATGTAAATACAACAATTAATGATATTAAGTTTGTCATAAAAACAGCTACATAATGTATGGGACACTAAAAAACTACAAATGCAATGTAGATTTTTAAAATCTATTTCTTTTGACTTGAATTAAATATCTACAGTTGTGAGTAATGTTGCAATTCACCATGAATTAAAAAAGTCTACTTTTAAAATACTGTTGAAAACATATTGTCAATGCATTACTCAGAATTACTTATACTATATCATTCATTCCCTTCATGTCCTGGCACTCTTATGTAAACACACACTCTACAGTATATAATGAAAGCAGTATCTTCTGTAATATGATGGTAAGCTTTCTTTCAATAATAATAATAATAATAATAATAATAATAATAATACAGTAATAATAATACAACATCTCTCTAATATTATAGGAAGCTTTCTTCTATAATATAACAACTACAGTACCAACCAGGGAGATTAAAAGCTATCATATGCTTCCTCTGAACCACTTCTCAAACTGCTTTTCATCACATGGCAGCATAGCACACTTTCTTTGTAGGGCATACCTCCTACCCACAAAGCACAGGCCAAGATACTGTAACAGGAAATAGAACAACACAAGAATGAAAACAAAAGAAATGCAGCCCATGAAAGAGATCTCTGTACCATAGGGGAAACATTAGTACCATTTTAGTATCTCTAAATTATTATTTTTTTTAAAGGGGGAGATTTTCCTGCCCACTGCATTCTCAGCTTTATGTTCCTGGCTGACAGTAAGGGAATCTGCTGTGGTCTGCTGTTGTAGTCCATCTGTATTAAGATTTGACATGTCCCTGCATTCTGTAATGCTTTACTGTTCACCAAGGTGCACAGAATGGTTATCTCAGTTACTGTAGCCTCTCCGAACCAGTCTGGCCATTCTAAACTGACCTAACTCTATTCACTGGACATTTTTTAAACTCTGAAAATCCCAGCTCAGTGGTTATAAAAATACCCAACCCAACCAGTCAGGCCTGAACAATCATACCAGGTTCAAATTCACAAAGATTGATTCATGTTTGGTTTGCATAAATTAGTAGATACATGAGAGTGAACAGTAATGCACTGCAAGAGCAATATCAATCAACTTGTTCAAAAGTGATTACTACTGTGTGTGTGTGCAAGCCTCTAAATGAGATTAGTGATTCTTCCTTTATGCATCCTCAAATCCCAGGTCTAGAGTTAAACAATTAACTCAACATTTTTATTTAAACAGGTCTAAAACTTTACCTCTAAATCTGCCAAATGTCATATAAGTTAGAATGAAACAATTCTTACTCTAGTCGCGTGCCAAATCCATAATCCACCGCCTAACTCGTACACGCGAATGGATTTATAAGTACAGAGATGTATTTGCAGCATGTCAGAGCAGGAGTGGAAACAAAACAACACCACATTAAGCAAAAAGGATTTGCACAGATTTGATTGCATATTCTTGATTTTATTCAAAGGTTGTTTCCTGAATTTTGTTTTTTCTTTCAAAGACTTTCGTTTTGATTTCTTTGACTACAGATAGGAGAAGGAGGAGGATAAATATTTTATAATAAATGTAATCTTTAATTCATAAATTCTAAATCTAATTATTAAATGTAATAAATTTAATATTTGTATACCCCTCTTACCTGTATTCAAAAATTACATTGTAAGATATTTAGGATGTATTACATTTTACATTTATGCAAGTCATATGGGATTTAATTTCTACTTCTGGTGCTCCTTTACAGAGCCCCCAACCCCCCCCCCCCCCCCCCCCCGCGTTGTATTATTATTATTATTATTATTATTATTATTATTATTATTTTGTTATTTACTGGCTAAGTTGTTTTTGTGCATAATAATAATAATAATAATAATTTCCCACACAGTATAGTGTCGCGATATGGTGACGTAATTTAATCACGTGTTCTGCCTTTTCCGCGAGGATTTGTTCGCTGGACTATAAGAGTCGACTCTTTCGATTCCCAACCAGTTCATTGCCATTTCCCGCAAATTACCCCAAACTGTTTGTCTTTACCGACTGATCGATTAACTTTTATGTGAAAATCTCAGTTATCATCATCATACTTAGTATTGCATTTGCTATAAAACATATGCAAAAGTACTTCATTTGTTTTATATGCATGCAAATTGCTTTATGACTGCAGGGATTGCTAGGACAGTGCATTATTTTTATTTATTTATTCATTGGCACATGCTGCTGAAGTCACACAGAGAATAGTCGCATATATTTTATGGACTCATCGAAACTGGTGTTTAGCCGGATATGTAGCATGTGCAATGTGTTCTAATAAAATAGATGGGAAATGCCAAACAACTATTTTAGGTTTCTAATCACACGATGTGTTTGTCTCGTCTTCACTGACGAAAAACAACCTTCAGAAATGCAACTCAGGTCCAAGTGTTCATGTAAAAGTGTCGATTCAAGGAGTCGGCACATCTCTAGCAGGTTCAGATTTTGAGTTCCGTTGTCGAAGAGCTACAGCTGACTTTACCAACAGTTTGTTTGCGTTAGCAGACTTTTGCTGGGATGTCTGAGGTAAAGAAAGAGGTCTTGAGTTTAGCATCCGGCCAGCGATCTGTTGAAAAATGGACACTGCGATCTAAAAGTGTGAGTGTAGAAATCATCTCTCTAGGCTGCGTTATAACTGCCATCAAAACACCTGACCGGAAAGGACAAAGTGCGGACATAGTGTTAGGATTTGATGATCTAGAAAGTAAGTTCACCATAGTTCTCTCCTTATTAATCAGATTTGTCGGATCACTGGAAAAGTCTTTGTATATTGTAAATCACGTGATCTTCCAAACCCTCTGCACTGATCACTTGCTTTTAAGGTTGATTAACAAGATATTATATGCTGCCACCAAACGTTGGAGATGATTTTTTTTAACTTTAATTCTTTAATTAATTAGATACACTTACAATACTTTTTACAGAGGGATAATTTACTGGATCATTAATAATGTACATCAATCATCGTCCATACTGCTGGGGGACCTGGAGCCTATCCCAGGAGACAGGGCACGAGGCGGGGTACACCCTGGACGGGTGTGGGTGTCTAATCCATCACAGGCTCATTCAAACACAGTACGGGCAATTTGGGAACACCAGTTACAGCACAGTGGAGAACATGCAAACTCCATGCACACAGACCTGAGGCGGGAGCCGAACCCAGACCCTGGAGGTTCAAGGCGATTCCTAACCGCACCAATGTCACCCACAGAATAATTCATAAATAATGTCAGTTTCAAGAAAAAGAATGGTATCAACTGTCAATTTCCACGTAAATACAATTTAAAATTAATATAAACTTTCTAATAGTAATGTAGCTGACATGCTTTAATATTCAGAAATTATGTCAATGGAGGAACCCCATCAACCATGGGGAGAACATGCAAACTCAATGCACACACACACCCTGGAGGTACAAGATCACAGTGCTATTACGCCATTGTGCTGCCCTGTAGAATTCAAATCAGATTCAAATTTTGTCACATATTGTACACGACCATACACAGTATGACATGCAGTGGAATGCTTATATGACTGTTCATGACCTAAAAAAAAAGGTAGAGTGGAAAGATGGAAGGATTTTACTGGATGGAAAAATTGCACTGAGACAAATATACATTTTAAAATGTAATAATTTGGGGTAAGTGTACAAATTTACAATTAGACTGAATTGTTATTTTGAATCTTCTGTTTTTATAGGTTATCTCACTAATCCACGTTACTTTGGAGCTGTGGTAGGGCGCGTTGCCAACCGTATTGCTAAGGGTCAGTTTGTAATTGAGGGAAAAGTATACAAGTTGGCTATCAACAATGGACCCAATTCACTGCATGGTGGCATCAGAGGCTTTGATAAGGTAGGGAAAACTATGACAGTAAAGAAACACATTCTTGTCTGACATTGTACTGGTCTTATTTGGACACAACTCCAAATAATATGTTTAGTTTGTGTTACATTCTTTGTCACCTGGACTGTAATGTTTAGGCTGTATGGAGCAGTGAGACTGTGCCTAATGGAGTGAGACTGAGCCACACGAGCTCTGACGGTGATGAAGGATATCCTGGCAATTTGAAGGCTGCTGTAACCTACACACTGGAGGAAAACACACTAAGTATACAGTACTGTGCCCAAACTGACCAAACTACACCAATCAACCTGACCAATCACTCTTACTTCAACCTGGCTGGACAGGTAAGACAAAATATTTGCTGCAGACAAATAGACATAATGCTAAAAGGCCAAATATGACAACAATATCAACATGATACATCAGTTGACAGTAACCAAGATTCTTATCTTTTGTCTATAGCAGCACATTTGAAACTAATGATTCAGTGGCTACTCACTAAAGAGTGCTAAACTGTAGTTTTTCTATTCTATTATGTACTTAATATGCATTTTTTACAGTGGAAAAAAAGCTATTAATCTACATAATTACGTAGCAACATGGTGGAGTAGTGGTTAGTACTGTGGCCTCATACTGTACCTCCAAAGTCTTGTTCTTGGGTCTGTGTGCTTGGAGATTACAAGCTTACTCCAAACTTGGTGGGTTAACTTGGGATACTCCGGTTTCCTCCCACTATCCAAACACATGCAGATTGGGCTAATTGGTGTCTCCAAATTGGCTGAAGTGTGTGTGTGTGTGTGTGTGTGTGTGTGTGAGTGTGTGTGTGCGTGTGCGTGTGTGTGAGTGTGTGTGTGAGTGTGTGTGAGTGTGTGTGAGTGTGTGTGTGTGAGTGTGTGTGAGTATGTATGTGCTTGTTACCTGTGATAAACTGGAACCCAGGCCTCCCACGATCCTGTACAGGTTAAGTGATATATAGAATGAAGGAGGAAATACATAAGATCACTGATAAGCTTTTAGAGCCTAATAACCAAGCGTTTTTTTTAAACTGTCATATAAGTATTTCAAAATTCAATCCAGCACATTTTAATAGTATTTAATTAGAAGAAAAACTGGCTTCCTCTATGTTATTATGTAAACTCCATCCTTGCTTTTTTTTTTAACCTAAAAACCGCAAAGTAGTAATCCTAATAAAATCTTCCTTAATGTTTAAAAATTTAATATTAGAAATACATTATTGTGATAACAATTTACACACACACACACACACACACACACACACACACAAAAAAAAAACACCCCAAAATTTCTGTCTGACAGTATGACACACATCTGACGGTATTGACATCTGTATATTTAATGGCATGGTGTTTGCACAGGTAGTCATAGATGCGATTATCATCTTTGATGCCATGCTGTGGGCATGTCACAGGCAATTATCAGCATTTATGTCGCGACCCAGCAGTAACGGTACGTAGCATCAACTGCGGCGAAAACTGTGAAGGTGTCGGGTACGTCAGGCCGAGCTCATAGCTACCGAAACCCTGGACCGCAGACTGTCTACAGCGACGGCAACAATTACAGGCAGAATTTAGTGTGGCCAAACTTTGGAATAGCGTGAGGAGTGGCAGCGATTTGACTGCACACTCCATTCGCAGATTATGGTAGCACGCACACATTAGGATCTGCATGCGGGTGGAGCCGCGGGTAAACCTCATGTACGGCCACAACAGCGGACCATCCGATCTGCACATCAACTTGGCACAGGTTTTACACCGGATGCTCTTCCTAGTGCAACCCTCCCTTTTTTTCTGGTCTTAAGACTGGCACTGTATCCAGGAATTGTACCAGGGCAAGTAGTGAAATAAAACTTACTTTGGATGTACAGGGGATGGACAATGAAACTGAAATGCCTGGTTTTAGACCACAATAATTCATTAGTATGGTGTAGGGCCTCATTTTTCGGCCAATACAGCATACATTCGTGAAGGTGGACTCATTGGAGAACAATATACATTTCACATTGTCCACAGCCCAGGATTTTCGCTGCTGGCACCATTGAAACCGATGTTTGGCATTGGCACGAGTGAGCAAAGGTTTGGCTATAGCAGCCCGGCCATGACCATTGACCCTGTGAAGCTCCTGACCAACAGTTTAGGTGGAAGCATATATGGGGAGTTGAGGTGCACATTTAATTCCGCAGTACGTTTGGCAGCTGTGGTTTTATGTTTTTTGGATACAATTGGGGTTTGTCCTTCTTGGTGGTATGCTGACATTACCCTGGATACCGTGGCTCTTATTACATCACAATGACTTGCTGTCTCACAGATGCGCCAGAGAGACGCACACCAACAATTTGTTCTCTTTTGAACTCTGAATAACTCTGAACTCTCCCATAATATTGTGTGCATTGCAATATTTTAAGCAAAACTGTGCTATTATTCTGCTAATTAAACCTTCACACTCTGCTCTTACTGGTGGAATGTGCAATCAATGAAGATTGGCCACCAGGCTCGAAAAATTTAGCCATGAAACCTCCAACACTAAATTGGCCAGTGTTTCAGTTTCATTGTCCAACCCCTGTATTTCTCAACGCTGTCACACAATAAGTTACCAAAGTCAGATTCATTTTCTGACGGTGTTGACAAAATACCACTCTATGCTAGCTAACCTTTGAAATATATGAGAACCAGTTTGTTTTTGCATAATTTGCTAGATGCATATTTAATATGCTGGAAATTTTTTACTAAAAATTACAGTATCCATGTCAAATCTTTAAAATATAAAAACAATTATCAAACTTATAAGAACCTGAGCAGTTAAACATGAAGTGGTCCTTGGAGTTTTGGTTGACCACAAGATTGCTTGACTTTATTATTATTATTTTTTTAAATGTCTAACAGTGTTGATAGAAGCCCAGGAAATTAAAAATGAGAGTTAAAAAATATTTAATGAATTAATCTTTAACAGCCGTTAATTAATTAACATGTACTTATTTTACTTAGTACGGAGTAAGTGATTTTTTTTTCATTTATTTTAATCAGGTTTTTAGGTACAGTATTTGAAAATGTGAACCCTTGTTTTGGACAAGAACAGGTCTGGTGGGGACACTTTTGTTATGCTTTTTTGATTTGATTCAGCTTATAAAATGTAAAATAATCAAAATATGAATTATTTCTTAAATAATATTTTATGTGCTACCCTACATACACATGTGCGTGCGTATTCTTCAGTCCCCCTTTTTTGAAGGTGCTGGTTAAAGTGCAAACGGCCAGGCTCCTAGTGTATTTGCATCTTTTTTGAATAACAAAGCCAGCAATGTTGCCTCTCCTTTTCCTCCCAGGGTGCATCAGACATTTATGACCATGAAGTAAGCATCACAGCAGATTCATACCTGCCTGTGGATGACAACATGATCCCGACAGGTAGCTGATTATTCAGTGGTTTTCCAGAATTGAAATGATTTTTGTTTGTTTTTTTACATTACACTGTAGATTTACATTTTTAAGCAATGCAAAAGCGCAATATTTGCCTAAAGTAGGATGAAAACATTCATGAGAAATCTATTTGTATATACATGATGATTGATCCTCATGGGTAAATTTCTTATTTTACATCGCTATTATAATTATAGTTATCTGTTACTAGTTCACTTTTCAGAATTTGACCTTGACAAATAGATTTACAGCAGGTTTATTGAGTATGATTAGTGAATTCATTATTCATCTCTTCACAGGAGAAATTAGACCGGTAGAAAATTCACCTTTTGACCTCCGCAAATCTGTTCTTCTTGGGTCTCGCCTCAAGGAACTTCCTGGCCCTGGGTTTGACCACAATTTCTGCCTTTGGCTTCCAGGGCAATCAAAACAAGAGATGAACTGTGCAAAGTAAACCCATTCTCCTATTTACTTCTAAAATACGTAGTTGTTGAATTTTACCATGACTGCAGAGACTGTATATCCTCTAACGAATCTCATCTAATACTCTTGATAAAGAGTGGTGCATCCGGGGACAGGGCGTGTTCTGGAGGTGAGCACCACCCAGCCTGGCGTTCAATTCTATACCTCCAACTTCCTGGATGGGACAGTTGGAGGGAAAGGAGGGACATCATACCCAAAACACAGCGCTTTTTGCCTGGAGACACAAAACTGGCCAGATGCTGTTAATCAGGTAATGAAATGCAAAATGTTGTTAAAAAGATCCACTGCTGCTGCAAGAATGTCCGAACTTATGATCTGCTCTTCCGCTTCTTTATAAATCATGTTATTACGCTCTGTTCCTTTCAGCCACAGTTTCCTGAAGCTTTGCTGAGACCCGGAGAGGAGTACACTCATACTACACGCTTTATTTTCTCAGTCGCCTGAGGCATAAATATACACAAAACAGTTTGAGGACAAAGATTTTGCCAGCTGTAAAGCCACAGTTTTATCAAAGATAAACATGCTTTATAAAATCTGTCCGACTGCATTATACAGTACATTCTAAGCACTGTGTATTCAGGTGAAATGAAAATAAGTTCAGTTTCATATAATAATTTTTTTATTATTGTGATTTGCTCAGTATTAATGTGTAGCTGATATATACAGTACTGTATTAATACAATCATTCAGTGATCATAATAAATAACAGTCGATGCATTCTGTCGGTTGAGTTTTTCATTATTTGTAACAAACTGATTGAGAAAAGGCAGAGAAGACGAGAAAATCTACACAGCAACAGTAGCAAACCAGCAAAAATTTTTTAGCTAAACAATTTTTGAAATGTCTATACCTTTCAAGTGCTTTTTTTTTAAATGCACATGCTTTTTGTTTTTATTTGTAAACAAACACCCAGTATGGACTATAATAACCGAATAACAGTATATATGTTAATTACATAAGGGGGCATCTGTATTTTCCAATTTAAATATAAAAATAATTCTGCTTTGTACAAAAGACATACTTGGTAGATATGATGCATGCTTAATTACTCTGCATGCAATGCATATGGATGGGACCAATCTGTGCATGTTCATGCATGTTACTGGGTTGAGATAAGTGATACGATGGTGTGGATGATGCGGGAGCCTCGTGGGCAGGTGATCAAATCCATGCTGGGGTTCTTGATTTTCTCTTCCAGGAGCTGGTCAAGTTCCCAACGCAGCTCCTTCACCAGCTCAGCAACCTACATGCAGGAAAGAAAGAAGAAGAAGAAGAAGAAAAAAAAACACCTTTCATATTACACAAAACAGCATTTCAATGCAATGAAAAATGAATCTTGATCAATATAATTTTTATACTGTGTCTGCAGCTGGAGGGAATTAAATGTATGAAGAGAGGCTCAAAAATGTGTACACAATACAAAATGGAAAATACAGTATATGCACACAAAAATATCATGGTCATATGTTAGCATCAACGGTGGTGTAACTACTGATATCTTTAGAGGAAACATAATGCAAGACATTGCTCCCATAATTCAATGCGGGTTTTAAAAAAGGGCATAGATAACTGTTGCGCTAACATAGATAACGCAGTGCAACGCATATTTCCTACAACACATGCTTACTTCATGTGAGGCTGCAGTGAATCGAATCCAGCCGTCGTCCAGAGAGATGATGAACTCCCCATGTTGTAGCTCCACGTTGACCTGTCCCCCACCGAACAGCACCATGGGATACACACATACCATACTGCAATCTCGGATAAAAACGCGACTGGTCTTCACTTTCTCATGGTAGACTAGGTATGGACTGTCATAATGACGCACCTGTTCGTAAGTAAGACCAATTAAAATGAGTTTACAAAACTTAACATAAATGCAAGTGCGTGAACAAAGAAGCATGTGTGGCACGCTACCATGAAGTTGACGGATGAAGGATGGATGTGAACCGCTCCGTCGTTTTTTGTGAGGAAGCGAAGTTCCTCGGCTTTAGGCTGCATCTTCACGGCGCCTTTACTCGTCAGCTTATACTTCCCCTGTGGAGATCGCACCTACCAAACACCCAAGCACATTTCACAATATGCACAAAGCATAATCCTGATCAGTTGGAGAAAGTGTACTAACCTGGACGTGTACTAACCTGGACGACATTAGGGTAGAGGGCGGCACACAACATTGCTGACATCAGCTTTGTGTTATCAGAGTTTAGGTTTGCCTTTTAGAAAGACAGATACACAGCAAAAGTATGTTCATTCGCTTGGATTTGTGTGATCAGGATCAGCCTTATTCTAACAAATACAGCGGTGTATATCCCAGACATTAACTTCCCTCTCATCCTTTGAAGAGATACACAAATCTTAACAAGCATGCACAAGGGGTACTGTATTACCTCGTAGCCTGTAGCTTCCAGCACACCATCTGTTCCTTTACAGCTCATCCTCTCTATGTCTCTGACCTTCAGTCCATCTTTTACAAAGCCAATATCAGAGAGGAGCTCTGCAAACTGCCTCTTAAGACATGCTATTTCCTACAAGACAATTATATACAGTATGCAAACCTTAAATCAGAGTGCAATTCTAGTACCTACATCTAAAATTCCTTAACCACCTGGTAGCCAGACTCACCTGTAGTCCCCGGATGGACAGGAAGTTCTCTCTGCAGTACCAGTAGCCAGCCTGTGAACCATTTTGAGCTGCAGTACACCAACCCTATCTCACATACACACACACACACACAATAATTCCATTATTACTGTAGTATTTCAAATTCAATGGACATTAAACTTTTTATTTAGTACATAATAAACATTTTTCACAGAAATCACAACCACCTTATACGCCTGTATCAGGGCAAGATGATCACTGTTTGCGAGAGAAAAACTGAGTTTCCTCTCATTAGCCTCCTGTCTTTTATCCCATGGAGAGACCTGAGAAAGAGATACAGTAGAAAGGTTATGAATGACGACGACTGCAGAAGTTAATTCGCAGCATAAGATGATTCTCCCTTACGAATGGGCTCTTGAACGCCAGGCTAGCAGCGATGGTGAGGGCCGGGTCCAGGCAACGGAAGATGGCACCCAGCAACATCAGCTTTCCAATGCGCACGTCCACGGGAAGACAGGCGAGATGCCAACCGAGAGGAGTGAGACATTCCGCTTCAGTCAGTGCACCAAGAGCACAGAGTCTCTGCTTAGCTGCTTCCAGACTGCCTTGTTCTGGAGGTTCTATGAGCCGAGAAAACACGGAATGCAGGGGAGACTTGGAGAACACCTCCAACACTTTAATACTGAAAGAAAAGAAAACAGGGAGTTAGGTGCAATAAATGTATACAGTATTATCTGTCCATCCATACATGCATGCATAGTAACAGCTACTGTATATACTGATGTTATCCTGAGAACATTGTGCATGAGACAGGAATACTGGATGGGATATCAGTACATGACAGGGCACTATGCACTCATGCTTTAACAAAATCATTCCTTTAGCATAGACTGTCCACCTACTGGCATGTTTTTGGTAAGGGCTGAAAACAGGAGAACCTGGAGGTAACCCATCCACCCTGATTTGACTCTAACACATTCTCTATACCGCTCATTCCTTACAGGTTTGCGGGAAGCCTAGAGCCTATCCCAGGGGATTCGATGCCAGGGTACCATCTCAGGCTGAGTACACTATGGGAAATTTGGAAATGCCGGTTAGCCTAACCTGCATGACTTTGGACTGTGAGAGGAAACCCACCAAGCATACAAACTCCAGGGATGGCAATTGAACCACAGTGCCAACCACTCCCGACCATAGTGGGGAAGGCCATCAGGCATGGGGAGATCATGCAAAAACCATGCACACATACCCGAGGGGGGATTCAAACCTGGACCTTGGAGGTGCAAGGCGACAGTGCTAATCACTAAGCCACTGCACCATTGATAACAGGCACTTGTTTTTTGGAACTGTAACTGTGAATGGATAAAAAGCATGCCCAGTTGTACTGTTATTGGAAAACAATTTAGCAAGATAAACTTCTGTATCCAAATCATTCATTTCCCATAACAGCACATGCTTTTTGTTTTATTTCCTTTGCATCTATACATTAAGTATATTGTGTCTGGGTCTGACACTTAAGTCACCATTTTAAAACTTCTCATTATTCCTATTCATGCACCAGTCACCTACCTTTTCAATATACCGTGCTGGTTGGAACAATGGTTTAAAACAACATTTATAGGTGAGTTTGTGAAACCAAAACAGACAACATACCTGAGGCAGAGCTGCTCTAAAGGCACTCTCTGGATCTCTGGCAGCTGCTGTTGGCTCAGATGGTGAGTGAAGCGATGGCTGGTGAACAAATGGAAGCAAACTCCAGAAGCCACACGGCCGGCTCGGCCTCTCCTCTGCAAAGCGTTAGCACGAGACACCCACACATCCTCAAGGCTCTCCATACTGCGACTGGCATCGTATCTGTATATAAACAGACCACTTGAATGACATTATATGCCTAAAGTACAACACAAGTCATGAATTGTCTTGCACAAGGTGCTCCAGTCCTGAAGATGCAGAATCTCCGACCTCTTACCTCTTCTCTTTCATTCTGCCGGAGTCAATGACGTACACTACATCATCGATGGTTACTGATGTCTCTGCAATGTTTGTAGAGATAATGATTTTAGTCACACCCTCCGGTGGCCGTGTAAACACTGCCTGCTGCTCCTCATTGGACAGAGAGGAGTGAAGTGGGTACACCACACACCTATAAACATTAGACAATGTTTCACACATCAAATTGCAGAGTGCACATTTGATAAAATTATGTCTGTATGGATACATACTTTTTATCTCTTCTGTTGTTAAACATCCTATTGGCTTGCAGCTGCTCATATAACTGCTTTATTTCTGCTAACCCAGGCAAGAAGACCAGAACAGCACCTACACGTATACACGGAATAACAAAGCTGAAGATCAGAAAGAGTTCATGCAACCTGCCTCCAATTTCCTTTTTTTCATCAATCTATCACATACTGCCATTTCACACACACACAGACACAGACAGACGCGCACACACGAACATGGACACACACGAACACACACCAATAGATGAAATGATTACCTGGAGGGTAACTGTGATCTCTATTTACAATCCATTCCAGCAGACTCTCCACAAGATCCATGTTGATTTTATCCAGGTCCATCGCAGCCAGAGTTTTCACCACAGCTCTCGAGCAAGCTTATATATCAAGACAAATACAGTACAAACCATGAGTTAACCAAAAGAAAGGATTTAGTTTTGGTTAGGTACAGAAATACAGTACTATGCAAAAGTCTTAAGCCATATAATAAATTAAATTAAATTAAATGAATAGAGAGTAAATAAAAATGCCTAAAGATACAATTAAAAAATGGGTTGTTTATGTAACAACCTCAGCAGCAACCTCATTTCCTCTCTCATCTGCTTAAACCATTCAGCATCACTAGTGCACTAATAACTGACCTGATCATCACTCATCTGCAAGATTTCTCACTGGTTCATACCATCAAGTGACATTTTTTTTTTTTTATTGATTTATAAATCACTATAGGGCTTAAACAAAAAACATTCCTCTGAAACAGGTCAGGTACAGGAAGTGAACTGAAAAATCAAAGCTGAAAAGGTCCTTCAGGAAGCGTGAAGAACTATTCCTCAAGACTACATAAAAAATAAAAGAAAGTCTGGCACTTTGGAAGCAAGATAGAAAGAAATGAAGGGTGGCTCAAGACCGTTGCACATTATTATAAGTGTTCCTGTTCTAGATTAATGACCTTTACCTACTGCACAACTACAGAAGAGAATTATTCAGCACTTTCACAAAAATGCACCAGTAAAGAAGTGAACAGGTGTAGTTCTACATCTCCTTACTTGGATATCGAAGCGTGAGCTCCTTTACACCAAGTTGCTGATCAGGGATGGAGTCTTTGACTGTATCTTTCTTTGCAAAGGAATTAAACGACCAGCCATCCTCATCATCATCATCATCATCCAAGTTCATCATAGCAGGCTGTACTTTCCCAGCCCTTTGACCGGACAGGCCATTCTGCTTTGCTGAGCGCCGGTATGGGCTGCGGTCCTCTATTACATACCTGACACACACATTCATATCAGGGTTGTATGTTAATTGCTTGAAAACCCAGCACATTCTTTTTCTCATAGTTATAGCTTTCTGCCCTTATTATTTATAGCTTTTAATGTTATTTGTTTTACATTAGATAACATTTGAGATAAACATTGTGTTTTATTGAACCGGGTTGTCTGTCTTCATCCTTTTCTTACTTATGATGTTGAATTTATGAATGAGAATTAAAAATGTAAGTGCCTGTTTTTTTTTTTTTTTTACCTGGTCATCGCAATAGCGTCTTCAAGGAAAAATGGTTCCACTGGGAATGTATGTCCTGAAGAAGAATATCGATGTTATGAGTAAAAATGAAATTCTTTTCTGAACTGTGCAATAAAAGCAGTACATGTCTAAAATGGAATACATGAAAATGTATTTTCAGGTATCCTTGCCTGGTATGTGGATGGTAGGGCACTTGTGAAAATACTGAGAGAAGAGATCAGCGTTGAGAGTAGCACTCATTAGGATGATCTTCAGGTCAGACCTTTGTAACATCAGATCCTTCAGAACCAGCATCAGGAAATCACTGGGAGACAGGAAGTGATGCACATCTCACAATGTGCTCATAAGGTGGGGGTGTTTATATGTAATCAGAGATTCCCTCACCTCTCCTCTGTGCGTTCGTGAACCTCGTCTACTATGACGTGAGTGATTCCGCTGAGCTGAGCGTCTCCCTCCAGCCTGCGCAACAAGACACCAGTTGTGCAGAACAGCAGTCTAGTGCAGGAGGACTGGACAAACATGCATATACAGTTTCAATATAATTTTATGCACTAAAACTTTACAAGACTACCTAACACTAGCCTAAAACACTGCACAATGGGTGTTGGGGAAAATAATTGGGGATTAGGGTTTTTTTTCCTCAGGTTTTACTTTTAGGCATTTGGCTGATGCTTTTATCCAGAGCGACTTTCGTAAGTGCTTCATTAGATATATCCTTAACCTGGTTCACTATGTTTTAACTAGAAGTCCCACAAGTCAAACACTGTTGGGAAGAGTTTATCTATTATTATTTATTTACTTAAATAGGGTCTAGGAGAGACATTAAGGTTGTCTAATCTATACGCAAGTTCATTCCACTACCAGAGCACAAAACATTCCAGATGAAAGGCTTCCTCCATCCCTGAGAGATGGTGGGTCCAGTCAAGCAGTGCTGGAGGATCGGAGGGAATGTGCTGCAGTGCAGGGTGTGATAAGTGTTTTGAGGTAAGTGGGTGCTGGGCCATTTTTAGCTTTGTAAGCAAGCATCAGTGTTCTAAATTTTATGCAAGCAGATACAGGAAGCCAGTGGAGGGAGCAGAGATGTGGGTCTGTGTGGGAGAACTTAGTCATGCAGAGAATGAATGGTGCACAGAGGCATACCTGCCATAATAATCCAGTCCTAAAATAACAATGACTGAAGGGGTGATCCGAGTGTTGTTCAGGAAGATGATAAAATCCTAACGGGGGATGAATCACCTGAGATTAACAGCAGTTCGGTTTTATTGGGGTTTTACAGAGTTTCAGCTGATATCCAAGATGACATGTCTGCCAGACATGCTGAGATCTGGGTGGAAACATGGATGTCTGAGGGAGACTTTATCGAGGTTAGGAGTAACCAATGTCTTCTTAAAAGCAGCTGGAACATGATAAGGAAAGGTCGATGAAGGGGAGGAGATAAATTGCCTTGGAGCATTTTGAAAGGGATTGGGTCTAAGGGACAGATGGTGGAGGATTGGAGGATGATATGTTCAGTGTAGAAGGTAGTATTAGCTGAAGCCAATTCACATTTAGACCAGAGAATTTAGAGAATTAGAATTTAGACCAGAGATCTTCATCAAGCTAGGATTTCTTCCACCTTCTCTCGGCAGTTCTTAATTTTCTTCTATTACTGCGCAGTACATCAAATATCTAAAAGAGAACCAACAGAGAAATCTTTCTTGGTTTAGAAGACATAGGGCACAGGAGGTCCAGGGATGCGGAAAGATGTGAGAGAAAAGTATCTGTGGCTATCTCTATGTCTAAGAACAGTGAGAGGAGTGTTATAAAAAGGAGAGGACTAAGAACCATGTCCATTTCATCAAGAAAGTTCCCTAGAGGACCAAGAGGACAATAGATGTGGAGGTTGATGGGGAAGGTGACCTTAACAGCATGAAATTCAAAGGACGTAAAGTTGAGATGAGACAGGAGGGGAGGTGTAAACACCTGACTACACTTTGATGATTCCATGATTCACCACAGTTTGTTTCTGCATAAACAGCTAATATAATTCGGACTACTGTACTTAGTTTAAAACAAGATCCATTTAGGCGCACAGCATGTTCTTAATAGACTCCAAAAAACACTCCCTGTATTAGATCTGATACCTTAAATGCATGCCAGAGATATGCTTATGTACTTGTGTGTTTGTGTGTGTAGGTGTGTAAGAAAAGGACAGAGATAGTTACTCTGACAGTCTCCAAACGGATCTGGTATCCAGTGGAGTGGCCCAAAGCCTCGGCCCGCTCCTGAGCAACCCTTGTTGCCACAGCTATTGCAGAGATCCGGCGAGGCTGAGTGCATATGATGTTTGCTACACTTTCCCCTCGTCCACTCAGGGAGTCATCCAGGATAAACTGAGGGATCTGAGTTGTCTTACCACAGCTGAAAATAAACACGTACGTCGCTGTAAAGCCCCTTGAACTCAAACACAATCAAAAGCACAACGTGATATTTTCCAGCATACCCTGTCATGCCACTGATCACCAGAACCTGATTCTTCTCCAAAGCATCTAGGATGTTCTGTCTCTTCTTCCACACGGGCAGCTTGACTCTCTGTTCCTGCATTGACGCATAGCGCCTGGAAGACTGGCAAAAAAAATTAAACTTGTTACTTATATAATATAATATACGTAATAAACTTAAAGTGACTGGTTTGTATTTTCCTGGGTCCAGAGTCAGTGAGGTGGGTGAAAAGTGACAGAATACAAGTAAAAGCTGTTACCGGTTTTCTCTTAAACTCTCTACAAAGATTCTTGTTCTCCTGCAGCACCTCTTCAGCTCTTTTCTCAGTTCTTTTCTCCATCCTCTTTCTAAAGTTCACATAGCTCTCATTCTCTATGGGAACGTTTTCCTCAGCATCTTCATCACATTGCTCATCTCCTGTATCTTCTGACGTCTGTTTGTCTCCTGTAGCAATACACGCATTGCAGAATTGTAGATACAGTTACACTTTCCAGGATTTAATACTGGTACTGAAAACAAAACTGAACACTCGCTCACTCACTCACTCATCATCTATACCGCTTAATCCTGTATTCAGGGTCACGGGGGGCCTGGAGCCTATCCCGGGAGACTTAGGGCACGAGGTGGGGTACACCCTGGACAGGGTGCCAATCCATCGCAGGGCACACACACATGCACACAGGCACTCATTCACACACTACAGCCAATTTGGGAATGCCAATTAACCTAACCTACATGTCTTTGGACTGTGGGAGGAAACCGGAGTACCCGGAGGAAACCCACTAAGCACGGGGAGAACATGCAAACTCCATGCACACAGAGACAGGGAATCGAACCCGGACCCTGGAGGTGCAAGGCGACAGTGCTAACCACTACACCACCATGCCGCCTTCAAAACTGAACACTGAAGTAATAATTGTGCCTGAAACAGGAGACAGTGAGTTACAAGGAAACACCTTAAAAGCTACAGTATATAGGCCTGTGTAAATGTATCGAGACGTGCTTCAGTGATGCATCCTGTTGCTAAGACACAAACACACAAGACGCAAAAGCTCACTTAGGCCTGACAGAATAAAGTATTTTCATAACCAGCCTTATTGTGTAATCGCACCAGCAACCTACGAGGGTAAGTTAAAAATGATCGACACGCCATTTTATATTAAAACATCTATTAGTCGCACTGTCTTATCAGCTCTTTTTGTTCAAGGCTACTGTCTCCCGGTCACTGCTGTTCAGGAGTGAACGTGCTACATCAGATCATCTACATCAAATCATTTGTAGATGCGGTGAGTAATATGGATGCCCCACTTGTAATTTACACAAAAGAAGAGCTTTGTGCAGTGAATCCTTTTTTTGTGCTCTGAGGAATATGCTGCAGCATTAAGATTTATCATTGACCCTGCATGACCGTACACCTGTGGAACATCTTGCGTGTCCTGCATGGACCCTGGATCTACTGTATAGGGCAAGAACAGTATCATGGAGAATAAATGTATGCTACTTTCAAAAATACATCCAGATGCAGGGATCAGAGGAGGCGGAATTCTATACAAACACCTGATTTGCATGTGACTGAATGAATGTTTGTGCATAATCTTGAGAGTTATGCTTGTCACTATTATTACAGAATTATGTAAAGGGTTACGTCTTCATTACATATGTAAGGAAAAGTGATTAAGATCATGTTAAATGTTTGCAGTGAAGTATCATTTCCACAATCATAGTATCATTTATTTTCAAGTACTTTCTTGATAGAATCGCGTTTGTGGAAAAAATAAAATTTTCATTCTTATTCTTAAAGGGTTTAATCTAATCATGGAACTCAGTAATAGTTTAAAGAGCTTCACACATGCTTTAGATAAGATATAGGACTTTATGGGTAAGTACATTATTTATTCATTGTTTTTACGACACAAGAGTCCTCAGGTGATAATTCATAATTCATTTTCTTGCAGAGACTCTGAATATGATGAGCTTAAACAGCTGTTATCTTACCTTCTGCGTGCCTCACTGTGAGGTTGGTATTCTGTGCTGTATTAGTGAATCGTGAGGAAACTGCTGTACTGCTCGGTGTACTGTCGGCTGAGTTGTACTTGGCGCTACGAGTTCTTTTTGCAGTAACGGTGGGCGGGGCCAAGACAGGGGGTGGAGCACTGTATTTGTGATGTGGAACCCGAAGGAGCTCTCTGACTGGCCCATCTTCCTCAAGGCAGGAGATGAGGGTGTAGACCACAGGCTCACCCTCTTGTGCAGCTGAAAGTGACTGGCCGAAGAGATATTCTGTCACGTTAAGGCGTCCTGCTCCAGAGAGGGCCTCATCTGTGGTACTGAAGGCAGCTAACGGTGGCTGAAAGGGGTAGCGGTTTCCCCGAGGAAAGCGGACCTCCAGCTGATAAACAGGGCTATCAGTGCTACTGAACCCAGGCTGGCTCGGCCCATGTGGGTCTCTGTGATGGCTGGACTCCGTTGGTCTTTGATGTTTGAAACGGCATTGCTTCCCAAATTTACATCCTGATCCTTTTAAGTAGAATTTACACACCTGAGCGGATGACGCCCCTTTCACCTGTTCTTTCCTGGTCGAATCGGAGTTGCTTCTACGGCCTTCGGTCACCCAAAGCAGATCCAGGCGGATGGTCCAGACGCGGCCACTAATTCTCTCGCAGAAGCGCTCTCCGTAAATGGCGGTTAATGCAACTGCCTCCTCCTGGCGCAGTGCCATGCATTCCTCATGTGACGGAGGGTCTGGAACCTGAAGGTCAAGAGCGGTCGATCCAAACGCTTCAGTGAACATTTGAGAGAGAAGTTGCTCCAGCGTTGCTCCGACTTCTCCATGCCCACTGCGCTCTGCTGCTTCCAGAGCTTGTCTACTACGCTCTCGGTCAAAGCCATACCTGACACACGCAAACGTAAAAACATTGTTAACAACCTAGTTTACAGTTATATTGTACAAGATTCTGTTTCCATTATTTGTACATAGCACATACGAGAGTGTTACATCAGAGTGATAGTAATAGTGACGGCAAAAGCAAGAGGGTAGATTGGTAATTCTGCTTAGTTCCTCACATTCAGAGTTAAAACTTGACTTTGGGATTTACAGGAAATACATGTTGCTGTTCAGGAAAATGTGGAATGTTTGAAACAGTATGTACATAATAGTACAGTTTCAGGTCTCCTATGTGTAGCAGCTATTTGTTAGTTGGTTTGTTATGTCGGATTATTAGAATTTCTTCTTAGTGTTTGATTACGCTAGATATTTGTTTAATTGCTTACTGAATTACTTTGGTTAGCATATTTATTTATTTGTTTATTTATCAGTTTATAGGCAGGTATAGGACCAGCATGCATCCAGGAGGGCCAGAAGCATGCATTTATCTGCAGAGTTTGTCAATAATTAATTAATTATTATTATTATAATTTTTTTTAGATAAATAAATATTAATACCTATTAAGAGGATTGAACATCCTCTTAATGACATAATTTGGCCAGTTATTTGCAGTTAGCCTAGATAAATACGTCTGAATACAAAATGGTACATTTATTAGTTATTAGTCAAAATAACTGCAATGTCATTTTATTATCAAATCATACACAGCTAGATAATGTGTCACAATCGTGATTTATTTTGACACATCAGAGCGGTGAAATTATTTAAATTCTAACATATTACTAGTTCATTATCTTAAACTAGCAATAAAGGTGAGTCCCCATAACAAGATTAGATTAGAGAAGACTTTGTTTAACTGCAGGTTAAATTCAAGCCTCATTAAATTACAAATCTTAAACAGTGTGTTTAATATACTGCTCATGGCTAAAGCATGACTTAAAATGTTCAAATGCACCCAGACACAGAGATAATGAGTACCTGCAGAGTGTGCCTAAAGCAAACAGGGAAACAACGGGTTCTGGTTTCACAGACGTTTCCTCCTCACTGTCTTCTTCACAAACACCTTCTTCTGCACACGCGACACCATCATCCTGAGTGATCCAAAACTGACCGTCTTCACGGTGGTCCAACTCATCATACTCTTCCTCCTCTTCCTCATCCTCACAGTCTGAGCCACTGAGTTAAAAAAAAAAAACAAATATTAATGAGCCAACGTGAATTCAGATGAGCAACTTCTCAAAACTTCTGCCTAGATTTAGGTTTGAAGGTTTGATTTCCTAGTCATGTGGTTTTTAGTTATAATAATTAATTTAGCCATTACAATGACAGGATTTGGCAGATGCACTTATCCAGAGAGACTTACATTTTGTCTCATTATACATCTGAGCTGTTGAGGGTTAAGGGCCTTGCTCAAGGGCCCAACTGTAGAAACTTGGTGGTGCTTGGGTTTGAACCCGGAACCCTCCGCTGTTCATGTCCTAAGCATTAACAATTGATAGTATATGTCCATATACTGGCATCACTAACCTGTTTGGAGTAGTATACTCCTGACTCTGAAGTTCCTTCAGTAATTCCTTTACTTGTAGCCGATTTTCTGATGTCATATGTATCTTCTGTAGTGGCTGCTTGAATCTGTCAGATTTAACTTGATCTCGCCCTTCCTCGCCATGCCTGGAGTCATCTCTGAAAAAACCTTGAGAGCTGCCTCGTCCCCTTCCTCTACTTCCCCCATGGCCTCTGCCTGTAAAAGCTCCACGTCCTCTTCCTTTAGATGGAGGTTTGGTGGACCGACTTGGTCCAAAATCTAGGCTAAAATCATCTTCCAAGTCACCAAATGCTTTTCCTCCTCCTCCTCCTCCTCCTCCCGCTTTTCCTCTACCACCACCCTTATTAAAGCGTCCTCCACCCCGGTTGGGTTTTGCTTTTCTTCTCCCACTCATGTCCTTTCAGCCTGTAAAAGAGAATGGGACATGAACTTCTTATTAGTGAAGTCAGCTTGTACATACACTATATAGACAAAGGTATTTGGACACACTTGCAATGACACTATCCAAATACATATACTTCAATATGGAGTTGGCCCCCCCTTTTGCAACTGTAACAGCTTCCACTGTTTTTGGAAGTCTATCCACAACCGGAAGTTCTTGTCCATTCTTTTTGTAGAGCATTTATGAGGTCATGAGGTCAGGCCTGGATCACAATCTCCGTTCCAGTTTGTCTCAAAGTTACTCGATGGGGTTGAGGTCAGGGCTCTGTATGGGTTAGTCAAGCTCGTCCACACCAAACTTGTCAAACCATGTCCATTGCTTTGTCTGCTGGGATACAGTCATGATGGAATAGAAAAGGGCCTTCCCCAAACTGTTGCCACAAAGATGGAAGCATATCATTGTGCAAGATCTCTTGGTATGTAGACGCATTAAGATTGCCCTACACTGGAAATAAGAGGCCTGATCAAAACCTGAATTCAATAACTAACAGATACTTTTGCTCATATAGTGTATCTCTCTAGTACGTCAACATCACGTAACATATAGGAAGGAGATCTCTCCAGTCCAAAGTGATCAGTTTGGATCAGACGATGTGAAAACAAAACTATACTTGTTCTGCAGAATAATTGCCTCAGAGAGTTCCAGCATGCCATGCAGAGTCATAATATGTCATCTAACTGGCATGACCATAAAAGTGCACAGGGACAGCGATGACCAACAAAACAACCATTAATATCGAGATATATTTTTGACTAGTTTTCGTAACTGTCAACTGTTTATAAAAACATCCCAGGACAAAATGATGAATTGATACTTACAAACCATCCCGAGCAACAGCTTCCTGAACTGAACAGATCAGTAGTTGTGCTGGATGGAGTATAATTTCTGGTACCGGCATTGACACTGCTTCCGGTTCACACACGTGAACCTGAAATTCAAAATGAGAGTCATTTGTTGTCGAGAATAGTTTTTTTTTTTCATTGCTATGCCCGTAATATTTATATACAATTGTATAATACTAGTTTCTTTTCATTCCATACATTTTAACCATCCTGACATTGGTACATCTGAAACAATATCTCAAATAAGGTCCATTAAAAAAATAAATAAAAAATATGTACACACACACACACACACACACGACATTCACCAGTTGTTAATCTCATGGGGAAAAAAAACCCCTCAAAATAAAAATTTGCATATGTTACATTTTCTGTTAACACTGTCTGCACTGCATCTCGTTTTCATTTTTTTTTGAAGATTGTGAAGATTTGTATTGAAATAATCTCATGGATTTTAATTGGTGTCGCATGCGCATTTCGTTGCAGTGTTGATTCGCGTGAATGATCCACCCACAGCTTGGAGGCGCTTTAAAATATGGGTCATTAGCCTTTCTAAAAGGACAATACGGGGTTTTTCACGTTTCATTCTCTTAGGGTGCCTGAATCTTCGCCATGAGTAGCTCACCAACATTGTCTAAAGGTAATATTTGGTTATATTTGTGCATATAATATGTTAAACGTGGAGCTGTACAGCTACCTTGTTAATGACCTTTACATAGTTAACTTAAAGGTAACTCCCATGGCTGCTCATGTCGTGTGTCAGTGCGAACAACCTGTTTTATTTTAATAATAAAATAAAAATAATAAATAATGTAATTTCGAGTTATACCTGATTTTAGCTTTATTTAGTGACCAAGTATAAAACTCCATTCATATAACAAACAGTTCTGTTCGACAAAAGCAACACACATGATTCGTTTATAATAATAATAATAATAATAATAATAATAACAATTATTATTATTATTATATTGTTATTATTATCGGGAGCAACCGCACGAAGTAGTAGTAGGAGAAGAAGATTGTCGTAGTAGTGAATTAAAGTGAAGTGAGTGAAGAGGCTCGTGTCTGAGGCGTCAGCTCAAAGATTAAAGCTGCATATTCATGTTTACATAACATTAACAGCGCCCCTGGTGTTTAACAGGTGAAGTGCTGACAGCTCTGTCTGTCACTGCTGGAGCCGTGGCCGTCGGATTCCTGATCCACAAAACATTCTTCTCCAAAGGCAAATGCGTCAAGCCAAAAGTGAACCTGGACCTCCAGAAAGACAACCCCAAAGTGGTGCATGCTTTCGACATCGAGGACCTGGGTGATAAGGCTGTCTACTGTAGGTGTTGGAGATCTAAAAAGGTAACGCAGTAAATCAGGCAGAACTTGACTATTATCTGGATCGGTGCCAAAATGGCTTTCTACTGACAACTCGACTTACAACTTATGCCAGTCACCGGTGTCTACCAGGGACGTGAGCAAAACACTCGGAACAAAAACAATGCGTGAAATTATAATGCTTCCGTTAAAACCCGCTTGCTTTCTAAAACCACACAAACACTATGAGTCAAATCCAATGTTTTAATGTCACTCAAAATTTTAAATAATGACCATTGAGATAATAAGAAGGACTTATTTTCTGCAACAAAATTGCTCTCTATCAATCATTATTTAGTAGGAATGCCTTTATACCTTTTAAAACCTGTTGGATCTGGCTGAGGGTAGGAAAAATTTGTTCTCTTGAGAAGTTCTCTTGAGAATTCCCTAGTTTTAGTAAGGTTTTATGCAGAGGTGGACACCCCGGCTTCAGAAATTAAAATTCCTGCCACATACAGTGTTTGTTCCATCCATTAACTAAATCAATAGATTGTAATTAGACAACTCTTCAGTCAGATAGGTGAGAATTCATTAATGCCAACACTTATTTTGTTCATAAGGAGAACTATAATACATACCATGTGCTGTCTTAATACTTTTGGACTTTCACATGCATTGTTGCATAGTGGCCTTCCAGATAGATGAGTTTTATTGTAGAGGAGACAAAGTATTAGAGATGCCACCCTCGCAGTCAATAGAACTGAAGTGATATTTTTAGAAGAAATTTGGATCAGTTTATCCACTGCATTTTATAACAAAGAAAGCAACAAGATCTCTGTGTGGATGTATATATATTTTTTTTTATATAAAATATGCATATACAGTGCATCAGTAAAATTTTAACTCTAATTTATTCTAGATTCATTACACATCAAGTGAAATATTTCAAGCCTTTTTCTGTTTTAATTTCGATGACTATGGCTTACAGCTCATGAAAGTGGAAAAAAAAATCAGTATCTTAAAATATTGGAACATTCCATTTGGGGTTTGAGTAAATTACTACTCGTACACTATACAGTACTGTGCAAAAGGTCATTAAAAATATTTAAGTGTTAGTACTTCATTTCTATCAATTATCAAAATGGAAAGTAAGTGAACAGAAGAGAAATCCGAATCAAATCAGTATTTGGTGTGACCACTATTTACTTGCAAAACCAGAGTTGCTACCAGTTATTCTAGCTAGGTGAGATCTGGGTTCTTTGGGGGGGCCATACATTCACTTCCAGGACTCCTTGTTGTTCTCTACACTAAAGATAGTTCTTAATGACATTAGCTGTATGTTTGGGGTCCTTGTCCTGCTGCAGAATAAATTTGGGGCCAATCAGACACCTCCAAAGAGTAGTCACATCAAATAGTAATTTGATTTAGATTTTTCTGCTGTTTGCTCACTTTTTATTTCGTAAATGGATAAAAAATAACTAATTGAATATATATATTTGAAATCATTCTTGGTTTTTATTAACGTCTGCCAAAAACTTTTGCATAGTACTGTAAATATAGTGTTTCTTTTGGTTCCATAAGACACTCTCCACAAAGTAGGGAAAGCTACAGAAGGTCTTCACTGAAAGTTCACAGAGGCATGTCTATGAAAAGGGAATGAAAAGAGTGTGGTAAGAAAAGGTCCACATCAAAGGTGATTCAAGAGCTTCACAAGGAGTGGAGTAGGCTGGAGCATCAAGAGCCACAACATGGAAATCTTTAGGAAATGGGCTAAAACTGTTATGTTCCCAGTATCAAGACATTGAGAAGGCATCAAAGGAAAAAAGGTAAATTTAACATTCCAAGTTCCTTGAAGTCCAGTGTGAAGTTTCCCCAGTCCCAGTGATGTGAGGTACCATGCCATTTGCTGGTGTTGGTCCACTATGTTTTATCAAGTCTACGCAGCCATCCACCAGGAGATTTTTTTTTGCTTCTGTCTACTGACAAGTTTTATGGAAATGCAGATTTCCTTTTCTAGCCTGACCTAAACCAAGCGGGAGATCAAAAACATTCAACCCAGCAAAACAGATAAGGTGAAGGCTGCTGTTCATCTAATGCAACCTGGCCTTCATTAAATCAGTTGAAAAAATAGTGTATTGAGCGCATAAATTAAAATACTTTTCACAAGTTTGACATTTTGGTATTGTTAATCCTTTTTTGATTAATCTTAGGAAACATTCTAATATTTTGAGATACTGGATTTTTTTTTTCATTTGGTATAAGTTCCAGTCATTTAAATTAAAGCAAAAGCTGAAAATATTTTAATTTTGGCATAATTTTTTTTCCAGCTTTTCTACTTCTGCATGTGTTGTTATATGAATGTTACTGTACATATGTGCTCATTAAGTCAGACGTGTAACATCCTGCAAAATAACGCTGTGCAAAATGACTGAACGTTTTTTTTTTTTGTCTTTCAGTTTCCATACTGTGATGGTGCCCATGCAAAACACAATCAAGAGACAGGAGATAATGTAGGACCACTGGTCATTAAAAGGAAAGAGGCATAAGTGTGAGAGTTGATGTATTTGGATTAGATGTTTGCAATCTCATTGAAGCACTGACGGAGATTAGTATATGTTTGCCTCACATTTTTGACTAAGCTTGTATGATTTTTAGGTTCTCTTGAAAAAGCTGCCTGTGTCTGAATGTTCATCTTGAATCACGGTCTTATTCTCTCCTCTTGTCTTAATGCAGGTTTATATTTTGAGGTTTCCTCCAACATTTAGCACTACACCTTTCTGATTCTTATACTGATTCCTAGCTGCTTGTCAACTGATCAAGGCAATTGCTGTAATCAATGTTGACAAAAGCAATTATCGGTCAATGTGACATGACAAAGTGTATATAAAGCTATGAAAATAAATGAACCAAAAAGGTACATGAACTCAAAAGAAACAGTGACTGTGTGTGTTTGAATCTGGATCACAGTTTAGATGTTTCTTTGCAGAATGTCCCATTCTATAAATCTTTAAAAAATAAAAATAAAAAACACCCAAGACCAAGCAGGTGACAAAATGGAAATTTGTTGTTTAGGCTGAGCTATAAATCTTATTTATGTTTTACCAAGAAAGCTCTAATAAAAGTTAGTTGTGAAAAATACAAATTAATACAAACATTATAAAAGCAGTAAATATGTGATCACAGAAGGGTTTTTATTTTTTTATTTTTTTACGCTATTGTGTTCATATAATATACCAGTACCTGATTTTGGTGCAGTACTAACTTGATTATTTGAAACAAACTATATCAGAATTATCATGGGAGATTTAAACATTTTTTTTTTTTTTAAGCTAAGCCTAAATAACTTGTTGGCTCAAAATTACAATAAGCATACAAAACGATATGACTTTTTTTGTGTTGTCATGAAACGATCATGTGACATATATGTAAACTTCTTAATTTCAAGTGAGTAAAAATATGATGTGGCAATGTAGTGATAATCCAGTGTGTTTGAAATCTTGTTTTGTGACCTTACTGCGAGAAAAAATAATTGGTTAACGCTCGATTTAACTTTAACAGAAGTTTCACAAATGTTCCAGTTGTCTCAGTTTTTTTCGGGTAAATGTGGTTTACATTTTTGTGACGCTATTTAGTAATTTGCACTACATACTGTATCCTGCCACTGCTGCATTCATACCTTAGTATTTTCCCTGTATAAATAACAGACTTTCATTTGCTGTGTTGTGTTTACATCAGCAATAAATATGTGTCAAACTTTCACATGGCAAAAAGCACTTTTAATACACTGTGTACTATTTACAAAGCAATAAGATGGAAAGTGCTTTTAGATATAGACTCCTAAAAGGCATTTAACTTTTGTAAGATATCAATAAGAAGTCTCCAAGGGCCAAGCTCATACTTGCATATGAATTACACAAACAAAATGTTTTAGAAAATACCTAATGAAAGATTTAACACAAATTTTATTTGGCACAATATTTTCTGTCTACAGTACTACATTTCCCTCTTTAGTTACTGGCAATTCTTCACTATCTGAGACGCTTAACTAAATCTCCCAGCCTGACTACTTGACTCCAAACTGCATACTGTAGATCAGACAGGAGTCTAACATAAGCTCAGGTGGCCTTTAAGTTTTGTCAAGTGTTGCTTTGGCAAAGATTAGTGATTAAAGAGCAAAATGCCAGTCTCTTTTTGAACACATGTAGACACTAGGCAACATACAGTACTCTGGAATACTCTCGTATGCCACTCCTGCTCCCTTATCTTATAGCTATTTGAATTTACGATACAGATCGAATGATTGGACCTCACCTGTATAGTCTAGTGACCTGCAATACAATAAAAACATTCCTACTGTAGTGATTAAATGCTGAAGTAATCTATGCTTAGGACTCTGTATAAGAATACTGTAATTGATATCATCCTAATCTGATGTCACCCAGAGGAGTATGTGGTCACTTTTAATGCTCCTGTTTAAGTTTCTTCCTAATTACTCAGTTGCCTTTCTGTATTCTCTCTTGCTGATACTACACTGCACAGCCAAAAAAAAAAAAAAGTCACACTGTCCAATATTTCAGTGAACAATTTTTTGCTTTGATTATGGCCATGGCATTGTTTTGATAAATTTCTGCAATGTCACAACGTTTATTTCAGTCACATTAATTTCTATTAATTTGTATCCATCATTGGAAAGTCTCACCACTGCGTAAAACCTTCTGCAGCACATTCCAAAGATTCTCAGTGGTGTTGCGGTCAGACCTCTGTGGTAGCCAGTCCATGTGTGAAAAGTATATCTCAGTCTCCTCAAACCACTCGTTTTGAGCTTGATGAATCTGGCACTGGAATATATCCATATCATAAAGGAAGAAAGACCCTAATCCTAGGAAGACCTAATTTTTTGGGCACATATTGTTGCTGAACTTAAACCTGACCAATAGAAGCAACCCTAGATCATAATACTGCACCACTACACTCACTAGACATGATGGATGCATCACTTCACGCTTAGATGGCGGTTTACCACTATCTTTCCATGTTATAAAAATGTGTTTTACAGTTCTTAACTTAATTTTATTAGTTTCAGCAATCTCTTTAGTTGTAATAATTTGACCCTTCTGAAACAGAGTAACATCTGTGCCATGACCACAGGATATGTTTTCTAACAAGGTTGTTTAAGAATTCAGAAGCTATTAACAGTATAAGTTAGGGTTAAATACCTGTGCACAATATGTGTACTTTACTGACGTATTATTAAAATTCAATAAATGTGATTTTAATTACTATTCTAAGAAACAAAACATACTACATATTCTACACAGCTGTGTATTCATATGTGTCTGAATCTCAATAAGCCTCCGGACTGCAGTGTCGACCGTAAGGAAGAGCACCCTGGCACTTCTTCAGGAAACTTCTCGATATGCTGGAGTAAGCAAAGAGTTTTTTAATGAACTTAAAGGATTGCTTTGCCTGGTTAGAGGGCAAGACCTCTGTCTAGATTTTAAAAAGATGCAACGGTAGGTTTTGCTAATTTGCTAACATTAATTTGTTAAAAAGTTATCCAGTTTGAATTGGGTAATGGTAAGATCAGTATCAATTGGCAGCAAGAGAATTTATAGCAAATGGTAAATATTTCAAACTTATAGAGAGAATAATTAGTAACATATGCAGTATCTCAGGAAGGGAAGGTCGTAGAGAGACGTGGGTGGTACCGTTGGAAAGCTCGACCCCAATTAGAAAGTAGGGATAAAAACAAAGTTTGCACCCCCAATAGGCGGGTACATTCAGTCTAGATTTGGTCCTAGTAGGCTGAAACTTGGTATTTCTACTAATTAGAGGATGTCCGATCGTTTGGTGCCACTCCCAGCTTGCAGTGTCAGTATCTCAGGAAGGGAAGGTCGTAGAAATACGTGGGTGGTACCATTGGAAAGCTCAGTTGGTAGCCACCCCTCCTGTTTCAGTCAGACATTTCATTTGGGAGTTATAAGTGAAAGTGTGTCCCCATTCAAAATGAATGGGATTAGGGTTAGAGTAGAATATAGGGATAGAAATTAAGTTTGCCACTCCAGTGGGGGTGGGTGGGGGGTGGGGGGTTTGCATTCAGTCTAGATTTAGACCTAGGAGGCTGAAACTTGGTAATTATAATTATTTATAATTAGAGGGTATGGAAAAAGTGTGAATAATGTTTGGGGCAACATGTGGTACATTCCTTAAAGCAATAAATAATAATAATAATAATAATAATAATAATAATAATAAAAAGAGTAATTTTTCAGAGCAAAAACATGACATTTACTTTTTAATAAATTAAACTTAGTCAATTAGTAAAGTCAGTTTTAACTTTTATACTTTTACTTGAATGCATTGTTTTTATTCATTTACAGTTACATTTTATGTAACTTTTTTTCCCCAACATTTTATGTTCAAATGACATGTTCTCTTCTCTTAGAACTAACATTTTAACAGCTATAATGTCAACCATTACCAGCTTCTCTTCTCTTTTCAATAAAACAGAAAGCAAAAATCCTTATTGCTGAACTTAGCTGTACCTATGACTATTAAAAAGGCCTAACACTGGAGACTCCTTCCATAAACACCAACTTTCGCCATATCAACTTTAGTTTAAGTTTTTTTTTTTTTTTTTTTTTGCTTTATGGTTAGAAGGCAATATGTGTGTACAAGAAATAAAAAATAACAAGAGAACAACAATCACACCACTTCTAAATGTACCCCTCCGTGAATGATCTAAGTAAAATAACTAAATTCTTTTACAGTCGGCATTGTGGTGACATAAATGAGGTAAATCATTTTACAATTGTGATTTGTAGAAAAAGTCAACGCCTTCTGTCCAATCAGATTCAAGACTGATAAACTTTGCCAACATTAGCGACTTTATGCATTTGACATATGGAAACCTTTGCTTGACGAGTTGTTCCTAACTTTAAACACCCAGCACGACTAGTAGGATATGCAAATTCGTGAACGATAATCGAAACCGGACCGAAACTCGAACCACCAGCGAGCGTGTTCCCCGGCGGAGTCGGCATGCTGAAGTGTGAGTGGTACAGGTGGGCTGAACACCTCACACTGACGAGGGATTTTGTTGAACTTTAGTGCACAGGACAGCTGTTGAATGGCTGCTTGGCTTTCATGAGGAAGTGGGATTGAGAGTTAAAGAGTCTGTGAGGCTATAAATCTTCAGTGGGACTTCGGTCGAAGTAGGTCTTTCTTATCTATACTGCCGACTCCCAGGTGTGGTGCGTGGGGCATGAAGTCCAGAGTTAAATAACGTAGCTATGGTGTGATGAGAGTCGGATCTCACAATGGCCACAGAGGATCTAGTACTGAAGTCGTGTGTCAGCACTGATGATGGACTGCAGCATGAACACGCCGCAGAATGGGAGAGCGGGAAAGCGGAGCGCGCGCGGGCTCCAGTGCCGCTCTCTCATCAGGTGGCTGGACACAAATACGGCGTCCACAAAGTCGGTCAGTTACCCCATTAATCTCTTCCATTATTGTTTAGTTATTCATCACGACTCGCAATTTACTATTTATTATTTACAGTAGCTACTGTACAGTTAATTTCATTACTGTCCATTTTCACAGCTCTGACGCGTTCCCTTAATTAAAATAATTCAAGTTTAGGAGGCTTATTGCGTGAACAGTTGATAACAGTTTATTGTGTTTTATTTTGTGAGTCTGTAAAACAGAGATTATTTGGAGGCACGGTGTATACGTAAATGAGAAGCACAGTTGATACATCAAGTATCATATTGAATATGATCAATTTCATAAGCTGAATCAACTCAGCACAACATTTTTTTTAAAAATCCTACTTAAAATTATTTTTATTTTACTTGATTAGGTGTCCTCACTAGACCTGAAAAAGTCCTTGTCCTCTAGAACAAGGGTTCACATTTTCAAATACCTAAAAAAAAAAACCGTATTAAAATAAATAAATAAATAAATAAATAAATAAAAACGTATTGTGTGATAAGTAGAATATGTACATGTTAATTTAATTAACGGCGGTTATTTCATTCATAACTCTGTTTAAGTTGCTGAATTTTTATCCTGAGTTTCTGCCAACACGGTCAGAAATGTCTAAAAAGTAAATAAAGTCAGGCAATCTTGTGGTCAACCCAAACTCCCAGGACTCTTTCATGACTCCCTGTTTGTTCTATAACCTGCTCAACTGCTCAGGTTCTTGTAAGTTTAATATTTTAAAAAATATTTTAAAGGTTTGACATTGATACTGCCTTGGTCACAACCATAACATGTCAACACGGTATATCTTAAATTATATCACATATGGGGTTATTTTTAGTAAAATTTATGAATTTCAAGCACATTAAATATGCATCTCACAAATGGTGTAAAAACAAATGGGCTCCCACATATATTTCATAAGTCTAGAATAACATGGAAATTTTTTCAACACCGTCAGGTAATTCATCTGACGGTGGTAACTAATTGGGTGACGATGTTGACAAATACATCCAAAGTAGGTTTAATTTAACTTATTAAAATACTTTTTTACATTTTCTTCAGCAAAATAGTAGTTTTTGTTAATTTCCTTTTAAAATTAATTTAGTGTTTTGTTTAAACCATGATTCATCGTCAATGTAAATGTGCACATACAGATACACGCTCATTCATCTACTATAGGCAATTTACGAACACCAGTTAGACTAGTCTGCTGGATTACAATGCTGCCTACTTTACATTCATTGAGGAATGCCTGTGACATGCTCACAGTAGGATTCATCACGTTGATGATGATGCTGCCTATTACTGACACACCTGTAACACACCCATATTATAATACAGTAGATTGTCTGTGACATGCCTACAGCATGGCATAAAAGGTGATAATCGCATGTGAATACCTGTCAAACACCACCAGCCATGCACCACCTGCTGCCTGATGCCCAAACAAACGTATACAATTTCTGTTTTATATAAATGTTATCACCATCTGATGTGTGTCAACACCGTCAGGTATGAATTTTTGATGTTTATAAAATTTTTTTTTTGTAAATTGTTACCACAATAGCATAATGAAATATTAAATTTCCTAACGTTAAGGAAGCTTTTATGAATTACTTACTTTATTGTTTTTAGGTAAAAAGCAATGGATTTTTGTAATAACTTAGAGGAAGCCTTTTTTTATCCTAATAAATTGCTATTAAAAGGTGCTGCATTGAGTTTTGAAATAATTATATAATAGTTAGAAAGAACACTTAATTATTATACAAAACCTATGGAAGAAAATAAATATAATTTAAATGCATTTTC
The DNA here is from genome assembly GCA_030347435.1 of Clarias fuscus. Lineage (NCBI taxonomy): Eukaryota > Metazoa > Chordata > Actinopteri > Siluriformes > Clariidae > Clarias > Clarias fuscus. The sequence goes on along the minus strand of CM059211.1, from coordinate 21,379,295 downwards.
TAATTTTTGACTGTTGACAAAAATCCCACAATGCACTAAAATGGTTTGTATATTTGTACATAAATGTTAACTGAGTGGTTGTTCATAAAAAAGGGTTTGATAATCCACACCTCACTATTCAACAATATATTAATTTTTATAAAAATATAATAATCTTTTTTAAAAAATTATTATTTATTTTAATTAAAAATGAGCTGTAATGTGCTCCCTTAAATTAAATAACAAGTTTTGCTGGTACAGTAGCTCCGATAACACAACTTTACTTATGTTAATTGTATTTTATTTTCTGCATATGTAAAAACAGAGATTAGGTAGATTGATAGTGTAAAAACAAATGAGCAGCGCAATAATTACATGTAAATCTATTTTGTGTGCATCTTGTGGTTGTGGGTTCAATTCCCACCTTAGGTCTGTGTGTACCAGGTATACCCTGTTAGCTAGGCTATTTTATATATAAACTCCTGAACAAAATCTTGTGACTGGGGGGAACACACCAAGCATTTGCATTTCGTGCTGGTGGATCATAACCAGGTTGTAAGAACTGCTTTAAAATGTTAAAAGAAATCAAAGGAGCAAGAGACAAAAAAAAACAGAGATTAGCAATTTATTGAAAACTGCATTTAAACTCAAACAGGCTGTTCATCAGCTGATCAAAAGTTTAAGACCATAGCTTAAAAATACCCATAACAGAACTAAAACTGTCAAAAAAGGACTTGGTAGTAAATAGCGTCATCGTTCTTGTTGATAACTTCAAACACTTGTTTCGGCATGCTTGATGCAACTGTTTCCTGGAGGATGGTGGGAACATTGCTCCATATGAAGATCGATTCACTAAGGTCATCCACAGTCTGGAACTGATGTCTGTTTTTGTAACTTTCCCTTGCCATCCATTACCAAACATTCTCAAGGGGATTTAGATCAGGGACACACACAGGATGATCCAGAATTGCAGCGTTATTGTCCTGGAAGAAGTCGTTCATCAGGCGGGCGTTGTGAACCGCAGAATTGTTCTGTTGAAAGACCCAGTCATTACCACACAGACGAGGGCCCTCAGTCAAGAGGGATACCTGCTGCATCATGTCCACATAGCCAGCTGCCGTTTTATGCCCCTGCACAAGCTGAAGCTCCATTTTCCCATTGAAGGAAAAAGCACCCCAGATCATGATGAAGCCTCCTCCACCGTGCCGCCTAGAAAATATCTCCAGTGGGATCTCCGTGTCACGCCAGCATTGTTGGAAGCCATCAGGACCATCCAGATTAAATTTTTTCTCATCTAATAATAAAACTTTCTTCCCTCTTTCAATGTCCCATGTTTGGTGCTCCCTTGCAAATTCCAAATGGGCTAGTTTGTTGTGTGAGGGAACGTGTCTTTTGTAGACATTTTTTGTTCTTTAAGCCCTTCTCTCGCAGATGTCATCTTATGGTTATTGTGCATCAGTAAGGGCCTTATTTTGAGTCGAGGATCGGCCTGTGTCTTAACGGACAGCTCATCGGATCCTCCGGCTCAGTGAAGGTGAATTTTGTTTTGGTCTACCACTATTGATTTATTTATTTATTTATTTATTACTCCTTTTTGCTTTTGCCATCAGGAGATGACAGTGTGCCATATTTTTGCATGACCAGCCTGTTCTAGTTTAAATGCAAATTATTAATACTTGTAATATTTTCCCTGGTCTTAAGATTTTGTTTAGGAGTCTATAGAGAGAGAGAGAGAGAGAGAGAGAGAGAGAGAGAGAGAGAGAGAACAGTAGTGATACAGAAAATACAGAAATTGTATATTCAATTATGTAGGCTATATTTCAGTTGCCTTTTCAATTGTGTTCATGTTTTATTTAAATATCTGAAAACATAAATTATTATTATTATGTAATTAGTTTTCAGTTTTACATTACTGTGTGTGTGTGTGTGTGTGTGTGATTGCTCAGGTATCCTTAAGCACTTTGATGGCACTGTACTCAAACAGGTGCAGCCTCCTCCCAGAGGCCCATGTGAGATGACTTTCTACACACAGGTATTATCCACCACTTACAACTTGACATTGCAATGTACCAAATCCTATGTAACACACATACACAAATAATTCTATAATTTGGAGTATAGTACATGTAAGTTCCATTTCCATAATTATATTTATTCTATTTCTTTAAAAGTATCATATTTTACCTATTAAGGGAAAGCATATTATCACACAAACATTATGCACATCCTATGCTTCATAAGCTTGAATACTGTATAATTGCCAAACTGACAGCTATGCCAATTTTGTTTTACTTTAGGGTGTCTTGGTTTTAAAATAAGTAAAAACTGTGAAGTTAACAAAATATTTTTAGAACAATACTTTTAAAATATATTCTTTCATTTAAACAATGTCCAAAAAATCTGTCAACTATGTTACTAACAGAAATCTATCTGAAACTCAAAAATGATTTGTCCCAATGCCAAGTGACCAGCATCACATAAAATAATTTGAAATATGTTTTTTCCTGTGGTAAGTTTTTTCTCATAAAAAAAAATCTATAATACCAAGTATCATCAAGTATCATATAACATTTCTTGCACACACATGTGGTCACAGTGTTATTAGTTGAACATCAACTATGTGACATACACTGCTATGGGTTACAGGGCTTAATGATTATAATAAAATTATATACTTTTGTATATATTAAATATTTGTAAATATATTACCCAGTTGTGGTAAGCCGGTCATAAGCAGTGATTATTATTTCATCATTGCCATTATTAGCCTACATATGTTACAACATGCATTATTCATATTGGTGGACTTTCAACTAGATTAACAACACATTTTTTAAATTCTGATGTTTCAAACATGTGTCAGTAGCTGAGGAGTTACAGGACCTGTTGAAATTCTGATCCTACAAGAAGGGCAGCAGATTTTGAAAAACAGAGAGAAGCTTAGCACAAGTGTGTTCAAAATTTATCTTACAGCGAAAATTACACCATGGAATTTGTTAGTGGGTCATAATTTTTGAGCTACAGGATGAAGCTTTTGTCATTTGGCAGAACATTTGCAAACATTGTTTGAATGAGAAATTATTTAAAAAAAATATTTTCTTTAATGTTTAGAATATACAAATAAAAAATAAAATAAAATAAAAATGTGTTCTTAACTTTGGTGGTTTTAGGTAAAAAAAAAAAAAGCTAAATGAAACATATCATGTGGATAATGTTTGTGTGATATTATAACATGCTTTCCAATATTAGGTGAAACATGATATTTTAAAGAAAATATTTAGAATAAATACACGCTGCCTGGCCAAAAAAGATTGCTATTTTAAAAGGGTCAAATTCATGGGCTGCATCAACCAAAGATAACAACAAAGGAGATTAAAATTTTAATTGGGACTGGTTAAGAACTTCAACACATATTCGGGTAATGTGAATGAGATCATTTAAACACTCAAGTTGGCCTTTCCATAAACACAGTTTGATGAGAACTCAAAGGATTGTGGCTAAACAGCTGTCTGGCCACAAAAAAAAAAAAAAACTTTGTTATTAAAGCTAATCAGAAAAAAGGCATAAATCTGCTAGGGAGCATAAAGTTTTTTTCCTTTGGGGCAATGGCAAATGGTCATGTGGGTCTGATTAGTTCAGATTGACCCTATTCTAGAGCAATAGAAAAATGGGGAAAAATGGAAGCACATGAAGTCATACACCCATCATGCATAGTGCCCACAGTACATGCCACTGGATGTTGTTACTTGTTGCTTCACACATGTTGCTTCACTTGTTCAGGTCTTGGCTCAGCAATGTGGCAATAAAATGAAGTCAGTTTGCATGTTCTTCCATGTTTTGTGGGTTTCCTCCCACAGTTCAAAGACATGCAGATTAGGTTTATTGGCATTCCAAAATTTTCCGTAGTATACAGTATGTGTGTGCCCTGTGATGGATTGACACCTGGATACAGGATAAAGTGGTACACTGTAAACGTGTAGTAACAAGTTGCACATATTTTTTACATTTACTAAATTTTTAGGGGAGGTTGCTAGCCAAGCAAAATATTTCAAATTGTTGTTTTGTTGACACAACGTGTACCCAGTTCAAAATCTTAAGTTGACTCAACTTGTAATTCAAATATTTAAAACTGTTCAAGTAGTATTGGTTGTGGGCTCAATAAATTACATTTCTCTATGGTTGACTTAGCCCAACTTTTATTTTATTCAAAAAGGTAAATTATCTCCCACTGTAGCCCACTGATGTAGTTGGTAGTGTAAGTGATTGGTTTTCTACAAAACAAGTTGGACTAACAATACCCCAACAATTAAAACACACAAACATTACTTAAAAAAAAAACTATGTTCTTCCAAAACTAGTCAAAGTTTAAAACAGTGATCTGCATAAATCAGGAGAATACAGGTTCTATTTTGCTTAAAGGTCAGTAAAATACACCAGATGCCTGTCATTATCTTACAAATTCTTTTTATTATATTATATGATATTATAACATCATAACCATTTTTAAAAACTAGCAAAGATTTTACTTTCAAATAATTTTTTTCAGTTCTTTCAATACATACAGCCAACCGTCTACTCTACCGTCTGACCCAATCCTCCATAGCAGAACACTGGTTCAACAGAACAAGAGAATTCTTGTAAAGACAAAGAATAATTTCACAAAATATATTATTATTATAAAAATTTTATATAGTAATAAGGCTATATACCATCCAAGTGTGTAAACGACTGTACCTGGAATTTTAACGATGTGTTAAAGCTATGCTTTGTTTCATATTCAAAAGGGATTTATATTTTTTTTTACTTATTTGTTTTACTTAGTCATTCTCGAAAGTAATTACATACTTTTGATGTTTTAAATGAATCGTTTGAGCATTACATGTAGATGAGCATTAGCAACTCTGCAGCCAAACTAACACTGACATTTTTATATATTTTAATGAGTACTGAAGCTGCACTATTCCTCAACATTTGTCAGTTAAGCGTTTGCACTGTGTGCTGGGGTGGAGCAGGACGCTGTTGCTGGGCAAAGTGGTGAAAAAAGATAGATAGCTCCTGTACAGTGTGGTAAAATGAAGCCTATCATTTGCTAAGTTTACCTCAGTAATATCAGTGTGCCTCAGTATAACGATAAGTGCCAACACACCAGCCTCACATATAAAACGCTAACTGTCTAAAATACATGTAATCTATCTAAAACATTTTTGATAAAAAAAAATGCAAATAAAATATATACCCAGAATAGAGAGTCCACAAAACGTCCGTCTTCACCTCTTTAGTGCAGTTTGATAGTGTCAATCCAGCGGTACAGGGGTCTTCCATGATTGCGGAGGGTCTTATTATTCACATGATTGCATGTCAGGGAAGGTAAATTGGTAGCCCAACTTTATTTTTTTAGTTTATTCAGTTCAAGAACACAATGTTACCTGTTGTCTTAAAAAATCCCACTGTAAGAAGTTGGCCCAACAATCTAGTTGTATTTTTTTTTTACAATGTATAGACCATGAGTTAGTGTTTTTGGGAGTACTGTATGATGTAATCAAAGCTAAAGGTAATTGAAATTAATTTTGCATGCACAATCTAGTATGCGCCTTTTTCTTTGCCAGGCAGTGTACAGTCGTGGCCAAAAGTTTTGAGAATGACACAAATATTAGTTTTCACAAATTTTGCTGCTAAACTGCTTTTAGATCTTTGTTTCAGTTGTTCCTGTGATGTACTGAAATATAATTACAAGCACTTCATACGTTTCAAAGGTTTTTATTGACAATTACATGACATTTATGCAAAGAGTCAGTATTTGCAGTGTTGGCCCTTCTTTTCAGGACCTCTGCAATTTGACTGGGCATGCTCTCAATCAACTTCTGGGCCAAATCCTGATTGATAGCAACCCATTCTTTCATAATCACTTCTTGGAGTTCTTCAAGAACTCTTGAGGATTGACCACAAGTTCTCAATGGGATTAAGATCTGGGGAGTTTCCAGCCCATGGGCCCAAAATTTCAATGTTTTGGTCCCCGAGCCACTTAGTTATCACTTTTGCCTTACGGCACGGTGCTCCATCGTGCTGGAAAATGCATTGTTCTTCACCAAACTGTTGCTGGATTGTTGGAAGACGTTGCTGTTGGAGGGTGTTTTGATACCATTTTTTATTCATGGCTGTGTTTTTGGGCAAAATTGTGAGTGAGCCCACTCCCTGGGATGAGAAGCAACCCCACACATGAATGGTCTCAGGATGCTTTACAGTTGGCATGACACAGGACTGATGGTAGCGCTCACCTTTTCTTCTCCGGACAAGCCTTTTTCCAGATGCCCCAAACAATAGGAAAGAGGCTTAATTCGAGAATATGACTTTGCCCCAGTCCTCAGCAGTCCATTCGTCATACTTTTTGCAGAAGATCAATCTGCCTCATGTTTTTTTTGGAGAGAAGTGGCTTCTTTGCTGCCCTTCTTGACACCAGGACATCTTCCAAAAGTCTTCGCCTCACTGTGCGTGCAGATGCGCTCACACCTGCCTGCTGCCATTCCTGAGCAAGCTCTGCACTGGTGGCACTTTAGGAGATGATCTTGGCATTGGCTGGACTTTTTTGGACGCCCTGAAGCCTTCTTAACAAGAACGGAACCTCTTTCCTTGAAGTTTTTTCATGATCCTATAAATTGTTGATTTAGGTGCAATCTTAGTAGCCACAATATCCTTGCCTGTGAAGCCATTTTTATGCAACGCAATGATGGCTGCACGCGTTTCTTTGCAGGTCACCATGGTTAACAATGAAAGAACAATGATTTCAAGCATCACCCTCCTTTTAACATGTCAAGTCTGCCATTCTAACCCAATCAGCCTGACATAATGATCTCTAGCCTTGTGCTCGGTCAACATTCTCACCTGAGTTAACAAGACGATTACTGAAATGATCTCAGCAGATCCTTTAATGACAGCAATAAAATGCAGTGGAATGTTTTTTTTGGGATTAAGTTCATTTTCATGGCAAAGAAGGACTATGCAATTCATCTGATCACTCTTCATAACATTCTGGAGTATATGCAAATTGCTATTATAAAAACTTAAGCAGCAACTTTTCCAGTTTCCAATATATATGTAATTCTCAAAACTTTTGGCCACGACTGTACTTACTCAATGGACATGTACCAACATGTCCAGGAAGAAATAGGATTCTCTAAGGATGAAAAAGATGTAGATGTTTTATACTGCATATATTCTATTTTGCCCATATCATAGTTAACGAACTAAATTTTGAAAACAGCCTTTTCCTTAGAAAAAAAAAAAAGGTTTAAGTGTTGCAGCTAGCAGATATGCTACACTGAAGGAATTTACTAACTTGAACTACCATGACTCACATATAATTATTTGTTTGTTAACCCTCACCTAAATGTCTTTTTTCAGGTATTTGCTCAAGACTGTACAGATTCACATCTACTGGCCTTACGACAACACCTACCCAAATACTATGGTATATGGTCAACTTCAGATAAACCAGATGGTGAGATAGCATATGCCTGCACAGTGTTTACCTATTTAAAGTAAATATGAAATGGGATGTTCAAAATGCACAAACCTAGCAACCTTTGGCCATGAATTATATTTACAACAGCTTGAACCAGCAACAAAGTTTTGCTTAAGTTTGTTATACACTGAATATTAATGTTTAGGTTTGACTAATGACTGATTTAGTTAACTTGTTCCTCAATAAATTATTGATTCATTGGTTAATGATTTATGATTGGAATCACCTCTCAGTGAATGTGTTATATTTGCATATTTGACATGTCCGACAGGAACAGGATGCAGTGGTAGAAGGCCTGTTTTATCTGAGAAGTGAGTGGAATGTAATCTGAGAGGGACATTAGGGTTGGAGCATATTCCTTGACATGTCTATGAGTCAATGGATGAATCGGCATTTAAAGAAAATAAATGAGGCGTGTGTATGCATGTGAAGGAGAGAGAGAGAGAGAGAGAAAAAGAAGGATAGTTCTTCATCTTGACCTCTTTGCATATATGTTAATTTATAACATTTGGCCAGCTTTGAACTTTAAACCATCGCAGCAACAGCACACAATAACACAATAAAGCGTTTTGTCATGGAGACTATAATCAGTTGCTTGTGTTGTGGATTGACTTACCAGTGAATATCAGCTTTAGTGAAAAGAATCAATTTGTTCTAAGGCTTATCAAGTCTCTCAGCAGAGAATCTGCAGCACAGCCATCTGATACAGCATTGACTAAATTGATATAGGACTGTTACACATTTCCTTCTCATGTTGAATAAGAAATCATATCACTGTTATTGTTAATGTTATCATATTGCTGTGAGTTGTGAAAATGACAGCCAGTTATTGTGTTGCTGGGTCACATTTTTCTGTAACAAAGCACATAAGTATCAATTCCAAATCTGTTAATGCATTTAATCTGTAAAAACATTATCTGTCTTCATGTTTTTTTTCTTAGAGCTGTATCTGAAGCTGGAGGATGTGGCCGGCAGGTTTGCATGTCCCTGTATCATGGATGTGAAGATTGGGAGGAAGAGCTATGATCCGTTTGCCTCACAAGAAAAACAGGAAGAGCATATTAGAAAATATCCTCTAATGGAAGAGATTGGGTTCTTGATTCTAGGAATGAGGGTGAGACTGTGTATGTTGTCAATATCGAATTGTTGTCTACATAAATATTCATTTATTATTTACATTATATGTGGTCTAATTGTTGATCATTGACTTTTTTTTCCTTCATGAACTTGCCTGTAGTTGCTAGCTTTGGTCCTATGGACTACAGATGTGGGGAAATCTTACAAATTAAATTGAATCTAATTAAAATTAATCCTTTTAAATGTTTTGCATAGCAGTTGTTAAGTTGCCCAGTGATAGAGTAGAATCCTATCAAGCATGAAACTCTTTCCATGATAAACATTTTTCGGGCACGTGAACCATGACTTCTTACATAGTATTCAGTGGATATTCAGTGGACATTCAAAATGGTTAATTATGTATTTGTTGTTATCAAAACAGGACTGTGACACTCACTATGAAGGATTGGAGTCATGTGGAAATGACACTGTGATTTCTGCTTTAATTTGCATTAGATTTCAGTGACTTTAATTTCACTCACACGCTGGTACACACACAGACATACACACACAGCAATTTGCAATCTCAGCTGAGCTCCCTGTTAGATCACTGGGTCTCTTCTGTAGGCACACAGAGACACTAAAGCCACAGAAGTAAAAATCATCCCACATTACCTGCTCCTGTCCACTCTGAACCACTCTGGCCTGATGCTGATGCCCCCCCCTCATGGGAATACAAAGAGTCACAAATTTGTGTAAGCCAAACAGTCTGAAAAAGGCTGTTTTCATGCAAGATATTGCAGTCCAGAGAATCTGACAATATCCCTTTTTTATCTCCAGTGTCAGTTGATTGAGGCATTGGCTTTGCATCAAATTGAGACAATGCTTTGACATTGCCACATTGAACAAAGAACCAGAATGACCCATCAGACTTAGTCACGAAGACCACAAGCCTGCATGAATTACTACGACTACTTTCTTCCATATCAAGAACAGCTCTGAGTTGACCTTGAACAACATTTTTCATGTGTTGAGGTACAGTAATCTATAAGGTTGGCTGCACAGCTATGTGCCTGATAAAATTAGTGCCACTAGGCAAAGGCGAGAACACATCAGAGAGTTCTTTTAGGAGAACTGGTGCTCTTTGTGAAGGTATTTTCCACAGAGGAATGGGGTGAATTGGACCACATCTTTTTGATTTACCTCCTCTCCTGTCTCCACCCTCTCAGGAACAACCCGTATATCAAAGCCAAATTCCCCACAAGAAATAATGGAAACTCTGACGATTCATTCCACCACCCAAAAATATTCATATAAAAATTAATAATACAAAATGTAAGGTAAAAAAAAAAAAAAAAACCTGCATTTTAGCTTGGAAGAATCGTGGCTGTAGTGATTGAGACCAGAAAGGGGAGAGGAGGAGGTATGGGGGGGAGGGGGGTGTTACTGTGTAGGACGAACTTCACACACACACACACACACACACACACACACACACACACACACACACACACACACACACACTAGCTTGCCAACAAAGCCAGAGTGTTATAGTAAACAGTACAAGCATGCACGGATGCTGACTATACAAGTGACGCTTATGCACTGAGACCGAGCATGGGAGACAATTATCAACAATACTGCTTGTATTTCAAGACCTTGCTCGTTTAACGAAATAAAGCATTTTTGCTTGTCTTGCAAAACATTCACAGACCAAGGTACGGGCAATCCAATATTCCACTGTAGTTATTAACCTTATAGACTTACCCACTTTCCTCTCAAAGGGTCCTTGTGACTTGGCGAATAATTAAGAGCTTGTTGTTGGTAGTAAAATAAACACTCAGTCTAATGGTGTGAATTCCTGACCCAAACACACTGGCTTGGAGCCCCAGTGTGTGTTTTTTTTCTCAGGTCAAGAATGTACTATAAATTTTTTTACTTTTTACTTCCTCCCAGTATCCTTCATTGATGTCTTGGATTCTATGGCGTTTGCACCCATACAGTAATTCAGACAGGGAAAATTTCATGGAGGCTTGTGGCAATTGTCCCACTTATCCTAGTTCTAATTCTCATCAAGAATGATGAAATCATGTCTTCAAGTCTTTGGATTAAACTGTTCAACCAGTCCACCCAACATTCCCTGATCAGTCGGAATCCCTTTCAGGATCTTCTGAATCAAAAAGGGGATATTGCCTCTTTATTCTGAGTGTCCATTACAGAGATCAAGGAAGGGCTCCAGGTCTTCCTGCAGGCCCTTTTTGGCAAGTGCACATCAAGGTATGGCTATAGAGCTGATCCAAGCACTGGCTGCAGCACCCCATACTGCACAAGGTGCCAAAGCACAGAACTTTCTCCTGGACCTGTAGTAGGAGCTGGAACTGTTTCTGCTGCTCTGTGTGCAGTTATTATAGACTTGGCTTAGGTGGATGCAAACAAGGGTTTTGATGCGCTACATGAAGGGTGTGGACTCCATGTTGTCTATCTCTTTCATGTTCCCAGGTTTCAGCACTAATGAGTCACACAATCATATACACACACACACAGACACCTCATCTCAGCTGAGCTCTCAGGTCACTGCCTCTCTGTCTCTCTCCTGCAGGCACACAGAGACACACATTAATCATTGCGTGTTACCTGCGGTTCAACCTGCTTTTCGCTGCTCCCAATCGATGCTTGACCACACCCCCGCTGACACAAGGACATTCATTACATTTTGTTTTCATTATGTTTTTGACAATTAATTACTTCCATAACAACTAGCAGTGCAATCAAAGATATCATGTGATGTCTCCTTCAGTCTTCTTATCTCCTTTTCAGGTTTACAACATAGCTTCAGGAACTTACATTACTCGCGAACAGTTGTATGGACGCAGTCTGACAAAGGAAACAATTAAAACTGGTATGAATTAAATTTGAGTACTTTTTGAGAACAATTTCCTCTCATTATTCCACTTACAATTTATAATAAAAAAAATATGAATACAAGTTTCATTTTGTTCCTATGCAGACAGTAAGTGTTCTGTTTTTTCTTTGCAGGATTAGCTAGATTTTTCCATAATGGAGAGGAGCTAAGAAAAGATGCCATTTCTTTAAGCATCCATAAAATCCGTAAAATCCTCCACTGGTTTGAGGGCCAAAAGCAGCTCCACTTTTATGCCAGCTCTTTGTTGTTTGTATATGAGGGCTGTCTTCACAGAGCCAATACAAAAAACAGAAGTGAAGCTCTGACAGGAAAGAGACATAGGCAAGCTGAGTTAGAGAACAAATGTAATGCTGACCTCACTTGCTCAAAGTTGAAAAGCTCCTTCGGGCAGGTAAGCTGTAATAGCATTCTTGAAGCCTTTCATTATGTGAGGAAAGCGAATAGGTTTGGATCTCACTCTCTACATCACCAGGATAAGGGAATGACAGCTGACATGGAACCAAACATAACCACTGCAGTTGAAAACAAGAGCTCAAATGGAAGGAAGGATGAAAATGTGGAGGTCAAGATGATTGACTTTGCCCATGTGTTTCCTAGTAACAGTTCAGATGATGGCTACATGTATGGATTGAAAAGCCTCCTATTTGTTCTGGAGCAGATCCTGCAAGACTGACTATAGGTCACCTAAGAATCTTTCTATTCTGGGTTTATTAACATTCATTTTTTACTCTGTGTTATATAGAGTACTGTGCAAAAGACTTGAGACACTGCTCATTTCTTCATATTTTGTTTCCAAAGTGTCAGGGTTTCTTGTTTTTTTTAAATGTAGTCTTAAGGAATAGCTCTCCAGGACTAATTTGGCTGTCTTTTTCGGTAATTTGTTTGCTTTAATTTTCAGTCCAGTCCCTGTACCAGACCCATTTCAGAGGAATGTTGTTAAGCCCCACAATGACCGAACAGTCAAGCATGAAAACCATCAACTTGAGGCATGAACCAGTGAGAGACAGCTGCAGACAATCATCGATGATCGGGAAGATGATTCGTACACTGGTAATGCTGAATTCTGAGTGGTTGGAACAGATGAGAGGGGAATTGAGGTTGCTGCTGAGGATTTTAAATAAACAACCAATTTTAAAATTGTAATCTTTAAGCACTTTGCAGCTTGTTAATTATTTATATTAATTTAATGTACATAATTTTATTTAATTTTATATGAAGAAATTAGTGGTGGCTCAAGACATCTGCAATTTCATGTTAAAACAAAGTGGTTGAGGCAGCTACAGTCAGGTCTATAAGCATTTGGAAAGTGACTTTTGAAAACTTTGCAGTCAATGTTTGCCTGAAGTCTGGCACCAATGTACATGACCAAATGCTGTATTTCCTCCCTTGAGATGATTTGCCTTTAATGCAGTTACCATCAGTTGGTGTTTGTTTGTAGGTCTTTGCGACTTCAGTAAGTAAAAAAACACACTGAGCTGTGTTGAAAGATAGATGAAAGGCTCAAACCCTTGAGAAAATTCTATATATTTTAATTGCTTTTTGTTGCTTTTGGGGCCATTATCCATCTCTACTATAAAGTGCTGTTCTATTAGTTTTCATTTTACTTAATCTGAGCAAAAGGTATAACTCTATACATTTCCATAATTCATCTTGCTACTTCTATCCAGCAGTCACATCATCAATAAACATCAATGATTCTGTTCCATTGGCAGCCATACAGGCCCATGCCCACGTCCTACACCTACCTCCTTCAGAGTGTTCTTGGCTTGACTATATGTTGTCAAGTGGATTTTCTTCTCAAAGCCAAGAATTCAGTGATCATTTACTTTAGTTGTCTTACAGGCCTTTAGGCATTGACAAGCTATTCAGTGTAATCTTTATTTTTTCAAGAATGTACCAAATTTGTAATCTGCAATCTCTAGATTTGTTTTCCATCTTCCTTCACTTGCATTGGTTGAACAGCTATCAAATGCGAATTCAACACCTACAATCAAACGTTTTATCTTTGTACTTTGTTTGTACCTTCCAAAATAAAAAGCATGAATCTGCACATCAAGTATGCTGTGCAATTCTTTTGAGCCTGTGAAAATGAAGAGACTTAATTTTTTTTAATGATGGTAATTGTTAAAAAGTATTGTAAAATGTAATGCAAAGTCTCCACTCTCCACTTTGGTGCACAGAAACAAAAATATCAAGATTGCATGACTGCATTATAGGATATTTTACCCATACTGTGTAATAATCAGTTATACATTAGCCACTGCTGGTGCTAGAACACAAAGGAAAATATACTGAATATGTTTTAACCCTAAATCACCAAACTTACTGGAAATCACCTGTAAAGAGCAGCTGAATGTAGATGATAGTGAATGTAATATAGATGGGAAAAATAATTGGAAGAATAAAGTAAACTCCTAGAGCACAGCTCTAAACCCCAAAATTTTAAATTCTTTCCAGCCATAACCTTTGCTGTTGCTTTTTTGTAGATTTCACCACAAAAGTTTGAATTATGAACTTAAAATGTCTATTTTGTGAGTGAGGTGTGCATTTTAACATCACTTCAAGTGATGGTTCTTTTGCTGCAGACAAACATTTTAAATGTCTTTAAATTCAATTAAATACAGTTTAATTTGTATAGCACTTTTAACAGTTGTCATTGTCGCAAAGCAGCTTTACACAACCAAAATAATTATTTACGTTTGTATGGAATGTGAATGTGTATGAATCAAAATGGTCAGATAGTCCCTGATGAGCAAGCCGAAGGCGACAGAGGCAAGGAAACACTCCCTGAGATGGCAATAGGAAGAAACATTGAGAGGAACCGGACTCAACAGGATCAACAAATCATCCTCATTTGGGTGAAACAGAAAGCAGGAATTGATCTGCATTCATACTGTAGGTGGCAGGCAGTTCAGTATAATAGTTGATGTTAATTGATGTTAATATGGAGTCCAGTTAGTTATTGGAGGCTCAGGTAGACTTGTAGGAAATTCCAGTCCTGAACGATCGAGGGACTGCAGCCATGTCAAGTCCTCAGAGAAACATCAGTCGAGGCCAGAACTGTCTTCGTGGTAGAGTGAAACCGTTAGACACCAGACGCATCCCAAAGAGACATACGCGCCATCCATGTGACAAGATCTCAAACCAGAAGCGGGGCACCAGGATGAGTCACACAGGTCAGGAGGGCAGAGGGATTCTGCATCATTGGCAGCTCAGGAATGAGAGAGGGAAAGAGGGGGGGGGGGGGGGGGGGGGGGGGGGGGGAGAGAACAGGAGAGGAGAGAGCAGAAAAAGTGAACTAACAGTTGGGTATGGTCACAGTCACATAATGTATAAGGTGATTGTATATTTAGAGTGCAAGCAGGGATTCCGGCAGGACTAACTATAACAGCCTAACTAAAAGGGAGAGCCAGAAGGAAACACGGACATGAGGGCTCCCTGAGATGTAAAGCAACCAATCACTTCACCGTCAACAAATCTGAGTGATGAATGAGAGTGGGGAAGTCAGCATCTAAACATACCCGTTCACCATAATACTCTACGTCCATGAGTCCTCCAGATCTGCTCCTTTACCTTAGGCAAATCTATTTAAAAATAATTCTTGTCTAAATAAATAAGCTTTATGAAAACTAAAAACTTAAATGAGTAATCTGACTTTGTAATTCTTGTTAGGATCAATTGGTGGCACCAGACTCTTTTTCTTGGCCACTTAATTGGATATGCAAAATCTTGGCAAAAAAGAAAAAACCTCCATGTTTTTATAATTAAATGAAATAAGGGGCAAGTAAAATGTATTAAAATTCCAATCTTAGTCATTCACAAATTGTTCAAAAGTCATAATTTCCAAATATTATCATGAATGTAATGTTCTAAAACAATATTCTTAGTAAAGAAAGTGTGTGTGTGTCTGTGTATGTTACAGTACACTCAGACGGTTTAAAAACCTGTATGGAATCATTATTCATGGCCTGAGTGGAAGATGGCTTCTATTGTTCTGACAGTACATGTAGCATAGAAAATTTTTCTTAGATTGCGACAGATATAGTGTATAAAAGTGTTAATGTGGAGGAAGTGATGGGTTGACTAAGTGTGTAGCGTGAAAATGTGTTCTTTAAGATGTTTTAAAGAATTCCACTTATGTTTAAAGAATTAATCTATTAAGAGTGAAAAATATAAAGTAATGAACTTATCTGGCATGGTTGATTTGTCAGGAGAAAAATTAGTGTGATAAAGGGTGATATTTTAAACAGATATTGTGTGAAAGTGCACAATAAAAACTTGTCAGCTATACATTCCTCTGTCCATCTGAAAATACCAGATTACGACTAGGACGTGATTGGATCATATGAACAGTTTGACAGCAAAATAGGCTAATTCCATTTTAAAAGTTTTGAGGAAAAACTATTTTTTTTAAAGGAAGCAAGAAGCATTGCAAACTGATTTTGCAGACCATTTCCGATTATTTTGTGCATGTTTTCCTTGGGTTGAATGGGTGTTAAGAAGCACAAAAGCCAAAATTTCATGTCAAACTTGCTTGGGTTATGTAAGTGTGAATGTTGCGTGATTTTGCAAATAACTCCACAACCCACAGTTTTGTTACAATGGATACAACAGCCTGGAAATGTATATGTGGTTATTTAAATATGCAATTTAATTTTAATAATATGTTGGTTACATTTTAATACAAATATGGCAAACTCACATTTTGGTCATGCTTTTGTAGGGAGTTAAACAAAAATTAGTGGCAGCAATAAAAAAAACTAAAAAAAAAACTCTGTTTTACTCACACATTTCCCATACTGCTTACCCTGTTCGTGGTCGTGGTGGGCCTGGAGCCTAAACCAGGGGCTCGAGACACTAGGGGGAGTACACCCTGGAGGGGGCCCAATAGGAAGAACAATACCAACCAATCAAAACTACAGTACCCGTAGGTTTTAATGATTTGGTGTAGGTGTGTGTGCATAAATCCCAGAGATGGCCTGGGATTCCTCATCAGTGCACTGTAAAAAAAAAATCTAACTAGCAAAATGTTGGCATAATGAGTATTTATTAGTAATCTAGACAATAAGACATGAAAAAGCTGACTGAACTAGTGAAAACAAGTTCATTAAAAACTCGCTGGGTCAATTAAGGTTTAATTACTGAACAGAGTTCAGTAACACGCACAGAAGCTGGTTCGGAAGTTGGCGCACGCGCGCTGTTACGTTTCCGAAGTTAGCGCATGTGCGCTGATACGTTTCTGAAGTTGGCGCATGCGTGTTGGGTGCAGCGGGTATTTTGAACATCATCTGGATTAGTAGCCCGTTTCTCCACCTCACAAAGGACAACTTCTTTTAAGCTTTGGTAAGTGCATACATTTATATCGAAGTCCTTTGTAGAAATTATCTTAACATAAATGAGCGTTATTTTATGGCGCTCTTTGTGAAGTATATATAGAGCTTGGTGCAGTTGTTTATTTAACGTGAGACAGTGAGAAAGATGCAAGTCATCCTGTAACCTGAGTTCCTACAAACAATATATTTTGTATTATTTTAAGTTTACTACATTATTTATTATTTATTACAGGTGTTGCATATTATGAAGTATGTTTAATGATGTTTTAATTTAGAATTTAATATTATTTAATTATTATTAACAGCACATTTTGTCTATATCCCTGCATGTGTGATATTTGATTTATTAGTTATGTTGTTTATGTTAAGAGTAACTAACAGGTTACCTGCCTGGGGTTTCCCATGGGACAGGTGAGAGTGTGACACGGTGTGAGAGAAGCACATGAGGAGGGCAGTTTGTTTGCTGTCTTGCTGTTTGGCTTAATAAAATAAGTTGTTTCAAACTTAACTGTAGCCGTTTATTACCCATAGCCAAAGAGACTGGAGAAGCATAAGACAAGTCTAGAAAGTTGGGTTACATTAATATCTCAACACTTGGTATTTAAAATATGCAGTATTTGCACCATGAATGAAAATTAACTTAATCCTGAAAAAAACTTTCCACTGCATTTTATTGCTGTCATTAAAGGACCTGCTGAGATCATTTCAGTAATCGTCTTGTTAACTAAGGTGAGAATGTTGACGAGCACAAGGCTGAAGATCATTGTCAGGCTGATTGGGTTAGAATGGCAGACTTGACATGTTAAAAGGAGTGTGATGCTTGAAATCATTGTTCTTTCATTGTTAACCATGGTGACCTGCAAAGAAACGCGTGCAGCCATCATTGCGTTGCATAAAAATGGCTTCACAGGCAAGGATATTGTGGCTACTAAGATTGCACCTAAATCAACAATTTATAGGATCATCAAGAACTTCAAGGAAAGAGGTTCAATTCTTGTTAAGAAGGTTTCAGGGCGTCCAAGAAAGTCCAGCAAGCGCCAGGATTGTCTCCTAAAGAGGATTCAGCTGCGGGATCGGAGTACCACCAGTGCAGAGCTTGCTCAGGAATGGCAGCAGGCAGGTGTGAGCGCATCTGCACGCACAGTGAGGCGAAGACTTTTGGAAGATGGCCTGGTGTCAAGAAGGGCAGCAAAGAAGCCACTTCTTGCCAAAAAAAAACATCAGGGACAGATTGATCCTCTGCAAAAAGTATGGCGAATGGACTGCTGAGGACTGGGGCAAAGTCATATTCTCGGATGAAGCCTCTTTCCGATTGTTTGGGGCATCTGGAAAAAGGCTTGTCCGGAGAAGAAAAGGTGAGCGCTACCATCAGTCCTGTGTTATGCCAACAGTAAGGCATCCATTCATGTGTGGGGTTGCTTCTCATCCAAGGGAATGGGCTCACTCACAATTTTGTCCAAAAACACAGCCATGAATAAAGAATGGTACCAAAACACCCTCCAACAGCAACTTCTTCCATCAATCAACAGTTTGGTGAAGAACAATGCATTTTCCAGCATGATGGAGCACCGTGCCATAAGGCAAAAGTGATAACTAAGTGGCTCAGGTAAATTTTGTGTCCATGGCCTGGAAACTCCACAGATCTTAATCCCATTGAGAAAACCCACAAAAACCCACTAATTCTGACAAACGCCAAGAAGTGATTATGAAAGAATGGGTTGCTATCAGTCAGGATTTGGCCCAGAAGTTGATTGAGAGCAGCCCAGTCGAATTGCAGAGGTCCTGAAAAAGAAGGGCCAACACTGCAAATACTGACTCTTTGCATAAATGTCATGTAATTGTCGATAAAAGCCTTTGAAACGTATGAAGTGCTTTTGGGAAAACTAATATTTGTGTCATTCTCAAAACTTTTGGCCACGACTGTAGAATTGAGAGAACAGGACACAGATGTTGAGACACTTGAGCACAAACCTGAACATCTTTTTTTCTATGCAAACAGTATTACATATTTCTAAATCTTTCTCTTATAATTAGAGTCTCCCTAATGTTAAATATTATGCATACCTGAAAGTTTATCAAAAGTGACACTGCATAACATTAGCACCCTTTTTTCAGACTTCAAATATTGTGGCTCACTTAATGAAAACTGTCCTGGAAGATCTCGATGAGTTTATCCGTGATGGATCATCTGCACTGTTCAGAACATGCCTGGTGAGTATTTTGCATTGATTCTCTGCAGGCACTTTGACAAAAATACGGCTGTTAATGTTTGTGTTGACATTATTAAGATATTTAAATTCTTATTCATTTGAACTCCAGCTCTTATTTTACTTTATCTGATCTCAGTCTTGTATAGCTCAGAGACAACTGATTTTAAGGATTTATGAGGTGTTTCTTTCTGTGCATTTTGTCTACATTAATCTAGTAGGATCCAAAACTTTCATGGAACAAAAAGAAATATAATAACATAGAAAAGATAGATGTCAAACGTGATTTTTTAAAAACTCTTTATTACATTAGGGCAGTACTCCTGATGACGGACAGACCAGAGGGATGAAAGTGGGAGTTCCTATTGTGATTGAAGATGATGACTCCCCTACGACTTTGACCAGTGTTATAAACTTTACTCTTGTGTTGGAGGAAGAGATTGTCTTGCAAGATGCTCCAGATCTGAAATCTGTTGTTGCTTAACAGTTTGGCCTTTGACCTGTTTGACTTGGATTTCAGTACCCAAAAATCTGAAGTACACTTTTGAGGTGTTTGAGAAGGTGTTCATGGAATTGTGCACTCACTGCTCTGCAAGGGTACAATCACTTAAGACTTAACTTCTGCCATGACTTTGCTTTTGTGAGCTGTTTTCAGACTTCAAATTATTATTATTATTATTATTATTGTTATTATTATTAATAATAATAATAATATTTTGTACTCTTCCTTGTTTTGTGATGTTTAGACTGTAAAAGGCATTTTGCCATGTTTCTTTTAGTTTACGTTTGGTTTAAAATAAAATTTGGAAGAAACTTTCAAGCATTCAGTTACAGCTTTTTTCATTACATTGTATTACATGTTAATAAAAAAAAAACTGCTTCAGTAAATTTAAACACATATTTTGAACCCAAAACATCTGACAAGTTCACATTTATTAAATTAATAAGTCTTTGAAACTATCAAAACACTTTTAACTTAACAAAAGAATATAAATTGGGAGACCTTACTCAGTAAATTTAGTTGAACTAAGTTGACTTAACTCAACATTTCAAGGCAACTTGCTGCACAGCTTTTTTGAGTTAACTCCACTTTTAACCCAAGTGTTGATTTAACTCAAAATGTCAAGGCAACTTGCTGCACAGCTTTTTTGAGTTAAGTCAACAACTTGGGTTAAAAGTGGAGTTAACTCAAAAAAGCTGTGCAGCAAGTTGCCTTGAAATTTTGAGTTAAGTCAAGATTTTATTTTTTACAGTGTGGTGTGTTTTCCCAACTTCTTTCTAGAATTTCCAGAATAGGCTCCAGGTCCTTTGTGACACTGACTAGGATAAAGTGGTTACAGAAATGGGTGATTGAAAGTTATTACTGAATCCATTTCGGTGACTGGTGACATGATAAATGTGTGTTGGCTTGGGAAATTCCTTCACTGCAAAAATGTACCTTGAAATAGGCTGGATAATCATATATAAGATTTATTATAATCCCATAACATGAAATATTAGATAAATGTACCATTATTGCCTCAAGATGTTTTTGTAAAAACTATACTATTTCAAAAGTGCTCAAAATATGTTTGAGTTAATGGCAATAATAAATAATTCAATGAACTTTCCCTAAAAATGCATTCAGATACTTTTGTACATTTGTCTACAGTTGTCTGGGGTGGCATGTATAGCTGTTACTTCGGCTTTTAGCTAAGTGTTGTTCAATATATACCCTCCAAGCAAACATTTGGACGGTTGATGACCGTTGATGACAGCTGTTGTGAATCAGATAATGTCAAACACGTCCGTGCAACTTTTATTTTTGAACTATTTTTCAGTCATGATGGGACATGTTGGAGAGACATCATTTCAATGGTCATCACACGTCCAAATGTTTGCTGGAAAGTTAAGACATATAAAAACTGCCAGAGTCGCTAATGCTTATCTACGAATGTTGTATCGGTTAATTTATTTGTATGAAAATCGAATTAAGTAAATAACCGGTTAATTTAAAACATCACACCAAACATGTAGTTAATCCTGAGAATGACAAAGTAAAACCCTTGAAAATATCAAACCATTTTTATATATCGAGCAATACATAGCTTTAAACCATCATTAGGGTTCCAGAAACAGGCTTTTACACACTCTGGTGGTATATAGCCTTATTAATATCTTGATTTTTTTTTAAATCACAACTAAATATTCTATGAAATATATTTATCTTTGTCTTTACACAAATTATCTTGTTCTTTTTAACTAGAGGGCTGCTGTGGAGTCAGAGGGGTGACGGTTGGCCTTTTGGAGCTACTGGAGGAGCATGAACAAGTTGCTGAAGTTGTAGTAGTCCTTGAGGGCCTGGATGACTATGCAGCAGCTTTAGGAGTGATGTTTGGTCAGGTCTGTGCTCTGAATATTGAATTCCAAAAGGACTGGACATATACCTATGAAGCCATCAAACGATTTCTATTGGACTTGGAGAGACACACTCCCCTCAGATTCACATGATCAAGAACAAACTCTTGTTGACTCTTTTTGTGTCTGACACATTGGGGAAAAAAAAGTTCATCTTTTTAAAAATGGTTATGATATTGTAATATGAAAGAATAAGTAAGGTACTGATAAGGATCTTGTGTTATCCACTTATTTTATTGACCTCTAAACAAAATAGAACCTGTATTCTCCTGTTTTATGCAGATTACTGTTTTAATGTTGATTAGTTTCGAAAGAATAAGTTTTCTTTTATTTAAAGTAATGTTTGTGTTTTAATTGTTGGGGTATTGTTAGGCCAATTTGTTTTTATTGAAAAATAATAACTTGAACCAACTACATCAAAGGCAAAATGTTGCAATAATTTAAGTTTTGTCAAGTCAGTGATCTAACTTAATGTTTTAATTTGTAAATCTAGTTGTTAAATGATTAGCTAACTCAAACTCTTAGATCCGCCCAACTTGAGTATTTTTGTTCACATTACTTAACTTTTTATTGTGGGTCTAAAACAATTTGATCAAACAGAACAAGAATTTTAGATAAGTACTGTATCTTGTCAATCTGCCCACATCCAGTTGCATCTAGTCCCACCTGATCATCAGAAATCCCTCTGCTGACTACTCTGCTGAGATTCAAAGGCACGCTCCAGATAAGGCAAACTCTATAGCACCACTTGAGTCATTGCATGTGCTCAGACTGATGTGTCATTTCAATGCAGAACAAAACCAACCTGAAACTGATACAACAGAAAAAAAAAAGAAAAAAAAACCTTATCATCTGGAGACTGTGAAGTCAAATCCCAGCAGTGCTCTTGACAAAACAATTGTCTAAAAATTGAATTCCTGTTCTGTTTGACCAAATAGTGACCGACTAACAATGAAAAGTTAGGTAACATGAACCAAATAATTCAAGTTGATATTTGAGTTATATATTCTTTCTTCTTACTTTTTTTTCATACCGTAAACAATTTAATAAATTGCTGAAGATTTAGGGTGGATTTACAATGGTATCTTACTCAATTAATACTGTTTCATTTCTTTTTTCATTTTTTTTTTTCAAGCTTTGAAAATACGGACTTCAATGTGTTTAAATCCCTATTTACTAATCATTGCTATGAGCAGTGGTGTTTCACTGGTTGGTGTTTTGCCTGCCATGCGAAATGCCCAGTTTTGATTTCTAGCCAGTGCCCAAACCCCAGTTACTGCATGCAGTGCTCGTCCCAAGCCCGGATAAAATGGGAAGGTTGCGTCAGGGAGGGCATCTGGCGTAAAACCTGTGTCAAGCTTGTATTTGCAGACTGGATTCTCTGCTGTGGCGCCCCCTGCCGGGAGCAGGTGAAAGACGAACAACAACTAAGCATTGCTATCTAAAATTTAAAAAGTACTCATTTTTTTTTAGTAACAAGACACAACTCGTTCTTTTTGGATAACAGCTTTGGTTCTGCTCCACATGGAGTTCAAATGAAAGGTAAAGTTTCACTTTCTCCCCAAGTATTCTTTTATCTGCACAGTGATAAAAGACTATACTGAATAGGTCCAGTATTCTTTTATCTGCACAATTTTTGAACTGTTGACATTTCAGGTAATGTTTCATTAGGTTAGATTGATAAAATAGGCAGAACAAGCTTTGTAGCTCCAGCAGGTCACTAGCTAAGATCCTGCTTAGCCTGTTAAACAGCATTATGATGTAGCTTCCGAGGTTTGCAAAGTTAGTTTGATGTCATTTTATTGTTTATTTTTTTCAGCTCTATACTCTAAACTCTACACAAACAAATATTTTTTTTCAAGTGAGGCTGGCTGGTTCAAGTTTGAAGGGCGTGAATATGACAGGCAAAAAATAGAACCACATTAATGACATTAATTACAATTAAATGCAGCTGTAACTACCTGCTCAGAGACATATTAGGCTGTTAGATTGTTTATATTTTGGGCATTCGGGTCAAATAAATTCATTTAATAATATCAAGGTTCTAGTTTATGCCCACTGCTTTTTCCCCTAAATATACTTCCTCTGGGAGAGATGAACATAGTATTAGTTTCCACCATTATGCTGATGACAAGCAATTTTATATTTTAGCATCCCAGATGTAAGCCTAATAAATTTGAGAAATCTGAACTGGACACTGAATGGTTATTAACTTCCATCTACTTAATCTGACATGGCACATTGTACTTGTACTAGGACCACATGCAGTTTTTAATAGAAGTAAGGTTTCTGATTATACTGTGGATGGCCTTTCTATTTCATGAAAAACTTTGATGTGATTATTGATTCCAGCCTTTCCATTGAAGCTCATGTAAAGAATATTTCTGGGTTAGCCTTCTTTCATCTCAGTAATACACACACACAAAAAATATATATATAACCTTCATTCAATGTAAAATGAGGTAATGATTCACACTTGTCAATCTGGACCAACATAATTCCTTTAATCAAACTGAAGTCAATCTTTTAATTTTGTGTTTTTTTTAAAGTGTTACCATCTAAAGTATTTTAATGATAAAATACTTTAGATGGTAACACTTAAAAAATAAACACACAGACTGGCCCTGCCAGTCTATATATATATATATATATATATATATATATATATATATATATATATATAAAACAAAATGCTATTGTGTTGAACCAGCTACATCAAAGGCAACATGTTGCAATAATTTAAGTTTTGTCAAGTCAGTGATCTAACTTAATGTTTTAATTTGTAAAGCTGGATGTATAATATTGAGTATATATTAGTATTTCAAATATTGAATGAAATGTGGTAAAGCCCATAACAGTGCCACCACCTAGAAAAAAATACACAAATCAACATTTTGCAAATATTCGGCACATTATTTTTCTATATGCAAATTCATGAATGGATGGTCCCATTATGATGGTGATGAAGTTTATGCTTAACAAATTCAGATCTTCTCAAGAAATTAATAATTGCATTCCTTGCATTTCCGCATCTATGTAATGACTGCAAAAAGCCTAAGAGTATATGTAAGGCTTTAATTTGTTCCACCAAGTACAGTGGAACCTTGGATTGCGAGTAACGTGGTTTACGAGTGTTCCGCAAACCAAGCACGTATTAGTTTACGAGCGCCGAGTATCATGTATCACGCATGCGACTCTTATTTTGACACCAAACGTCACTCTTGGAACGTGGGGTTAATTAGGCACATGGATAAGGGCAGGGCCAGTCTGACAGAGCATGGATTAATGACACGAGAGATTGTGAATGGGCCAATGACCTTAGACGAGAGTTTCTGGGATATAGTCTTGATTAGGTTACGTGTGGAGAGCATAACTGGGAGTGGCTGAGCGGTGGAGATTGGCATTGCACTAAAAAATGGCCAAATGGTTGTAATTGAGCACGAGCTCATTGCCATGTCCTTTTACAACGACGGATAAAGGCCTGAGCCGAAGGGACAGCAGTTTCTTCCTCCTGGGTTGGAAACAGTGGTGGTTGATAGCCGAGGCAACACTGAAAAGGTGACATGCCTGTGGAGGAGATGGCGAGCGAGTTATGCGCATACTTAATCCAAGGGAGGAAATGACTCCAAGAAGCTGCATCCTGTGAAGTCATGCATTTCAGAGATTTCTCCAATTCTTGATTCATGCGTTTGACCATTGTTCTGAGGGTGAAACCCCGATGAGAGGCTGGGGGTGGCGCCAATAAGGCCACAAAAGGCTTTCCAAAATTGTGCAGAGAACTGGGGGCCCCTTTCCAAGACTATATCCGATGGGAGGCCGTGGATTCTGAAAACGTGGGAGATATGGAGTTCAGCCATTTCCTTGGCAGATGGAAGCTTGGGTAGAGGATGAAGTGACTGACTTAGAAAACCGGTCAACAACTGTTAAAATGCAGGTATTATTGTCGGAAGGTGGCAACCTTGTTATGAAGTCCAGTGAAATGTGAGACCAATGGCGATGGGGAATGGGAAGGGGTCTTAGGAGTCCCTCAGGTCGACGATTTGTTGTCTTATTCCTGGCGCAGACATCACAAGATGCCACAAAGCTGTTGACATCCCCCTTGATGGTCGGCCACCAGAAGCGTTGGTTGAGCAATGAGAAGGTGCGAGTTGGCCCTGGGTGACAATTTAGCCTGGAGCTGTGGTCCCATTCTAGGACTTGGGAGCGAAGAGAGAGTGGGATGAAAAGTAGCCCAGGTGGGACATTACTGGGTCCTGGCTCCTGTTCAAGAAATTGCAGGACCACATCTAGCCGGGTTACAGCTACAAGGCACTGTCGGGAGAGGGCGTCAGGCTTAGTATTTTTGGTTCCTGGGTGATATGACAGCAGGAAGTTAAACCGTGAAAAGAAAAGTGACCAGCGTGCCTGACGTGAGTTGAGTCTTTTGGCTGACTTGAGGTATTGTAGGTTCTTGTGATCGGTCCAAACAACTCCTTCCAACCAGAGGGCTACCTTAACTGCTAGCACCTCACAATCCCCAATGTCATAGTTCTGTTTAGGGGCGTGAGCTGACGAGAAAAGAAGGAGCAATAAAGTTTGTTGTCCTTTGGTGTTCTCTGAGAAAGGGCTCCCATTGCTGTCTCGGAAGCATCAACTTCGACGATGAACTGGAGAGATGGATCAGGAAAGTTGAGGATGGGTGCTGTGCTAAAGCACTGCTTGAGCTCATTGAACGCCTTCTCTGGTGTGTGCAGTGGGTGATTGAGGAGAGCTTGCTGCCCTCAAGGGCCTGTATGCTAAATGGTTGCTTAAGTGGGGTGTGTGGAATCTTGAGTTGAGAAACCATAGCTGAGGAGATTAAATTCTAGTCTGCTCCAGAGTCTACTAGGGCGTGTGTGGCGTGAGACCGATTGTCATGAATCAGGGTCACTGGGAAGCGGGAGCGAAGGTTAGGAAATGGGTGTTGTGTAGAACTCCCCTGTACTCCCAGAACTACCGGGGTGTCCCGCCTTTTTAATTGACAGGTCCGTAGAAGCAAGCCCCATCATCCTTCCGACATTGATGTTCCTTGGGCGAGATGTGCGTGCAGTTGACCAGCATAGGTTCTGGGGAGGGCTTAGGTGTGTCCGGGTTAGAAGCGGGTACGTTTGTGGAACTGACGAGACTCCCTTTGTCGTGTCTGTTTGCGGGCGTCGATACTTGTAGCCAGGTCAATGAGCCCCTGATGGTTGGAAGGGAGCTTTCGGGCTGCTAACTCATCCTTGACTGGGTCAGAGAGTCCGTGAAGGAATGTGTCGAAGAGTGGCCGATTTTTCCAACCACAAGAGGGAGCCAGAGACCGGAAATCAATAGCATAATCAGAGATGTATCGAGATCCCTGGCGTAGTTCAAGTAACTGAGCTGCCGCCTGTCGTCCTGTGAATGAACGATCGAAAACCTCTCTCATTTCGTCTGTGAAAGTCTTGTACGTGTAGCAGCAGGGCACCTGGGCATCCCATAAGGCTGTCACCCATTTTTTCGCTTTACCAGAAAGGAGATGATGATGAAGGCAACCATGGAGTGTTCAGTGGGGAAAGACGAGGCCTGCAGCTCAAGCACGAGGGAGCACTGAGATAAAAATGAGCGGCAGGTGGACGGGTTTCCATCGTAAGTGGGCGGCATAGCGAGGCGTGGTTCATGATTGATAGAGTGCACAGGAAGAGGAGGCTAGAGAATGGGGGCTGGAGGTGGTTGTGTCTGTTTAATTTGTAAGGTGAGAGCAGCTAAAGCCTCTGTAGCGTTATACACACGTGGACAAAATTGTTGGTACCCTTCGGTCAATGAAAGAAAAACTCACAATGGTCACAGAAATAACTTTAATTTGACAAAATTAATAATAAATAAGAATTCTATGAATGTTAACCAATGAAAGTCAGACATTGCTTTTCAACCATGCTTCAACGGAATTATAAAAAAAAATGAACTCATGGAACAGGCCTGGACAAAAATGATGGTACCCCTAACTTAATAGTTTGTTGCACAACCTGTTGAGGCAATCACTGCAGTCAAACGATTCCTGTAACTGTCAATGAGACTGCTGCACCTCTCTGCAGGTATTTTGGCCCACTCCTCATGAGCAAGCTGCTCCAGTTGTTTCCGGTTTGAAGGGTGCCTTTTCGAGACAGCATGTTTCAGCTCCTTCCAAAGATGCCCAATAGGATTGAGGTCAGGGCTCATAGAAGGCCACTTTAGAATAGTCCAATGTTTTTCTCTTAGCCATTCTTGGGTGTTTTTAGCTCTTGGGTGTTTTGGGTCATTGTCCTGTTGCAAGACCCATGACCTGCGACTGAGACCCAGCTTTCTGACACTGGCCAGCACATTTCTCTCTAGAATCCCTTGATAGTCTTGAGATTTCATTGTACCCTGCACAGATTCAAGACACCCTGTGCCAGATGCAGCAAAGCAGCCCCAAAACATAACAGAGCCTCCTCCATCTTTCATAGTAGGGACAGTGTTCTTTTCTTGATATGCTTCAAGTATAATTAGCAAAATTTGCCTTGGCAAAAAGTTCCATTTTTGTCTCATCTGTCCATAGGACATTCTCCCAGAAGCTTTGTGGCTTGTCAACATGTAGTTTGGCATATTCCAGTCTGGCTTTTTTATGATTTGTTTTCAACAATGGTGTCCTCCTTGGTCGTCTCCCATGTAGTCCACTTTGGCTCAAACAACGACGGATGGTGCGATCTGACACTGATGTTCCTTGAGCATGAAGTTCACCTCATCTTATAGCCTTTACCTTTAACATGCTTGTCTATAATTTTCTTTTGAATCTCCTGAGACAACTCTTTCCTTCACTTCCTCTGGTCCATGTTGAGTGTTGTACATACCATGTCACCAAACCACACAGTGACTACCTGGAGCCCTATATATAGGCCCACTGACTGATTACAAGAATGTAGACACCTGTGATGCTAATTAGTGGACACACCTTGAATTAACATGTCCCTTTGGTCACATTATTTTCAGTATTTTCTAAGGGTACCATCATTTTTGTCCAGGCCTGTTCCATGAGTTTATTTTTTAAAATAATTCTGTTGAAGCATGGTTGAAAAGCAATGTCTGACTTTCATTGGTTAACATTCATAGAATTTTTTAAAATTATTACTTTTGTCAGATTAAAGTTATTTATGTGACCATTGTGAGTTTTTCTTTCATTGACCGAAGGGTACCAACAAATTTGTCCACGTGTGTAAAAGCTCCCCCTGTTTCTCTAGTGCCCCTCTTAATTATACAGCCTCTGCTGGATCCATTAATAGCCAGATTATACTGTCACAGGGGGTGAGCGTTTACTGTTTCTCTGAACGAGCTCTGCAGCGTGAATGCAGAAGAGTAGAGGCGGTGTATGTAGAGAGCGAGTGCAGAGTCAATGAGCTCAGTGGCGGGAATGCGGAAGTGCTGAGCGTGCGCTCACTGTTTTTCTGAATGGGCTCCATGGCAGGAATGCAGAAGTGCTGAGCCGGCGCGTATAGAAAGTGCATACGCTGTTTGCAGGTGATGACAATAACGCGAAGCGAGGCAGAAGAATCGCGCAGGCTGCTAGATCCGAAACAGTAGCTCGTGGTTGATGAACAGGCAGAGGTCAGAAACGGGAAACCGAGAAAGTCCGTGATAAGTCTCGTGGTCGAAAGACAAATCCATGGGTCAGCAACAGTAAATCCGTAAAGACGAAGGATCTGTAGCGTGAGACAAAGACGAGGTCATGAAAACAGAGCGTGGTCGAGATCCGGGAGAGAAAGAAACGCTGGAATACTGGGCATGGATAGCACACAATCATCTGGCAGAGAGCTGTTGTCTGAAGGTGTGTTAATCATCTGTGATGATCAGGAATTTAGAACAGGTGTATTTGGAGCGGTGAATGGAGTGGTGAAAAGCAAGGAACGGGATGGATTGTGGAGCAGGGGTGTGCATGTGATCATGACCTTAACTGAGATATGGGCATGACCTGGCGTGCTGTGACAATTACTTTTTTATTGTTTCTAAAATTCTTACACAAAATCAATATTCAATGTTGCAAAAATTATGTTACTGGATGATATAGTGGTTTTAAGAGAATACAGTGCAAAGCACAACAGAATGTGTACTCTGTGAACAATAATATCTGCCTTACGTTAACAGATTAACAGATTCTGTAATTTTTGTTTGTAAGAAAAAAAAAAACAGCACAAAAAACACACACTTGCTTAATTACTTGATGTCTCACAGGACAGCTTATAGTAATTTAGCTTGTAGGAATCATATTATATAGCTAAATATTTAAACTCAAACACATTATCTGTATTGCAGCGCTATTTCATAGGGGAATGTTTCATCAATATTGTATTAAATGCTATAGACAAGTTAGTTCCAACCGAGCAGTCTGATTGGATAAGAGGCAGACACGATAACAGCAGTCTAATGATATGTATTACTACGTGTACCTGATGTTCTAACAAAAGTTAATTACACTAACTGTTAGATGTCCGCATGGATGAAAGTAGGCCATTACTAGGGGCCTGCTAAAACCCATATTTAAAATCAGACACAGAAGCACTTTTACCAAGAAAACACATCAGATATTATGTCCTCTATAATAAAACTTTGTATACTGAATAATTGCTTCTAAGTTATTCTGAATTGTCCTGCTTGCCTATGATTATGTCACGGCTGTGCTGATATTCAAACGCAACAGCACTTAATACCACTTAATTATCCACCACAGCGCATCAATATTCTAAACATCATAATTAATATAAAATAGATGTTTAACAGGTTAACGATTGAAATACCTCATTACCTTTCAGTCATTCTCAGTTAAAAAGTTAAATAATTACTGGACAGACATGTCTAGCATCATCTACTCTCTCAGGCAAAAGAACAAAAACGGCCCCTCTGGCTCCATCCACACATTCAACAGTCTACAAATACTAGGTTGGTGTTCGTCACCACCAACTTGATTTAATTCAAACAAAAATTTATATATCTATAAAATCTGCAATTAAAAGTTTTAATCTGGACTAATAAATTACTAATTTAAGATAGTTTGAAAGATAATTATTGACTTGAAATAAACAGCAATATTACACTTGTGGAGAAACTTCCTTGAACTTTTATTATTATTATAATGCCTTAATTAGTTTCATTAGATTCATTAGGTGCATAAACAAACTCCAGTTAGTCCAGATTGCTGCTGCTAGAGTCCTTGTTAGGACCCGAAAATATGACCACATTACCCCTGCCTTATCTACACAGCATGGACCTCAGAGAAATGAAAAACACAGACATATGAATCATGAAACAGTCTTACTCCACAGTAGCTAAGGGAACGGATGGTAAAATATAATCTGCGATGCCTTCATTGATCAAAAGATTTTTGTGGTACCTTGTATAATGAATACTAAAGTAGGTGGCAGTGCCTTTTCTCATGAAGTCTTTTTCTTCAGTTATGTTTAGTCAAGTGTTTTGTGAATATTTCTTCCTTAGTTTCCTGTCTAAAGACCAGTATCTTTGGTTGCTGTCTGTCCCCCACTCTCTTGAGTTTACTCAGGTTTGTTAATGGCTAGCTGCTTTACATCCCAGGGAGCCCTCATGTCTGTGTTTTCTTCTGGTTCAATCTGGTACCCCATTTTGGTTTGGAATTTTCAGCACATTGGGACCACTCACTGATGGTGAACATGGTACCATGTAATCTGCTTAAAGATACATGTGACTACTGAAGGTGATTTCACCTATTCATGAAAATGGCTTTGGACTGCATTTTATATCAACAGTTTTGCTATGGTGGATTATAACAAAAATTTCTAAAATTGCTAAGATAACTACAATGATACGTTGATGATTAAAATTGCCAAAAACAGTTTTGTACCAAGTCTCCATTAATGAAACTCAAGGAAGTGGACTTTCTGTTACAACTAAAACGGGCCCCAGAGTGGCGCAGTTGTTAAGTGCTTGCCCTATCATCCGGGGATATCAGCTGTCCCGACTGAATGGTCATAGTAACCTTAATGTGGGAGCCCCTAATGATGGGGAGGAATTGGATACGACTAAATTAGGGAGAAAAATCAGGGAAAAACTCCCCCCCCAAAAAAACCTTAAACACATTTCCTGTTATACAATTGCACATTCGACCAAATATCACAGTTATAGAAGGGAATAATTGATTGGTCTGGTATCACACAAATGGGGATGGATTTATTTTTGGTCTGGATTCTATTTTGCATAAGATATGCTGCATATAATAATTTTATGTGAACCCCTTTTTTTGCCACTGGTTTGAGCACACACACAGACACACATTCTTATTTGCTGTCAGTACAAGACTGCAGCTACAGCTCCCAGAGCATCTAACATTACTGAATGACTTAAGGCATAGTCTTCAACTCTTCATAGTCCTTTATTCTATAGCTACAGAAGAAAGTATGACTACACTTTAAAATGCCTACTAATGAAACACAGAGGTACTAGTGCAGCGTTTAAAGGCAGTGTTTCTTTTCCCAAGCAGTTTGTTTAATGTTCTGAGAAATGAAAGCAAAATGGAGAAAGAAAAGTAATTATTTTACCAGAGTCACTTACAATAGACTTCAAAAAAAGATTGAAGAGCTGTGGGAGAAAGGTAGAAGGACACTCATTTTTGCCCTCTCATCTCACCTGTGATCAGAACAATCTCTCTGCCACACACACTGCAAATCTCTCATGTTGATTAGCTACGTGGGCCTCTGAGTGCTCTCAGTTCTGGAGATCGCAGTTCATTTTCCACCATCAGAAAGAAATAGGACATAATCTCTACCAGATGACAGATAAGTGAATGTCCAAAAGGTAATCTATTCTACAATACTTCAAGACAGACTTAAGGGACTATTCAAAGTAAAATGTAAAATATGGCCAATACAGATGTAATATTTTACTTAAATTTATTTTTTGTTTTCTATCTGCCATAATGTAGCTTTGAGGCAATTGAGGACTACAAGAAATACAGATTAGCTGTAATTACATGTACATGTTCAAAGTAATCTATTGTCAAATATGTTTACATGGACATGACTAGTCTAATGATAGGACAACTTAATAAAAAATTCTTCAATAAGTAATCAGGTTTATTTCTTAATGTTTGACATGCTGTACTTTATGGAAAAGTGTACATTTGCCTCATCACTCACATTGCCTAAAAATGTGGGTGTACTGTATATGTACTGTATGTATACTGTATACAGTATGTATAACATCCTTGCCACATTTTTAAACACAGAGTTGGCTTATAGGCAAAATTTCATTCTAGATTTTACTTTAAAAGAAACAAGGACTTAATTTCATTGATTTAGTCTGAATTCATTTTAAGCCCCTGCTATTAAAATATGTCAGTCTCAAAGGAAATCCATATAAACACATGATATGGAACCAATTTGTAGCCTACATACTTACTATCTCTGAGCTACAAAAGGCAATGGACATTCAAAGAATATATTTTGTTTGTAATCATACCAATTGTTAGAATTTTCAATTCAATAAACCATTTTCCTCCTGGTGATTGACATGTGTCACAATTGCTCAGCTACAGGGAAGTTTATGGATAGGGAGGAAAGGTGAGAAAAAATGGGCACTGCTCATCCTTGATGATATTTTTTTCTGCTTGAGTGTTCAGTTTAACAATGTGGAATGTGTTTAAAAAAGTGCAGTAATGACATATGCCATGTAATGCATGTCTGAAGATTCAAAATAAATGATGGTGCTTTTGCGGATTTGCAGAATTTTTAATCACTTATCCTTATTCAGTAACCATTTTAATTATAAACTCCAATAACATTAACTACACCTGCAATCTCGGGACCCGTCGGGGCTAGCGCGGCGTGCCTGGTACCGTTGGATGCGTCTCGGCCGGCAGAAGAAGGGGGTCTTCGTGGCGTGGCGCTCGGCCTCACCGTTCGTTCGGATTCAGCCTTTTGACTATTGCTGTGGGGATTTTATTTACAGCATAAAAAGACATTCTATTGTATATAACTGTGTTTCCAACTTGGCAACAAGTGTGCCCATATAACATAGCCAAAATGGTGATGTTAAATTACAGCTGCAACCATCTTTACAGTGTAATATTTAAACAAGCAGCAAAAATATAACACACAGCAGCCCCTTCCACTTCCCAAAGTAATGCAAGGTATGACTAGAGAGAAAGAGCTTTACTGCTTATTTTCACTCAGGACATTTTAAAAGAGTCACTGGAAAGTAAAACTTGCCAAAGGCTTGCAAGATTATGTGGTTGTACTCATTTCAGCACCTAATACTTCCTTTACTAGCTTCATTTTCCTACTGGGTAAACTAACTCAAATTACATGTTTTTGCCTCCAATATCATGACAAAAAAAATTCACGAAAAAAAACCTCTCTCTCTCTTTCTCACACATACTGTACGAATATGTTCCTTCCCCTGTAGATCCTGAATAAAGCTTAGTGAATAGTTACATATTTAGTACATATAAATAAATTATTCATTCATTCAATCTTCAGAAACTGCTTTCATCCTTGTCAGGGTCTATGGCAGGGATCTTCAATCCCAGTCCAGGAGGGCCCATGTCCAGCTCAATTTGGTGATTCTTCTAAACAAGCACAGCTGATTCAACCAATCTGTTAATTACTAGGTTCAGAGGGTGTGCTACAGTAGGTGTTGGCGAATTACAGTACAAACTCTGCTTGAATTGGCCTTCTCTTAGATCCTGGTCTAAGGTATACATTCATTCATTTTAATTCCCATTATTGAACAAATTGATTTATTGTGTGGAGCAGTGTCATGTGTAGTCAACTTTTGATTTTAGTTTGGGATATTAGTTTCAGTCGGTATTAAAATATTCCTTAATTAAATGAACATTCCTGTTATTGACCAATATACTGTAGTTTGCACTGTTCAAAAATATGAATTTTAAGCACTATCAATGCTCTTCATCTGTTACTGTGTGTCAAAATTTTGATCCCTTTTTTATTGGGTGGATTTGGTCTTTTTTTGGTGTCCACTTTGGATTTATATTTGAATTTGATGGCCATACGTCCCTGGGACGCGTACTAGCCCCAGTAGCTTAGAATGCATCTAATAAGGAACCTTAAAAGGGGTATACCTTTTCGAACCTGGATCTAAACCGCTTGATTTTTTAAATGTTTTTTGCAAAGCCTTGTCTGCTTTAAACTGTTCTAACAAACCCCCAGCTGGGAGTTTTTTGTTATTTTTCTGGTATCATAGTACAGGCTAGCCATTGAAACTCAGTCTGTTATGACGCTAAGCTCTATAATTATTTCCTGACACCAGTAAAATCTATATTCTTGTAAAAATTATACTACTATAATTTAGAGTTTTGCATAGTAATTAATATCACTGAACATGCGTATTTCAGTGGCTGAAACACCTGGTAATGTCTCATAGCATGTGTACTATCAATATGGGGTGAGGGGGTATGAGGGGAATCAGCACCATCAACAAAAATGTATACTTAAAGTTTATCTTATTACCTAAACTTAAGTCAAGTTAGAAAAGTTAGAAAAGTATGTGCTTAAGTACACATTATGCATAAAAGTTGTACACTTTGAATACACAACTAGTTCACATTTAAATTTTATTTTGTACTGCAGCTGTACCTTGAAGTATTCTATTGGTGAACTTACAGGTATGACTTCTAGCCCACTTTTTAGTTAATAAAAGTATAATTTCAAGTAAACTCCCAGGAAAATACTAGTTTAGCAGTTTTATACTAAAATTCTACATGCAAGTTTTCTTCAAATAAATGTAACATCATAAATGTAGTTTTCTATTATTATTATTATTATTATTATTATTATTATTATTATTATTTACAATTATTATTAGTGTTAGGTTTCTGTTTAGATATCATTTCTTAATATAGCTTAATATACCTTAAATATACCTTTAATTAAATAGTAAGTAGACTTGAAAGTAACTAATATTAAATAATTCAAAATACATATTCAGGATTAAGAACATGTTTATTTTCTTTATACATCAAAATTTGCACTGATGCCAAAATACAATAACTGAAATTAACACTACACCCACACCCAAACCCACACACACACACACACACACATAGTATGAACAAAGTCTTGATCTGTTGAGATTTGAATTTGGTTCATGCAGCATCTCCAAAATCAGTCAAGCTGCCCACAAACAGGTTGTACCTCATTACCAATTTCTGCCCTGCAACATACAAAGGCAAGGAGAACCTTTAAATCCAACCAACTGTTCAACAAAATAGAAATCTTTCATGTTTTTTTTTTATTTTGCAATAATTTGCTTGGTGTATCACAAGTACAGTGTTATAGCGAGTGTTTTATGAATTACCTAACAACACTGCCTCAGGGATATACAACACAATTCTGTTATTTACGATTTTCCTTAATGCACTTACTGCATTTCAGTATCATCAATCCACTGTCGTATTGTTCAAATACATGACAGCATGACTGCACACACTCAAGAAGGAAGTCTACTTGGAGAAACATAAAATATACAAAACGAACAACATAATCTAACATTTTAAACTTTTTTACTCTTTAAACTGCAGAAATGCCAGCTTTAATGTGTCTTTACACGACATTAAACATACCATAATTATTATTAATATAAAGCAGATTTTAATGAAAATAAACCATGTAACAAAATATATCAAAGAATGACATCATTATTTATAGCAATTAAAATGCAGCAATTGGGGTTGGAAGTGGGAGCAGATGGTAACATTAAGTGTTAAGCTTCAGTTCCCACTCATTCTAAAGATGAAGAAATGCCCTCAAAAAGACAAAGATGGGAACATGAGGAGAGCAAAAATAAAAAAGGTTATTAGATAAGTAGGAGAGGCATTTCAACAGTGGAGACACCTTCGTGAGTTAAAAGGCATGAAAATGGATTATGAGGTTGCACTGTTCCTGCTTGACAGGTAATTTTAACATAAAACCATGTTATTTTCTCCTCAAGATTGTGCTAGTTACTCTCAGTCTGTTAGTTTCGCAGCACCGGCAGTTTGCTAACGAGGTTTCCTCGCCAAAAAGGGTTTCCAATATTTTAAACCACATTTTTGCTTAATTTTTTATTTTATTTCCTTTTTACTACAGTGACTTACAGCAGTAAAAAATGTTCTTAAGGTTCTTAAGGTTAGAATTCAAACTGCCTGTGTCCAATTGATCTTCATATATCATGATCTATATATTTCCTGTCTGGGGTAAAGGGGGCATAAAGTTTGTGTGCTGACTGTTTATTTGTTCATTTTGTGATGAAATCCGTTTAGTGAGTGACTTCACATGCAAACCAATGTTATTGATTCCTGTTTAACAAATGTTACATGGAACTGAGTGTACTGTAACTGGTGTAGTCCATCACAACTCCACAAAGAGAAGCTCTTGAGGAACCACTTGCAGCTTGAGAAACTGCTGCAGCACTGGGTGTGAGGCATTCACATGCAGTACAGAGTGCAGCTCAACCATGCTGTATAAATGATCCTGTTTGTTTCAGTTTTAAACAGCTTATGGACATAGCTGTGATTTTGTTTTTACATTCACAATGTTAGGAACCTAAAAAGTGGGGATTGGGATTGGTTGGGGATGGGGGCAACTGCTCAGCTGTTCCCTTGCCATGTTTAGATCTGCCCCTCCTGCACTAGTTGGTCAGATAGCGCTAGCTTTTAGGCTAGAGTTACCATTTAGACGCTGCCTGCTTGGAGTGCCTCCCCTCCCTGATCCCTGGCATTGGGTGATGCACCAGGTCATTGTAATTCTCTTGTAGCTTTTCTAACAGCATCACCTTGTAGATAGATTTTTGTGTTATTTCTGAAGTATAACAGGGCCTGGCAGTGATATAGTCTTGTGTGGGTTTGTGTTGTTTTATGTAGCACGTTAGTTATGGGGGCATGTTGTTTCATTTCACTTTGAGAGTCTTCCATTTCTACTGCGGCAATGTGGGAGGTGAGAGAGGGGGTTGTATTTTTTATTTGAATTCAGATATTAACAACTTTTCTTCAAGATTGATGACTCTATCTTGAATCCTAAAGCAACATTTTCTTTTTGCTTTTTGCTTAGATTTTTTTTGTGATGAGGTTGAAATATATTTGGTCAGGGGTGTAATAACCATGGGGCATCCCAATAAAACGACATCCATTAAAGAATAGTCAAAATCAAGAAACAGCTTTTTAACATGTGTATTATTAGAGAAAAAGTTAAATAAATTTTATTTTACACTATTTTAACCCAAATTACAAGACAGCTATACCTGAACTTTAAGTATAAAGCAATAATACTTAATAATATTTTAAAGTATATATTCCAAATATTAAATATAAGCAAAAACATTATAGGCCAAAGTATTTTGAAACTATTCTGTATACTTGTTATATTTTTAGTAGATCTGATGACTCTGATAACGATATATACAGTCTTATGCAAAAGTTTAGGCACCCCTTGATAAATAACAGATTTTGGTGATTTTTTTTAATTGAAAAGTTGTTAACACAGTCTCTCTTGAAAATGGAAAAAATGCACAATATTTTAAGCAAACTTTGGTGCATAGTTACATTTCATGTCATAAATTGAACAAAGATGAAAAAATAATAACATGGATAGATCCACCCCCATGCTTAATAGCTGGCAAGGTGTTCTTTTCATGAAATGTTGCTCCTTTTTTTTTTTTAAGCATGCCTTTGCTGATTGTGGCCAAAGGGTTCTATTTTAACAAGTCCACAGCACTTGTTTCCAAAATGCATCAGGCTTCTGTAGATGTTCTGTTGCATACTTTTGACATTGGATTTTCTGATGGGGACGCAGGCAAGGTTTTCTTCTGCATGAAGATCTTGTCTGTGCAAGCATCGCTGCATAGAGGAACGGTGCACCACCACTCCTGAGTCTGCTAAATCTTTCTGAGTCTTTCTGACCAGCATATGATCAGTTCTCTCCAAGAGTTGTCTTGGTCTTCCAGATCTCATCTTGACCTCCACAGTTCCCCTGAACTGCCATCTCTTAATTCCATTTCTCACTGTGAAAACTGCAATCTGCTTTGCTATCTTCTTGTAGCCTTCTCCTTCATTGTGGGCATCAATAACTTTCATTTTCAGAGTCTTACACAGTTGCTTAGAGGAATGGTTGTTGAGTGTCCGTGAGTGTGTGCACAAGGTTTGAGGAGTCAAAGTATTTGTAAAGCTTTGAAATTGGCATTTTCTAATGACAGCTGTTGCCATTCATCAGATCTAACGAGCGGATCAACGTCTGAAACCTTGTAAAAAAGCGTCTGAGACTCTGGGACTCATAGGGACTCTTAGAGTCTCTGGGACTCTTAGGGTCTCTTCCAATATTTGTTGGAAATATTGTGCATTTTTCCATTGCCAAGAGATTTTTTCAATAAAAAAAAAAATCACCAAAATCTGTTATTTATAATCTGATAAATAACAAGTTTATTTATATAAACTTATTTATATAAACTTTTGCATATATATATATATATATATATATATATATATATATATATATATATATATATATATATATATATAAAATATCTATTGCACAAGTGGTAGCTCCAAGATCTCTCCTGTGCAGTCTTTACTGCAAGGGGGTGAATTTTAATTGACCAAAAGACTTCAAAACAATAGGATTAAATGTTGCCATGATGTCCATTCATATTCAGTGGCACATAGCGTGAGTTAAAAGCTTGTTCTTCAATCTTGCTTCTAATTCTACTGTCTATCCTATTCATTAGGTAGTCACATTGCAACTTTTGGCATCATGTTACAATATTAGCAAATTCATGAGATGCAGCAGTGTAGGGGCTTGCTGCAAAACATTAATCCTGAAAACAACAGACTCTGATGCTCTGCAGGTCCTTCTCTCCTCAGATCTAGTGTTACAAATTAGCAGCATAGAACAGGAAGTTAGCATTTCCCATAATATTAATTAAAATCCTTCTTTTTAATAAACAGTGCCTACATTTAGTCACATTTGTTTCAGTCGTGAGAAACGAGCCAAAGTATGAGCTCACATTCATTAACAAAAGAAATACAAACCAAAATAAGTAGAAAGGGAGCATTTCGCAGCTAGCTCATAGACTGTGTGGGAGTGATAGATAACAAGACTATCAAGATAATGAGGAAACTCAAGCTAGTAGTGCTGGAGTTTCAAATGTATGACTCGGAATGTATGAAATATTCATGACAGCCATAAGGAGATGAAAGGAGATTGTAAGGCATGATGGTAGCCTTGGAGGATAGGCTCCAAGCACATAGCTACAAAGTCAA
Organism: Clarias fuscus; assembly: GCA_030347435.1. NCBI lineage: Eukaryota > Metazoa > Chordata > Actinopteri > Siluriformes > Clariidae > Clarias > Clarias fuscus. Next base: position 21,339,619 of record CM059211.1, on the reverse strand, counting down.
TAATATATAGGCTGCAGTGAGAAAAATGGCAAAAACTACTACATATATCTCACAGATATCAGACACTTACTCACTCACTCCTTGTCTAAACTGTTTTATCCTATATACAGGGTCGCGTAGGGCCTGGAGCCTATCCCAGGAGCCTTAGGGCACAAGGCGGGATACACCCTGGAATCCAATCCATCAGACGTCACACAGACACATCAATATTGTAACATTATATAAAAATATACTTTTTGTTGTGAATTAGCCTTAACATTTCACACCTCTGGTTTATGTAGTGATGCAATTTTATCATGTACTATGATCTCAGGTTACTTCCTGGAGTATTACGTGATTCTTTTGTGCTAGCATTTGAGGTGGTGAAATGTTGAAGCTTCTCTATAATCAACAGGTGGCGTGCTCTAAATTATCTACACATTGCCAGGTGTCCTGTGTGGTAGGAGCAAATTATTTGCAAAATTTGTGGAGAATTGTAATTATAATTTGAAATAATCTGAAAAAAAAAAAGACTTATGACTTTGGAAGATTTTTAAAACTGTGATATAGAATTTCAATACACACGGATAGCACATAGGTATAAAAATATAATATACTATATGCATAGTTGTAATATTTAACACGTAACTGCTTTTTGTTACCCACTTTCAACAACAGTGCTTGTTAGCTTTTGCTTACTCATACCTATATTTAATCCCCCTCCTCCCCATTACTGCTTGGGTCTCTTTGCCAATCCTCTTTACTCTATTCCAAAGTATTATCTCTGCTCTTCTTCCATTTCTGTATCTCCCCATGTTTGAGGAGTGTGATAAATAGGCCTGGGCTCTGGAGGCTACACCCAGTGAAAGAGATGAACCTGGGTAACGCCACCTCAGCTTTTTAGCACCCTCTCTAAAGGCTGTGAACATGAGGGCCAGCTCATGAACAATATATGAGGATGAAAAAGAGACTAGGGTAAAGGAAAGGGGATGTGCATCGAGGGAAAAAGCTCTTAGTAATGCACAAGAATTTGTCTCTTTTTGCCTTCTTCCTGTCTCTGGAGACCATGTATGTTGCATTACAGATGTATTACATACCGAATAACAATAAGGCAATGAATACATTTGAAAAGTGAAGCGAAAACATGATCAGTGATTAAAGATAATCCATACCATCTCTCTTTTTTGTATCATTATGCTGTACATGCGAAGAGTACTTACAGTGTAAATAAGAATACAGAGACATCTGTTTTTTAAAGGTTTTTAAAGATTTTAAAGGTATTGTATCTCAGTTTCTCTCAAATTAGTTGTCAATTTGCAGTTACATAATTTTCACCCACAGTATCTCATAACAATTAGCAACCTAGCAAAGTAAAGACCAACAAGTAGCAGGCCAAAGGTCATAAGGCAGCTACGCATATAGGATTCTAAAGGATCTATCACTACTAATCATCTAGTAAGATGACTCTATAGTCTCTGTAATGCCTCATGTAAAAAAAAAAATAGTTAGAAAGGACATGATTTTCTTAGCCTTTGCATGTGAAACAATGGTGGCACATAGTGTACATTCATCTCTGGTGTACGTTGGACATTATTCACTTCACAATCCCAGTTTCCCCTCTTCTTATCTTTGCAGTATATTATACAATAGAAATAGATCTGTATATTTGCTGGCACTTAAACCTTATTGTTTGCAAAAAAATAGAAAGAAGAATACATTTTAATTCTGATTACTTACTACTAACTGATGTACCCTTTGTTGATGGAAAATTTAGTTTAAAAATTCGAACAAGCTGGGCAAGCTGCCCATACAGTATGCACTTATGCACCCCCTTACCATCAGAGATGCAGGCTTTTAACCAAACGTTGACAACACGCTAGAAGGTCCCCCTCCTCTCTAGCCCGGAGGGCACAGTGTCCGTGATTTCCAACAAGAATGTCAAATTTAGACGCCTCTGCCAATAGAACACTTTTCCACTTTGAAACAGTCCACTTTAAATTAGCCTTGGCCTACAGGACCAGCGGCTCATCTTGACCATGTTCACATACTGTATGACTTACTTTTTGCATGATAAAGATTTAGTTTGTGTTTACTGACAGTGGTTTCTGGAAGTATTCCTGGGCCCATTTAGTAATGTCAATTACACAGTTATGCCGTTGAGTGATGCAGTGTAATCTGAGTGCCAGTAGACCATGGGCATCCAAAAAAGGACCTTGGCGATCCTAGGTTAATATTATTGTAATTTGTTCTCCCCAGCTTCAGTCATTTACTCTCACATGAAAAGCCAACCTTCAAAATATCTCCAAAGAATAATTTACCACAGTTGCAGCATGTGTCCTGGGTGTCCGTTTATGAATTTGTTCATGTGTTTAACATTCTATAGTCTTATAGTTTGCCATTGCTATGTAATCATCTCTGCTGATTTTATAAAGCTGGCTTTATAAACAGAATACAATAGGACTCGTCTCAGCTAGTTTATAGAGTAGGGGTTATTTACAACCTCTGCAGCTTTACTGAGTAGGTCATACTGTATGTATAACAGAAGGCCTTTATACAGCCACTCTGTGACTCAATGATCTTCAGAGGAACATAAAGATCAGACAGTAATTATAAAATGACTTCTACAAGAGGAGTTTAATATTGCTGACACATTCAGAGCTTTCTCACACTCTCTCCAGTGACTAAACCTTAATGTAGAACATGCAGAACACTTAATGCAGAACACTCTGAAACTCTGAGTATCTGGCAGGATTTGGGTTTAAGTTCAAATGATCATGCATTCTCTTTACCATGTATGAGTATGTATACGTTATTTTGTGAGTAACATGTCATGAATCAGTGGATGTGATAGAATAAAAAAAAGATATTGCACAAAGAAAATATAGTGGATGTCAAACAATTCCCCAGTGTAATTCTGTTAAAAACTACCAGTAATGGTGACCTCCAGCTTGGTGACAAATCATACTGGGCCATTGAGCTCTGAGCAGTTCTCTCTGAGGAGAACAAAACACAAGTCAAGTAGCTTATCAGCATTTTCTCAGAGAACCCAGCAGAGTTACTGTGTGAAAGCCTGGTCATTAATTCAGCCCTGAAAACATTACACCAGTGGCTCCTACAATTCTGCTGGCATGTAAAACCAGGTTAGTTGATACAATAAACAAATGATAACCACTTTACACTACACAATTATGTTCTCTTCCAACATCCAAACTGTGCAAGCCAAAAAAATAAATACATATTTCAGGCTGTGTTACAACACAATGTTTCCATGTGTATGTTCATCAATATTACACCAGGGTATTTTAAACTGATGCCAGAATTTTTTTTTTCCAGACAATATGCATGTTTGACAAAAAGTAATAATTACTCACCATATTATTTTAACACTGCAGTGGCTGCCATATATTGAACATATCTTCCTCTTTATAATTGTGTACTATGTGTGCAAGCTAGTAGGTAACAGATTTCATATTAATTCAAAATGCAAGGTATCTTCTGGATTTTGACAGGTAATTAAATATTTGCAGTTATCAGCATTGAGATCATTTGTTATGAGTAGATTTGTCCTGTTGATATATCTAATTTATCTCTTAAACTATGTTTTGCTTAATAGTTATGCATCTCATGACTTACAGTAAAACACCATGTGAATATTCAGATTAAGCACAGCATGGTGCATTCTGCAAGCATTCCTCGTTTCTGTATGTTCAACATGGTTTATCCCGTGACCATTCTGGTCCTGTTCCAGGTGATTCATCCTTAATTTATAAAAATGTTTGCATTATGTGTTACAATAGGATCAAGGAAATAATCCATTAGCTCTGAATATTATGAAATATTATAATTCTTAATATGGATCTTCAAACACATACTGTATAACCCAGACTGAACTTGACATACTGTACTGTTGATGCGTTCTTGTTTTAGAGCAGTTTATACTTATTCTGGTCTCTTGAGTATAGAATACCAACCAGCTGGCTTATCATGCAGCCTTATCTTGTGCTATTTTATCTTCGCTTCAAAGCAGCTAATTATGTGGTAAAGTTAACTGATTAACAATTCTTAATCCAGGGCACAAAAAGTTAAAAAAATGGTCTTTTTTCCCCATATGATTTGAGTAAAAGTAGATTTATAAAGATATAACATTCATTAAAATCAAGTCATTTTGGCATATACACACGTGGACAAAATTGTTGGTACCCTTCGGTCAATGAAAGAAAAACTCACAATGGTCACAGAAATAACTTTAATCTGACAAAAGTAATAATAAATAAGAATTCTATGAATGTTAACCAATGAAAGTCAGACATTGCTTTTCAACCATGCTTCCAACGGAATTATAAAAAAAAATGAACTCATGGAACAGGCCTGGACAAAAATGATAAACCCCTAACTTAATAGTTTGTTGCACAACCTTTTGAGGCAATCACTGCAATCAAACGATTCCTGTAACTGTCAATGAGACTTCTGCACCTCTCTGCAGGTATTTTGGCCCACTCCTCATGAGCAAGCTGCTCCAGCTGTTTCCGGTTTGAAGGGTGCCTTTTCCAGACAGCATGTTTCAGCTCCTTCCAAAGATGCTCAATAGGATTGAGGTCAGGGCTCATAGAAGGCCACTTTAGAATAGTCCAATGTTTTCCTCTTAGCCATTCTTGGGTGTTTTTAGCTGTGTGTTTTGGGTCATTGTCCTGTTGCAAGACCCATGACCTGCGACTGAGACCCAGCTTTCTGACACTGGCCAGCACATTTCTCTCTAGAATCCCTTGATAGTCTTGAGATTTCATTGTACCCTGCACAGATTCAAGACACCCTGTGCCAGATGCAGCAAAGCAGCCCCAGAACATAACAGAGCCTCCTCCATGTTTCACAGTAGGGACAGTGTTCTTTTCTTGATGTGCTTCATTTTTCCGTCTGTGAACATAGAGCTGATGTGCCTTGGCAAAAAGTTCCATTTTTGTCTCATCTGTCCATAGGACATTCTCCCAGAAGCTTTGTGGCTTGTCAACATGTAGTTTGGCATATTCCAGTCTGGCTTTTTTATGATTTGTTTTCAACAATGGTATCCTCCTTGGTCGTCTCCCATGTAGTCCACTTTGGCTCAAAAAACGACGGATGGTGTGATGAACTTCATGCTCAAGGAACATCAGTGTCGGAGCATGAAGTTCATCTTGGATCTCTTTATAAGTCTTTCTGGGCTCTTTTGTTACCATTCGGATTATCCGTCTCTTTGATTTGTCATCAATTTTCCTCCTCCTGCGGCCACGTCCAGGGAGGTTGGCTACAGTCCCATGGATCTTAAATTTCTGAATAATATGTGCAACTGTAGTCACAGGAACATCTAGCTGCTTGGAAATGGTCTTATAGCCTTTACCTTTAACATGCTTGTCTATAATTTTCTTTCGAATCTCCTGAGACAACTCTTTCCTTCGCTTCCTCTGGTCCATGTTGAGTGTGGTACATACCATGTCACCAAACAACACACTGACAACCTGGAGCCCTAAATATAGGCCCACTGACTGATTACAAGATTGTAGACACCTGTGTTGCTAATTAGTGGACACACCTTGAATTAACATGTCCCTTTGGTCACATTATTTTCAGTATTTTCTAGGGGTACCATCATTTTTGTCCAGGCCTGTTCCATGAGTTTATTTTTTAAAATAATTCTGTTGAAGCATGGTTGAAAAGCAATGTCTGACTTTCATTGGTTAACATTCATAGAATTTTTTTTAATTATTACTTTTGTCATATTAAAGTTATTTCTGTGACCATTGTGAGTTTTTCTTTCATTGACCGAAGGGTACCAACAATTTTGTCCACGTGTGTATAACATTAAATCAAATATTACTTTGGCATTTTAAATGAACAATCAGATGAGCAATAATAGCACATGTCCCTGAGACAAAATAACTAAAATAACCCTTGCTATTATAAAAACTCTTCTTTCTTGCATGTATGTATTAGCCATGACTAAGTACACTTTTAAAAAGCTGCTGTTACTGCTGTCTGTACAAACAGTTCACTTTCTCACCAATACACACATAAACTACCAAAACACCAATGTGCAAATGAATAGTTTCTTGGATTTTTAATCATTTATTATTATTATTTTTTTCAAACTAAGCAAGAAGTATTCGCAAACTAAAGGATAATGTTTTTTTTTTTGAGTTGCAAGGGTGTTAAAAAGCGCAAATGCCAAAACATTATGGTTCTGTAATTGTGAAATTTTGTGATTTTGCAAAACACTATAACCACATCACCCACATTTTTGTCAAAATGGATAGCTGCAGCTGTGTTTCTGGAAATTTAAGTATGCAATTTACTATCAATAATATGTTGATTTAGTTGTAATATAAAATATAGCAAACCTGTGCTTTGAGCATGATTTTGTAGTGACAACAGAAATAAGCGGAAAAAAGGAAATACCGATTTGGAAGTGAAACAGTATTCCACATAGTTTTATTAATCACTAGCGTTAGTGCCTATCGTTGACGGGAAATTCGTTTTATCTTATTTAGGTATGCAGTGCTGGATGCTGCCACGTAATCTGTCACATAACTGCCCATAAGGGTCGTTCACATAAACGTCCCTTCTACTCGACGTTTTGATATTTATGGCACAGATTTAACTACAGACTACAAATGCCGAAGAACTGGCAAAGTTTCATTAAATTTTTTTAGCCAGTTTCACGTGATACTGTGACAAAATTGGCTGGACTGACAGACATACAGAAACATTTTTCTGTGTCTGGTTTCAGGTCCTTCAACGTATGAAAAAGATATAATTGAAAGAGTTCTGAACAACGTAAAGACAAAACCTTGCTTTTATTTATAAGAAATAACACCATGTTGTATGACATCCAAATAGACATGATTGCATGTCATACTGTGTATGGTTGTGAATGTGACAAATAACATTTTAATTTTACATACAAATTGCATAATGTCCTATTCCACACAACATGTTGAGTTTAAGCAGCACATACTGTACCCGCCCCCCCCCCCCCCCCTCTCTCTCTCATTCCCCATACCCATCCCAGGAGAGGAGACTCAGGGCATGGGGCGCCAATCCATCATAGGGCATACAAGTCCAAATTGGAAATGCCAATTAGCCTAATCTGAATGTCTTTGGACTGTTGGAGAAAACCGGACTACCCAGAGGAAACCCACAAAGCAAAGAAAGAAATGCAAGTCCATACATAATACCTTTAGTTTGTTAAAAATGCAATAGTTGCAATACAGGGTAAATGTCCTTTTGCTTAGCTTCAACATTCTCCAAAAATCTACTGAATGCATTTAGTCCACTCAGGGCAACCATTATTTTGCGAAGCTGGTAGTTCCATGTGGCAAAAAGAAGTTCACATTTGCTCTAGAATGTGGCTGCTCTGTAGTGGTTTGCCTTAATAGTGGAAGTTCAAAGCTTCTTAAGAAGGATACTTAATGGTTTTCAAATTAACAGTTATGTTATGGACAACCTTGTATTGCAGAGAAGAGTAATTTGTCAACAGGAGTAAGTTCCAGAATGCTGTTAATTACATTTTGCTGTCAAACTGTTCATATACAGTATGTTACTTACACGGTGTCACGGCCTGGCTGTGACTACAGGCCAGACCGGCAGATGTTGTTGCAGTGGGCGTGTTTGAGCAGACATAAATGCAGAGGGGGTTTTTAGTCAGAAAAGTATTTTATTTACAAACTCAAAAACAGATAAACAAAAAAAGAAACTAAACCAACACTCAAACTGTTAGCTAGGGCTCAGGGCAAACACAAGGGCTCTGTTAGCGAACATGGGGCTCTTGACAAACACAGGAGTCTTTAAGCACACAAACAATAAGAGCTTACACCAGGTTAGAGCTGGAACACGAAGACTAGGTGCAGACACAGGAGCTAAGGAGCTGACACAGGAGCTAGGGATGAGGAAACATGGAGCTGGAGCTAACTAAAGACATAAAAGGGGCCAGAGGCAAGACAGGACGAGATGGGAACTAGAGATGGAGACAGACCAGACACAGACCAGAGACAGGACACAGACCAGAGACAGGACACAGACCAGAGACAGGACACAGACCAGAGGCAGGACTAGACTGGCTGGTTAGTGGTTAGTAGCTATATGGAATATGGATGTAGGGAATGATGATCTAACCAGGTTAGTATCTAAGGGAGTTAGTGGCTAACCAGGTTAGTACTGACCTACAAGGGGACCAGAACACAAGAGGCAGGGCACACATGAGGCTATACAAAACTAGCAGCTAACCTACTAGCAACCAGAACCACTAGCAGTCAATTCCACTAGATGCTAGCCTACTGGAGGCTAACCCTACTAGGGGCTAACCCTACTAGCAGTCAAGGCCTATTAGCGGCTAACCCTGCTAGCGGCTAAGCCTTCATGTGGCTACACATATCTAAACAGACAAGGGGATCTATAAACAAAGAACTACACAAGAAGGCTAACACTGGGGATACACAGAACAGTACTTACACAGGAGGAGACACAGCCTAACTAAACACTGAACAGGACAGCTCCATGAATCCGCTAACACATGGAACATACAGAAAACAAACAATAATACTAGAGCCCTCTAGAAAAAGCAAAGGTAAAATAATATAACTAAAATATAACTTCAAAGAAAGGAAATGAAACGAAACAAAACCAAACAAAAAGGAATGCCCACTTGATAAGGATAATGCTCGACCCAGTTTCCCAGAACAAACTGCTATTTATAAGATGTCTAATGAGCTACCTCGATTCAGGTGAACCCTCATCACCTGACCGAGGTGCCTTCTGGGAAACTGAGTCGACCAACAAAAACAACAAACACACAAAAACAGACAGTGACCTCTAGTGGAGGTTCCTAACACACGGCATGACCAAAAACAAACAAAAAACGTTACTATTTAAGAACGGGCTGCATTAAGCAAAGAAAAAAAAAACATAAGTATAAGTGCTGAACTTTACTGGAATTTTGTTAATTGGGCTTCGTTCAATGCATTAATAAAACCTAGCAGGAGAGAGTGGAACATTCAGTTTTTGGAAGAAATGTGGATGGACAAAATAATAAATGTATGTGATTGGACATCACCTAAACAAAAATAACATTAGAACTCACAACTACATTTAATATAGAAAGTAAGGGCATTAAAGCTAATCAGGAAAACAAAAGGCAAAACAAAAAGCTTGCTAGGGAGCATAAGGATTGGAAAAAGGTCATATGATCCAGATTGCCCTTCTCTAGAGGTCTAGAGTAGTGGGCACATCAGAGTAAGAAGGGAAAAGCATGCAGTGATGTACCCTTAATGCCCTACAGTATACAACTCTGGAGGCCGTGTTGTGATATAGGGTTGCTTCAGGTGGTCAGGTCTAGGCTCAGCAATGTTATGTGGCAATAAAATGAAGTCAGCTGATGACCTGAATGTACTTAATGTCCAGGATATCACATCAATGTTTTTTTCTTCCCGGTAGGTATGGGCATATTCCAGGATTCAAATGATAAAATAGTGGATCTAAAAGCATGGGCAATCATTTTCACACATGAATTAACCACTATGAAAAATTTGTGAGTGTAACATTTATTTATTTATTTATTTATTTTTGGCCAGGCAGTTTATATGCACCTGTCTGTTGTTAAATTGACATCAAAACAATTTACAGTTTATAATGTATGTGCTTAATATAGCAGCTGAAGGTTGTTGGTTAGAAAGAGTGAAAGGATGGGGAAAGTGAGAGGTTAGGTGCAGTGATGCAGGGCTATACTAAGTGCACAATTTATGTTATCCATCAAATGCCTGTGATGCTAAACCCTTGCCTATTGCTTGAAAACCCCGTGAAAGGCTTAGAATAGGGATTATAATGATATTATAATCCCTATTCTAATATCATTATAATCCCTATAATAATGATATTAAATACCTTTAGTATTTTGGAGGTAAATCTGCCAAGCTAAAGAATTACAGGCTGGACTGTTAAAAGCCAGCACTAGAGGTGGACTCCTTAACCTAAGTGCATAAAAAGTTGTTGACAGCTTTCATAATGATATGTGCTGTAGCAGCTAGCGGATGCCATCGGCTGTTTGTATTTTGTGCTTAAGTGCAGACAGTTTTAATTATCAGCATTTTCAGGGCATCAAGAATGAGAATTTGATTGATGTGTGCGATTTGTGCTGTAGGCAAGGGTGCCTGGGACAGCTTTAATTTGAATTGCCATCTCCAATGTAACTTAAAAGTAGTGATGCTTAAAAAAAATAAAACAAAGTTTGGGTATACAAAATTTATAACCTTTACACTTTTAATGTCATGAGTTTGTGAGTATAAAGGTGAGCTTAAACTCAGCACTCATTATTCAACAAAAGTAATGCTCTGTTATTAGATAGCAAGTTGGTCATGTATGGTTGTACTCATACATTATAAATGAGAAAGTGGAGAAAACGTATAATTTTTTTTTCCACTGTAGTGAACAACTTCTGTCTAAAAACTTCTTGCAATACGTCACAAGAAGTCATTAAATTTTTATTTATTACAATGCTTCAGTGAATACCAACAGGTTTATAAATTCAAGATGAGCTTTGGCATGTTTGGGCTCTTAGTCTTTTTCATTTGATCCTAAGCTCAAGGTTAGAGTGTGTAGAGTATGTGTAGAGTTTTTGTGCGTTATTTTCCCTATATTTTCAGCAGATACTCTGTGTTCTCTTGTTTCCCCTCTTCTACAAATACGACTGCAGGAGGATTGAATAAGATGAAGGGATTACTAAAAGGATAAGAATAAGTGGTTGGATAAGAATAAGCAGTTACTAAAGGTGTGAGTCAATATTTGAAAAAGATGAAAAAAAAATGCACATCTTTATATAGCTTTCACCAGCATATAAATATTATGGAATGTATTTCTATGTTTCCCCCCCTCACTAGAGATTACATCATAAATAACAATGATTATACAAAACTGATTTTCAGTTGTTATTTAAATATACTTCAAATGGACTACCTTCATCAAAGATTTCATGTTAATTGGGTCTATAAATGAAAAATTATTGTGTCTATAAATGTCAAATTAATGTGCAATTATCAATTGCGCATCTTTGTAAGAGCACTACAACAGTGATGTCTATGATTTAGGATGGAAGGATTTAGCCTGATGCACTTTTGTGAAGAGCTGCCATGGCTGGCTGCAGTAGAACAAACTTTGGGGAGTCCTTGAAAGGAGAATGTGTTGTACTTAATCAAATTCTATCACATTGTTCGTCCTGATCAAAGTAATTGACTTGTCTCTCAGGGTTGGACAAGACAAGTACAGAGGCTTCCTCCTCCTACATACTGAAGGTAACAGTGTCAGAGTAAGTCATCTGTGAGAAAATGGAGAAATAATTACTAAACGGGAAACAAAGAGCTCCAGCCATTGATTGGAAAGGAAACAGAAAGGGAAAGCACTTTAAATGAGAATTATCTTTAATTAGTGGGTATTCATTTATATATGTCAGTGATAAATATTGATAGTTTTATTTTTATAAATCACACAATTGTTATTAAATTGAAATGAGGTAAGCAACATAATTAAATTTTATTCTATTAATTTATAATGTGCTTTTAGATTATTGATTATAGATTATAGAAGGTGATTTTTTTAGTAAAGCAGTTGTAAAGTGAATTACAAGGTAATTTTAATGTGGTTGGTCTAATTATCATTTCAATAGTAATAGCTTACACAGGGACCTGTACAGCAGACTATAAACACATTAAAAAAAATTATTTATATGGTGACATTTTTATGAAGAGACATGTATTTAGTGTTTTTGGACTGTGTCTGATGACAGCACTTTCTAACATGATAAAAAATGTGTGGAGGAGCAATAGTGACCTAACGGCATTTGGAACCTGAGCCCATGATACAATGATCAATATGGATTTCTATTTGGGGAAGAAAATTGCCTAAAAGGTGTAATTGTGCTCTGGCACTGAGGCATTGATCATTTTGTTGAATTACTTTTTTTAGGCATACATGTTAAGCACCTAAGGAATTGTGTGTGTGTGTGTGTGTGTGTGGTGCACGGAAGGTCCCACGTTCAATCCTAAACATCACCAAGTTGCCACTGTTGGATCCTGAGCAAGGCCCTTAACTTTTAATTGCCTAATGTACAATGAGATAAAAAATGTAAGTATAGGTATCTCCCGAATGGTATTCAGTGTTTACAATTACAGTATACATTAAATATGTGGATTATTCCAGGCTGTTTCTTAGTGTGGTCTATGCTAATTTAATTTGAATTTACAGAAAACATCCAGGCTAATTGGTATAAGTTTAAACTACCAGTTGTCACCAAGCCAGAACAGCATCATTAACTCACTAGATTCAACATAACATAACAGCTTAGCCATTTAAAGGTCATTATGGAATAGTCACAAACTGATTTTGCAACTGGCAGTAAAAAAATAAAAAAACTTTTTATTAACCCAAACAATGCATTTTTTTCTCTTCACTGTACAACATAGATACCCTACACCTTACAGTGTAGATGCATGTCCAGTCCAGTTTAAACTTCAGTCAGTATACTGATATAATGCTTGAGTGCAATGTGAAATATTAAAGAACAGTTAAATAATTAGGGGTATCTTTTTAAACCAAAGAAGAAAAGTCATATGAGGGCTCCCTCACATCAGCGTATATGGTCTAGTAGAAGTGCTAGAACTGATTTTTGCACTTGATGTCTTATTATTGACAATACACTCTATTCTGGGCCCAGAGAGAGTGAGCATGAAAGAAAAAGAGTGAGAGAGAGATTTTGGATTTTGCTCAAAAGCAGATAAAATGGAAGGAAGGGAAAGAGAAGAAAGTAAATACAATGAAACAAACAAACAAACAAACAAACAAACAAACAAACAAACAAAAATCATATGCAAAGAGCAGCACTTCATCTTCTACAGTGCAAAGACTGTCTATGCCTCTAAAACCTCACTACAATTTGAAACACTCTAAGCTCCTGTCACTTTGTTAAACCTGAACTCTAGCCACAGTCTGGACCTGACATTACAGCACTGACTTTCTGATCTGCATTGCCGTCTATTTTGTTTCTCCTGCACAGATAAACAGCAAGTTTGTCTTATTATATCCTGTACCTAGAATAAAACTTCTGAGAATTTTTCATTAAATTGATTAAAAACATATGTGAAAATACTGAAGACCCTGATGAATTTGCTGCATTCTAAAAAAAAGAGATAATGAAGGTTTCAGTCAAGGAACAAATTTAAAATTTTTTAAGGCTACAGGATTCAGAATAGCAATAAAAGCACTAACTACAATGGCTCTGTGTAAAAGTGTCCACAGGAGACCAGCAGTACATTTTTCATAGTGTACGGTTTTACAAAATTCTCCACACTGGTCAGTTACCAGACGAGTTTGTTCCTGTTAATAGTCTTGATAGTGCCTACACACTCTGTACATTGTCCGCATTTGATTAGGACTGACCTTCAGTTGGAGCCCAGATATGTTACCCAATTTGCAGAAGTCTGTGAGCCTGCAGGACCATCTACTGTATAGAAATGGGTCATGTTTGTTGGGTACCACGGCCAGAATGTCTACTTGGAGCTGCCTTCAAAAAGAAGTCAATCCCCATAGACACCCATATTAAAATGCCCAAAAATCACAACAGAAATAAACATGTTACCAGCCTGGTACAAAAAGACAAACAAACAAAAAACTGTTTTCGTTTCAATAGCTAGATTCCCTATTTTTGACAATTGTAAAGAGGTGAATTTGTATGTAATTCATCAGTAAAATTGTGCTATAATTAAGCTATAAACTTATGCAAAATTATTGTCTGTCTGATGTACATTGCTTCAGCTAAACACCTAACTGGAATTTTTATACCTTAACTTATCACAAGAAATCTAGGAGTTGACACAGGACATGGACTTCAATCAAATGCATTAGCATATAAATTAAGATTATCCGCCATAACATTTTAGCTAAGCTGAAGCTAAGCTCACTAGTTTGGGGATGGAAACTGATTTAGTGGCATGTTCCAGTCAGCAGCCAGGCTCCAAATGTTCCACTCATTTACCCATTTATGGTTTAAAATGGGTCAGACCTTGCCAAGATTGTGACAAGCAGAGCTTCAAAACCCATTTTTCAGAAAACCTGTGGGGGACATAATTTTTATACAGTCTACTATACTACATCACCAGAGTTGTAACTCCTGAGTAGTACCTGTTCTTAGCCTTTAGTTCTTAGCTTTTAGTCCACAGGTTCAGGATCTTTTGCTTAACCCGACCTCAGACCTAGAACAGCACTCACAGCTTCAGTGTCCTTCTCCTACTTGATAGAGTTACAATGTCTTTGTCCTGTGCAGTATTGTGATTAGCCAAGAGGGGGCATTATGTACCATATTCAATCTTGTTCTATCGCATAGGGGTTATTCTAAGAGCCAAAATAAAGTAGGTTTGACCAAAGTCTATTTAAAAAGACTCTTTTAGGACATTTGCATAAACTGTAGTCTGAAGGTTGCTGTCTTGCTGACAGATGGATCAGACCCTGCCTCCTCTGTTTTATTAAAAAAAAGTAAACGCTTTGGGGTACCCAGTGCAATTTTTGCAAAGTTGTTTGCAATTAAAACCCTTCCTCTGTTTTAAATTTGTGGAAGCAGACATTTCCCCTTAGCTAGCCTCACTTCCATTTTCTCTACCATGCCTTTCCCAGGTATTTTAGATAATTCCTCCTGCAGGATAGCCCTTTAAGCTCAGAGTATTTTAGCCATTATTTGTTTAGCGTTTTTTTTAAAAATTTTTTATGAACATATAGGGCTCTGGATTATGGAAGCGCATTGCATTCACAAAAGAAAAAAAAAACAGGAATTATCTCATAATTATGACTTATTATCTCATAATTATGACTTACTAAGACCAGGACCTTATAATTATGACATATTAAGTAAATACATCATAATTATGAAATAATTCCTGTTATTTTTTTTAGACAATATAGCAAATATTGGCGAATTAAATTCGCGTTTATTTCTTTCTTGGATTGAGACACTGGGAGATATTAATGTCATTGAGTAGTTTGGATGGTAAGAGTAGATTTAACTATTGTACAATCATCAAGCTAAACAAAAGGATAACTGCTACATCGCCATGAGTGTGCAATGAGTCACTTTCAAGCAAAAGGATGCAGTAACTTTCATTTCTGATGTCATGCACTAAAATGTCCCCTGCCACAGACTGCTCCCCCTTATCTCATAATTATGAGTTACTAACTCATAATTATGAGATGAGGATCTCATAATTATGAGATACTAAGTCATAATTATGAGATACTAAGTCATAACTATGAGATACTGTCATAATTATGAGATCAGGATGTCATAATTATGTCTTAATTATCTCATAATTATGAGATAAGGATCTCTGGTATCTCATAATTATGAGATACTAAGTCATAATTATGAACTACTAAGTCATAATTATGAGATCAGGATGTCATAATTATGAGATATTAAGTCATAATTATGAGATAATTCCTGTGATTTTTTTTTCTTTTGTGAATGCAATGTGCTTCCATACTGGATTGTGCAGTATAAAATGTAATATTCTTTTTTCAGCAGAAAATAGGCAATATTACTACCCAAACACGACTGAGGAAAAAATTTGAAACTGGGTCACAAAGAAATAGCACAGATACACATGATCTTGTGTTTTATGGTTGTTTTTGGTTGTTTCTATGACCAAAAAATAATAAAAATATGATACTCTATATACACTAACTATACAACTGTTAGGAACCTCCACTAGAGGTCACTGTTTCTGTCTGTAGTTTTTGTTGGTCGACTCAGTTTCCCAGAAGGCACCTCAGTCAGGTGATGAGTGCTCACCTGAACTGAGGTGGCTCATTAAAGTTTCTATAAATAGCAGTTTGTTCTGGGAAACTGGGTCGAGCATTGTTTTGGTATGGTTGTGTTTGTATACCATCATGTGGGCATTCCTTTTTGTTTCTTTAAGTTTATATTGGGTTTATGTTTTGTAACCTTTGTTTTCAAGAGGGCTCTAGTTTTGTTTTCTGTAAGTTCCTTGTTCTGATGGATTCATGGAGCTGCCTTGTTCAGTGTTTAGTTAGGTTGTGTCTCCTCCTGTGTAAGTACTGTTCTGTGTCTCCCCAGTGATTGTCTAGTTTTGTGTAGCCACATGAGGGCCAAGCCGCAAGCAAGGTTAGCCGCTAGTAGGCCTTGGCTGCTAGTAGGGTTAGCCGCTAGTAGGGTTAGCCTCCAGTAGGCTAGCAACTAGTGGGATTGACTGCTAGTGGTTCTGGTCGTTAGTAGGTTAGCCGCTAGTTTGGAATAGCCTCATGTGTGCTTTGCTTCTTGTTTTCTGTTTCCCTATTAGGTCAGTACTAACCCGGTTAGCCACTAACTCCTTTAGATACTAACCTGGTTAGGTCAGCATCCAGTGTCCCCAGTATTCCATGTAGCTACTAACCTCACTAACCACTAACCCATCTGGTCTCTAGTCTCTGTTGCCCCTGGTCCTGTCTCCTGTCTAGCCCTATTGCATTTTTTGTTGCTCTGATGCACTACGACCTGTCTCGCCAGCCCTGTCTCCTGTCTCGCCAGCCCTGTCTCCTGTCTCGCCAGCCCTGTCTCCTGTCTCGCCAGCCCTGTCTCCTGTCTAGCCCTGTCTCCTGTCTAGCCCTGTCTCGCTAGCCCTGTCTCCTGTCCAACCCTGTCTCCTGTCCAACCCTGTCTCCTGTCCAGCCCTGTCTCGTCTCCTGCCCAGCCCTGTCCTGTCTCCTGCCCTGTCCTGTCTCCTGCCCAGCCCTGTCTCCTGCCCAGCCCTGTCTCCTGCCCAGCCCTGTCTCTCCAGTCTCTAGTTCCCCTATGTGTCTTTAGTTAGCTCCAGCTCCATGTTTCCTCATCCCCAGTCCCCTATTCAGTTCCCCATGTTTCCTTCCGTCAGTTCCCTGTGTTAGCGCGCCGTTCCCTGTGTTAGCGCGCCGTTCCCTGTGTTAGCGCGCCGTTCCCTGTATTTTTCCTGAGCCCTAGTTTTAGTTTGAGTTTGTTGTTTTGGTTCCTTTGTTTGTGTTTGTTTATTGAGTTGTAAATAAAGACACTTTCTGTTTGAAAACCCCTCTGCCTTCATGCCTACCCTCATGCCCACGGCAACCACACCATCAGCCGGTCTTAATAAATGCAAATGTGTAGAGTGCTTGCCTTCCAGTCTGGCTGTTTAGAGTTCAGTCTAAAATTAAACTTCTTAGAAAAGGTACTCTCGGGTCAGTTTACTAACAGACAATGCATTAGTGGGGTAAAACAGCAGAGATACAAGCTGAGTATTCCACTACTCCTTCTCTGTAAAAGTATATAAAAATATTGCTGGTGAGATCCAGCCTGCTCTTCCCACCTCTTTTAATCAGTTAGCTTTTGGAAAGGGGCATAGGAAAACTTTTAAAAAAAAAATAAGCTAAAATAAAATAAGTTTAAAGATTAAAGTATTAATGTCTGTGAGAGTAGTGGAATGTTTATATTTGTCCCAAATTAAAAGCAGATGTGACATTTTGAGGGTGCATAATTGAAAAAATATTGACATGTTCCCTATTGCATTTTTTGTTGCTCTGATGCACTACGACCTGTCTCGCCAGCCCTGTCTCCTGTCTCGCCAGCCCTGTCTCCTGTCTCGCCAGCCCTGTCTCCTGTCTAGCCCTGTCTCCTGTCTAGCCCTGTCTCGCTAGCCCTGTCTCCTGTCCAACCCTGTCTCCTGTCCAACCCTGTCTCCTGTCCAGCCCTGTCTCGTCTCCTGCCCAGCCCTGTCCTGTCTCCTGCCCAGCCCTGTCTCCTGCCCAGCCCTGTCTCCTGCCCAGCCCTGTCTCTCCAGTCTCTAGTTCCCCTATGTGTCTTTAGTTAGCTCCAGCTCCATGTTTCCTCATCCCCAGTCCCCTATTCAGTTCCCCATGTTTCCTTCCGTCAGTTCCCTGTGTTAGCGCGCCGTTCCCTGTGTTAGCGCGCCGTTCCCTGTGTTAGCGCGCCGTTCCCTGTATTTTTCCTGAGCCCTAGTTTGAGTTTGTTGTTTTGGTTCCTTTGTTTGTGTTTGTTTATTGAGTTGTAAATAAAGACACTTTCTGTTTGAAAACCCCTCTGCCTTCATGCCTACCCTCATGCCCACGGCAACCACACCATCAGCCGGTCTAGCCAGTACCACCAGCTAGACCCATGACAACAACTCTATGTTCTACATTTTTGCAACATCGTTTCCATAGTCTGGTAGTGGTAAAATTTGCCCTTTATAAAATTAACGATAACTTTTGTTCCACCTAACATATCCAAAAACCCAAATACACAGTTTGAAGTCTTGAGGCCTCCCCATTAACACAGAACTGAAAGGCATTTAATTTTTTTTTTTTTTTTTTTTACTCGTCATTTCGTCAAGTTGCAGTCATGTATCTGTGCTGCTTGGGCTTTAAGGTTTTTAAACACTGTGGTAAGGAAGGAAGGTGTTTATTTCAGACCCTTGCTGCTAGGGATTCACTTTTTTTCCAGTTGACTTTAGCAGCAGCTAAAATCTCCCCAAAGATGTAAATGATGGCTTTTAGCGTGTTATAAGATCTTTGAATCAAAAAGTTACTGAGGTTCAACACAATTAAAAGTCAGTCCAGATGAATAAGACCTGAATCTAAACACAATGAGCTGGAGATATAAAAAAATATCCAAAATATCCTGAATGAGGCAGACATACTACTGTCTACTTGTGAATTTCCACACACACCCAAACGTGTAGGACAGAATTTTCAGACAGATAGGAAAACAACATATGAAAACTAACATCCTTCCAGAAAAAAAAAAAGTTCATTAATAAATGCAAATGTGTAGAGTGCTTGCCTTCCAGTCTGGCTGTTTAGAGTTCAGTCTAAAATTAAACTTCTTAGAAAAGGTACTCTCGGGTCAGTTTACTAACAGACAATGCATTAGTGGGGTAAAACAGCAGAGATACAAGCTGAGTATTCCACTACTCCTTCTCTGTAAAAGTATATACAAATATTGCTGGTGAGGTCCAGCCTGCTCTTCCCACCTCTTTTAATCAGTTAGCTTTTGGAAAGGGGCATAGGAAAACTTTTTAAAAAAAAATAAGCTAAAATAAAATAAGATTAAAGATTAAAGTATTAATGTCTGTGAGAGTAGTGGAATGTTTATATTTGTCCCAAATTAAAAGCAGATGTGACATTTTGAGGGTGCATAATTGAAAAAATATTGACATGTTCCCTATTGCATTTTTTGTTGCTCTGATGCACTACGACCTGAGGCGTTGCTGTTGTAACTTTTACTACAATAATGGTACACTAATCATAAAGGGCTGTATTCAGGGTTGACTTTAATGTGCATAGTGAGGAGATAATTCTTCACAACCATATTGTAATTTGTGACCACAGATATAACTACAGACTTTGTACAATACTCAGACAGTTGTGTGGGAGTTATACCCACACAACTGTATGGTACTATATGGGGCAATTCTGATCTTGATGCAAATGAAATTTAAAAAATTACCCAAATTCGAAGAAATTAACTAACTGGTTGTTAGTGGTAAGATGGTAGAAATGGTAACTGCTTTCTACCCTTCCAGTGCCCCTCTAGTTATTTAAAACATTCATTAATTAATTTGTGACTTTTTATGTCTCCATTTCACTTTAGTTTCTCATGAATTTCAAAACCACTGGTTCCCTCTGGTCCACAGTACTGCACCGTTGGCTCTTTAAACCACTGTGGTTCATTATTAAGCACTTTATGCTCATTTAGAGGGGCAAAGCCATTATGTTAAGTGGAGTAATTATTGCAAATTACATTTCATGACCTTTTTTTGTGGCTGAACATTATTCACTGTAGCAAATATTTACAATTGCAATACAAATCATTATTGCTTTTTATAATTGGCAAATGTAAGACTCTTCTATGCTTTCTTCATGACCTGAAATAGCCACACAAAAATAAAACAGACAACAGCTTAGCATCTTTCCTCTTATCATTGCAACTGCACAGTGTTTATTAGAGGCATATGATGTGCTGACGCAGTGAAATGGGAAATATCTTCTCCTGATGGATGATCGCGCTTTCTAACAAGCTCACATGCTGTTTACGTCTCACTGATGATTAGTCTTATCTTGTTGGTAATTTTATGGTGCAAGCAGACGTTTAGTTTCAGAAAATGTTCATATAAATGACTTATTTTGGATTTATACAGCTGTTGTAGGGAAATAAATTTAACTTAGCATAAACCAGAACCACAGACTCACAGATTACTGAGAACATCAGTAAGAACTGAGAAGATGAGCAAAAAATGTGTCACCAAGAGAAAGTTTTGGTATGTTAGTAGAATGGACTGGAAATTTTTAGTCCACCAGGGTTACTGGACATACAGTCAAAAATTTGAACACACATTCTATGTCAATATTTTGTTTAGTGATTTATTACTTTATTTTTACATTATGATGTGAATCTGGCATAAAACAGTAAATAAATATGTGAATTAGAAATCTAGCTTTGACTATACTATATTAGTATTAGAATTAGCTAGAAATATAACAAAGCACACTACTACTGCAATATGGATATACCCGTGATATACTTGTGTAATTATATTGCAACGAGTCTGGCACACGGACAGAACACACGGGAAGCAAATGTCAACCAAAAGTTTTGGTTTAACAACAAAGTATGCAGTTCTTTGTGAAATACACTATGTGCAGTGAAAACACAGGTTTTACAGCCGTCTTGGTGAAGATCATGACCGTTTGGATCGATCCTCAGCAGGCGCGGTGTCAGCAGTGCGGGCTCGTGGGCAGACAGCAAGCAGATTTCTCCTTGGCGAATGGGACTTGGAACCACTTGCGTTTGGGGGAACAAGAGAGAAGCAGCTGAGGGAGCCTCTTAAAAGGCTGCGCAGACGCCGCATGATGAGGATGATCAGATTACAGCCCAGGTGAGTAGTGATGGGTTGTTCATGAATGATTCGTTCTTTCTGAACGAATCTTTAACGTGACTCAGAAGAACGTCTCGGGTTACTTTGCTGTAACCCTGTTCCCTGAAAAAGTGGGAACGAGATACTGCGTGAAAACATTATTGAGAACGCTCTTTGTTCGACTGGTTGTGAAGCATGTGTGTATCAAAAATGCCAAGCTTTGGCTTATATAACCTCGGTCAGGTGATTTTGTTTGATGATATGCACCTGGTGGTTATAAATACAGTAGGTCTGAACTGGAAACATCCTCAGGTCAATTTTTGTACGAAAGGACGTCCAGTCACGCCTGCAGTGCGGCATTGGAGCGCAGCAGCTCGTTCCCACTTTTTCAGGGAACAGGGTTACAGTAAAGTAACCCGAGATGTTCCCTTTCAAAAGCTACTCTCGATGCTGCATGAAAACGCTATTGGGAATGAGAATACTAACGCCGCCGCACTGAAAGTGTCTGGATCCCCAGGGTTGTGTAGTGTGTGTGCAAAATCATGTCTCGGGCATGACCCTGGGATGCTGACTCAAGGACCCGCGAGTCTGGAGTAACATGGACATCCAAACTATAAAATCTGACAAATGTGTGCAAAAAATTGCTCTGGCAAGAGGTGTCCCCTTGCATCACACATTTACTGCAAGGGGAGACCTCTTGCCAGATCAATTGATGAGGCAAGCTCCCTGGTCGAATGGGCCCTAACTCCTAGAGGCGAAGTCTGACCACATGCCTCGTAGGCTAGGCCAACAGCATCTCTCACCCAATGAGACAGCGTCTGTCTGGTGGGACCCGCCCCCCGGTTGTGGCCCCTATAGCATATAAAAAGCTGCTCTGACTTACGCCACTGGCTATTGCGGTGGACGTAAATCTGAAGAGCACGTACTGGACACAGTATGTGAAGTCTTTCCTGGTCCAGAGCTGTAAATGGCGGAGGACAGAAGGCTTCGAGAACAAGTGGATGCATGGTCGAGAATGGAACTTTTGGAAGATAATTCAGGTGAGGATGAAGAATAGCTTTGACTAGCCCAGGGGAAAAGTCCAAGCAGGATGGCGAAATTGACAGAGCCTGTCAATAAATCCTTAATTCTCTTTAGAGGAGTAATGGCAATTAGAAAAACCACCTTAAGGGTCACAAGCCTAACAGGCGCT
This sequence comes from Clarias fuscus, assembly GCA_030347435.1. NCBI lineage: Eukaryota > Metazoa > Chordata > Actinopteri > Siluriformes > Clariidae > Clarias > Clarias fuscus. The sequence goes on along the minus strand of CM059211.1, from coordinate 21,317,530 downwards.
GACTCTAGTGGTTAGAAAAGGGTATCAACCAGACCCTCGAGCACAATAGCTAAGTCCCAAGAAGGGACTGTTGCTCTAGTGGGCGGCCTCAACCGTTTAGCTCCACGAATAAAACGGGCAACTAAAGGGTGCTTTCCCACAGAAACCCCATCAGTCAGAACATGACAAGCCGAAACGGCGGCTATGTATGTTCTGAGAGTACTAGGGCATAAACCTGAGGACAGTTTTTCTTGCAGAAACTCCAGCACTGAAACAATTTGCCAGTGGACTGGGTCTACATGCTTTGCCATGCACCAACTTTCAAATACACTCCATTTGAGGGCATAAGTTCTTCTAGTGTAGGGAGCCCTAGCACTTAGTATAGTTTCCAGCATCTCTTAATTGGTCCTTCTCAGGGGTCAGACGTGAAGGTTCCAAAGCTCGGGCCAGGGATGAAATATTGTCCCCTATGCCTGGGACAGAAGATCCCTCCTCACTGGAATCACACACGCTGAACGGTCGAGGAGAGAAATTAGAGCTGAGAACCATACTCTGGCCGGCAAACGGGGCACTATCAATAAGAGGCGTAGGCCCATGCCATTGGGCCATTGCGTCCAGCCCCAAGAGTAGTAAAGAGGACATTGTACCTTCTCCTGCAAGGCAAAGAGGTCCATCAACTGCACAACTGCTACATAAAATCTCTCCCAGATTTGACTGACTCCTTTGGAGTGGAGTTTCCATTCCCCATGTGTCACAGCTTGTCTGGACAGCAAGTCTGCTCCCACCTTCATATGCCCCAGAATGTAAATTGCCCTGAGGAACAGGAACTTGTCCCGTGCCCAAAGCAGAACCTGGTGTGCTAGCTTGTTCCAGTGGCGCGAGCAGCATCCGCCCTGGCGATTTATGTACGAAACTACCATAGTGTTGTCCACCAGCACTAGGACATGGTAACGTCTCAACTGCTGGAAGAAGTATTTCAGCGCCAGAAATTGAGCCATCATTTCGAGGCAATTGATGTGCCACGCGATAAGATGACCCGTGAGGGAAGCGTCTGTCGTTAGCACCTTGCAATGACAACACAAAAACAGTGGTCTGAACCACATAGAAAGGGTACGAAGCCTCTGGTGCGTAACCCTGACTTGTCTCTGGGCATTGGCCCTTGGATGAAATCCCCTGGATCTTGGTACACAAGGGTATCACCGTGGATGCAGCTGCCATGAGATCTAGTGCTCTCTGAAAGTGATGTCACTCTGTGGCCTAGCTTGATTTCTTTAGAGTCTTGAGAATGGATTCGACATGTGCAGGAGACAGCTGCGCCTGCATTATGATCGAATTCCATATGACACCCAAATACGCTGTGCTCTGAGCAGGAAAAGGAATGCTTTTCCCGGCGTTGAGTCTCATCCCTAAAGAATCGAGATGAGCTAGGATGACATTCCGATATCGAAACGCTAGCTCCTGAGACTAAGCCAGAATCAGCCAGTCGTGTATGTGATTCAAAATACGGATGCCCTGAAACCGTAGAAGGGCTAGGACTGCATCCATGCATTTTGTATCTATGCGGGGTGTCAGGGTTAGGCTAAATGGAAGGACTCGATACTGGTAAGCTTCTCCCCCGAAAGCGAACCTCAGGAACTTCCTGTGTTGTGGCAATATTTCTATATGAAAATATGCGTCCTTTAGGTTGATTGTCACAAGCCAATCTTCTGGCTGGATTTGAGAAACAAACATTTTGACTGTCAACATTTTGAACTCGCCTTTTCTGAGCTAGCGGTTCAGTCCACAAAGATTTAAAATTGGACGCAACCCCCGTCTTTCTCGGGAACCAAGAATTACAGACTATAATAGCCTGACTCTCTGTCTGGCAGGGGAACATGTTCTATGGCCCCTTTTCCCAGCAAAGTCTGTAATTGCTGAGTCAACAAATGCGCTCGTTCCGGTTTCATGGAAGTGGAGACCACGCCACGTGCAAATTAAATCCTGTAGCCTCTCTCTACAGCGCTTTGTACCTAAGGATACATACTTGGCAGTAGGTTCTATGCTGCCAGTTTCTCTGAAAGGGGCACAAGTTTTGACACTTTGGCTAGGTGGGGGGGGTGTTAGGTGTTCGGCATCCTGAAACGTGGCAGGAGGCAACCTAACATCTAACATTTCGCTGGACACCGCTGCTCCCCGAAACACCAGTGGTGGTTGAGATTGAACAATGGCCTCCCCAAGTAAAAAAAAAGTATGCTAAGTATATTAAATCCTAGCGTGCCAAAGCATACTTAAATGTACTTGCTACAGACTAATGACTAGTATACTTAAAGTTAGCTATTTTGGAACAACTCATTTTGTACTAAGTGTATTTAAGTTGTAATTAAATTGTAGAAAAGCACAATTTTAAGTGTATTAAATATACTTTTGTGTGCTAAAGTGGAATAACTTTAAGTATACTTAGTACACTTAAAGTATATGGCTGTGTGTGTACTAACGCACATACCTGACAGTAATTAATGAACTTTAAGTATATAAGTGCATTACAGCAATTCTTACTGTGTTACAAATACATGATTAATATACTATGAATATATTCTTATTTCAGCAGTAGCAGGCTGTTTTACTTCTGGCCAATTACAAATACTAAAAAAGTACTCTTTGTGGTTAATACAAATATACTTTATTATATCATACAGTACACAGAGTCTTCCATAATACTCTACTGCAAATGTGTTACAAGCACACTAAAGGGGTTTAGATTTACACATGCTGTATGCATTTTATACACCTTAACATGTTTTTGAAACACTTTACATCACATTACATTACTGAGGCAGCTATTCATGAGTTCAACAGATTTAATTTGCACAAGGTTACAAAAAAGCACCACTATAGTTTATTTGTCTACATTCCATAGTTTAAATTATGTACTTAATTACAAATTATCCAACATAAACCATGAAATTTACCTTATGTCGATGAAAATATAATACATTACATTCCATGAACGAATTACCTCGTCATGGAGGTCACCAAAAAACTGGATACCATTGCTGAGGCTCCTCCTCCCGGCCACCTGACAGAAACCTGTCATCTAAATTTGAGCGCTTGCTCATCACGAGAGGGCGCTCTGTATTTGAGGTGGCTCCATCTCTCCAGAAGCAAGAGAGAAAGTCTCTTCCTGTCATGCACACTCGGAAGACGACCGGCACTAGGACCCGGAAGTAGTACGGTCGGGTTCCAGGAAGCATAAAAGGAGACAAAATGGCGCTTCACATTGCTCAGTCATTGAGTTCGCCCATGCCTTTGCTGACGCTACGCCGACTATTCTGTGAGTACTCACCAATTTGGGTTGCTTCTTTGATTGAGTGTGTGTTGCTAGAACGCAGATTTATTTGTCTAGATCCTTGCTCTTCGCGAAACAGAGTTCTTAGACTAATCGCGTGGTTATCCTGCCTATTTGTGCTGCTTCCGCGTTTGGGTTTACCATCCACGCTACACGGGCTAACTGCTAAGGCTTTTCCGTTTATCCTTTGGTTGCTCGTGACACTTCCCCCCCATTCAGAAGAAGGGCCAAGGTGCGCTTGAGAAGTGGACGCAAGAGACTCCCGCTCCGGTGAGAGCGTGCGAGAAAAGGAAGAATCCATCTCACGTGCTTCCGCTAGATCGGCACGCGATCCCCAGGAGTGAGCCGCGGCTCGCGGTTTCTCTTTAAAGAAGGCGAAAAGCTTTGATAGGGAGAAGATCACAGTGCTTGCATTCTCCCTCGAGCCCGAGGATAGCGTGCTGCTTGCCCAAACACTCGAAGCAGAAAGTGTGGACATCGCCGTCAGAAGTCTCCGAGAACAAAGTCCTCTGCCATAGCTGGTGAGTAATCTTATGCTTTGTTTTCATTTAATAACTGCCGCGCAGTATTGAAAACAGACTTTTTGTCCTTTGCACACACGCACACACACAATGCGGTCCTTGAAGACTAAAAGACCTGAGGATGTTTCCGGTTCAGACCTATTTATAACCTCCAGGTGCACATCATCAAACGAAGTCATCTGACCGAGGTTATATAAGCCAAAGTTTGGTGTGTTTTTTACACATGTGCTTCACAACCGGTCGAACAAAGAGCGTTCTCAATAGCGTTTTCACGCAGCATCTAGAGTAGCTTTTGAAAGGGAACGAGTAGTCTCGAAGAGTGATCATAGCAAAACCTCCGTAGGTTATGTACAGGAAACAGAATTGAACGGTTCTCAATAACTCTTCTAGCCCAAGTCGTTTGTTCTTTTGTCATGTGACTCCCATAGGCACTATGCAGTGCAGTAGATTCAAAAGAATGAACGACTCAGACTAGAAGATATGAGAGGTGAGCTGCTCTTTCTGTTTATAATAATATGTCCTTAACTGCATTGTAATATTTTCATTACTGGAACTATAGCCAAAATTTGTATATGTAGATGTGTTGGGGGTCTGTTTATTGAAAATGTAACATTTTATTTTATTTCTGATCAAAAGAACAAAATGAACTAAATGACTCAAAAAAAAGATTCGTTCATTTTGTTGAACGAGATTCAAAGGACCGAGTCACTAAATTGATTAAAACTTCCCATCACTACAGGCGAGTTCCACTCTGCTGTGGGTGCAGTTTACGCTGTGTGTGTGTGTGTGTGTGTGTGTGTGTGTGTAAGAAGCGCCTGCACCGAGTGACCCTCTGTAACAATATGTAGTAATTTTTTGCATCCCTAATGTTTAAACGTCTATTAGTGCATCAAGCAGGTCTTTTTACAGTACAGTGTAAAAAAGTCTTTTTACAGTACAGTGGAACCTCGGATTGCGAGTAACGTGGTTTACGAGTGTTCCGCAAACTGAGCAAAGATTTTTAATACACTTTTATTCGGAAACCGAGCAAGTATTAGTTTACGAGCGCCCAGTATCATGTATCACACATGCGACTCTTATTTTGACACTGAGCGTCACTCTCGAACCTTTCCCCCCTCCCCCCATGGCTTCGGAAACACACAGAAACTCTGCTCGTCTCTTATGAGGGTGCGCGCAATTTGACACCGACACACACACACGCTCAGACGTTCTCTCGCCTTTTCACCCCCTTCCCGGCTTCACGAACACACAGAAACTCTGCTCTGTCGCGATTCTTTTCAAAGGTAAGGTGCTGGTTCATTTGTTTTTGTTTTTTTTTACTTTACAGCAGTGATTCCCTTAGTATGCGCTCACACCAGGTCAGAGAGATTTCTTTTTTTTCCTGTTAAAACGGTGTTTCCGTGTTTGTGTGTGTCCGTTTGTTGTGAAACTTAAGTGATTCCGTTAGTATGTGCTCATGCCAGTCTCGCTTTTTCTGTTAAAACGGTGTTTCCGCTGTGTTTATGCGTTTGTTGTGAAACTTAAAAAGTGAGTCCGTTAATATACGCTCATGCCAGTCTCAGAGAGATTTCTTTTTTTCCTGTTAAAAAAGTGTTTTTGTTGTGTGTGTGTGTGTGTTTGTTGTGAATCTTAAAAAGCGAGGTGGGGAGAGGGAGGAGGAGTGTTACTGTGTAAAACAAGACAAGGGAAGGGGCTAATTCCACACACACACACACACACACACACACACACACACACACACACACACACACACACACACACACACACACACATACAAACACAAACACACTGCGCGCACCAACGGAAACACTTATCTGTCAGGATTTATTCATAATTTTTTTAAGGGTAAAGTGCAGATTAATTTGTTTTATTTTCATTTTATAGATTATTAATTATATTTATGTATTTATTTTTTGGGGCTGTGGAACGAATAATTTGAGTTTTCATTATTTCTTATGGGAAATGATGATTTGGTTTACGAGTGTTTTGGAATACGAGCCCACTTCCGGAACAAATTATGATCGTAATCCAAGGTTCCGCTGTACTATGCAAAAGTCCCTTTTTTTGGCACCATGTGTGTTTTTGGTACAAACTTTGCAAAACTAAGAGTTACAGAAAAATATTTGTATGCCAGAAAAGAAAGCAGTTGTCACATCTGTATCATCACAGTCCCGGGGGTTAAGATCTGGCTTGCCGGATTACTGAGCCGCCTCTTTGTCTCCCCCTGGTATGTCTACGTGTGTATGTATTTCACTATTAGCACTAAATGAAGTTCACCTGTGTCCTCCTCGTGTGTCTCGCTATTTATACCAGCCGGCCCCATAGTCCTTTGTCTGTTCACCATTGTGTCTCACCTCAGTGCTCTGTGAGTGTCTGCGTGCATGCCAATCTCGTTCCTCCCCTCAGGACTGAGCCATGGCTGTTGAGCGGGGCGCGTTTTGGGAAGTGGCATTCCCGTGCTGTTGAAGTCAAGTTCAAGATCACAGCTCTCACACGCCTTAGCATATGCCGTTTTTTTCGCCGAATCGGCTCCTTTTAGTTTGTGGACTTTGTGACTCTACACGCCCGCTCGCAGCTCCAGCCAGGAGCTCATTTGTTTTGGAGTTTTGTTATTTTCTTTGATTTTTTTTAAACAAGCCTTTGTTGTGAGAGAAGAGAATAAAAACCCATTGCAAATATTTCCCTGCATCTGCGTCCGCTTCTTCGGGAAAACATGACAGATGAACAGACCTTCCAGGATGCAGCAGGGACGCACCTCCCAGAGGAAGACACACCACTGCAGCAGTACCTCCGGGGCCAGCAACGGAAAATTGACAGCTTAGCACGGGCAGTGCATGACCTCGCGTTCAGCGTTAGTCGACTTGTGTCTGCCCGAGTTCCCTCTCCTCCTCCTCCCAGACGCCCCGAACTAACGGCGCCACGTCCCGCCCCTCCAGAGAGATATGCGGGGAATCCTGAGGGGTGTAAGCGTTTTTTGCTGGCCTGTGAGCTGTACCTGGCGGAGTTCCCCGACATGTCAGAACACCAGCGGGTCAGCTTTGTCACGTCATGGACGTGTGCACCTCCCATCTATCGCCCAAGGAGAGGAGACGGAGACTGGCTGCAGGATTGTGCCTGTACTGTGGAGGGGAGAGTCACCGTGTCAGCAGCTGCCCACTGCTACATGTAACACAAACACCACACATACCACTTCGCACTCACCATTCTTTTTGTTTAAGAGCACAGATTTAATTTGATATCCGCACCTTGTCTGTTTTTCCCCTTATAGATTCCGGGGTGGCTGGCAACTTCATTTCTTCTTCTGTCATTTCCTCGCTGCGAGCTCCTGTGTCTAAGCTTCCATACCCGATAACAATAAAAGCTCTGGATGGTCGGAAACTCGTTCAGTCACCTCTTGAAAATATATCAGCGCCCCTACGGTTAACTTTTCCCGGTCATACTGAGGAATTAAAATTTTTTGTACTTCCTCAGTTAGATCAGTCCGTCGTGCTCGGTCTCCCCTGGCTCAATGCTCACAATCCCAATTTTGATTGGGCACGATCCTGCATTTTATCTTGGTCCCCTAGATGCGCCAGAATATGTACACCGCCGGTTTTGACGGTCCAAACGACGAACATTGAGAGTCCAAGCGCCCAAGTGGCCGTCACAATACCATCCGAGTATTCATGGTTTAAGGATGTGTTTAGATTACGGAAAACCCAAGAAAACTCCACCCTTGTGCTTTCTTTTCTAGGAAACTAAGCTCTGCCGAACGCAACTATGATATTGGTAACCGACAACTGCTAGCAGTAAAAGCGGCATTAGAGGAGTGGCGACACTGGCTGGAGGAGGCTAAACATCCTTTTTTGGTACTTACTGACCATCAAAATCTCGAGTATATCCAGCATGCTAAAAGACTCAACCCTCGACAAGCCCGCTGGGCGCTGTTCTTCACGCGCTTTGATTTTAAGATCACATATAAAAATAAAAAAGCTGACGCGCTATCTTGCTATTATCCCACACCGAAACCGATAACTAACCCCGAAACTATAGTGCCTTTAACGCTCGTAGTTGCTTCAATAACTTGGGATCTCGAGTCGGAGATCACAATCCAATCCAATCAGATCCAATCCCCCGCCTAAGAACTGTCCGCCACATCGAGTATACGTTCCGGAAGCACTGCGTGAAAGGGTAATAAGAAACGTTCAAATTTGTCCGCAGGTCATCCCGGCGTCGCGCGCACTTTCCAGCTACTGGAACGATGATTCTGGTGGCCTAAGATGCGGGAGTCGGTAAGAACAGTGGTTTTGTCTTGTACAGTGTGTGCAAAAACCAAAGATCCTCGTACTCAACCCGCTGGGAAATTAATTCCCCTACCGATACCGAATAGGCCGTGGTCCCACATTGCTGTCTACTTTGTAACGGATCTGTCGGTATCTCAAGGGTACACAACGATTTTGGTGGTAGTAGACCGAGTCTCTAAGGGATGTCATTTCATCCCGTTCAGCTCCCTTCCGTCAGCCCTCCAGGTAGCAGAAAGTTTATTCGATAAAGTGTTTTGTTACTATGGCATCCCGGAGGATATTGTTTCTGATCGTGGTCCCCAATTTATCGCCAGGGTCTGGAAAGCTTTTTTCCAGAAATTGGGAACCACCATTAGCCTAACGTCGGGCTATCACGCCAAGTCTAATGGACAGGCAGAGCGGACTGTTCAAGAACTCGGGAGATACCTCCGGGCATACTGTAGTCGCCGACAGCACGAATGGGCAGACTGCTTAATCTGGGCGGAATACGTGCAAAATTCGCTACGTCACTCCGCAACCGGCCTAACGCCTTTTCAATGTGTGCTCTGTCCTTGGGATTCCACTTCCACCGATATACCCATGGTGGATCAGTGGTTTCAGAGAGAAGAAACAGTATGGGATGATGCGCACGCCAAGATCTCCCAAGCAGTTCGTCGATTCAAAAAATATGCCGATAGACGGCGAAGGGAAAGTCCTCCGGTCCAGGTAGGCGATTGAGTATGGCTCTCGACACAGGACCTTCACCTCAATCTCCCCTGCCGCAAGCTTTCCCCCAGATACATCGGCCCCTTTCCCATCCTCACTCAGATTAATCCTGTGTCATTTAAGTTGCAAGTCCCTAATCGCTTTCGCATTAACCCGGTCTTTCATGTTTCTCTCCTCAGGTCGGTGATCCGGGGGCCGCTAGACGAAGGCACAGCTGAGCCTTCGCTCCCTGGGGCTGTGGAGATAGAGGGCGCCTCTGCATTTAGAGTGAGAACACTCCTAGACTTCTGGAGGAGAGGGGGTTCCCTCCAATATTTAGTGGACTGGGAAGGGTACGGCCCGGAGGAGCGAAGCTGGGTTCCGGCATGAGACATCTTAAGCAAACAACTCATAAACGAATTCCATCAAGCACGGCCGGATCGCCCAGCACCGCGACTCCCGGGTCATCCCGCCCGCCGGCAATCCCATCAGTTCGGTGGGTCCCAACTCCCTCCGGTAACGCAGAGAGTGCGCTCTCACCTCCCTCGGGAAACCGGTCCTGGAGGTTAAGATCTGGCTCGCCGGATTACTGAGCTGCCTCTTTGTCTCCCCCTGGTGTGTCTACGTGTGTATGTATTTCACTATTAGCACTAAATGAAGTTCACCTGTGTCCTCCTCGTGTGTCTCGCTATTTATACCAGCCGGCCCCATAGTCCTTTGTCTGTTCACCATTGTGTCTCACCTCAGTGCTCTGTGTGTGTGTGTGTGTGTGTGTGTGTGTGTGTGTCTGCGTGCATGCCAATCTCGTTATCTCTCCCCTCAGGACTGAGCCGTGGCTGTTGAGTGGGGCGCGTTTTGGAAAGTGGCATTCCCGTGCTGTTGAAGTCAAGTTCAAGATCACGGCTCTCACACGCCTTAGCGTATGCCGGGTTTTTCGCCGATTTGGCTCCTTTTAGTTTGTGGACTTTGTGACTCTACACGCCCGCTCGCAGCTCCAGCCAGGAGCTCCTTTGATTTTTTTTTTAAACAAGCCTTTGTTGTGAGAGAAGAGAATAAAAACCCATTGCAAATATTTCCCTGCATCTGCGTCTGCTTCTTCGGGAAAACATGACAGCAGTGCATTATATGAGCGAATACTTTTTTTTAGACAAAAAACAATGGAAACTGCTGGGTTTCAACAGATTCAACAGTCAAAAGTTCCGAGAAACTGTCTGTGGTTCTGCAGGATACTCTGTAAAACTTAATTACTTTTATCTTTTACTAGACTTTATTTATTCATGTATCTATCTATTTCTACAGCATTTATTTGCATGTGTCTAGGAGTAATTTGCACAGTACAGCAGTGATCAACTTAAAATTGTGCTTTTTTTTTTTTTTTTACAATTTATTTAAACTGTTAATATACTTAATATTGCTTACTACAAAATAAGTTCCACAATAGCACGCTTCAAGTAAATTACTCTTTGCACATTAAGGGCTTTAATATGCTTTGGCATGCTAATATTTATTATAGCATATTAGCTATAGCATGTTTTAATCAGGTTAATGTTTAAAGTTAAAGAACTATTTGCCTGGAACACAACACTTGGTAGTCTGGTTGTCTACAAATTAGCGCACCATCTTTATTTTGGCATTTTTATTTCCACTCTTCCTGGCAAAAAATACTCCAGATCTATCACACTGCAATATTTCTCTCTCTTTCTCTCTCTCACCCTTATGTGACTGCATATAAATCAAAAGTGTCTAAAGCACAACACCTACAGTATAGGTGTCTCTCTATCAAATGCAGAGAAAAAGAACAAACTATACAGTAATTTTCTTTAGAGATAACAATCTACAATGGCTGTAAATGAGCAGAGTCAAAGGCAGTATTCATAACAAAATCATTAAAAATTTGGATGTATGCCAAAAAGCTTTTTTAGCTCATAAGGAGAATGAGCTACCAATAATGCATTGTAAAGTCTCATTTTTGTGTAGAGGTGCAGAATGATTCTCAAAGAAGTGTGATATGAAAATAATCAGAGGAAATGGTTAATTAAAGCATTTGGATAAAACTAAATATACTTTTTGTGTCATTAAATTTAAATAGTGTAAAATATGTGTGTCAGAGAATGATAGATTTAAACTTAACATGCAATAATAATGATTACAAATTGAAATGTAGGATATTAGGTGTACCTCTTAATGTTTATATTATTGCTACTTAATTTCTCTATTAATATAGAGCAATTTAATTAATCAACATTGTTTTGTTGGTCCAGAAGTCAACAGAAAATTATTGCATGTGAGTTCAAGAACGATTTTAACAGCTGGAAATCAACAAACTGCCTTTAAATGTACAAATTGTATCCTGGCATCAGACGCAGGCGACACTTTATGTCTTTATCAAAGATCCTCATGCTGTCTCTTAACGATAACATTCCACATCATAGAAACTTTTCTGAATTTGGGTGACACTGAAGGAAATCAGGAGGGGGCAAATACTTTATAAGCACTGTAGACATTTATTAATTTGCAAATGTCACCATGCCACAGTGATGCTTGTTGCCGGCCACATATATTTTTTGCAACAAGCATTCTCCAAATGCTAAAAATAGAACCTATTGTGAACTTGTTTCTCCCCTAATTGTGGAATGCCATGATGCCTGAGTTCAGTCTCTTATTAAATTTTGTGTTCATGTCCCATGCTGAATTGTTAATTAAATTTAGAGAGAAGACATTTATATCTATGCATGTAAATTTATTATCTGCTACTCTCAAAGGTCATTTCATTGCTGTGCATTTGTACATCTCTCTCTCTCTCTCTCTCTCTCTCTCTCTCTCTCTGTGTGTTCAGAAAAAGTGCAATGGCACAAGCAGTTTCATGTCTTGGTCATCTGTAAACGCTACAGTTAATTTCACACTCAATCTAGAAGACATGACCGAATAAAGCGGATTTCTTATGTGGATAAACAGGGTTTTTTTCCTCTATCTTTTTGTACTTTAGATATCAGATTTAGTGCATAGAAAAATCACATCAATAATAACCCCAGTGAAAAATACAAAACAAAAAACTTTAGTGTATTACAAATATACTGAAATCTTCGACAGTACACTGCAAATATACTAACAAAAAGTTGTACCATCAGTTAATATATAAAAAGTATACCAACATCATGCTTTTACCAAATTTTGGAAGTTTAAACATACTTCAAATTAATTGTATTATAGTACACTTTTCAAAAATATATTATAGAAAAAAATGTATACTTTAAAGTGAAAGGTTGGTCTAATTTCCAAAGCACACTTATTTAAACGTTGTTTTTTATTTTGGTGTATTTCTAAAAAACAAAACAAAACAAAAAATGCTCAAAATAATCGCTGTAACAATGTAAAGAAAGTATACATTAGAACTGTCATGAACTGCTAGTGATAGCCTGGCTAGATGTAGTTGCCATGAGCAAAGAAGGGCAGGCATACAGTAGATGCAGAGGGTGTGAACATAAGAGTCTTCTATTTAAACAAAACAGAACATGAACTTTAAAACCAAAACTTGACCAAAGGATGTTGGCTTTTTAATGGGAGCATGACACACACAACATTAACCAAATAAAGAACTAAAACTAAACATAACAGGGACTAAGTCTACTAGCTGTTACACACACACTAGCTGCTAGACTGGATGGTAACTAAACAGACTAGTATGTCTGTAGGTCTAAGGGATGAACAGACTGGGTACACAGCAGACTAGGTAGGAAACAGACTAAGAACTAAGCAGGTTAGTGGCTAAGCAAGTTAGTAACTAAACAGAATAAGATCTAAACAGACGTCGAGACTAGACAGACTAGGAGACTAAACGGACTAAGAGCTAGGCAGGTAAGTATCAATATGTTAGTAGCAAAACAGACTAAGAACTTCTACATTCTACAGTGGTACTTACACAAGGAAAACGAAACAGACTAAGAAACAAACTACCGCATTTAACAAAGATAGCTCCATCAAACATACGCCAACTAAAGTAAAACAGAGCCGAGCCTAGCCTAACCTAGCCTAGCAAAAGCTCACTTTACATAACAAATGCTCGACTCAGTTTCACAGAACAAACAGCTATTTTTAGAATGTCTAATGAGCTACCTTGGTTCAGGTGAGCACTCTCATCACCTGACCAAGGTGCATTCTGGGAAACTGAGTCTACAAACAAAAATTACAAAACTAAAATATAGGGCCCACCGTGCCCTCTAGTGGTGAACCCTCACAAGAATCCAAATTTTAATATACAGTAGTCTCAGTATATTTTCACTGTATTTATTCATATTTATGAAAATATATCTCTCACTCGCACTCTCAAACTAATTTTCGCTTGCTGAAAATCACTTTTGCGCCTTCAAGATAATTTAGGTGTGTTTGACCTCTCTCTCTTCATTTTTTTTTCATTTAATTTTATTTTTTTTGGATTTTTCTCCCGATTTTTTCCCTAATTTAGTCGTGTCCAATTCCTCCCCGTCACTAGGGGGCTCCCACATTAAGGCTACTACTACCACTCAGCCGGGAGGGCCGAAGACTATCACATGTTTCCTCCGAACCACGTGACGCCAGCCGACCGCATCTTTTCGAACTGCTCACTCGCGCACCGTTGGGGGCGGCGTAACACTCGGAGGACAGCGCTATCCGCTCCCTCCATTGCGCGAGCTTACAGACGCCCCTGACTGGCTGTAGAGCCGTGATTAATGTGGGAGCACTATGTACCTCTCATCCCACCCCTCTGAGAGAGCTCGGCCAATCAGCTCTCTCTAGACCTCCGGCTGCGAGAGGTTACAGCATCACCCGGGATTCGAACTACCGATCTCCAGATGATAGGGCGAGCGCTTTAACCAGCAGCGTTATAACTCTGGAATTATTCCAGCCAACCAGAGACTAGAATCGGCGCAACACCAGCCAATCAGAAACTGGAGGCTGATTGGCTCCGCAGTCCTCCGCTTCTAGTTTGAATTCACGGCTGGAAGCTGCATCACTGTGTGTGTTAGTTTGTATCATTATTTTTTTATTTTCATTGGCATAAAGTAAGTTTCATAGTTTTTGTTAGGTAGTTTGAAATTAAACACAGTTTAAACTATAGAATGTATTGTCTAATGTGTTGTTACTAAATCTCATGTGCCGCTACTGATATAATGCTCCGTAGCTCTCGGCCTGTTTTTAGTCTCTGTGTAACAGCTAGAATCAATACACCAGGTTTGAACTAATACTGTACCTGTATATTCTAATATTAAAGTCTGTCCTTGTTTAGACAACAGTTTACATTTTGTGTGTGTTTGTTTGTTAGACAACTTGATGTTTTCTTGAACATAAGTAAACTATAGTACTGTTTTTTTTTTGTAACCTGGTGCAAATGAAATCTGTTGAACTCATGAATAAAATCTGCCTCTATATTACTGATGTAATGTATTTTAAAAACATGTAATAGTCTTGAAAATGCATTCAGCATTTGTAAATTATCTAAAACACCTTTAGTGTACTGGTAACACATTTGCAATACAGTATTATAAAAGACTGTGTACTGTATAATATAATAAAGTATACTTGTATTAACCACAAAGTTTTTTAGTATTTGGAATTGGCCAGAAGTACAACAGCTTGCAACTGCTGCGATAAGAATATATTCATAGTATATTACTCTTGTATTTGTAACACAGTAAAAAATGCTGTAATGTACTTATAATACATTAAATATATACTTTAATTTAATTGATTAATGTCAGGTAGTGATGGGTCATTCATGAACGATTTGTTCTTTTTGAACGAGTCTTTGACGTGACTCAGAAGAACGAGTAGTCTCAGAGAGTGATTTGTTCATTTTCTACTGGGCGCGCATGCGCAAATCCTTGCAAAACCTCTATAGGTTTTGCAAATCCTTGCAAAACCTATAGAGGTTTATCCTCTCCGGGAACCATTACCTTATCGCGGTGGAGAGGTTTGCGTGCCCTCATGAACCTGGGAGCGGTGTTGTCTGGAGCCATGTGCTCTTGGTAGGGCCTCCCAAGGCAAGTAGGTCTCAGTCGAGGGGCCAGACTAAGTATGGTTTAAAAAAAACCATGAATAAAAGAGGAGGGAGAAGAGTGACCCTGCCCGGAGGAAGCCTGGGGCCCATGTCTGGAGCCAGGCCTGGACAGAGGGCCCGTCAGCGAGCGCCTGGTGGCCGGGTCTGCTACGGGGCCCGGCCGGGCACAGCCCGAAAGAGCAACGTGGAAACCTGTCTTCCCCCATCTCGTGGACCCACCACCTGCGAGAAAAACCGGTGGGGTAGGGTGCGCTGCTATTTGGGTAGCAGTGAAGGCCGAGGGCCTCGACTGTCCAGACCCGGGTGGCAGAAGCTGGCTCTGTGGGGGGAAGGAGCCGGAGCTTGTGCGGGAGGTGGAGCGTTATCAGTTAGATCTGGTGGGGCTTACCTCGACACACAGCCTCGGCTCGGGATCTGTACTCCTGGATAGGGGTTGGACTTTGTTCTTCTCCGGAGTTGCCCAGGGTGTGAGGTGCCAGGCGGGTGTGGGGATACTCACGAGTCCCCGGCTGAGTGCCATGACATTGAAGTTTACCCCAGTGAACGAGAGGGTGGCCTCTCTGCGCCTGAAGGCCATGGAGGGGAAGACTCTCACTGTTGTCTGTGCTTATGCACCAAACAGCAGTTCAGAGTACTCTTCCTTCTTGGACACTCTGAATGGAGTATTGCTTCGGGCCCCAGTAGGGGATTCTATAGTCTTGCTGGGGGACTTCAATGCACATGTGGGCAATGATGGAGATACTTGGAGGAGTGTGATTGGGAGGAACGGCCTCCCTGGTCTAAACCCGAGCGGTGTTTTGTTATTGGATTTCTGTGCTAGTCATGGATTGTCAATAACAAATACCATGTTCGAGCATAGGGATGCTCATAAGGGTACTTGGTACCAGAGCACCTTAGGCCGAAGGTCATTGATCGATTTTGTGATCGTATCATCTGACCTGAGGCCATATGTCCTGGACACTCGAGTAAAGAGAGGGGCAGAGCTGTCAACTAATCACCAATCTGGTGGTGAGTTGGGTCAGGTGGCAGGGGAGGCCACTGGACAGACCTGGTAAGCCTAAACGTGTAGTGCGGGTGAATTGGGAACGTCTAGGGGAGGCCCCTGTCCAAGAGGCCTTCAACTCCCACCTCCAGCAGAGCTTTTCCAGCATCCCTGGAGGAGCTGGGGATATTGAATTGGAGTGGTCAATGTTCAAAGCTTCTATTGCTGAAGCTGAAGCTGTAAGTTGTGGTCTTAAGGTTCTGGGTGCCTCAAGGGGCGGTAACCCTCAAACAGCATGGTGGCCACCTGGGGTTAGGGAAGCTGTCCGACTGAAAAAGGAGTCTTTCAGGGATATGTTATCCCAGGGGACTCTAGAGACAGTTGCAAGGTACCGGCAGGCTTGAAGGACAGCAGCTGCAGCGGTAGCAGAGGCAAAGCAACGGGTGTGGGAGGAGCTTGGAGAATCCATGGAGAAGGACTTTCGGGCGGCACCAAGGTACTTCTGGAAGACCATTCGGCACCTCAGGAGGGGGAAATGGGGAACCACCCAAGCTGTGTACAGCAAGGATGGGACACTGCTGACCTCGACTGAGGAGGTAATCGGGTGGTGGAAAGAGCACTTTGAGGAAATCTTGAATCCGACTAATCCACCCTCTGTTGCAGAGACAGAGCTGGAGGATGACGGGGGGACGACGTTGATTTCCCTGGGTGAGGTCACTGAGGTAGTTAAACAACTCCACGGGAATTGACGAGATCCGTCCGGAAATGCTGAAGGCTCTGGGTGTTGAGGGGCTGTCTTGGTTGACATGCCTCTTCAACATTGCGTGGAAGTCGGGGACAGTGCCTAAGGAGTGGCAGACGGGGGTGGTGGTTCTCCTTTTTGAAAAGGGAGACCAGAGGGTGTGTGCCAACTACAGGGGCATTACACTACTCACTTAAAGTCTACTCAAAGGTGCTGGAAAGGAGGGTTCGGCCGATTGTCGAACCACAGATTGAAGAGGAACAATGTGGTTTTCGTCCTGGTCGTGGAACAGTGGACCAGCTTTTTACTCTTGCAGGAATCCTGGAGGGGGCGTGGGAATATGCCCATCCAGTCTACATGTGTTTTGTGGAGTTGGAGAAGGCATATGATCGCGTCCCTCTGAATTTCCTGTGGGAGGTACTACGGGAGTATGGGGTGAGGACCCCCTCTTCTCAGGGCCATCCAATCCCTTTACACCCAAGGTGAAAGCTGTGTTTGGATTCTCGGCAGTAAGTCAGACTTGTTTCCAGTGGGTGTTGGCCTCCGCCAGGGCTGTGCTCTGTCACCAATCCTGTTTGTGATTTTCATGGACAGGATATCAAGGCGCAGCCGTGGAGGAGAGGGTATCCAGTTTGGTGAGCTAAGGATTGCATTGCTGCTTTTTGCAGATGATGTGGTCCTGATGTCATCATCAGTCTGTGAGCTGCAGCGCTTGCTGGATCGGTTTGCAGCTGAGTGTGAAACGGTGGGGATGAGGATCAGTACCTCGAAATCTGTGGCAGCTGGGGCGGTATTGCAATTGTTTTACCACACCGTTGTGACAAAAAGAGAGTTGAGCCAAAAGGCAAAGCTCTCAATTTACCGGTCGATCTTCGTTCCAGCCCTCACCTATGGTCATGAGCGTTGGGTCATGACCGAAAGGACAAGATTGCGAATACAAGCGGCCGAAATTGGGTTTTTCAGAAGGGTAGCTGGCTTTTCTTTTAGAGATAGGATGAGAAGCTCAGTTATAGTAGAGTAGAAGAGCCGCTACTCCTTTGCGTGGAAAGGAGTCAGTTGAGGTGGTTCGGGCATCTAGTAAGGATATCACCAGGACGCCTTCCTAGGGAGGTGTTCTTGGCATGTCCAGCTGGGAGGAGACCACAGGGCAGACCAAGGACTAGATGGAGAGATTATATCTCCACACTGGCCTGGGAACGCCTCGGGATTCCCCAGTCAGAGTTAGCTGATGTGGCTGGGGAAAGGGAAGTTTGGGGTTCCCTGCTGCAACTGCTACCCCCGCGACCCGATTTTGGATAAGCGGTTGAAGATGGATGGATGGATGGACCTCTATAGGTTATGTACAGGAAACAGAATTGAGAGTTTCTTTCTCAATGACTCTTCTAGTCTCAGTCGTTCGTTCTTTTGTCACGTGACTCTCATAGACGTTATGCAGTGCAATAGATTCAAAAGAACGAACGACTCAGACTAGAAGATATGTGAGGTGAGCTGCTCATTCTGTTTATAATAATATGTCCTTAGCTGCATTATAATATTTTCATTACTGCAACAATAGCCAAAATTTGTATATGTAGAAGTGTTGGGGATTTGTTTATTGAAAATGCAACATTTTTTTTTATTTCTGATCAAAAGAACGAAATTAACTAAACGACTAAAAAAAAGATTCATTCACGAGATTCAAAGAACCGAGTCACTAAAATGATTCAAACTTCCCATCACTACTATCAGGTACACATCCATATACTTTAAGTGTACTAAGTATACACTTTACTCACAAAAGTATACTTAATACAAGTAAAATTGTGCTTTTTTACTATTTAATTTACTATGTAAATTAATTTGCCCTCCCCAACAAAAGAAAAACATTTCTTTATTTTTTTTTCTGTAAACAGTTATATTATCTTAGAAAATTTAGCCCTACTCTTAAATTACACCTGCAATTAGGAAATGCCATAAAGTAAAGCAAATGTGACACTGGCCTAATAACAATCATAAGCCAGGAGTTCACATAGTTTGACTGTAAAGCGAATGCACTTATCACAATAAGTGTCAGTATTCACCTTCTCGGGCAAAACAAAATCTGTGTTAAAGAGCATTTACCGTTTTTCTATTGAAGATAGGTTAGAATCCTGCAATGCCATGTTTTAAGAGTAGGAAACTAACAAAGTAAGTAATCCACTGCGAAACGTGGTCTGATCAGTCCAGACTGACTGATGCACAACATGAAGTCTGCTGATCACCTAATTGTCCTGAATGATCAGGTTACCCCATCAGTGTTTTTTTTTTTCTTCCCTAATGGGCATATACAGGACTCAAACTGTGAAAGAGTGGTTCTGGGAGTATACAAAATAATTTTCAAGGCAGTATTATTTAGGCTAAGAAAATTTCGCCAGGATAAATGAACATACATGTCTAATAGATGATGGCATGATGGCTTAGTGTTTAGCACTGTCGTCTTGCACCTCCAGGTCCTTCTTTCTCGATTCCCAAGTTTGTATGTTCTCCCGGTGCTTGGTGGGTTTCCTCCAGGTTCTCCGGTTTCCTCCCACAGTAGAAAAGACATGCAAATTTGGCTAATTACTGTAGCGTTCCCAAATTGCCGTAGTGTGTGAATGTGCATGTGAACATTGACCGGAGGTCCTACCACGGTCATACAAAATGAAAATAAATACAATGGTCACCATTGGCCTTCACAGTCCCTTGTTGGATTACAGAGATTCCCAGATGAAAATATCTCCATGATCTAACAGTACACTTCTGTTTTAAGTTAGGATTCATAAATTAATAAAAAGTGGATACAGGACAAGTGACTTCTAGTGAGATAACGTAGACATAATTAAACAATAACAACAAACAAAAAATTAAATACTGTATACATGTTTAGCTTTCCCAGAGAGCAGTGACTTGCATACTCCTGACCTCCTTCATGCATCAAGTCATTTTATTGCTCTCATCATTTTGGGTCTACTGCTCAATCTCCTGCCTCTCACACTCAGTAGAGTAATCTTATTACAGTACTAGATTTATGGAGCTCTTTTTATGATTGAATAACAAGATACTCAATGCAGGTCGTCTGTGAGACCTCTTTTGTGATCTCTACTTTGGAGTTTTACTCAATCCAATTTAATTTAATTATATCTAATCATATCTGCTCAAATGAATGTTTTTCAGTATTACTTGTCATCACCACATTCTTTTTGGACAGGCATGTTATGAATATCTTTCTTTTTGCTGCCGTTGCCCTCTGGAAAGTCAGTTTCCTGTTTTTTTTTTTTCATGTGCCACATTTATTTCAATAAATATGAATTTATTCATGCATTTAAATTTTCATGTATTTGTTTATTATGTTGTTCTTATCAAGTTGGAAACAGTCACTACGAAGATGATTACATTTAAGTGAGATTCAGGATTTATAGGCTTTTATATGTTTGCACAACCCATGTATGTTGGGTGAGCTATTAATATCTTCACAGGAACCATATTTTCCCACCCCAACAAAGTTGGAAATAAAAGTTCTTGCAAGGATGATGTTTTTTCCCCATGTTGTGTGAATTAACAGGCGTTCTTGCACTACTAAAGTTATGGTTATGTTAGGTTCGTGCCCTAAAGCTTTATGAAGATTATACATTTGCATGTTATATTGACTTCAATATCATCCAAAACAACCATAAATAAATTTCAATATTTCTTATATGTTTAATGCAGCTAAAACAGCCTGGGGTCAAATTGATCCCAAAGAACACAGATGCGTACAACATGTGTTCAGGACATTGAACACATATCGTGTTAATTTTATGTTTACCCAGTTGTCCCCATTAAATTAGGAAAGTATGAAGCAAAAATGGTCATTCATTAATTTGAGACATTAAACACTGAATGTGGTCAAAATTACCCCAAAGATAATAGGAGGGTAAAAGGTATAGAACGCACCATGACAGAGTTTAGTTTGAATTGAATGATTGTGTAAGGAAGGTTAGTTCTTGCATGATAGTAGATGCCATCTTTATTCATGTATTATGCATATAAAGTAGCATTTTGTATTAAATGGAAACGTTATATGATCAATAGTGACAAGCATGTAACTTGATACAGAATTAAAAAAAAAAAAAAAAGTAATTCTTTTTAATGTTTAATTTAAATGTATCCAGCACAACCCAGCCTCATGCCCTAAGGCTCCTGGGATTGGCTCCAGGCCCCCCCGTGACCCTGAATACAGGATAAAGAGGTATAGACGATGAGTGAGTCAAGTCAAGTCAATTTTATTTATATAGCGCTTTTAACAATTGACATTGTCGCAAAGCAGCTTTACACAATAAAAAGAAGTAAGTTTTTATGCAATGTATATGAATCAAAATGATAAGATTGTCCCTGATGAGCAAGCCCAGGGCGACGGTGGCAAGGAAAAACTCCCTGTGTCATGGGTCTAGCCTGGTGGTGCTGGCTAGACCCGGCTGATTGTGTGGTTGCCGTGGGCATGAGGGTAGGCATAAAGGCAGAGGGGTGTGCAAACAGAAAGAGTCTTTTTATTAACAAACTAAAAAGACACAAACCAACAAAGGAATCAAAACAAACGTAAACTAAAACTAGGGCTCAGGAAAAACACAGGGAACGGCGCGCTAACACAGGGAACCAGGAGCTGACACAGGGAACCAGGAGCTGACACAGGGAACCGACAGAGAGAACTGGGGATGAGGAAACATGGAGCTGAAGCTAACTAAGACACATAGGGGAACTAGAGATGAGACAGGGCTAGACAGGAGAGACAGGGCTAGAGACACAGGACAAGAGCACAGAGACTAGAGACAGGACTAGACTGGCTGGGTTAATGGTTAGTGAGGTTAGTAGCTACATGGAATGCTGGGGACACTGGATGCTGACCTAACCAGGTTAGTATCTAAAGGAGTTAGTGGCTAACCGGGTTAGTACTGACCTAATGGTGGGGAGCTGAACACAAAAGGCAAGGCACACATGAGGCTATTCCAAACTAGGGGCTAAACCTACTAGCAATCAAGGCCTACTAGCGGCTAACCCTGCTAGCGGCTAGGCCCTCATGTGGCTACACAAAACTAAACAGACAAAGAATTAAACCAGAAGACAGAACAGTACTTACACAGGAGGAGACACAGCCTAGCTAAACATGAAACAGGATAGCTCCATGAATCCAGTAACACAAGGAACATAAGTAAAACACAACTAGAGCCCTCTTTAAACAAAGGTAAAACAATATAACTAAAATATAAACTCAAACAAACAAACAAAAATGAATGCCCACATGACGGTAGTTACAAAGACAGACAAACAATGCTCGACCCAGTTTCCCAGAACAAACTGTTATTTATAGAAGCTTTAATGAGGCACCTCAGTCCAGGTGAGCACTCATCACCTGTCTGAGGTGCCTTCTGGGAAACTGAGTCAACCAACAAGAACTACACAAGACAGACAGACATGAACAGTGACCTCTAGTGGAGGTTCCTAACACCCTGAGATGGTAATAGGAAGAAACCTTGAGAGGAACCAGACTCAACAGGGAACCCATCCTCATCTGGGTGATAACGGATAGCAGGGATTGCTCAGCATAATAATGTGTAAGACTGGAAGTTCAGTATAACAGGAGATGTGTTAAAATTAAAATTAAAAGGATTCCAGTTTGTTCCTGGAGGCTCAGGTAGACTATAGGGGATTCCGGTCCTGAGTTATCGAACAACTGAAGTCACAGGTCCCTCAGGACAGTCTTCATGGAAACCATCCCCAGCCACCATACGAATCCAGGCAGACCACACGGGGCATCCATGCGACGAGATCTCCAACCAGAAGCAGGACTCCAGTACGGGTTAGACGGCTCCAGAGGGCAGAGGGGTCTGGATCACTGGCAACTCAGGAGCGAAACATGTATAGCTCGACAGAGAGAAAGAGAGAGGGAAAGAAGATAGGGAGAGAGAGAGAGAGAGAGAGAGAGGAGAGAGCAGAAAAGGAGAGAACAGAAAATAAGGAGAGATGGCAGTTAGGTATGGTCACAGTCAACATGTATAAGGTGAATGTATATTTAGTGCAAAGTGCAAGCAGGGACTCCGGCAGGACTAACTATAACAGCATAACTAAAAGGGAGAGCCAGAAGGAAACACAAACATGAGGGCTCCCTGAGATGTAAAGCAACCACTCACCTCACCGTCAACAAACCTGAGTGAACAATTAGAGTGGGGAGGACAGCATCTAAACATACCAGTTCACCAGAATACTCTACGTCCATGGGTCCCCCAGATCTGCTCCTTTACCTAAGGTTAATCTATTTACAAAAATGCTTGGCTAAATAAATAGGTTTTTAGCCTAGACTTAAACACTGAGACTGTGTCTGAGTCCCGAACATTACTAGGAAGACTATTCCATAACTTTGGGGCTTTGTAAGAAAAAGCTCTGCCCCCTGCTGTAGTTTTAATAATACGTGGTACTGACAGGCAGCCTGCATTCTTTGATCGAAGTAGGCGTGGCGGATCGTAAGACACTAACAGTTCACTCAAATACTGTGGCGCGAGACCATTTAGTGCTTTAAATGTCAAAAGTAGTATCTTAAAATCGATGCGAATAATAAGATAGGGGTGATGTGCTCGTATCTTCTGGTTTTAGTGAGGACTCTCGCTGCTGCATTCTGTACTAACTGAAGCTTGTTTATACACCTAGTTGAACAACCAGACAGTAAGGCGTTACAATAGTCCAACCTAGAGGTGATAAAAGCATGAACTAGTTTTTCTGCATCATTTAGTGACAATATGTTTCTTACCTTGGCAATATTTCTAAGGTGAAAGAAAGCTATCCTGGTGATATTATCTACATGAGCTTCAAACGAAAGGCTGGAATCTATAATCACACCGAGGTCTTTTACTGTTGCACTTGATGGAACAGAAAGGCCATCTAAAGTTACAGTGTGATCAGAAAGCTTACTTCTAGCTACTTGTGGTCCTATGACCAGAACTTCTGTCTTATCAGGATTAAGCAGAAGAAAATTAATTAACATCCAATCTCGTATGTCCTGCACACACTGCTCGATTTTAGCAAACTGGTTTTTCTCATCTGGTTTTGCTGAGACATATAATTGTGTGTCATCAGCATAACAATGAAAACTAATACCATGTTTACGAATTATGTTGCCCAGAGGAAGCATGTAAAGGGAAAATAGCAGTGGGCCTAAAACTGAGCCCTGTGGAACACCAAACTCCACTTGAGAACATGAGGAATGGTCACCATCTAAATCTACAAACTGATAACGATCAGTCAAATAGGATCTGAGCCACAAGAGGGCAGTTCCCTTAATTCCTACTACCTTTTCTAATCTGTGAAGGAGAATACTATGATCAATGGTGTCAAAAGCTGCACTGAGGTCCAGTAACACAAGTATAGTGACGCAACCCTGATCAGAGGCCCATAGGAGGTCGTTTACTACTTTAACAAGTGCTGTCTCTGTGCTGTGATGAGGCCTAAATCCTGACTGATACAGTTCATTTATGCTATTTCTGTGTAGATGTGAACATAGCTGCTGTGATATTACCTTTTCCAAAATCTTGGAGATAAAGGGAAGGTTTGATATCGGCCTGTAATTAGAAAGCAGACAGGGGTCAAGGTCAGGTTTCTTGATTAGCGGTTTAATAACGGCTAATTTAAAGGATTTGGGGACATACCCACTACTGAGTGAACAGTTAATTACTTTCAACAGGGGTTCTATTATTGCTGGTACTATCTGTTTGAGAAAATGTGTCGGTATAGGATCTAATATACAGGTTGACGATTTTGAAGAAGAGATGAGTGAAATTAGTTCCCTCGCTTCAAGGGGAGTAAAGTGTTCTAAGTTCTGATGTGATGTGGTTAGTTCATTTGAATTATTTAAATTGTCTGGTTTCAAAGCCTGAATTTTTTGCCTAATATTTATGATTTTATTATTGAAAAAGTTCATGAAATCCTCACTACTGCATGATGTTGTTGTGGAGATTTCTGCAGTGGTCTTGTTTTTAGTTAATTTAGCGACGGTATTAAATAAAAATCTCGGGTTGTTTTTGTTATTTTCTATAAGAGTGGAGAGATACGTTGATCTAGCATCACTGAGAGCTTTTTTATAGTTCAGGATGCTCTCCTTCCAAGCTATTTTGAATACTATCAATTTAGCTTGGCGCCATTTACGTTTGAATTTTCAAGCGGTTTGTTTTAAAGCACGGGTGTGGTCATTATACCAAGGAGCGAGTTTCTTATCTCTAATCATTTTCCTTTTAACTGGAGCTAGATTATCTAAGCTATAACGAAGTGCTGACTCTAGATATTCATTCACCTGTTCAAGTTCTGTGAAGTCAGATGGCGATCCAATCAAAGTTGATAATTCTGGAAGATTATTGATAAAGCTCTGTGCGGTATTTGATGTAAATGTACGTTTAAGGTGGAAGCGCGGTGCTGTGCATACATTATTACTATGACACGCTTTAATCGAGACAAGATAGTGATCCGAGATAACTTCAGACTGTGGAATTGTGGTTATATTTCCTATACTTAATCCGAAGGATAATATTAAATCTAAAGTGTGACCTGCTTTATGAGTGGGTCCTACTACACACTGATTTACTCCTACTGAGTCCAGTATGGACATAAATGCTGTTCTCAGAGGGTCTTCTGGATTCTCAAAATGAATATTAAAGTCTCCAGCAATTAACACTTTGTCTACAGAAACAACAAGGTTTGAGAGGAAATCTGCAAATTCGCAGAGAAACTCCGAGTACGGCCCTGGGGGTCTATAAATGATGATTAGCGGGATTGACTGAGCTGACTTTATGTTACTATAGAGAACTTCAAATGCATTAGATTTAAAATTGTGTTTTTGTACGAGAGACAGATTATCGTTATAAATAACTGCGACTCCTCCTCCTCTACCAGTTAGCCGAGGCTGAGTGTGTGTGAGTGAGTGAGTATCCAGCACAGAATGGCACAGTGGCTTTGTGGTTAGTGACCTCGCATATCCAGGGTCAAGGGTCTGATTCCTGTCTCAGGACTGTGTGCATGGAGTTTGCATGCTCTCCCTGTGTTTGATGTGTTTCCTCACACAATCCAGACATGCACATTAGTGTGATAGCTGCCTTCCCAAATTGTGTCTGTGTAGCTCTGTGATGGATTGCCATCCTGTCCAGTGTGTACCCCAGGCAAATGGGCAAAAGTATAGTATAGTATAGTATAGTATAGTATAGTATAGTATAGTATAGTATAGTATAGTATAGTCCTTTTGTTTTGGAATAAGCAAGTCAGTGGCTGACAGAAAACTAGCCTGAATCATTTACCAGCAAAAGAGAATGAATGAATAGGCTTTCCCCCATGGACTGTCAGGATGCAACAAAAGAGATGTCAAAAGCCTCTCTCTTTTCCCTCTTATTGTTTTTTTATTTTTTATATCAGCCTCAGGCTGACATTAATAAATTCTAAATAATTATCAATTGTTGCTTCAACATACTGCATATGATATTTAAAGATTTTGCCCTCTCCAGTAAGGAAATGCAATCTTGTACACTTGAATGAAATCTTGACATTTTTGCTATGAACTTTCCCAAACATACAGATTAATCGGAAGGCTTTGAAGGGAAGTTATGCATATTCAACAAGAATTCAGGGCTGCAACTCAACAGGAGGATATATACAGTGGCTAAAAAATATAGACACCATTGGTGTACAAAAAAAATATTGCTTTAATAGTTTGGAAAATAATATATAATTAGTTTTTGTAATTTTATTATAATCTGTCTCTGTTTGAAATACTTTTTTGAAAATACAGTGGAACCTTGGATTGCGAGTAACTTGGTCTGCAAGCATTTCGCAAGACAAGCCAAAATTTTCAATAAATTTTAACTTAAAAAGCGAGCGATGTCTTGATATATATGAGTAGTACGCATGCGCTTTGTCTGCCGAGCGTCCCATGATCACAACTGAGCCAATTGTTCTTCTCTCACACACGCTACGGGATTATGGGTAATTGTCTTCTATGCTCTGTCGCCGTGCGCATGTCACTCGTATAGTCAACATCTGTCCGCATGTGTACTGTTTATTATAACTTTGTGACCATGTACGCGACAAAGCATCTGCTTGCAAGATGTTACTATAGAGAACTTCAAATGCATTAGAGTTTCAATTATTTCGTTTCCATTAGTGTGTATGTTTGTGTGCGAAAGTTGTCCTACACAGTAGTCCCCTCCCTCCTCCTCTCCTCTCGCCGTCTCACACACACACACACACACACACACACACACACACACACACACACACACACACACACACACACACACACACACACACACACACACACAATGAAAACACTGCTCTGTTGGGATCCTTAAACTGCAGGTTAATTTGTTTTATTTTTACTTTACAATTTGTATTAATTATTTTTTGTGAATATTTTTCGGTTGTGGAACAAATCATCTGAGTTTCAATTATTTCTTATGGGCAAATTCGCTTCCGGAATGAATTATGCTTGCAATACAAGGAATCTGGTATGAGAATAAAAATTAATGTAAATATCAATATGACTGTCCTACACTGCCTGGCAAAAAAGACACACACTAATACTGTATTTAGTTAGAGCAACTTTAGCTTTGATTCCAGGGCATGAATGATGAGAGTTAGTTCTGCCAGTCACAGACGATGAATATGTATTGGCATTTTAAAACTGATTAAATAAAAAAATTAATAAAAAATCATAATCTTTTGGTAATAAATATGGTTTGTACAACTGTGATGCCTTGTGTTTATCACCACATCACAACCATGCTAAAATCCAGCACGACAGCATACTCTCAAGTGCTTAAATTTATTAGTAGTGCTTAAATATATTAGTTTATGATATACAGGTGTATAGCAATTATATATATTTTTTCTTTGATGATGTTTAAGTATGCAACAAGCAAGGAGTCCTGATGTGAAAAATGTGAAATATGTGGCAATCTTGGGAAAAAAGGTTATTCTACATTCTAGCCCTTTTATTGATGCTAGTTTGGGTTCCTGTCTTATATAGAACCATATTGTTACCATGTTCTTTCGAAAACCCTTCCTCAGAAAGATTACTAAAGAACTCTAAAGGCATCTACAGTAGATTTTTCCCCTCTCAGAATGCTGAGGGTTCTCTTTGTTCAGACCTTCTGGTGTGAGAATTTTATTTGGAGCCAAAAAAACGTGTGTGTCATCATATTGAGTGTATTCTTGCATGGGCGATGGATTAGAAAGCAAACACATCCTCTAAAATTGAGTTTATTAGTAAAATGACATAAGCATGTATGCATATGATTACTTTGGATGCAGTTAGGATTGGATGCTTAGACCAAGCCCAGGTTACACTTACTGTACATCTAAGAACACATTGATTACTATCAGAATGATTAGAGTTCTTGTTTATTAAGTCCTTATTCGGGCTGCTATCCATTCCTTCAAACACCACATATTAATTTGTAAAGCTACTGTGACCATTACAGAAAATAGAGCTGTACCCGTGAAATGGGCTCCTTTTTTTGATGATAAAGCAACAAATTTATTACAAATAGGATGACACTGCTTTTACATTCACATGCTAATCTTCTTTTGAGCCACATTTAATGTTACCTTAAAAAGAATTATACTGACGCTTAAAATGTAGGAGCCTATGTGTTGAAATTGTTAAAGGCTCTAATGTGATACATAAATCTTTGCAGGATTATACACCCTCGGGACTTAATTTAACTATGAGACACTGCTGCCTTTCTGCTCTAAGTGACGAATATTTCATTACCAATACCAAGTGCTTTACGTGCCAATAAAATAATAATTAAAATAATCTTAATTGATAGCTCTTAGAAGAAGAGTTTGTCAGTTGCATGTTCTCTATTTATAAAGGCATATCATAATACAGTATTAACTTAACCTGCATAATACAGTACTACAGTAACAAGAGAAACACAACACATGCCCACAGACAGAAGAAGTTGTCCTTTCTAAAGAGATAATGCTAGAAAGCAAACAACAAAACAAAACAAACAAGTGTTTATTTGATATTTTCTTCCTTCATAACCATTATGATTATTAGATTAACAAATGAAGAATACAATGAAAACAAGGAAACGTTTTATTGTCAGATGTGACCTAAGCTTTGTGCTAAGCATGTGACAAATTTACACTGACTTAATTCCCAGCTCATAATCTTTATAGTGTTACATACAACAATTAATTGCTAGATCTGACCATAATTCTAGTTAACTTAGATCAGGTGTTTCTAAGTTAAAGGTCAACATACAAATGGGCTTGCGAGCAAAACACAAGCTCCTCTTTTTGTTTCAGTCGTTTATTTTATACAGTAACGTAATATTGTAAATACTAGATTGATTGTAATATTTTAAAATGTTACTGGGACTTTCTAACAATCCATTAAATTAATATAGAACGTATTATTTTAAGTATTTTTCACTATCCTGGAAGGCTCCAAGAGAAATGGATAAATTTCCTGTCATGTACAAACAAGCTAGCACTGACCCTCAAATCACACTGTTGTTCAATATGATATGTTTTATACACATTTGTATTTGTACACAGTTACATTATATACTGTAGGTTTACAATCTGTGCATACGACTTAGTAAATCAATTGAACAGGTTGACAATTTAATTATCCATGCATTTGGTTTAGGGGGAGGGGGGGGGGGGGGGGGGGGCTGGGGTCCATAGTTGTGCATTCAAGTTCAGGAAATTCTTTGGACTGTTTTTCAATTTAAGATGCAACCCATAACAATAATCATGATAATAGCAAAGGAGACAAAGCTCATCATTAATGAATCTCATCATAAAACTGCTGAACAATTGAAAGTTTGCTTTGGAAACCTTCCAGACAAGTAGTTCCAGACAAGTGATGTATTATCTAGTAAATGTTGCTTAATTCAATGCAAAGACTATTCCATTTTTTTTTGGTCAATTATGTTACATACTATGTAATAATATCTTTAATTCTTCACTTATAAATCTGGAATTTAAAAAACTGTATGATAGTCAAGGCTTGGGGTCACATAATTTGTCCATTTTGCTTAAAAAGTTTGGGAACCCCTAATTTGGCTTATGATGTCCATCTTTCTTACCTGCTCTTAAGGCAGGCCTACAGTCAGCGCCTTTTTTTGTCTGCCAGCCGCTCACTCGACCAAAGAGAAGAGATCACAATGCGACTTCAGCAGCTCCGCTGCACACATGGGACCTTCACTCACCGTGGCTGGCAGTGGATTATTATCCACCATCCTGGTGTCATCAGCACCCCATAAAAAGACTGCCAAATGTCAGTCTGGTGAGTAGTATGTTCTGGGTGTATGACTAACAGATCTGCTTTCTTTTCTCTCCCTTCACAGACTCCTCGACTTCCTTATCTTCACCCTCCGCCAATCTGGTCTGTCGAACCTCGAAAAACCCCCAACATTTTTTCAATTCAATTCAATTTTTATTTCTATAGCGCTTTTAACAATGGTCATTGTCTCAAATCAGCTTCACAGAAATGGAAATAAAAGGAAAAGAAAATTTACGGAAGTGTGTAAGAAAAATGTGTCTAGATAATGAGATTGTCCCTGATGAGAAAGTCAAGGGTGACGGCGACAGTGGCAAGGAAAAACTCCCTGAGATGGCAATAGGAAGAAACCTTTAGAGGAACCAGACTCAACAGGGAACCCATCCTCATTTGGGTGATAACGGATAACAGAAATTGTATAACATCATGTGTGTTATGCAGCTGAAAGTTCAGTATAACAGAAATTATTTAAATTAACATGAAGTCCAGTTCAGCACAAGGATGAGTTGCAGGTGCAGAGGGCAGATGGGGGTCTGGATCACTGGGAGCACAGGAGCAGCACATGTAGCTCCAAACCATCATGAAGCATAATCCAGCTGGAGCTCGTCCTTCTCTGGATGCCTCAGGGTCCTTGCAGGGTTGGCCTCTGTCTACTGAAGCTGGCACAATCTCCAGATGCCTCGGGATGAGTAGAAAAATAAAGATCAGGTGGAAAGAATTGCCATTCAGGATAGATGTACTGTACTGTAGTATGAGGTAATGAAATTAATTATGCATATGCCAGATTAAAGGGATGCGTCTTGAGTCTACTTTTAAACTGGGAAACTCTGTCTGAGCCCCGAACACTGTCAGGAAGGCTATTCCAAAGTTTTGGAGCTAAATATGAAACATTTAATAAAAGTAACCTTACTCCACATCAGCCTTTTCCCAAATCTGTGTTCTCAACCTACCCCTTGCAAACGCTTAACACTGGCTACACTCATTATTGATTTTTAGCCATATTTATGGAGTCGTTATAGGTTTTTATCTCCTTACCTATTCGGCAGCATCCGACAGCCAAAAATCCCCATAATAAATGCAGATGGAAGTGATGATAAAATGAACAAAGCAATATTTTAAGGAAAATAGTGATGATTAAATACATTTAAATATATATTCCATATTAAATTTTTTATTTCTAAAATATATGTAGCTACCAACTTTTCAGAAAAGCTTGGAGTGAGATTCTGGAAAAAACGGCATGGTTTTGCACATTCATGCACACAGCGCCCCCAATGGGCAAGCATTTTGTCTAACACTAACCATAACCCAATGCATGACTCAGGTTCCCTTTCAAAAACTACACTCGATGCTGCATGAAAACACTATGGGAAAATGCTAAAAAACTTGGTCTAGACCTCTTGATGATTGTGCGCACACACTACACAACCCTGGGGTTCAGACACATCCAGTGCGGCAGCATTGGTATTCTCGTTCCCATAGCGTTTTCATGCAGCATCGAGTGTAGATTTTGAAAGGGAATGTCTCGGGTTACTTTGCTGTAACCCTGTTCCCTGAAAAAGCGGGAATGAGATGCTGCGCTCCAATGCCGCACTGTAGGCGTGACTGGACGTCCTTTTAGACAAAATTGACCTGAGGATGTTTCTGGTTGAGACCTATTTATAACCTCCAGGTGTACCTTATCAGATGACGCCACCTGACCGAGGTTATATAAGCCAAGTTTTTGGCGTATTTGACAGACATGCTTCAACAACCGGTCAACGGAGATCCTTTTCCCATAGCGTTTTCACGCAGCATCTCGTTCCCGCTTTTTCATGGAACAGGGTTTCAGCAAAGTAACCCGAGACTTTCTGTGTATTCTATGAGGACAGAGAAAATTACAATATCTGCATTTAGTTATGTTTAATGTATGCTGTATATTTTTTTATTCCCACCTAACCTCAGGACCAAAAAAATAAATAAAAATGTGTTTGTCAGTTGAAAATTCATGCCTTCTTGTAAACCATAACAGGAAGATCACATAAGGCATTGTGGAGTTTGGGAAATGGGACATTCTAAATTTGAACCATATATGTGACAAATTTGATGATTAATTGACTAATTGTTTCTAAGTCCTTTTTGATTAAAAAAAAATTTATTGACCAAAACTATTAGACAAATAAATCAGTGTGTAGGCACTGATTGAAGCTAGCATTGAAACTGGGTTGAAGCTATAACTGTTTTAATTAAACTTTAACTGAGAACAAAATGTGGACCTTATCATTAATTATTAATTGATTGTTGAATGCTAACATGTTTAATTCTTAACTATTGGTTAAGAAAAATGTGTAAAATTTGCACCCTTACTTGCACAAATTAAGTGAAACTTTGACACGTTTTATAATCTAACATTCCTGCGGGTGATAAAGTCTACAGTACAAAGGCTTGAGTGAGGCAGTACTGAACATATCAGCCAAAGAACACACAGCAGTTGATGACAGACACACTGTCTCAAACCCAAAAACAACAGTCACTAACGCTTTTGCTATAGAGTGAGGATCTGAATTTCAATTTCGTGATATTAATGTCTAGATGTGTTAAATAATGTAAAACATGACACATTTGATGCAACCCAAGTATTTTGTTACTTAATATTTTGTTTCACATCCCTTTCTTGCAATAACTGCATCCAGAGGGTGATCCACTGACATTGTTTTAAAGGTGTACCTACTGTACATACTGTACTGTATCTATTGTACAGTAAATTATTGAAATGAAATTAAAAACCACTTGAAATTTGTTGATGATTTTTCAGGCGTGTACTGCAATTTCTTTCTGTTGTTGTTTGCTTTGAGTGGTTTCCCCTTCAGTCTCCTCTTTAGGAGGTAAAATGCATGCTCAATTAGGTTAAGGTTCCGATAATTAAATCCTTTGTTCTGTTGACAGTGTGTTTTGGGTCATTGTCTTACTGCATGATGAAGACAAACTGGCAGACTGATTGCTTCTGTACACTTCTGAACTCATTCTGCTTCTGCCATCATGTTACATCATCAATAAAGATTAGTGAGCTTGGTTGAGATGCAGTCATGCAAGTCCAGTCCATGACACTACTGCCACTATGCTTGACTGTTTTATTTATCATCAGATCTTTCTCTTAACATTTTGGCTTTTTGTCTCTCTTTGGTACATCTTTGTTCCAGAAATGCCCATCTCATTTAATTGCAAATTCCAGTGTGGCCTCATTATACCTACCTGTTGATTAATAATTTTCATTTTGTTTTATGGCATTTGAAGACTTCTTCAGTCAGTGGATTTTGGTACCTTTACCCTGCAATGTGTAGGTTGTTCCCAGAGTTATTGTCTCAGAATTAGTTTTTTCTTCACATATTCCACAATGTTTCAGACATCAACTGCTGTTGGCCACCCTGTTTTTTCTGCCTGAGTTTCTTCCTTTTTCAGGAGATTCCAAATAACTATAACTAATGCACCTATAACTAATGCTATGATCTGCTTTGAAATGACTTGCTTTTCTCTCATAAACAGCTTTCTGATTTTCATAGTGGTTTATAATTTTTTAACAAAAAAGGCGGCCATCAGAGGCAAAACCGAGGAAGCATACTGAGATAAGACATTCAGAGATATTAAATGTTTAACAATAATTCAAACAGTGCACAAACCCTGAACTCAAACCCAAATACTGTACATCTAGTTTAAGGAACTGACTGTCCTAATACTTTCAAATGGGACTGTATATCACTGTAAGCTATCATCTGATCTCAACACCATGGCTGGGTCAAGTTAGTCTATAAATTATTATAATTAATATATATATTATGTCATTAATGAAGTAAAAATAAGACACAATTGGATGAACACAACTCGGCTCAGCATAACCTCTAACTGCCTCTCGCATGCTGGCATTTTGTGAGGCACAGTGAATTTGTACCCTTTCAAAGTAGGTCCTAATACCTTCTTTGGCTCCACATTTTTTTAAAACAGAAGTTTAATCTTTCATATACCTGAGTATTCATGCTATCATGGTTACATAGGACTGTACACTTGTATTAAAGAAATATCTATAGTTCTTCTTCTAATGCAACAGATGACTAAACACAACTGTCCTATAAAATTGTTATATATTTAATCCGATATTTTTTTTTCACACAGTAACTTGAACAGTCAGTGATAATACAGCTACAGAGTTTCTCCAAGCCAAAGTGCAAAATCAATAAGATGACTGAGACAGATCAATAATATCCTGGGCTAGATAGTTTGTTTATCGAATCATGCTTAAAGCCAATAATTTTAGCTAAATACTCATTGTTAGTTATGTTACTATTTTTACTCTTGAATGCGTACCAACAAGCATGCATAATCTTTAACATTTCTGTATTTGAAAATTATAGTGTGATAATGTGTTTGTTATAATTATATTTATAGATCTCATTTAAGTCACTCAAGTGGACAAGACAGAGTGCACTCCCTTAAGTTGCCGTGCTTTTTTCTTGGTATTTGTAAAATGCTTGCATCATAATTGGTCTTTCATGTGATCACATTTTGTAAAAAAAAATTCTTCAGGGCTGTTCAAGTCTATTTATGGAGGTTCAGTGTCTAGAATTGTTTGTAGTTCACACTTTCGATCATCTCTCTGTGGTGACAATATATGTTTCCTTGTACTCAATTAGCTTTGGTTAACACTTGATTACATCATGATACATAATTTTATTATGAAGGTAGCAAACATAGCAAGCCTATTTTCTTTCTTTCTTTCTTTCTTTTTTAATTGATTATAGTAATGACATATTTGTTCTCACTTCCTACACATAAAATGTCTCGAGTTACTTAGCTGTAAGCCTGTTCCCTGATAAAACGGGAATGAGATGCTGCGTGAAAACGCTATGGGAACATCTCTTTGTTCTCCGTTTGTGAAGCCTGTGTATGTCAAAAATGCAGAATACTTCGGCTTATAACCTCAGTCAGGTGACGTCACATAATAAGGTGCACATGCAGGTTATAAATAAGAGTGAACCGGAAACATCCTCAGGTCAATTTTGTCTGAAGAACGTCCAGGCACGCCAGCAGTGCGGCATTGAAACGCAGCATCTCGTTCCCGCTTTATCAGGGAACAGGGTTACAGCTAAGTAACATGAGACGTTCCCTTTCAAAAGCTACACTCGATGCTGTGTGAAAACGCTCTGGGAATGAGAATACCAATGCCGCCGCACTGCAAGTGTCTGGACCCCCAGGTTGTGTAGCGTATGCGCACAATAGCCAAGGAGGTCTCAGACCTAGCTCTGGGATGGTGACTCGAGGATCCGTGAGCCCGGAGTAGCATTGACATGCAGACTATAAAATCTAACAAACGTGTGCGGAGAGGACTAGCCTGCTGCATCACACACCTGCTGCAGGGGGACGCCTCTTGCCAGAGCATTTGATGAGGCAATCCCCCTGGTCGAATGAGCCCTGATTCCCAGAGGCGAAGTGTGACCACGTGCCTCATAGGCTAGGGCAGTAGCATCTCTCACCCAATGTGATAGCGTCTGTCTAGTGGCGGCCGCCCCCCGGTTGCGACCCCCATGGTAAATGAAGAGCTGCTCTGAATTACACCACTGGCTACTGTGGTGGATGTAAATCTGAAGATCACGTACTGGACACAGTAAGTGAAGTCTTTCCTGCTCCGGAGCTGTGAAACGCGGAGGACGGAAGGCATCGAGAACGACTGGGTGCATAGTCGAGAATGGAACCTTCGGAAGATAGTTCAGGTGAGGATGCAGAATAGCTTTGATTAGCCCAGGGGCAAAGCCTAGGCAGGATGGGGAGACTGACAGAGCCTGCAGATCCCCAATCCTCTTCAAACAAGTAATAGCCATAAGAAAAACCATCTTAAGAGACAGAAGCCTGACAGGCGCTGACTCTAGTGGTTCGAAAGGGGTGTCAGCCAGGCTTTCGAATACAATAGCTAAGTCCCACGAAGGGACCGTCGCTCTAGTGGGCGGCCTGTGTTTAACTCCATGAATAAAACGGGCAACTAAATGGTACTTCCCCATAGAAACCCCATCGGTAAGAGCATGACAAGCCGAAATAGCGGCTACATACGTTCTGAGAGTACTAGGCCATAAGCCCGAGGACAACTTTTCTTGCAGCACTGAAACAATCTGGCAGTGAACTTTGTCTACATGTCTTGCCATGCACCAACTTTCAAATACACTCCATTTGAGGGCATAAGTTCTTCTTGTCGAGGGAGCCCTGGCACTTAAAATGGGTTCAATTACGCTGGCTGGAAGACCAGCATCTCTTAGTTGGTCCCCTTCAGGGGCCAAACGAGAAGGTTCCAGACCCCGGGCCGGGGATGAAATATTGTCCCATGCGCCTGAGACAGAAGATCCCTCCTCACTGGAATCACCCAGGGTGAGCCGTCGAGGAGAAATATTAGATCCGAGAACCACAGTCTGGTCGTCCAATGGGGCGCTATCAATAAGAGGCGCAGGCCCTGTTGACGGACTCTCGCCAGGACTCCTGGGAGCAGAACTATCGGTGGAAACGCATAAAGGCATAATCTGGGCCATGTGTGGGCCATCGCGTCCAGACCCAGGGGAGTTGGAGGAGTCAGAGAGTAGTAAAGGGGACATTGTGCTGCCTCTTGCGAGGCAAAGCAGTCCACCTCTGCTACATAAAATCTTTCCCAGATTTGACTGACTACTTCGGGGTGGAGTTTCCACTCCCCATGTGTCACAGCTTGTCTGGATAGCAAGTCCGCTCATACATTCATATGCCCCGGAATGTAAATCGCCCTGAGGGACAGGAACGTGTTCAAGTGGCGCGAGCGCAGTCCACCCTGGCGATTTATGTACGAGACTACCCGCTCGTACACCTAGTCCACCCGCACTAGGACATGGTAGCCTCTTAACTGCTGGAGGAAGTGTTTCAGGGCCAGAAACAGAGCCATCATTTCAAGGCAATTGGTATATAGCCTCTGGGGATTGGCCCTTGAATTAAATCCCCTGGCTCTTAGCCACAGCTGAAACGCACTCATGGCCCAAAGGTATCACAGTGGACGCAGCTGTCATGAGGCCTAGAGATCTCTGAAAGTGATGAACAGTCACCTTCTGGCCCAGCTTGATTTCCTTCAGGGTGTTGAGAATGGATTCGACACGAGCAGGAGACAGCTGTGCCTGCATTGTGACCGAATCCCATGTGACACCTAAATATGTTGTCCTCTGAACAGGAAAGAGAACGCTCTTCGTGGCGTTGAGTCAAATCCTAAAGAATGGAGATGAGCTAGGACGACATTTCGATGTCGAAGCGCTAGCTCCTGAGACTGAGCCAGAATCATCCAGTCGTCTATGTAATTCAAAATACGGGCGCCCTGGGGCAGTGGTGGCTCAACGGGCTAAGGCACTGATCAGAGAACTGAGTTATTGATCGGAGGATTGGCGGTTTGATTCCCAGCTCAGCTCAGCCAGGTTGCCATTGTTGGGCCCTTGAGCAAGGCCCTTAAGGCCCTATCTGCCCTATCTGCTCCAGGGGCACTGTATCATGGCTGACCCTGCGCTCTGACTCCATATCTGGGATATGCGAACAAGGAATTTCACTGTGCTGTAATGTATATGTGACAAATAAAGTCTTAACTTAACTTGGAGTTGTAAAAGAGCCAGGGCCACATCCATGCAGAGCTAGACCAAATGGAAGGACCCGATCCTAGTAAGATGCGCCCCCAAAAGCGAACCTCAGAAACTTCCTGTGCTGTGGCAATATTTCTATATGGAAATATGCGTCCTTGAGGTCGATTGTCACAAACCAATCCTCTGGTTGGATTTGAGAAACAATAATTTTGACAATCAACATTTTGAATCTGAATTTCCTGAGATAGCGGTTCAAGCTGCGAAGATCCAAAATCGGACGCAACCCCCCCCATCTCTCTTGGGAACCAAAAGTACCGACTGTAGTAGTCCGACTCTCTGTCTGGGAGGGGAACATGTTCTATGGCCCCTTTGCCCATCAGAGTCTGTAATTCCTGGGCCAGCAGATGTACTCAGTCCGGTTTCACGGAAGTGGAGACCACGCCGTTGAAACGCGGAGGATGATGTGCAAACTGAATCCTGTAGCCTGTGGCTACAGTCTTTTGTACCCAAGGAGATAAGCCTGGCAGTAGTTTCCATGCTGCCAGCTTCTCCAAAAGCCGAGTTTTGACACTTCGGCTGGATGGGGGGGAAGCTCCTCAGGTCCGTTCTTTTTGAGGCAGATTGAGAAGTGCGGCGAGCCCCACCCCAGTCTTTACAAGGGGGTGCGCGGCTGGTCACGCTCTCCTTCTGCACCTCACGCCTAATAGGGGCCAGACCTGGTCAGGACCAGGTGGCCGACGGTCCCGACTCTTGAGCACGGCAGGGAAGAAACCTCCCAAAGGCCTGTTCATATAACTTTGCCTCTTGAAACCTAGTGGCAACAGAATTAACAGCCAAAGAGGCGGGAAGGTGAGACGGGGGCATCAAGGAGGACAGCACAATCCCTATCCTTGATGCCCGGAGGTTCAGCCACAGATGCCTCTCCATGGATACCATGGCAGCCATAGAACGGCCAACAGCACGGGCCGTCTGCTTGGTTGCACGGAGAGCCAGATCTGTGGCTCGGCGCAGATCTGCAAACGCCCTCTCAGCAATTTCCCCGCCGGTGCTCAGGTCCTTCAGCTGGTCAGCCTGGTAGGCCTGCAAAACCGCCATGGTGTGCAGTGAAGCACCAGCCTGAACCGCTGCCTGAAAAGCTTTCCCCACCAAAGCAGATGTCAATCTACACGGCTTGGAGGGGAGTGTAGGCTTTTTCAGGGAGGATGATGTCCCAGGAGAGAGATAGCCCACAAGCGTCTCTTCTATCTCGCGCATCATCATATAACCGCACACTTTTGCATCAACGATATTCAAATAAGTTGAAGTCGATGGCACAAAAACACACAATGAGTATGGCTTGCTCCATAAAAGAGTTAACTCGTCATGGAGGTCACCAAAGAAGGGGAGAGAGAGAGACGTTGAGGCTCCTCCCCCCGGCCACCCGACAGAAAACTGTCGTCTAATTTCGATCGCTTGGGGGAATCTCGCTTCTCGGCCAGTCGATATGCAACTGCTCGACCGCATGCGTTATAACCTCCAATAATTCCTCAAATGCTCTGTGAACACTGGAGGAGCGTTGTGAGAAGGCTACTTACACAGATGTGAGAGAGGAAGATTCTTCCGCTCCTTCACAAGAAGCACCGGAGCGCAGAGCTAAAACTTCCCGATCCGAAGAGAGCGAGAGAAAAAGGAGGAATTCCATCTTGTGCGCGTCTGCCAGATCAGCACACGAGCCCCAGGAATGCACTGCGGCTCACGGTTTTTCTTTAAAGAAAGTGAGCCGCGCGCAAAGCACCTTATTAGGGAGAAGATTGCAATACTCACAGTCTCCCAGAAGCCCAAGGCGAGCGTGTTCTTCCCCCAAGCACTCAAAACAAAATTCGTGGAGATCGCCCTCCGTGAGAGATCTAGCACACGGAGGCAGGCATCTCTTAACCAACTCCACCATATCGGTGAGTTAATGCTGTTATTTTTCTTTTGCTTTCGTTATCACTTGCACACACATACGCAAACACAAAGCGGTCCTGAAGACAAAAAGATCTGAGGACGTACATTTCTATTTATAACCTGTAGGTGCACCTTATTCGGTGACGTCACCTGACTGAGGTTATAAGCCGAAGTATTATGCGTTTTTGACATACACAGGCTTCACAACCGGAGAACAAAAGAGATGTTCCCATAGCGTTTTCACGCAGCATCGAGTGTAGCTTTTGAAAGGGAACAATTTCAGTGGATATCTTTAGTAGTTGGGTAATGTGTGATAATTATTTCGAAGAGTGGTGATGTTTTATTTCATACAGTAAGACCTGATTGTAAGAATTGTCTGAAGAAATCTAAAACTTGAAATGTCCCTTTTGAGACCAAAGGTGGAATGAAAGTATTAGTCAGTCAGTGGATTATGAATATCCCACAAAATGGTTTCTTAAAACCATTTACAAAATTTTTGTTTGAACTGAAAATTTTGAAAAAGCAACTTTACAGGGAGGTTACAAATGAAAGGACAAAATTAAATGAATGAGTGCAGAAAAAAAGTATGGATGCTATGACATTTATGCAGTGGAGTGAATTTTTCTGGCATATACTGGATCCACCTGTCACCTTGGAGCAAGGGATAACTACAAAACACTAAGATATGATTAATCACCTTTATCATATGAAAGCTTTCTACCCTGACAGGAGAGGTTTAGGACATGAGGGTTCACTGAAAGGTTAAGGAATGTCAAAATGAAAATATGTAATTCATATGCCTTTACAGTCACCAGATTTCAACTCAACTCTCTTTTGGAAAATGGTCTTTATCCTGTCAATGCAGTTTTAGAAAAGTGTAGTTTGTTACCCAGCGGCATGTGTTTTATTGGCAGTAGTAATAAAATACTGATCAATGGGTACTGCATAAAAACCCAGTGAAAAGATTTGAAACTAAGCACCACAACAGTGCGAGATTTCTCCATCTCCATTGTACTCCATTATTCTGCTTAAAGACATCATATTGTTGTTACACATTTGTAGCCAGTTAATTAGCTTATATTCATTTTTTCCAATATTACAGTAAATGTATGCAAGACTCAGTAATAATTTCACTTAAATGCACAAAATGCAAGATGAGGCGATGTGTTAACGACAAGAGAGATTATTGCTGCTGACTTTCCATTATTATTCATGCAATAGGTCATACTCCTCATTACAAAAAAAGAGTCTCAAAGGGAGTAGCCCTTTATCTAAAATGGCTAAAATATATGGAATTCATGGAGTTTGCCCATTATCCTATTGAACATTAATGATAAAAGAAGACCTCCTATTACAGCCTTTCTTTGTTCTGTAAAAATCGGTACAGCATTATTGGAGAATACAATTAGACTCGTCATACTCTTGAAATGAAAATGAGGCAGTTACTAAATTGTTTAATTACTCTGGAAACCCTAGATAAACGATAGCAACATTTATAGGAAGGAAATGGTACCATAAATTAAAGTCCATCAGTCAGAAAAAAATAGGACGACCAGGGAAATCTGATTGTGTACAGACGCAGTTATTGAATACCTTGCATAATTGTAAAAGTGAACACTGTATGAAAACTGTGAGGTTCTGTGAAGATTCTGCTTTGCATTAGAAGCCTTGTATTTGGTATTCCTGGCATGTTCTTTGAAATGGTGACTGAAATAGGGCAATTCCTGACAGGATGTAGCACCAATCACCATGGGAGTTATGAGACTTGATGTAGATGGAACATTAAGGCTAGAAATGTTAAGAATAATTGCTTGTCTACCCTCTCCACAAAAAGGATGGCAATAGTAATGTGAAGTTATAACTCTCACAGAGCTGACTTCCTAAAGGTCTGCAAAAAAAAAAAAAAATCAATTAATTGCAATTTAGCAGTGTAGCAACTGCTGTCGGGCTGTTTTTTTTTTTTCAGGGATCATTAGGCATCAGCTCAAAAGGTCTTTTTAAATTTGTTAAATAAAATGATATACATAAATCAAGTGAAGCAGTGTTGCTGGGATTTTTAAACAATATACCCAGGAAGTTTAAGGGCTGTATTATAACTTATCACAATTAAGGTATTACCCAAAAAGGTGGATAATAAACTTGAAAGGATAGAAAAAGGGACAAAATAAGAAGCCCAAATTGAGTAATGTTTGAGGAATACCCTGAAAGTTACATGAAATGAATCCTGACACAATTCTGACACAAGCTCTAAACAAACTACACTCACTGCAGTGAGTCCCATGCTTCCAACATCAGTTATTTATGTAGAGCAGAGAGACACCACTGTCTGCTGCACCTGCATTATTCACAGCCACAACATAATCACAGGTGATTTCCAGGTCAAAGTGTTCTGCCGAGACCTAAACCTCATACTGTATATACAGTAGCTTAAAACCTTAAAAGTAGCTTAAAACCAATTTTTCCTATTTACTGAGAAGAATTTAAGGAGGCAGAGAATTTAGGTTTCTAGGCCCACAGCCTGTTAAAACATCGCAGATTTCATATCAAAGACTGACTTGGGAACTATATCTTTCCCTACAGCAGACTAATTCAAACAGCCAGTACAAGCACAAACACACGGAGGCTAATGAGCCCAATTCACTTGAGCTCTGTTGGCAGGATCTACTTTTCAGGACACCTCAGCTCTATCTCCTACTTTGAAAACTTATTATGGATTTCCAGCAGTGGGACACTTCATAGCATTCAATACCAAGCCAAGCCAACAGTAAAGATTAACCAAATAGACCAAAGTGTTGTTAAATAATGCTTCCCCTTAATCAGGGAGTACATTTTGTTCTATGGGCACAACTACACATGTACCTGAGCTTTTACTGCATCCACCGCTCATAATCAGTGTGAATAAAGTTTTATGTTAAAGTGGTGGTTCTGAAAAGGCTGGGTGTTCAGCCAGTTTATGATTACAATTCATATTCAATAATCAAGTTTTGAAGCAGTTTTTTTTTTAACGAATGTAAAAGTTACATATTCATTGACTTCACAGTGTAACTGAGTATTTTTAACTGGGGGGGAGGGGGGTTGCTTAATGAAAAGTTTATTAAGCGTAAATATCAACTTTGATGAAATAGTAAATTCAAAAGAAACTTGAAATGCCTAATGATGCCTAGAGCACTCTACCTCAATCCACATGTGCACCAAGAAATCTGGTTAAATACATGGAGGAAAAAATATGACATCCCTAGTTTCACATTAAGGATATTTTC
Source organism: Clarias fuscus (assembly GCA_030347435.1). Lineage (NCBI taxonomy): Eukaryota > Metazoa > Chordata > Actinopteri > Siluriformes > Clariidae > Clarias > Clarias fuscus. The sequence continues at coordinate 21,274,890 of CM059211.1, read as the reverse complement.
ATTACTTGCTTCATTAGTTCATGTTAACCAACCATGAAGTTCAACATGTGTAAGTAATGTTACCAAATACTGTACCAAATGAACAAAGATTAGCACATGCATTCACTGACAAATATTTAATATTGACAAAATACATTTGCTTTGACCGTTCATTTAATCCCTGACTAAAATTTGTCCGTTCATTCATCTTCATTAACCACTTTATTCTGATTAATGATAAATAAGGAAGCCATCCCTGGTACGTTGGGCATGATGTGTGAACACATCCTGAAGAAGAGACCAGGGCAATGTACTGTAGGACATCATGACAATGTTACCGGCTGCACTACTGTGCCACCCTATGGTTAAAAATAAGTCCACGTAAAGTAGCAAAAAATGAAACTTGAGCATAAGGACTGAAGTCAGTGTAAATATTGGGATTTGCTCTCAAATGTAATTTATGAATGTTGCACATTCATCATGTTAGTTGATTCATTAGTGATGTTACTTGGTTAATATTATTTGTGGCATATTATTGCCAAAGTTTGTGGTTTGTTCATGCAAAGCTTAAATGTCAAGTAAGGGGAATCAAAATATAAAGTGTTGGTGTAACATATGTACCACCGCAGCACAGGGAAATAAGATCTAGCTCACCGGATTACTGCCCTTGTTTATTGCCCACCTGCAGACCCCGCCTGGGGAGAATTTAGATCCCAGATCTTGCCTGGTTGAACTTTGTTGAACTTGAGTGAAAAGAAAGAATAAAGAAAAGAAACATTGAAAAGAATGGATTCTGCGTCTGCGTCCGCTTCTTCTGGTAACGACATGACAGATGAACAGACCCTACAGGACGCAGCAGGAAACCCCCTTCCTGAAGAAGATACCCCCGTACTAGAGTACATTAAGGGGCAACAACACGAGATAGACAGCCTTGATCCCGCCTGACGGCTCAGGAGAGACAGCGAAGAATATCTACTGGACTGTGCTTGTACTGCGGGGGAGACGGACACAAATTGAACACTTGCCCGTTACTTAAAGTAACACACACCACTCCACCTCGCACCTACCATTCATTTTGTTTGAAAGCACAAGTGTCTTATGTTAACCATTCTTTGTGTGTCTTCCCCCTTATAGATTCCGGGTCGGCTGGAAACTTCATTTCTTCATCCCTTCTTTCCTCGCTGCGAGCTCCAATGTCGAAGCTACCATACCCTATTGCAATAAAGGCTCTAGGTGGTCATAACCTTAAGCAATTGCCAGTTAAACAAATATCCGCGGCACTTCGGTTAACTTTTCCCGGTCATACGGAGGAATTAAATTTCTTTGTGCTCCCTCGGTCTGATCATTCCGTCGTACTGGGTCTGCCCTGGCTCAGCTCTCATAATCCCAATTTCGATTGGGCAAATTCTCGCATCGTATCCTGGGCCCCTAGATGTGCAAAAACGTGTATACCGCCGACATTGACGGTCCAAACCACCTCGATTGAAAGCCCGCTAGCCCAAGTATCTACAAAGGTGCCATCAGAGTATGAACGGTTTCAAGACGTGTTTAGTGTTAGGGCAGCAGCACGACTTCCCCCTCATCGGCCGTGGGACTGCGCGATAGAGATTTTGCCGGGGAAAACACCGCCGAGCTCGCGTGTTTATCCATTGTCTGTGGAAGAAACCAGGGCTATGGAGGAGTACGTGAGTGAAGCTCTCCGGCAGGGTCTCATCAGCAGGTCCACGTCACCCGTCTCGGCAGGTTTTTTCTTTATCGATAAGAAAGGGGGGGGCTTACGCCCCTGTATTGATTATAGAGATCTCAATGCAGTAATAATAAAATACAAGCACCCTCTGCCGCTGGTACCGGCCGCTATCGACCAACTCTGAGGAGCCTCCATCTTCACCAAACTCGACCTCCCCAGCGCATATAATCTCATTCGTGTACGAAAAGGTGATGAATGGAAGAGTGTGTTTAGCACAACATCAGGTCATTACCAATATAATGTGATGGCGTATGGACTGGTAAATGCACCTGCGGTGTTTCAGGGGTTCATGAATGATGTATTTAGAGATATGTTAAACCGGTATGTTATAGTTTACTTGGATGATATCTTCGTATACTCCCGGTCATATTCTGAGCATGTCAGTCATGTAACCGCCGTCCTTCAGCACTTACGCAAACACGGGCTCTATGCGAAAGCGGAGAAATGCGATTTCCACAAGGAGAGGGTTGCATTCCTTTAACATAACCTATCGTCCCGGGTCAAAAAACAAGAAAGCAGATGCGTTGTCAAGGTATTATCCAACGCCCAAAAGTGAGTCAGAACCCGAAACTATATTGCCCTCGTCTCTCGTAGTGGGACCTCGACTCGGAGATAGCGCGAACAGCACGGTCCCATCCCGTGCCGCGAAATTGCCCTCCGAGGCGAACCTATGTGCCGGAGCCACTGCGAGAGCGAGTAATTATACCAGCACACACCAGTGTGGCAGCCGGACATCCCGTAAGAACAGTTGTTTTATCTTGTGCGGTGTGCGCAGCGACTAAAAGTCCTCACCACCTACCTGTTGGAAAATGAATGCCCTTAGCAACACCAAACAGACCGTGGTCTCACATTTCAGTGGACTTTGTCACGGATCTGCCAAGTTCAAAAGGGTACACCACTATTCTCATAGTGATTGATCGTTTCTCTAAGGGATGCAGATTCATCCCATTCAGCTCCCTCCCGTCAGCCTTCCAGGTACCTAAAATCCTTTTTTCAACTGTGTTTCGTTGTTACGGCATACCCGAAGATATTGTGTCAGATCGTGGTCCCCAATTCATCGCCCGAGTCTGGAAAGCATTCTTTCAGAAGTTGGGAACCACAGTTAGCCTAATGTCGGGCTATCATCCTGAGTCAAATGGTCAGGCAGAGCGGACTGTCCAAGAACTTGTGAAATATCTTCGAGCATATTGTAGCAGCAGACAGCATGAATGGGCAGAATGCTTAATCTGGGCGGAATACGCGCAAAACTCGCTACGTCACTCCGCAACCTGCCTAACGCCGTTTCAATGTGTACTTGGACATCAACCTCTGCTATGTCCCTGGGACACTACTCCCATCGAAGTACCCATGGTGGATGAGTGGTTTAAGAGAGCGGAAAAGGTATGGGAGAAGGCACACACAAGGATCTCCCAAGCAGTTCATCGCTTTAAAAGATTAGATGACGATGATGCCGATAGATGACGAAGGGAAAGTCCTCCACTCCAGGTAGGCGATAGGGTGTGGCTCTCGACAAGGGATCTTCACCTTAACCTTCCTTGCAGAAAACTCACTCCAAGATATATAGGTCCCTTCCCCATTCTATCTCAAATAAACCCGGTTTCCTATAAATTACAGCTTCCATCCCATTTACGTATTCACCCTGTTTTCCACATTTCTCTTCTCAGACCAGTGATCCGGCGGCCGCTGGATGAGGGCGCCGCAGACCCAGCACTCCCCGGTGCTGTGGAGATTGAGGGTGCACCTGCGTTCAGAGTCAGAGAACTTCTAGACTCCCAGAGGAGAGGGGATTCCCTCCAATATCTGGTGGATTGGGAAGGGTACGGCCCGGAGGAACGGAGCTGGGTTCCGGCCCGAGACATCCTACATAGAGATTTAATTACAGATTTCCATCAAAAACGTCCGGATCGCCCAGCGCCGTGACGTCCGGCAATCCCATCAGGTCGGTGGGCCCCGACTCCCTCTGGTAACGCGGAGAGAGCACTCACACCTTCTCCGGGAAGCCAGTCCGGGGGGGGGATGGTTTACTGTAACACCTGTATCACCGCAGCACAGGGAAATAAGATCTAGCTCACCAGATTACTGAGTTGACGCTTTGTCCCCACCTAGTGTATCTATGTGTGTACTACGTGCACTTAATCACTAAATGATGAGCACCTGTGATTCCCTTGTGTGTCTGTCTATATATTCCAGTCGAACCCGTGGAGCGACGCCTGTTCACTGTCGTGCAATGTCTGTATGTGTCTTAGTCTTCATGTTCTTTAACGTGTTGTGTCTCATCTTGTTTTCCCCCAGGACTGAGCAGTGTCTGCAGGTGTGGTTCATTTGAATTGGAGTTGTCGTCGACTGGCACCGAGTAATAGCAACTGAAATCACCTTTATGTTTTGTTTTGATTCTTTTTGGTTTGCCCACCTGCAGACCCCACCTGGGGAGAATTTAGATCCCAGATCTTGCCTGGTTGAACTTGAGTGTAAAGAAAGAATAAAGAAAAGAAACATTGAAAAGAATGGATTCTGCGTCTGCATCAGCTTCTTCTGGTAACGACATGACAGTTGCCTGCATTATATATGCCTGTGTGTTGCCCTTTAAGGAATTTAACTTTCAGATATCTATTTTAAATAAGATAAGATAAGTGTGACGGAGAACCGTACACCTGCTCAGCTCTCTGTTCAACTCCGTGCACCTACCAGCACTTCAGCACCAAGGACAGCGGAAAGGGGGCGGGGCGCCGTAACCATTCACGGCCGGCTTCCCATTTTCATTCACCATCCTGGAGTACTCCACCAGCTATAAAAGGGGAATGGAGCTCCAGTTCGGTGGTGGGTATAAAACGTAGAGTAAAAACTGTTAATAGTGACTTGCGTTCTTGGATTTTATTCCCGCAGACTCCGAGGACCCCGCGGAACCCCGAGCGAAACCACGTAGAAGGATTAACCGGCGCATCTCGGACTCTTCGCTCGCCGCCTCACCACCGGTGCCCAGCTACTGCCCGGCGTGGGAGTATGGCGACACCCCCTCACTGTAATCGGGTTCGCCCCGATTCACCTGCCTCCTGCACCGACTCTGCATTCCTTCCTCACCCCACTTTCACGGCACCTAGTGAAAAAAAGATAAGCAAATAATAAAGCTGTTGGTACACCGCAACCACTGTGTCCGTGCCTGTGTCAGTACCCAGCTGCCCATAGGGCTTTACAATAAGATAAGATAAGATAAGATAAGATGTACCTTTATTCGTCCCACAGTGGGAAAATTTCTATGTTAGAGCAGCAAATAACAAAAACATGTAAACAAGTAATGACAGTACCATGTATAAATACAAAATATAAAAAGAGAAAAATACACATGTATACACATATACAACAGTGTATAAATAGCAAAGACAGAAAAAAAAACAATACAGTATTTACACTTTCAATCAAATCAAATTGCACAGTTAAAAAAAGATGTTAACACACAAAACAAAATCACACAAAGATATTGTAACTATATCATGAGATAATGTAGCTATATTAAGGATATTGTAACTATAGTTACTATATGGTAAAAAAAATTAAGGTATTGCAACAACAGTATATCACAATAATAATGACAGTGTGCGGTGAGTTGTTCACTGGGAGCAGCTCTGACTGTACAGTCTAATAGCAGCAGGGAGAAAAGACCTTCGATATCGCTCCTTCACACACTTAAGATGTAACGGTATGTCACTGAAGGAGCTGCTCAGCGATGAAACTGTTTCATACAGGGGGTGAGAGTCATTCTCCAGCAATGATGATAGCTTAGCTACCATCCTCCTTTCTCCCACCTCCTGTACATTGTCCAGGGGAATCCCCAAAACTGAGCTGGCCTTCTTTATCAGCTTATCCAGTCTCTTACTGTCTGCAGTAGAGATGCTGCTGCACCAGCAAACAACTCCATAGAAGATGGCTGACACCACCACAGAGTCAAAAAAGGTCTTCAGTAGTGCTCCCTGCACTCCAAAAGACATTAGTTTCCTCAGCAGAAAGAGTTTGCTCTGTCCTTTTCTATAAATTGCATCTGGAGGCTATTCCATTGGAACTAGTCCACAAAGTTCTAAGTCAGTCATCATCCTCTGTGATCAGGCTTTGCAGATGTCAGAGTCCGACTCTTCTGCAGGTGACAGGTTGCAGCGCTGAACATGAAGTCTGCGGTGTAGATGGTGAAGAGAAATGGAGCCAGGACCGTTCCCCGCAGGGCTCCAGTGTTTCAGACAATCATGTCAGACTCACAGTCTCGAGTCCTCACATACTGTAGTCGGATAGTGGGGTAATCTAGTATCCATGATGCTCCACTCCCAGATGGTCCAGATCCCGAATGTTTTTTGGTAAATCTTTTCAGGTAAAAATGAGAAGTTCGTAATTACTTTGCTTTATCTACCTTATTAGTAAATTAAAAAAAAAAAAAAAAAAAAAAAATTTTTTATATATATATATAACTCTACTCAACCTGACTCTGTTTGTTACTGTCATTTATAATGTGATTTTAGTCAAGAAATTGTACTCAGAATATTGTTGTATTATTTTATTACTGTTTTCACTGCAAATAATAATGAGGAAGAGTGAATGATTTATGTACATATCTGACAAGGTAATTAATGAAATTAAAGCATATCTTTAATATATTATAAGTACATTACAGCAACCTTTTATTGTGTGGCCAATACACAAGCATTGTGAATATATCCTACAAGTAAAGAATACTTTTTCAGTGATACACAAGTATCATAAATATATTCTCATTGCAGCAGTAGCACATCTAGCCAATTCCAAATACTAAAAACTACACTTTCTGATTAATAAAAATATATAAAAGTACACACACTCTTCTATACTACTGTATTACTGCACCATTAGTACTGTCAGTTAATATATAAATATTAATATATAAACAGTATACTAACATCATGCTTTTATCAATTTTTGGAATTAAACTTGAAAACATACTTCAAAATAATTGTATTATAGTACACTTTCCAAAAATATATGATAGGAAAATATACTTTAAGTGAAAGATCAGTGTACTTTTCAAAGCACACTTATTTAAACTTTGTTTTCAATTTATTTTTGACATATTAAAAAAAAAATGCTCGAAATAATCGTACAGAACGTTTACATTAGAAAACAAATTTTAATATACTCAGTATATTTTTTCTCAGTATATTTTCAGTTAAATCTGAATGTACTTATTCATATGTACTTACAGTATTTATGCTTATATTTAGTGCACTACTCTCTCTATTGCACGCGCTCAAACTCGTTTTTGCGAGTTCCTTGGCAGGAAACCCATCGCTCTCACGTGTGAATGAAAGAGCGCTGCCTTTTATGGCATTATATTCCTGCCACAATTCTGTTCGACATTTTGAGACACTCTACGCGCGTGCAGTGGAGACAAGCTCAATTCTGCAACATTTATTTTCTGTGTGCGCTTGAGTCTGCCTGTACGCTCACTCAACTTTGTCCAGTGTTACAAAACTGCCACAAAACCAGCCAATCACAGACTTTCACACACGGCTTCTGAGTGGCTGTTCCTTCTCTATGTCACTATGTACCGCATAACGGAAGCGTTGTAAATAAAGGTTTATAAGTAAAGAGACCGAGTTGTGCAATTTGAATTTTAGTCGATGTAGTCTAACGATGAGCTATGTGGATAATTAGAAACTGGCTAATACGTCATGGAATAAAAAATAAATACTATAACATTTGTTTATAATATTTATGAATAAATACAACTTTATTTACAATGCTTCCCTTATATAGTTTCCTTTCAGCTGTATATAATTATATATAATAATATAATTTTTATTTCTTATAATTTTCTTTTGATTTTGTAAAGCTGCTTTGAGACAATGACCATTTTAAAAGCACCGTACAAATTATAGTATGCGTTATGCGGTCGAGAGTTGAGCATGCGTGGAGAACATGTTGCGCGAGCAGGGAAGACACTGCACGTGCAGAATCAAGCTGCACGTGCATAGAGTGCTTTGTCTGCTCTCAAAATGTCAAACCGCGCGCTCAGAATTGTGGCAGGAATATAACGCTGTATATATATTCAAAGCCTTTACTTTGAATATAGCGTTTACGGCAGATGGGTCATTTTAACCGTTTGTTGGGCAACTGGCAACCCATCCTGTTAGTTAAGAGTGCTGCGTTCCGAACGGTAAGTAGTTTCTGAGAATTTGACTGCACAGGGAGCAGGAAGCATACTTTAAAGTACACTGCGGCATGGACAGCAGCAATCGGCACTGCACTGCTCTTTCTTTGATATCCCGGATATCCCGAATTTTAGTGACCTGAATTTTATCACCTGAATTTTGTCAACATGAATTTGTAAGATTGAAAAATAATGAAGATTGTATTTTTAACACTTGAAATTTTTTTTAACTGCAATTTAGTAACTTGAATATTTTTGCTTTGAATTTTAAATGCTTGAATTACAGTTTCATTTGAAATATGCAACCACAATAAATTGTAGTGGCAAAAATTTCAAACATTGTAAATGCTCTAAGGATTTTTTTCAATTCAGATCAAATTGCAATGCAGAAAAATTCAAAAATTTTTATTGCAGCAAGTTTTTTTTTTTCAGTTTGGCACTATTATAGTTCCATACTAAACGTACTAACTCCGCTAAACAAAACAAAAAATACAAAATTATCAACGCTTTACAAGGGCCCAGTACAATACATTGTATTAAAACCAACAAGATATAACAGACAATAAGGAAACAAGAAAATAAACCAACCACAAATAACACAAAACAATGAAAATTAACAACTAAATAAAATTAAAGCTGTTTACAAAAAAATAACCTGAATAAACAGTACTTACAATTAGAGTTGAATGCAGACCAAATGCAAAGCTACAGTACATGATCACTCCAACAAGCGCCGTGGCTCAATACACCAAATAGCCTTCATACACACGTTTGTAAGAATTAATGCAAACACAATAAATACAATTGTAAACTATCACGAAGTTTAATACAATCACCAAACATAAACCCTGGATGTGGTGCCAGTCCATTGCAGAGTACAATTACGTAAACACTAAAACACTATGGGCAATTTAGAAACACCAGTGAACGAAACCAGCATACTCTAACTGGCAGAAATCCAAACATGAGGAGAACATGCAAACACTCTGCACACAGATTGAACCCTAGATTGGCAACATGCTACCTGGTAGTAAGTCAAATTCTAGATGAAGTTTGATATTGGTTATTTATAGAATAGCTTATTTTTGTGATTTAGTTGACATTAAATTCATGCTTGATTCTTTTTACACATTTTTTCCTATCCCCACTTGCACAGTGCATTAGAATCCAAGAATATACTGTATACACTGATCAGCCATAACATTATGAACACCCGCCTAATATTGAGTAGGTTCCTCCTTCGCCACCAAAACTGTAATGGCCTTTGAACATTTTTAACCTTTTCTTTAATTTAAGCTACAACAACTTTTCTATGGGATTGGACTACACGGGCCAGCCTTCACTCCCCATGTGCCTCAGTGTGTCTTGGCCACCCATGACCTTGTTGGCAGTTCACCATTTTTCCTTCTATGGATCACCTTTGGTGACCCTGCAGCCTGGATACATCCTACAATAGCTGCAGTTTAGGAGTTGCTCTGAACCAGTTGTCTGGTTGATGTCAGGACTCTGTGCAGGCCAGTCCAGTTCTTCCACACCAAACTCTCTCATCCATGTCTTTATAGACCTTGCTTTGTGCACTGGTCATGTTGGAACAGGAAGGGGCCATTCCCAAACTGTTCCAAGGATGAAATTGTCCAGAGGTCTTGTTATGCTGAAGCATTAAGAGTTCCTTTCACTGGAATGAAGGGATGAGCCCAAGTCCTGAAAAACAACCCCCACACTAGTTCCAACATGACTGCGGACCAGTGTACAAAGCAAGGTCCATAAAGATCCATAAATATATAGTTGAGCAACTTAAGTTAATATGCATGTGAAGACAGATGAGCAAATACTAAAATAAAAATACATAAAAAAAAAATAATTAAAAAAAATGGGGGGGGGGGGGGGGGGGGCTTAAGATGAGTAATAGAACACATCAAGATGAATTTTGGAATTTTTGTGTAATAAAATATTGTGCAAAGTCGCGGGCACATCTACAAATTTAAATAGCAACAAAAAGATGATTTATTTCAGTAATTCAATTCATAAAATAAAACTCCTATATGTATTCCTATATGTATGGATTCGATATACACAAACATATATTTAATGTTTATTTCTTTTAATTTTGATGATTATTGCTTACAGTTAATGAAATCCCAAAATCCTTAAAACCAATAAAATAAAATAAAAAGATTTATCACAGAAATGTGCTATACTTGTTCTTACTTTTCAGTAGTACAACATTTATGTGTTTGAATTTTTATTTTTATCTGTCTTAATTAATATTCTGATTTTCTGAAATTATAGAATATTCTGAATTTGGGGTTTTCTTTAGCTTTAAAAAAATTAAAGAATTATATAATATATGATTTAATTTTTTATTGAATTATTGAAATAAATCAACTTTTCAAAGATTTTCTATTTGAAATGATTGAAATGAATGATGATTGAACTAATCATCATTGCCCAGATGTCATAGGTCAAGTTGCCAAACATCAAGGAACCAAAAATCCCTTTGCTGTTATTATGAGGTTTTGTTGCATGGCTACATCCTGTTTTCATTCCATTATCCCTTCTCTATGAGGCACCGAGTGGCATTTAATACACACACACACACACACACACACACACACACACACACACACACACACACACACACACACACACACACACACACACACAGTGTAGTCCTGTTGAGAATGCTACAATGAGGCACAGGAAGCCTTAAATGACTCTGCTGATATGGTGCTTAGAATGGATGAGTTTGTAGTAGCTTTGTAAGGGGAAATCAGTCGTTTATATTTTTGTCATTCAACTGCATGCAGAAGACCATTGCTCTTTCTAACTCTTTAAGTACTTACTGTGTTCTCTATACCAAGTTCAATCGAACAGTCAATTATGTGGTTACATACAGTAAATCTTGCCACTGTTTTCTATTTTGGTTGGAAAGGCCATAGAGTCTGGTCTTTGTGTGCAAATAACTTTTATTATGGAAATGTCTATCAAATGGGATGTTACAATTTGATTGGTCTTCTGTACCTTAAGGCCTATAAAAAAACCATCTTCCCATCTTTTTTGGAGATGTTGACTGCTTTTTGTGTTGTTGACTCCTTTTTGTGTTTATTGCCAATTTCAATACTGTACCAATCTTTGTGAAATTGGGATTGTAATTAAAAATCAAATATTAAAATATCCTAATATTACATTACCTATACTGTACCTAGTCTATATATAGGTAAAATATACTGTCTGTTTGTATGTATGTTATATATAAAATGTATACCCAACATAAAAATGTGTATATTACTTACCACATGAATATGATATGAATATCAACAATTTGTATGTGTCAATTTGTATGATGTTAAAATTTGTTACACTAAACACAGGCTCTTGAATCTCACTTCCGGTATTGCGCAAGCGTAGAGGAACAAGAAAAGACGCGACACCACAGTTCAGAACAACCCAAAAGTGCGAGTGAATGAGATAAATGTCCAAAGTCCGGAGTTATAGCAAGTGTGTGTGTGTGTGTTGGGAGCGATGTGTCGGTCTCACCGGCAGTACTGATAACGATCCGGGAGCACGGCAACGGAGCAAGAGGATAGTGAAAAGGTCCGGTAAGGATTAGTCCAGAAAACGGTAAATCCACTGTAACACGGTCTCCACTCTCTCTCTCTTAGTAACACAGCGCTGTTCTTCGCGGCAGCACTTTAAAGGTGGCGCAGGTGACCTCGCTACGTCACGGCCAACCTCTCGCTACCCATCTGCGAATTTTCGCGAGAGTTCCCTCTCAGACCACAACCTCGGGAGTAGAGTAAAATAAACCCAAAAGGACCTCTATAAGGGGCACGGCTGTCATTCATTTAGCAGCTGAATCATTTGCTTTCCCCCTACCAAAAGCCCTTTATGTGGCTGCGCTACATAGACCCCCCACCCCAGCTTCCGGCGTCGGAGGAGAGCGTCCGTACTGGCGCTTTAAATTCGCCACATTAACTTCTTTGGTTTTTTGTGGGTTACCCCAACAGCAGGTCTGATTTCTTGGTCCCTTTTTAATTTTAATTTCAGCCGGACCCTCCCACTTGGGCGCTGGCCTAACAGAACAGTTTTGCTGGACGGAGGAGAGTGGGTGCATCATTGGCCAAACCGGTTTGCCTGGGTGAAAGTGCGCTTCCTTCCACCGGGTATTGTTGCAGCTGGCTCGTTTGGCTCTCCGCGGTTCGTGGTTGCATTTCCCCTCCTCCGCTATGAGTGGGAATTTAGCTTGATGCTGAGTGGGTGCTTGGTTGTCCCGCCTTCTCAGACTCCCTTCGGCCCCCCTCTTATGCCTCCGACATACCTCACAGGATTTAATATAATGCCAGACGTCCTTGCGTACTGCGGGCCACCAGGCGACGTCAAGGAGCCTCAACAGTGTATTTAGCCCCCCGCGGTGGCCGCCCATTGGGTGGTTGTGAAAGTGCCGTAAGAACATCTGGGTTGTAGATTGGGGTACCACCAGTTGGAACTTCTCTCCCCGCTTTACTGTAACCCTTCGGTATAACGCCCCCTGGTGGTGTTCGTAGGTGATGCGAGGGTTTCTTGCCTCCTGAAGGTGCCCCCCCCGTGCACAGCTGAGCTGTCATCCCGTCTTTCCTGTGGGGCTTTGTTAGCTCAACCAGCGCCCTTGTTGGATGGTCGGGACATGCTGAGGTGACTGGTGGGAGAACAACCTCTCGTGGCAGGGCATAGTATAACATCGAGGCGGGTGGTGTGTGAGTGAGGTAGCTGGCTGGGTTGTTTAAAGGGTCAAAGTCGACAGGGAGAGGCAGGAACCGATGGTGAGTGAAAGCCCCTGCGGTCCTCCATCCATACCTTCCTTGAACGATTTCCAAGATGGCTCCTGTGGCTCTTAAGAAGTCGAGACCTGCTATTATGGGGAAAGCCAGGTGAGAGTCACTCATGACGTAAGTTTGGAGGTGACAAGAATGGTCGTGCCATTGGTATTGGATGGTGCTTTGCGTTTTCGCCTGGTGGATCTTCCCATCTGCCATGACGAACTTCTTGGGAGAATGAGCATCGCCGCTGACATCCTGATCTCCCAGCTGTGCTCCCCGTGTCAATCACCGCCTTCACCTCCTTCCCTTGCACTGAAACTGGAACCAGGAGAAGCGAAGGTGCTGTACGGGGCTGAGCGATGGAAAGTCCCGCGAGATGTTTCAATGGAGGTCGCTCTATAACTCCCTTCCTGTTCTTCTCCTGGCTGTGCTGACTTCCCACTTTCTGCCAGTAATCTTTAGCTCCCATGGAGTCCTTCTCCACCATCGACCCCACCTTCACCAGCTGTTCCACGGTGTTCACAGTGCCTCTAAGACAACCAGCTACCTTGGGGTTGATGTTATTCAGAACCCGGCTTACCAGCTCTTGCTCTGAGATATCAGGCTTCCATTTCAGACAGAGGGCCCGATAGTCATAAGCGAAGTACCTCAGGCGTTGACCCGGCTGTTGCACCAGCGTCCTTAACTTGTCCTCCACAACTTGTCCTCCACCTCGGTCAAGTAGTCATCAGGCAAAAACGCATCCAGGAATGCCTGTTTAAAAGACTCCCAATCCTTGACTTTTCCTCTTTCTGCCTTCCACCAGCTCAGAGCCGGTCCTCGTAGCACTGTGCTGAGGGTTCCTATAAGCTCAGCGCTGGGTAGGGGTCTGATTTCCAGGTAGTTCTCACACTGCTCAATGAAGTTGAGCACGTCCGCTGTCTCACAGGCGTCACCGAAGCAGGGAAACTCCAGGTGGATGGGTGGTCGAGAATAAAAGGAGGAAGCCATTGGCGAAGCTGAAGACGTAATCTGAGTAGATGAAGGGGTTGGGACACCAGGAGAAATGTCATAGGTAACGTGACTGCTTTGATGTGGTACCTTTTCCGTCGCTGCAGTGATTTGAGTACTGGATGTATGTAGAGCAGGAGTGTGTGATGAAGCAGGGGTGTAGGCCTGTAACCTGTGTATGTCGTGCTAGTGAGACGCAGCTTCTTCATCTGCTTCTCCCATATAACATCTCGCCTCAAAAAACAGTCAGTTACAGCCCTTTCCAGTTTCTCTATGGCCTCTTGGCAGTCTACTGACTGACGAAAACTGGTTTCCCTGTTAATCGTGCTGTTAACCGATTCTCTAAATTCTGCTCCAACGTGCCCATTTTTTCGGAAAGAGCCAGTACATCCCCTTTACATTGATTTAGTTCAGTCTGTAGTGTTTGTACCATATCCATATCAGCCACATGAGCATCAATAACATCAATTAAGTTATTTCGGCAGTAGGGTTACGGTGAGTCACAAATGCATCTATGGCAACATCATCATCATCCGGTACATGGCTAACCACAGAGTCGGCCTTCATGGCACCACTAGCATTAGCATTATTTTTATGATTATATTTAACGATTGTAGCGTTCATCTTGCTCAGCAACGCCGCACAACACCGGAAAATACACAAAGCGATAGATTCCCCGTACGTACGGGCCACCAATATGTAACAGTCGGCTATGATGTTAAAATTTGTTACACTAAACACGGGCTCTTGAATCTCACTTCCGGTATTGCGCAAGCATAGCGGAACAAGAAAAGACGCGACACCACAGTTCAGAACAACCCAAAAGTGTATTAAGTATATAAACAAACAATCCAACAAACAAGGTGCACCAAAAAACCAATATATACAAAATCTATACAAATAATAATAATGAATGGGTGTGAGTGTGAGCGAGTGAATGAGATAAATGTCCAAAGTCCGGAGTTATAGCAAGTGTGTGTGTGTGTGTGTGTTGGGAGCGATGTGTCGGTCTCACCGGCAGTACTGATAACGATCCGGGAGCACGGCAACGGAGCAAGAGGATAGTGAAAAGGTCCGGTAAGGATTAGTCCAGAAAATGGTAAATTCACTGTAACACGGTCTCCACTCTCTCTCTCTTAGTAACACAGCGCTGTTTCTCCTCATCTCTCTCCCCCCTTCGCTTCTTCGCGGCAGCACTTTAAAGGTGGCGCAGGTGACCTCGCTACGTCACGGCCAACCTCTCGCTACCCGTCTGCGAATTTTCGCAAGAGTTCCCTCTCAGACCACAACCTCGGGAGTAGAGTAAAATAAACCCAAAAGGACCTCTATAAGGGGCACGGCTGTCATTCATTTAGCAGCCGAATCATTTGCTTTCCCCCTACCAAAAGCCCTTTATGTGACTGCGCAACAAGCTAACAGTCGAGCATTTTTATCACAATTTCCATATTTTAATAATATTAATAAATTCATTTACCTTTCCTGTGATGAATCAATCTATGTACATTTGTATTGGTGTGGATGTAATTTCTTTTATGTTCACTCTAGTCCCACTGCATCACATGTACAACTACAGGCAGTACTAGCTCAGAACTTGCTACAGTATATACTGACCAAGAGCAGGCCTATTCAAACAAAGTCTTGGAAGGCTCATGTCCTGCACAATTTGATGTTTTTTTTTCCTACTCCAACACAGCTGAATCAACTAATATGTCAATTGGCATTTTTGTGTTTAAGTGTTGGTGAATTACAAAGTACTGGACATTGACCCTCGAGAACCCGATTTTAATAGCCCTGTGGTAGGGTTATTGGTTAAAATCTCAGAACAGCCACTGTAACAGCTGGGCCTTTGATCAAGTCTATGTATTTGTATCTGCCTTATTAAAGTGACACTGGTTAAAACCATCTGCCAAATAATATGCAAACTATAAATTGTAAAGTTAGCTCATTCAAATCACATTGTCACATCATAGTCACATTCAATTTCTAGTGCTAGTCATTGACCCAGACTGTATGTCAGTAGCCATATTTTTAACATTACTATCATACAAAGGTTTATGAATAAGAATTATTTGCATTGCACCCTACCATTTACATATACATTACATACCATATACAGTACTGTGCAAAAGTCTTAGGCTTCATATTATCTGTAGTACAAATTTAGTTAAACAAGTTTATTATGTCTGCATTATTTTATACAAGACCATTCCTTACAAAGACACACTAAAATTAATGAATAAATAACATTACAGAAGAATATTTTCATGCCTGAAAGCGACACATTACATGACAGACCAGTTTTCAGATGGAAAAAAATAAAATAAAATCAATAATGTATACTCCTGGGTTTTGCATGTAAATAGCAAAACCCAGGAGTTACAATAGAAAGGAGTGAGTGTAATAAGTTACCAAAAAACTCATATTCTGCAGCATGCTCAGTAAAACCTAACAGCACATTTTGTGTCAAGCCCTCCCACACAAGTGTGTGTGAGTACAGTACAGTATGTGTATGTAACAGTAAAATAATAAGCTCTATTGGCTTTTGAAGCATTGTCTGTGTTTTAACTGTTTTTCCTTGTCTGTTTGCTTAAAATTCTGAAAGAAAATGTCAGCCTGATTTTATGGACTTTGGGGAAACATGGCTGTTATGGTCACAGATAAATAAGGTACTCTTGAAGAACCAATCAGCACCATATGGACATGTAATCATCCTTTCCTGCACAATGAAAGAATTCCTCTGTGTCACATACAGTCTTATGCAAAAGTTTAGGAACCCCTTGATAACTAACAGATTTTGGTGATTTTTTTTAATTGAAAAGACAGTCTCAAAACAGAAAACACAGTCTCTCTTGGAAATGGAAAAAATATGCAATATTTTCAGCAAACATTGGTGCATGCTGTAGTTACTTTTTATGTCAGAAATTGAGCAAAGATAAAAAATAAAAACATTATTGTGGCACTGTGCAAAAGTTTGGACACCCTACATAATCAGTACTTAATAACACCTCCTCTGGCAGATATCACAGCTTGCAAACTCTTTTTATAGCCAGATAAAAGTCATTCAATTCTTGTACTTGGGATTTTCTCCCATTCTTCCTTGCAAAAGGCTTCTAGTTCTGTAATATTCATTCAGTCGTAATAAAGGGGACTGTGATGGCCTTTCCAAAACCTTCAGCTTGCATCTCTTGAGATATTCCATAGTGGATTTCGAGGTATGTTTAGGATCATTGTCCTGTTGTAAAAGCCATCCTCTTTTCAGCTTCAGCTTTTTTTTACAGATGGTGTGATGTTTGCTTCCAGAATTTTCTGGTATTTAATCGAATCCATTCTTCCCTCCACCTGTGCAATGTTTCCTGTGCCACTGGCTGCAACACAACCCCAAAGCATGATAAATCCATCCTCATGCTTAACAGTTGGCAAGGTGTTCGTTTCATAAAATGCTGCTCCTTTTTTTCTCCAAACATGCCTTTGCTGATTGTGGCCAAAGGGTTCAATTTTTTAATGTTTTGATGTTGGATTTTATGATGGGGATGCAGGTAAGGTTTTCTTTTGCTGACTCTTCCATGAAGGTCTTGTGCAACAGTGCCACCACTCCCAAGTCTGCTAAATCTTCCTGCAGGTTTTTTGCAGTCAAATGGGGGTTTTGATTTGTCTTTCTGACCAGCATATGTGCAGTTCTCTCCGGGAGTTTTCTAGATCTTCTAGATCTCATCTTGACCTCCACAGTTCCCCTGAACTGCCATCTCGTAATTACATTTCTCACTGTGGAAACTGCAAGCTGACTTGCTATCTTCTTGTAGCCTTCTCCTGCATTGTGGGCATAAATAACTTTCATTTTTTAGAGTCTTACACAGCTGCTTAGCGGAACCCATGGTTGTTGAGTGTCCGCAAGTGTGTGCACAAGGTTTGGAGAGTCAAAGTATTTGTAAAGCTTTTAAATGGGCATTTACTAATGACAGCTATTGCCATGCATCAGATCTAATGAGCTGAATAAGGTCTGAAACCTTGTAAAAAGAATCTGAGACTCTGGAACTCTTAGAGTGCCCAAACTTTTGCACAGTGCCGTAATACATTTTTTTTTGTTCAATTTATGGCATAAGAAGTAACTATGCATCAATGTTTTCTGAAAATATTGTGCATTTTTTCCATTTCCAAGAGAGACTGTATTAACATCTTTTCGATTAAACAATCACCAAAATCTGTTATTTATCAAGGGGTGCCCAAAGTTTTGCATAAGACTGTACAGTATCTGATGTTGGCTCATCCATGTCTTTATGGTCCTTTCTTTGTGCACTGGTGCATAGTCATGTTGGAACTAGTGTGGGTTGTTGTTTTTCAGGAGTTGAACTCTGCCCCTTAGCGCCAGTGAAAGGAACTCTTAATGCTTTAACATACCAAGACATTTTGAAGAATTTCATTTTTCCAATTTTGTGGGAACAGTTTGGGGATGGCTACTTCCTGTTCCAACATGACTCAAACATGAAGTTTTTATGATTAGTGTTTATGACTGTTTCTAGAAGCTACAAATCTACAGTATACAGGTGAAGATCTGCTATCTTTGGGAAGTGCAAATGTTTCAGGTATCCTTGTGGGAAACACATCCACTTATGACTCACTATCAGCCAGAGCAACAGATAGTGAGTCATAAGTGCAGAAAACAGAGGTAGAGCATGAGGATGAATCAGGCAGAAATGGGCGCAGGAGAACAGCAGCAGAAGTGTGTTCAGATCTGGCACTGGCATCAAATCAGGGAACAAAAAGAAACACCATCCTATAAGGGAGGGACCTTTCATGTTATCTAGTGTGTATAACAGCATTAACATTTCCTTTATGCTCATAAATCTCCAGATCTGAATCTTTACCTAAGAGGAAGAGAAAGTGCCAGTGCAAGTATTGTAAATACAGGTAGTCCCCAACTTACGAACATTCGAGTTATGAATTTTCGCAGATACGAACGGACTGCTGAAGTAGTTCACATGTATTGTACAAAAATAGACACTGCAGTGCACCAGATACCAATATTTACAATTATATACAATATTCTCAGTGTGTAAATGAATTCCAATTCAAATACAAATTTTATTTGTCACGTACACAGTCATACACAGTACAATATGCAGTGAAATGCTCATATGACTGCTTGTGACCTTAAAATCTAAATTATCAATAAGAAATAAATTAGCGAATGGAATAAGAATAAAATATAGAAAAAACTTAGCTGTATGTGTAAGGTATAAAATGTCTACAGTCCGGCATGTTGTACAGTCAGCCTCACCGTTAATTAGTCCAGGAGCAAATTGATAGAAAATGGCTATATTATAAAGCTGTCCTGATGGTGAATAATCCTAATTTCGCAAAATCCTCGACAAAACAGGTTCACAGTTCAAGACAGTGGAAAATATTGACATAATGGGGCCTGTGATTCTGCTCGCAAACTTAATTTGTAGTCAAAGTAAAGTCAACATTTGTGTGATACTCTACTGTTGGGGGTGATTCTTTTCAAAGGTAAAGTCGTTTTATTTTTACTTTATTTTTTATTAATCATTTTTGTATGAATATTTTGTGGTACGAATCATTGGAGTTTGCATTATTTCTTATGGACAAATTAACTCAGACAAAATGTAATCCAGGATCTCCCTCGTTCGTAAGTATGAGTAGCAAATAGCAGAAAACGATAAGGACAGAGTCATATTAGCAACATGATCTAGCATGATCATACAGTATGAACATAGACCTTTTCATACTGCTGCATTTTAAGACTTGATAGGTCACTGCTTGTTCTCCATCATGGAAAGATAAATCAATTGGGGTTTATCAAATTGTGTTTATAATGTTAAGATTCCTTGTTGCTACAATAACACATAATAACTAATAATTAACAGAAAAAAAGATATTCATATTCAAATATATATTCACAATATAAAGAATAATATTTTGTATCAATATATTACAATATATAGAAAAATACACAAGGAAACGCCACTTTTCATATATTGAGAAATATATTATTAATATATTCAAATGTATATTTGAATGTATGTAATTTTATATTCAACAATATACTTCATACTATATTGAATTTGATTGAATATAACCATTTCTTTATATATATATTTTACAATATGCTTATATGTTAATGTAGTTCTAACTAAATGGACTTTATAGGTATTAATCAAAGCAAACCGACAAAGTTAACGCATATGTATAATACGACAAATAAACATGTGTGTATAATTATTACAAATGCATAAAGGTTCAATAAAAAAAAATTATAAATATAATGGTTTCTGTTTTCATTTCAATATATATATATCCATACATGGTCCATTCATCTACTGCAATATATTAATAAATATAAGCACTAGTTTCCTATATATAGAAATGCATTATTTAATATATTGCATTATACACTGCAAGGGAACACTAAAATAACATGTTCTAGATCTGAATGAATGAAATATTCTTATTAAATACTTTGTTTTCATAGTTGAATGTGCGGACAACAAAATCACAAAATAATTATCAATGGAAATTAAATTTATTAACCTATGGAGGTCTGGATTTGGAGTCACACTAAAAAGTGAAGTGGAAAAACACACTACAGGCTGATCCAACTTTGATGTAATGTCCTTAAAACAAGTCAAAATGAGGCTCAGTAGTGAGTGTGGGCTCCACGTGCCTGTATGATCTCCCTACAATGCCTGGGCATGCTCCTGATGAGGTGGCGGATGGTCTCCTGAGAGATCTCCTCCCAGACCTGGACTAAAGCATCCGCCAATTCCTGGACAGTCTGTGGTGCAACATGGCGTTGGTGGATGGTATGATGTCCCAATTGGATTCAGGTCTGGGAAAAGGGCGGACCAGTCCTTAGCATCAATGCCTTTGTCTTGCCGGAACTGCTGACACACTACAGCCACATGAGGTCTAGCACTGTATTGCATTAGGAGGAACCCAAGGCCAACCGCACCGACATATGGTCTCACAAGGGGTCAGAGGATCTCATCTCTGTACCTAATGGCAGTCAGGCTACCTCTGGCGAGCACATGGAGGGCTGTGCGGCCCTCCAAAGAACTGCCCACTGATGCGGGAGGATGTTGCAGGCAGCAGAACGTTCTCCTGGGCGTCTTCAGACTCATGTCTGTCACATGTGCTCAGTGTGAACCTGCTTTCATTTGTGAAGAGCACAGGGCACCAGTGCCGAATTTGCCAATCTTGGTGTTCTCTGGCAAATGCCAAACGTCCTGCACGGTGTTGGGCTGTAAGCACAGCCCCGACCTATGGACGTCGGGCCCACATACCACCCTCATGGAGTCTGTTTCTGGCCATTTGAGCAGACAAATGCACATTTGTGGCCTGCTGGAAGTCATTTTGCAGGGCTCTGGTAGTGCTCCTCCTGTTCCTCCTTGCACAAAGGCAGAGGTAGCGGTCCTGCTGCTGGATTGTTGCCCTCCTACGGCCTCCTCCACGCCTCCATGCTCTGGACACTACGTACACTAACAGACACAGCAAACCTTCTTGCCACAGCTTGCACTGATGTGCCATCCTGGACCACTAGAGTGAAAGCACTGCCTGCATTTAAAAATGACCAAAACATCAGCCAGAAAGCATAGGAACTGAGAAGTGGTCTGTGGTCACCACCTGCAGAACCACTCCTTTATTGGGGGTGACTTGCTAATTGCCTATAATTTCCACCTGTTGTCTATTCCATTTGCACAACAGCATGTGAAATTGATTGTCAATTAGTGTTGCTTCCTAAGTGGGCAGTTTGATTTCACAGAAGTGTGATTAACTTGGAGTTACATTGTGTTGTTTAAGTGTTCCCTTTATTTTTTGAGCAGTGTATTTTACAATATATTGCCATATTTTTCCCATAAAGGAAAAGCCAAACATTATGGAATGCCTCAAAGTTCAGTTAGCCACTTATTTTGGTCTTATTTTGTGTGCTTTGTGTAGTGAAAGCACAGCAGTGTTAGTGTCCCACTAAAAAAATCTTTGCACATAGCCTTTTTTTTTTTAAATCAGAGTTTTACATTCTGACAGCATATGTATGACATAACTTTCATCAAAAATTAACAAAAGTATGATTTTTATGAATGAAAATTGAATGAATGAAAATTGCTCTAAAAAGTATTAACAGCCTAAAAATAATTTTTATCCTTAGCACATACATTTGCCATCACCCTGCACAAGCACAATATATAATTAGGAGGGTTGAACATTAGAAATATTTTTAATGTGATTTTGCTTCAGTGCAAGGCCTAAACAAATGCATAAATCACATTCAAAATATTAACTTGTATAACATTTTACCGTTTATTTTGAACGTACATGATCAACCAAATGCAGCTTGATCATGTGCTTTCATGGTAATACATTTTTACAAAGTACATTTTTATTTTAAGGAAAAACATTATTTTAAGTGGATCATGGATGTGAACATTAATCATTTATAATTTACTAGTACCAGCAGCTAACATTCTAAATTACTCAACTGGAATTTGGCATCTAGTGTGGATAAAGATCACATAGCAGTCTGAGAAAGAGTCAGAATTTAGAAGTCAGTCATTCAGGGCCAGTCATGGCCAGTCATGGGCATTTGCTAAATAGCTATTGTTCAAATACTACTGGATTTAGGGGAAACATCTGTGTAATTATTAAATACCTGCTTGGCATGAGACATGAACGAATTAACCACCTGAAATTATAATTCTGTTTAGCAGTGTTTGACATGAGGTGGCTGGTCAGACCATTGGGCCTTTGGCTTGTATGTGTTTGTTTATGGGAGCAGCTGGGATACACCTGAGCTGTCTCTGTTTAAACTGATCTGAATGACAAAAGGGATTTTATGTTTGTTTATGCCGAACTGTGTGTGTGTGTTCACGCGCAGTTTGAGACTGTCATCCCTGCTATTGGGTTTTGGTTGATGAGTTGATGAGAGCAGCAGGTCCTCATATGAGCAGATGTGGATGGTGACATACTGTAGAAGAGGCAAAGGGCGGCAAGTTAAACAAAGATTTACCTTATGGACTTCTCTTAAAGAAGATAGACATATATAAACTTTCCCTGTTTTTTATTGCCATGTATTTTTTTTATATATATAATATTATGTGATGAGAAAAGTTTTAAATGATAGAATATTCATATTAAGTGACATTTTGTCATGTACGTATGTCTGACTTGATGATATTTGGGTCCAACATGTAAAAAGAAAGGTTAGTATAAAGAGTAGTAACACATGAGCAATGATTATGTTCGAGGACAAGAAATCCATCCAGTGTTTACAGATAAAGGGCATTGGGTTCTCACAGTCATATGGTATGATGAAAACATCAAGCATCAAATTACAGTCTTCAAGTGTGTAGATTAAATTATATCAGTAAAATCAGTTTTAGCAGAAAGTTTTCCATTTATCAATGGATGTTTCCTGATATGATCTGTTAGATAATGTAAAGTAAAGTAAAGCCTTTAATTTGTCACATATACACTTCGCATATCCCAGCGTAACTGGGGTCAGAGCGCAGGGTCAGCCATGGTACAGCGCCCCTGGAGCAGTTAGGGTTAAGGGCCTTGCTCAAGGGCCCAACAATGGCAACCTGGCTGAGCTGGGAATCGAACCGCTGATCTTCCGATCAGTAACTCAGTGCGTTAGCCCACTGATCCACTACTGCCCGAGTTGCTGAGACTCAAATATGCGACACTGTTGGGCTCAAATATTTAAAAAATGAAATGCTATATTTCATAGCAACATGGGGAGGAAGCAGCTCTCAGCTTTTGAAGTGAGTTGTACTGATGTTGATCTCACTGTCTTAATGGAAAGCCATGATATAATGGCTGCTGAATAGTTTGGTGGCATAGAGACTAGTCCAATATTAAAAGTTTTGCTTTATATGATGTGAGCAAAATTTGTGTTTAGTGAAAGAAATTGATTTATTGCTTCATTAATCAGCAAATTACTTCATTGTTTACTTAATGTGGTTTCTAATATTTACATTTGAAATACATTTTAGTTATTCAAATACATATTTCACATTTATCATTTTGGTTAAACAAGATTATACTGTAGTGTACTTGCAAACCAAAAATTGGTTACAGGGTAGAATATCATCTGCTGGTGAGTTATTAGCCTAAAGTAATTGCCAGAATCCACTGTTTGATTGTTGTGCCATCTTTGTGTTAACATGAGAAGTTGTAGAATTTGAATTGCAAGTACACTTGTTTTCGCTTTTTAAGTTAACTTTCAATAACTTTAAACCGGCTAATTCATCACCATTGAGTGCATTAGGTACAATAGAGATACTCTTATTTCTATTGGTCTACAATGTACTCACAATTCGACGTTTTTAACTCTGGATCCGAGCTGGCCAAGTGAGATCCTGAGGGAGAACAAAGGACGAGACGCGAAGCAGCAGCCCTGAGGGAAACGAGTCGGTGTCAGGAACAGGCTGAGAGCTCATGCACACCGCACACCTCTGCCTAGCATCCTGCTCGCCAATGTCCAGTCCCTGGAGAACAAGCTCGATGACCTCAGGGCCAGGGTAAAGTTCCAGAGAGACATTCGAGACTCCAATCTTCTCTGCTTCAACGAGACATGGTTGGACCCAGCGGTGCCAGACCACGCCATCCAGCCGGCCGAGTTCTTCTCGGTTCACCGCATGGACAGGACACGGGACTCGGGGGAGACAAGGGGAGGAGGCGTGCGTTAATGGTGAACAGCAGCCGGTGCAGCAGTGCTAGCGTTGTTCCTCTTGCACGCTCCTGTACATCCAACCTGGAACTATTGACTATCAAATGTCGTCCTTTTTATCTTCCTTGGGAGTTTACATCGGTCATAATCAGCGCCGTTTACATTCCACCACAAGCGGACACGGACACTGCCTTATGCAAGTTGCATGAGGCACTCATACAGCACCAGACTCAACACTGTGACGCTGCGCTTATTGTGGCGGGGGACTTTAACAATGCCAACCTCAAACATGCAGCGCCGAACTTCTATCAACATATCACCTGCCCAACCAGGGGCGAAAGGACACTGGACCACTGTTACACAACAATTAAGGACGGCTACAAGGCAAATCTCGTCCACCGTTTGGTAAATCTGACCATGCCGCCATCTTCCTCATGCCAAAATACAAACAAAGGTTCAAACAGGAAGTTCCGGTTCAGAGGGAGATTGCGCACTGGACGGGCCAATCGGTGGCCGCGCTACAGGACGCACTTGATGACGCAGACTTGGACATGTTCTGAAACAGCTCCGATGACGTCAGCATGTTTACGGAAGTGGTTGTGGGAATTGTCGGGAAACTAGCGGATGATACCATACAGAAAACGACCATCAGAATGTTTCCCAATCAGAAGCCGTGGGTGGATAAAACCATCCGTGACGCTCTGAGATCTCGCACCGCTGCCTACAATGCGGGACTTGCGTCGGCGAACATGGACCCGTACAAGGCTGCGTCATACAACGTCCGGAAGGCGGTGAAAGAGGCGAAGCAGCGCTACGGGAGGAAACTAGAGTCAAAACTCCAACAGAGTGACTCTAGGAGCCTGTGGCAGGGACTAAGAACAATAACGGACTACAAAGCACCAACATCCGGTATGACGAACGCGGACATGACTTAGGACATGATTTTATGCTCATTTCGTGGCTGCAGCTAAAGACGCTAGCATTGCTAATGCTGCAGACAGGAAGTCACTGCCAACACCGGAAACGCGTTTAACATCTCTGAGCATGACGTGAGGAGAGCCTTCAGGAGAGTGAACACCAGGAAAGCAGCAGGACCAGATGGCATCTCAGGTAGAGTCCTCAGAGCCTGCGCAGACTAGCTAGCACCTGCGTTCACAGAGATATCTCAGTCGGTGATCCCTACATGCTTCAAAGAGTCCATCATTGTTCCTGTTCCGAAGAAACCACATCCTGCTTCCCTCAATGACTATCGACCTGTAGCTCTCACATCAGTGGTGTTGAAGTGCTTTGAACGGCTGGTCAGAGACTTCATCATCTCTTCACTACCAGACACACTGGATTCACTACAGTTTGCCTACTGTTCAAACCGCTCTACAGATGACGCTATCTCTCATCTACTCCATACTGCTCTCACTCATCTGGACTTTTTCTATATATAAGGGGGAATTATGTTAAAATGCTCTTCATCGACTACAGCACAGCATTTAACACCATAAATCCCTCCACACTCACCACCAAGCTGGAGCACCTGGGACTCAGCTCATCTTTGTCAGTGGATTTCCAATTTCCTAACTGGGAGACCATAGGCAGTAAGGATGGGCGGACATGTCTCAGCCTCCATCACTCTCAGCACTGAAGCCCCCCAGGGTTGTGTTCTGAGCCCTCTACTGTACTTACTGCACAAGCATAACTGTGTAGCCACTACCAACTCCACCACCATCATCAAGTTTGCTGACGACACCGTCATGATGGGCCTGATCACTGACAACGATGAGACGGCCTACCTGAAGGAGATTGGAAATCTGGAAAACTGGTGCCAGAGGAACAACCTCGTTCTAAACATCAGCAAGACAAAGGAGTTGATAGTGGACTTTAGTGCCAAGCAGAAGAGGAACTACCAGACCCCCGTCATTAACAAGAGCCCAGTGGACAGCTTCCGCTACATTGGTGTACTGTACACATCACGCAGGACCTGTAATGGTCCTGTCACATCAACACCGTGGTGAAAAAGGCCTGGCAGCGTCTCTACCACCTCAGACGCCTGAGAGACTTTAGACTGCCCTCTAAGGTGCTTAGGAACTTCTACTCTTGCACCATAGAGAGCATCCTGACGGGAAACATAACGACCTGGTTTGAGAACAGCACCATGCAGGACAGACGAACTCTTCAGAGGGTGGTGCGATCAGCTGAGCGCATCATCCACACCGGGCTCCCTGACCTGCACTCGATCTACAGCAAGCGGTGCTGGACCAAGGCCAGGAAGATCATGAAGGACCTCAGTCACCCCAGCAATGGACTGTTCTCTCTGTTGAGGTCAGGAAAGCGATTCCGCTCCCTGAAGGCCAACACAGAGAGACTGAGGAGGAGCTTCTTCCCGCAGGCGATACAGTCTCTTAATCAGTACACCACACAGTACTGATCCATTTTGCACATCTTCACATGTTTCTGCACTCATTCTGGACATTCACTGACACTAGTGGTCACTGCACACCTGCATACTCATGGACATTATGCACATAAGACACTTTAAATATGCACACAAGCCACTTTAATGACACTTTACTGCATATTTGCACACATCTGGACATTCCGTTCTTTTATGTTCATCTTCCTATAGTGTATATTTTGTATTTTGTATCATACAGATATTTTATATTTTATTTTATTCTTTCTTAGTAAAATTTGTTCTTTCTTAGTTAAATTTACTTTTGTTTTAATATTTATTTCTTATATAGACATTCTTTCTTAGATAAGTAACTTTTTTTGTATTATTCCTATTAATAGTCTTGTTTTAAGGTCAGGGCAGTTGCCTAAGCATTTCACTGCATATCGTACTGTGTATGACTGTGTATGTGACAAATAAAATTTGAATTTGAATTGTTGAAATCCACAATTATCTAGGTCATCCAAGGTTTGTGAGGTATTAATATTGTTGGATTGAAAGCATTAATACACATATATGTGGCTGTTTTACTGCTGTTCAAACATAATTTAGATAAAAACTAACCAGCAGGTGTGAGTCACATGATCTGTGTTATATACTTAAACAGTATTAACATTACTGAAAATATAATATAATCTCCAATTTTCACTTCAGTTGTCAATACATGGAAATACTGTATGATTCGAACATGACATGTTGCATGACTAAAAGTAGCATTGATTGTCACCTTGGTAGCTGCATTGGTAAATAAAGGTGGACTTATGGAAATAATATATAAAACTGTTTACCTTCAGAAAATAAGTATATATGTAAATATTGATTGTTATGAGGTTGTGAGAACAACATTGCTTCAATGTTAATTGTTCTAATTTACAAATCTAACTTGGAACCAATGGTTTTGCCTTCCAATGTTGGCAATATCGAATGTTGCTACAATGTTAATTTTTCAGTGGTCATATGGCCAGTCTTGTTCTGACCTAGTAATATAACCTTTGACCATATAACCTTTGACAGGGGAACTAATGCTGCTACAACATTAATACAATGGATATGTTCTGCTGGGTAGAGAATACTATGTATTTATGTGTTTAGTACAGCCTTAAAGACCCTATAATTTCCTTTTTGATCCCAACATTGATCTGGTTTGGAATCAAGTTCAGAAATGTGGGAAAGCCTTATAACCCATCAGTTCAAAATTTACCAAAAAGTGTTTTGTTGGGTTGAGATCTGACAACTGCAAAAGTCTTCATGTGTTTTTTATGGTTGGACAATTTACCATACAGAAAGAGCTTACTCCCATCATGATAGAAAATTCATTATAGAATAAAAGATGATCAATCATTTTCTGAATTGTTGTGACCCTTTGCTCCAAGTAACACAGTCCCTCTGGATACCTTGATTCTAGAGGTCAAATATTTAGCCCTTCTCGTGGTATAGACAAATTATTTGTCTTTTGTTTGTGGTAAAATGTACATAAAAATAGTTCCCCCTTAAAGGTATCTTGTGCACAAAACTTTGGTTTTAGCCAAACTTCCATTTAGAAGCTTTTTAAAACTGGCTGTTCAGCACACTTTGATGTTTCCTCAGTCATAATATTATCTGCGTTAAATGTGCTATTATCACACACAGCCGGGTAACCACACTGCGATTATGGGAAGCAATTAGGGTCAAAATTGATCAAATAATTAATTACTGTTAAAAAAACATATTAAAAGTAACATATTAAAATTTATAGATTAATCACATGCATTAATATTGGCAGCCATAAATCAAACCTATTTAAAAACATATTACTATACATAATTATTTCAATTTATTTTTTAATTTACAGTATTCCAATTACTTACAATTTATTTCAGCATTTTACACTGTAGAAACCAATAGGTCCTTTGCAGTGGTGGCATTGTCCTCAGGGTATAGGTTGGAAAAAAAAATCATGTTTGTGATTTTGCTTTTCAGAGGTGTTATTAATAAAGAGGTGTGAATAATGAAGTATAACTAATTTGATACTGTATTTAAGTATTTTTGTATGTAGCTACTTTACTTGAGTATTCTCTGTGATATTTTTTACTTCTACTCACTAGAATTTCTTGATGAAAACGTCTCGGGTTACTTTGCTGTAACCCTGTTCCCTGAAAAGCCTGGAACGAGATACTGCATGAAAACGCTATTGGAACGTCCCTTTGTTCTACTGATTGTGAAGCACGTGTGTATCAAAGACGCCATCTTTGGCTTATATAACCTTGGTCAGGTGACGTCATCTGATGAGGTGCACCTGCAGGTTATAAATAGGACTGAACCAAAGAGGTCTCAGAAATAATTCTGGGATGCTGACCACTCCGCGAGCCTGGAGTGGCATGGAAATCCAAACTATAAAATCTGACAAATGTGTGTGGCAAGGGGAGACACTTTCTGCAAGGGGGCACCTCTTGCCAGAGCAACTGATGAGGCAAGCCCAATGGACACAGTAAGTGAAGTCTTTCGAGCTCCGGAGCTGTAAATGGCACAGGACAGAAAGCTTCGAGAACAACTGGGTGCATAGTCGAGAATGGAACTTTCGGAAGATAGTTCGGGTGAGGATGCAGAATAGCTTTGACTAGCCCAGGGGCAAAGTTTAGCAAAATGGGGAGGCTGACAAAGGCTGCAAATCTCCAATTCATTTCAGAGAAGTAATGGCCATGAGAAAAAACATCTCAGAAGCCTGACAGGCGCTGACTCTAGTGGTTCAAAAGGGGTGTCAACCAACCCCTCTAGCACAATAGCTAGATCCCAAGAAGGGACTGTAGCTCTAGTGGGCGGCTTCAACAGTTTAGCTCCACGAATAAAGCGGGCAACTAAAGGGTGCTTTCCCACAGAAACCCTATCAGTCAGAACATGCCAAGCCGAAATAGCAGCATTCTGAGAGTACTAGGGCATAAGCCAGAGGTCAGTTTTTCCTGTAGAAACTCCAGCACTGAAACAATTTGGCAGTGGACTGGGTCTACATGTTTTACTACGCACCAATTTTCAAATACACTCCATTTGAGGACATAAGTTCTTCTAGTGGAGGGAGCCCTAGCACTTAGTATAGTTTCAATTACACTGGCTGGAAGACCAGCCTCTCTTAATTGGTCCCCCTCAGGGGCCAAACATGAAGGTTGAAGAGCTCGGGCCGGGAATGAAATATTGTCCCCTGCGCCAGAGACAGAAGATCCCTCCTCACTGGAATCAGTCACGGTGAGCCGTTGAGGAGAGATATTAGATCTGAAAACCACACTCTGGTCGGCCAACGGGGTACTATCAATAAGAGGTGCAAGCCCTGTTGACGGACCTTCACCAGGACTTCCGGGAGCAGAGCTATGGGAGGAAATATATAGGAAATGGTAGCCTCTCAACTGCTGGAGGAAATATTTCAGGGACAGAAATTGAGCCATCATTTCGAGGCAATTGATGTGCCATGCAAGAAGATGACCTCTCCAGATCCCTTGGGCTGGACGGCCATCTAAGACTGTTTTCAACACGGACCCAGAGTCAAAAACCGGGGTCTGAACCACATAGAAAGGGTATGAAGCCCTCGGCGCGTAACCCTTATTTGCCTCTAGGGATTGGCCCTTGGATGAAATTCCCTGGCTCTTAGCCACAACTGAAACAATCTCATGTGCAGAAGGTCCAAGGGTATCACCGTGGATGCAGCTGCCATGAGACCTCACACTCTCTGAAAGTAGTGAAAAGTTACTTTCTGGCCTAGCGTAATACTCCTTTAGGGTATTCAGAATGGATTCAACACGCGCAGGAGACAGCTGTGTCCGCATTGCGGTCGAATCCCATGTGACCCCCAAATAGGTGGTACTTTGAGCAGGAAAGAAAAGGCTTTTCGTGGTGTTGAGTCTCAATCCTAAAAGGTCGAGATGAGCAAGGACATCTCGATGTCGAAGCGCTAGCTCCTGAGACTGAGCCAGAATCCATCAGTCGTCTATGTAATTCAAGATACGGATGCTCTGGAATCATAAAGGAGCCAGGGCTGCATCCATGCATTTTGTAAATGTGCGGGGTGACAGGGCTAGGCCAAATGGCAGGACCTGATGCTGGTAAGCTTCACCCCTGAAAGTGAACCTCAGGAACTTCCTGTGTTGTGGCAATATTTCTACATGAAAATGTGCATCCTTCAGGTCAATTGTCACAAACCAATCCTCTGGTTGGATTTGAGAAACAATCATATTGACTGTCAACATTTTGAACTTGTATTTTTTGAGATAGCGGTTCAATCGCGAAGGTCCAAAATTGGATACAACCCCCCTCTTTCTTGGGAACCAAGAAGTAGCGACTGTAATAGCCTGACTCTCTGTCTGGGAGGGGAACATTTTCTATGGCCCCTTTCCCCAGCAATGTCTGTAATTCCTGAATCAACAAAGGTGCTCGTTCCGGTTTCACAGAAGTGGAGATCAAGCTGTTGAAACATGGAGGACGATGAGCAAACTGAATCCTGTAGACTCTCTCTACAGTGCTTTGTACCCAAGGGGACATGCCTGGCAGTAGCTTCCACACTGCCAGTTACTCCGAAAAAGGCAGACGTTTTGTCACTTCGGCTAGATGGGGGGGGGGGGGGGGGGGGGGGGGGGGGGGGGTTGTTAGACGTTTGGCATCCTGAAACATGGCAGGAGGCAACCAAACACTTAACACTTTGTTGGAGACCGCAGTTCCCCAAAACACCAGTGGTGGAAGGAGACTTTATTCCGTGATAGAATTTTATGCACCCCTATTTAGACATCCCCATGAGCATAAGCTTCAGTACTTTTTAGTGGAGATATTACTCCTCAAGTCTGATCTCCTTGAGGCGGATTGCAAAGCATGGTAAGCCCCACCCCAATCTCTACAAGGGGGTGCACGGCTCACCACACTCTCTTTCTGTGTCTCACGCCTCGTGGAAACCAGACCTGGTCGGGACTGGGTGGCCGATGGTCCCGACTGTTGAGCACGGCGTGGAAAAAACCTCACAAAGACTTCTTCATGAAGTTTCGCCTCCCGAAACCTATTGATGACGGTACGAACGGCATCACCGAACAGGGCGGAAGTCGAGATGGGGGCATCAAGGAGGAAAGCACGATCCTTGTCCTTGATGCCCATACGATTAAGTCACAGATCCCTCTCCGTAGACACCGTGGCAGCCATAGAGCAGCCGATAGCGCGGGCCGTCTGCTTGGTTGTGCGGAGGGACAGATCTTTGGCTCGGCGTAACTCTAAAAACGTCCTTTCATCAATGACCCCACCGGTGCTCAAGCCATTCAGCAGGTCAGCCTGATACACCTGCAAAACCGCCATGGTGTGCAGAGCAGCACCAGCCTGACCCGCTGCCTGAAAAGCTTTCCCCACCAGCGAAGATGTAAGTATACACGGCTTTTTCAGGGAGTATGACGTCCCAGGAGAGAGATAGGCCACAAGCTCTTCTATCTGGGGCATTATCATATAACCTTGTGCCTTTGCATCAATAACATTAGAATAGATCGATGCTGCTGACACAAAAACACGGGATGAGTTAGCTCATCATGGAGATCGCCAAAAAGGGGGAGAGAGTGTCATTGAGACCCCCCGGCCACCCGTCAGAAACCTGTCGTCTAATTTTGAGCACTTGGGGGACTCCTGCTTCCAGTCGAGGTGTAAGCGTTCAACAGCGCATGTAACAACCTCTAATAACTCCTGATATGCTCTATAGAGGAGCGCTCTGAAGTGACCGTTTCCATCTCCGCCGAGGCGAGAGAGGAAGTCTCATCTGACCCCTCACAAGAAGCGCCGAAGTGCGCTTGAGAAGCACTCATGATCCGGCGAGAGAAAAGGAGAATTCCATCTCATGCGCTTCTGCTAGATCAGCATGCGAACCAGGAATATGCTCCCTCAAGCCCACGGGTAGCGTGTTCTTCCCCCAAACACTCAAAACAGAAAGCGTGGAGTTCCCTTTCAAAAGCTACAGTACACTCGATGCTGCGTGAAAACGCTATGAGAAAGCGTAATCCGCTGACCGGTTGTTGAAGCATGTGTGTCAAACACCCCAAAAACTTGGCTTATAAAACCTTGGTCAGGTGACATCATATGAACAGGTACACCTGGAGGTTATAAATAGGTCTGAACTGGAAACATCCTCAGGTCTTTTGTCTTCAAGGCTGCATTGTGTTTGTGTGTGTGTCTAACGATACTATGCGGCAGTTAAAAAGGAATGAAAGAAAGCAAAACTAAATAATGGCTGAGTTAAGGAAGAGATGTTTACCTCTGTGCGAGATACTTCTCTCCGATGACAATTGTCATGCTTTTGTTTTTAAGTGTTTGGGTGAAGAGCAAGCTGTCCGCGGACTTGAGGGACAATGGGAGCACTGCGATCTGCTTCCCATCAAAGATCCTCACGCGAGCCGTGCTTCACTCTTGGTATAAAAAAGCCAGTGAGTTATGGTGTGTTTTTCCTAATCTTTCCCTTTAAACCTCTGTTTCTTTATGATGAGGCACACACACGAGACCAGTTCATCTGAGCCAATCAGCGTCCACAAACTTTGGCCATGTGACCTCCCCCTCCTTCACAGATTTTAGTTTTGGTGAAGAGGGACCCAGAGACTGACACAAACGCTGCCGCTGAATAGTTGTACATGGACTGTTTGTTTACAAATCGCCCTTTGGATCAAGTGTAACAGACATGGGCCTGTTAGCGTGTTCTGCTCTACTCACCACAAGGGGGCCCTAGAGTGCTCGTGCACTGGGTTTAGAATTAGGCCATGTAGTAGAAGAAGTGAGATCTGTTTGGGCAGAGAAAAGCATGGCTTTCCTCCTGCATCGCCAAATTGAAGCTGTCCTGATTGAGAAACTTTTGTTTCCTGCTCAATCAAAGTAAGATTCTTTTGAATGATTTTTCTCAAAGCATTTTAGGTTTGTTTCTCTGTCAGTATCTATGATATTCATTACAACTGTGTTTGTGTTTACTTTACGGCTATGTTTTGCTAACATTAGATTATCCTTCATATTTATAGAAAAAAGGACTCCTTGATGTATATTA
This sequence comes from Clarias fuscus, assembly GCA_030347435.1. Classification (NCBI taxonomy): domain Eukaryota; kingdom Metazoa; phylum Chordata; class Actinopteri; order Siluriformes; family Clariidae; genus Clarias; species Clarias fuscus. The sequence goes on along the minus strand of CM059211.1, from coordinate 21,241,073 downwards.
TTGACTGCTTTCTGGGTTTTCCATGATATGAGAGAATCAATTGGATTTCTATTCATGAACTTTGCTGACATCGCTTGTGAGTCCTAATGGATTTATTGCACAAGGATTAAGAAAAAACTTTGGTGTGGATATTGGATATTATATTGGATTGGATTGGATCTATTCTTCTCATATATTTTTAGGCATGTCAAGATTACAAGTATCACCTTTCATTCATCAATGGACTATTTCAAGGTTTCTTGCAAACCATCTTAATGCATATGTTGTCTGAATTGTGTTTATTAATTTTTTCAAAGATTTGTTATTTGCTTGTTTTCTCTGTTTATTTTTTTTCTTTTTTCTTTTTCTTTTTTACACTCACCTAAAGGATTATTAGGAACACCATACTCATACGGTGTTTGACCCCCTTTCGCCTTCAGAACTGCCTTAATTCTACATGGCATAAGCTACGTTTACACTGTCAGTTAAATGTGACCCAATTCCGATTTTTTGTTCATATGTGACACATATCGGATATTTTCTATGTCCATGTCCGTGGAAAAAAACACATGCATTCCGATATTTCGAGATCAGTTTCAGGCCTCCTTCATATGTGGAAATAAATCAGATATAAATCAGATATGTGCTAATGTGATTGTCGTGTAAACAGACAGATCAGATTTTCTGAGGCATTGCATTCTGTATGTCATTAAAACTGCAACTTCATTTAATGACGCAATCAGGCACACTGACGCGCTGCTCATCCCAAACAGATGCGCCAGTGTGCAGTAGCCTGCACCTGTTGCAAGCCACCATAGAGCGACCCCGACACGTCTTGCACCCAGACATTCCTCTGAATGGTTGAGGACACAATAAATGAAGCATATGCGCAGGCTGCAATTATGGCCCTTTTCCTCCTTCTCCGTTTCGCAAACTTTGCATATATCGCAGAGCTAGCATCAAGCATATTTTGCTTTCGTCCATCTTGGCTAGTGTGTAGTGCAAGAACCTCCTTTTAAGTATGCACAATGTTTCAGACGGTATGGCAAGTGTAAACATTTGAATTGGATATGGGTCATAGTTGAAAGAACGTGTAAACAGATAGTCAGAAAAATCAGATATAGGCAACAAATCAGAATTGGGCATCGAGATCTGCAGTGTAAATGGGGCTATAGATTCAACAAGGTGCTGAAAGCATTCTTTAGAAACGTTGGCCTATATTGATAGGATAGCATCTTGCAGTTGATGGAGATTTGTGGGATGCACATCCAGGGCACGAAGCTCCCGTTCCACCACATCCCAAAGATGCTCTATTGGGTTGAGATCTGGTGACTGTGGGGGCAATTTTAGTACAGTGAACTCATTGTCATGTTCAAGAAACCAATTTGAAATGATTCGAGCTTTGTGACATGGTGCATTATCCTCCTGGAAGTAGCCATCAGAGGATGGGTACATGGTGGTCATAAAGGAATGGACATGGTCAGAAACAATGCTCAGGAAGGCCGTGCCCATTTGGCACTAAGGGGCCTAAAATGTGCCAAGAAACGATCCCCCACACCATTAAACCACCACCACCAGCCTGCACAGTGGTAAGAAGGCATGATGGATCCATGTTCTCATTCTGTTTACGCCAAATTCTGACTCCACCATTTGAATGTCTCAACAGAAATCGAGACTCATCAGACCAGGCAACATTTTTCCAGTCTTCAACTGTCCAATCTTGGTGAGCTTGTGCAAATTGTAGCCTCTTTTTCCTATTTGTAGTGGAGATGAGTGGCACCTGGTGGGGCCTTCTGCTGTTGTAGCCCATCCGCCTCAAGGCTGTGCGTGTTGTGGCTTCACAAATACTTTGCTGCATACCTCGGTTGTAACGAGTGGTTATGTCAGTCAAAGTTGCTCTTCTATCAGCTTGAATCAATCGGTCCATTCTCCTCTGACGTCTAGCATCAACAAGGCATTTTTGCCCAAAGAACTTCCGCATAATAGATGTTTTTCCCTTTTTACACCATTCTTTGTAAACCCTAGAAATAGTTGTGTGTGAAAATCCCAGTAACTGAGCAGATTGTGAAATACTCAGACCGGCCCATCTGGCACCAACAACCATGCCACGCTAAAAATTGCTTAAATCACCTTTCTTTCCCATTCTGACATTCAGTTTGGAGTTCAGGAGATAGTCTTGACCAGGACCACACCCCTAAACGCATTGAAGCAACTGCCATGTGATTGGTTGATTTAGATAATTGCATTAATGAGAAATTGAACAGGTATTCCTAATAATCCTTTAGGTGAGTGTATATATAAATGTGCATTTTTGAAGCTATTATGGTTGTGCTGTTTGATTCATGTTTATGGTTAGTTTTTTTGGCACCCCCCAAAATTCAGATTTATAACAGCTTGAACAGTTAGGGGTCTGTTATACAAGTGTTCTGCATGAATGCAAGAAAAAAATTACAACCTGATGCATTTCAATCCTACGAACAAACCAGTCTGTTGAGCGGTGACAATAAAGGGGTTTACATACAGCTGGTGCATCTTCATCTGTCCCTTATTAGTGTTACGACCTCTAGGGGTTAGCCGTAACAGAAAAAGAGAACTGAATGAGCTTACACCAGAGAGAGATAGTTCAATAGTTTATTTTTGTTCTACATGGGGTTTTCTTCAGAGGTAGACAAGGCCAAAACAATAAACAAAATAGACTTGGACTTAAACCTAAATAACCTGAAATTAAAGTTTAGAAAACAAAATACAAATTTACTTACCTAACTTCCTAAATCAAAAACAAAGTAAAAAGATATGTGAAAAAGAAATGGTATCTCACCCCCTACTTCCCGTGTGTCAAGTTATCTAAAAATTATTTACAAAAAGTTGATGTTTACATGCAACCAAATCAAAATCCACACCATAGTCAAACGAGCAAAAGATCAAATAAACCGGGTAGTCAATCCATACAAAGATTTACAAAGACAACAAAATACTACTACAAAGGCTACCACATTCACTCTTTCTTTCTCTCTGGCACAACACTCAAAACAAACTAACGACGGAACATACAACAGTCAATCAAAATCTCAAATTTAGCACACGACAGATCAAATTTACCGAGGCTCAAAATGGCAAAAGCTGAGTGTTTGGGGCGGTCCTTATATCAGGATAGGATGCAGAGTTGAACCAATCCCGAGCTCCAGCTGATTAACAGGCAACGCCCACCTAGAATAGACACAAGTCCAATAGCAGAGAGATATCCAATAAAAGAAACTCAGAAATCATAACACCCCCACCCACAAAATAAAACGTACAATGTTTTACTGGTTAACACATGACAGGGAATCAGCAATTACATTTTCAACACCCTTTTTCTGACAAATTTTAAAATTGTAACTTTGGCAAATCAGAGACCACCGCATTAAACGATGATTGGCATTTGACATATGTTGGAGAAAGGTAAGCGGATTATGATCTGTAAAAACAGTGACAGGCTGCATAGTCGAACCAATATATACTTAAATGCTGCAAGGCAAGGATTAAGGCAAGGCTTATTTTTCAATAGTACTGTAACTCATTTGATGTTTAAGGAACTTCTTTGAAAAGAAACTGATTGGATGGTTCAAACCATCATCTCCGGTTTGCAATAAAACAGCACCGACACCTGTACCACTGGCATCTACTTCTAACAGAAATGGTTTCTCAAAATGAGGGACCACAAGTACTGGAGCACTACAGAGCAGAGTTTTCAAAGAATCAAAAGCAGTTTGACACATAGGAGTCCACTTAAAGGAAACAGATTTACAAAGCAGCGCTGTGAGATGACTGGCCACAACAGAAAAGTTTTTACAAAAACAGCGATAATAGCCGGTCATGCCAAGAAATCGCCGAAGTTCTCTCTTGTTCTTGAGAACTGGAAAATCGAGGATAGCTTGTACCTTTGAATTTAGGGGACGAACTTGACCACTGCCAACTTCCTTACCTAAATAGGTGATCGTAGCACAATCAAATTCACACTTTGCTAGATTTAGTGTAAGATTTGCGTCAGAAAGGCTTCTGAAGACTTCATCTATGGATTTAAGATGGTCATCCCAAGTGTCAGCATAGCAGACAACGTCATCTAGATAAGCTTCACAGTTAGAAACCTTAGATAACACTATAGACATTAACCGTTGAAAGGTAGCTCCTGCATTTCGAAGGCCAAAAGGCATCACACGATACTGTAAGAATGCATCAGGAGTAGCAAAAGCAGAAATTTCAGATGCACGGTCAGTGAGCGGCACTTGCCAATAACCTTTTAGTAGATCAAGTTTCGTTACAAACTTTGCATTTCCCACTCGGTCTACGCAGTCTTCCATGCGCGGCATTGGAAAGGAGTCAGCATTGGTCAACGCATTGACTTTCCTATAATCAGTACAGAACCGGAAAGTATCATCTGGCTTGGGAACTAAAAGACAAGGGGAACACCATGGACTAGAACTAGGGAATGCAAGATTATATTCAAGCAAATATTGGGTTTCTTTTCTCATCAGCTCTTTCTTAAATGGATTTACCCGATAAGCCCGTTGTTTGATGGGTGCATGAGAACCAACTTCAATATCATGTTTTAACACATGAGTAGTGGTGGGAATGTCACTAAACAAATTAGGATATTTCCTAATCACATCCTTAATGTCAGCTTGAGCTGATGGAGGTAAGTGAGACATCTTCGCCGAAACGTTTAATAAAGTCTCTGAATTTGACAACCGAGCTGACGTAAAGGTGGCATTATTCACCTTCAAGCCATCAATTTCTGGTGAATACTCAGAAAGTGGAACAATTACCAGGGCAATCGTGAGGAGGGGAGTCGTACCTTTCGAGTCGGAACGAGCCACATATGCTTTCAGCATGTTAACATGACAAACACGTGTCTTTCTCCTGCGATCAGGAGTGTTAACAACATAGTCAGTGTCACTCAACTTTTCTTTTATCTCATAAGGGCTGGTGAATCTAGCTTGAAGTGTTGACCCAGGCATGGGAAGTAAAACAAGAACTTTATCACCAATTTGGAATGAGCGTGGGACAGCCTTTTGATCATATCGAGTTTTCATTTTTGCAGAATCAAGCGAATGTTTTGCCAGTTTCCACAATTGATGCAGTCGGTCACGAAACGAACTAATATAATCTAAACCATTCTTAGTAGTAGAAGGGTGGTCAGTTGAGAGAATTTGCGCTTGCAAGATCTTTAAGGGACCACGTACCGTGTGCCCGCAAAGTAGCTCTGACGGACTAAAACCGAGAGAAGCTTGAGTCGTAGTACGAATAGCAAATAACAACAACGGGATTTCCTCATCCCATTCTTTTTCTTGTTCAACACAAAACGTACGGAGCATAGACTTGAGGGTTTGATGAAATCGTTCGAGGGCACCCTGGGACTGAGGGTGATAGGGACTAGATACTTGATGTCTGATGTTTAATGTTTTTTATTACTTTGGCAGACACTTTAGACATGAAATTTGTTCCTTGATCAGACTGTATATATTTAGGCACCCCAAAAGTAGTGCAGAATTTGACAATTGCTTTGACAATTGCATGAGCTTTAAGTGAGCGTAGAGGTACCGCTTCAGGATATCTGGTTGACGCACACATTAGAGTTAATAAATAGGAATTTCCAGATTTAGTTTTAGGCAAGGGTCCAACGCAATCAACCAAAATTTGTTCAAATGGTTTACCAATTACTGGTATCAGCTTCAATGGGGCTGGGGGAATAACCTGATTGGGCTTGCCAGATAATTGACATGCATGACAAGACTTACAGACTTGTAAATGTCAGATTTCATCGAAGGCCAAAAGAAATATTTCAACAACCTATCATAAGTTTTTCTGATACCTACGTGACCGGAAAGTTCATGGTCGTGTGCAATGCTCAAAACCTGCTCTCGAAAAGGTTTTGGAATAACAACCTGAAACACAGTTCCCCAGTCATCGGTCACATGACGTGGAGACCACTTGGGCATCAGAACACCATCGTCAAAGTAGTAGGCAACTGGGTGCTCTGGCAAAACGCTTGGCTCGACCGCAGCTGCAACACAGGAACACAGTTTGATCGGCACTTTGGGCCTCAATTAACATGGCTTTCCCAAATGGCAAATCAACACTGGGAAGTCCACACATTTTTACTTCAACTAATTCACCTTTGTTATCATGCTCAACAGAATTTTCAGCACACAAGAAGGTCTTTGACAAATCTACAGTCTCTTTCAATATTTGGGCTTGAGCACTAGTCACCACACAATCACTAAATACATTTGGAAATTGTTCCTGCAAAGAATCATCCTGTACCTCAGGAACATCTCTAACCTCAGGTAAACAAAAAACCTTTTTACCTGCCAGATCAATTCCCAGTATGAGCGCAACACCCTTAACAGGCAACTCAGACCGAACTGCCAGCTTAACTTTGCCTGAAATAATTCCAGAACGCAAATAGACATTGTGTAACGGAACTTTAACCACCGAAAGATCAATGCCTTGCAATAATACGCTAGAACCACAGCTTGACTGTTCTGAAAATGGCAGTACATTCTCCAAGAATATGGACTGAGAGGCTCCAGTATCACGAAGGATGCAAATTTTTTTTGTCTCAGTGTCTGTCATTAAATGAAACAACACCATCGTTTTACGTTTCAAAGTGGGATACATGGCAATGAGGTGTCCTACTTCATGACAGTAAAAACACTCACGATTTTCCTCTTTCACTGCACTTGAATCGTTCTTAGATACTACTTTGGTACCCTTAGAACTGCAAACGTCATCGAAAAGATTACGCTTGGCGGGTGACGGAAAAACTATTTTATGAGTGAGCACAAACTCATCAGCAAAAACGGCAGCTTCAAAAAGAGAAGAAACTTTCTGTTTATTCAGATAGATCACAATTTTCTCTGGAAGACAATTCTTAAATTCTTCCAATAGTATTAACTCTTTTAACTGTGCGAATGTAATAACTTTATTTGCAGCGCACAATTTCTCAAACAAATTTGTCTCTCGCAGGTTTTCACATGGTGCTGGAACTTCTGTCAGTAAGCGCGCAACACTGCATTTTTAATTTCTTCATAATTCAAGCCCTGTTCAAGTGTTAAAGCAGAACAGACTTCCCGTGCTTTCCCGATTTGTTTGCATTGTAACAAAAGAGGCCAAATATTTCGGTGAAATGGCCATTTCACTGCATTCCTGCTAATATCACATTCAGGTTCACTTACTTGTAAAGCGCGTCGTGGTGCCGGAGTAGGGCTCAGAGTGGACGCGTTAACAGGCGGTGATACAGGTACGCCCATGCTGGGTGCTGCAGGAGCTGAGGGTTGAGCAAGTTGTTTAGCCACCAGCTCCAAGTCCAGCTCCTTGAGCCTGATAGCTCGCTGGGTTTCGAGTTCAACTGTGCACACCTGCAACAGATGGCTCCGATACTGCTGTTTGCTCACTTCTAGCTCCAGCTCTTTCAGTCTGATCGCCAGCAAAGGGTTGCTCGGAGAAGGAATGTTAGCAGGATCTATGCTAGTCAGTTCCCCAGGTTTGGGTAACTCTGCCCCCTCGCCTATGGAAGCCAACATTCGAATTGCAACACCTGCCTCACCTTCCTCCGGCAAAGTTCCTCGTTCCACTAAATGGCTGTAAACCACTTCCTTAATTTCTTGTTTCCTGGCACCACGAGTAACCTGGATGCAATATAAATCTGCAATCGCCAATAAATCCTCTTTTCGGCACATATTTAACTGATGTACTGATGGTTGAATCGCAAACATATCTAATTCAAATTTTGAAGCCATTTCTAATTCCCCCCACCTCAAAGTGAAAACCACTAGGCAAACGAATGTACACACAGCCAATTTCACGAAGTTAACGCAACGATAAGAATCCAAATTGGTCTTTTTTTTTTTTTCTTTAGACAAGCCCCCAATTTCTGTTACGACCTCTAGGGGTTAGCCGTAACAGAAAAAGAGAACTGAATGAGCTTACACCAGAGAGAGATAGTTCAATAGTTCATTTTTGTTCTACACGGTTTTCTTCAGAGGTAGACAAGACCAAAACAATAAACAAAATAGACTTGGACTTAAACCTAAATAACCTGAAATTAAAGTTTAGCAAATAAAATACAAATTTACTTACCTAACTTCCTAAATCAAAAACAGAGTAAAAAGATATGTGAAAAAGAAATGGTGTCTCACCCCCTACTTCCCGTGTGTCAAGTTATCTACAAATTATTTACAAAAAGTTGATGTTTACATGCAACCAAATCAGAATCCACACCATAGTCAAACGAGCAAAAGATCAAATAAACTGGGTAGTCAATCCATACAAAGATTTACAAAGACAACAAAATACTACTACAAAGGCTACCACATTCACTCTTTCTCTCTGGCACAACACTCAAAACAAACAAACGACGGAACATACAACAGTCAATCAAAATCTCAAATTTAGCACACGACAGATCAAATTTACCGAGGCTCAAAATGGCAAAAGCTGAGTGTTTGGGGCGGTCCATATATCAGGATAAGATGCAGAGTTGAACCAATCCCGAGCTCCAGCTGATTAACAGGCCACGCCCACCTAGAATAGACACAAGTCCAACAGCAGAGAGATATCCAACAACAGAAACTCAGAAATGATAACATTAGACTTTGGTGGATCAGCACTCTGAACCGGCAAATTTTGTATATAGTGAAGAGCTAATGAACTCAAACATTTTTTCACTTGGGGTTCGCGCGTTGATCTGGTGGAAGCACGTGAGACGGGTTTGTCCTTTTCTCTCGCGCTCTTGTTGGATCAGGAAATTCCTGCGTCTGCTTCTGAAGTGCATCTCGATGCCTCTTCTGATCGGGTGCCGGAGACCTCCTCCCTTCTCTGAGGGGGCTCCTCTTGTGACGAGCGAGATTATGAGGAATTACTGGAGGTGGTAACTAGGGCAGTCGAATGCCTACATCTTGACTGGCCTCAGGAACAGGAGAGCCCCAAACACTCAAAATTGGACGACAGGTTTCTGTCGGGTGGCCGAGGTGAGGGACCTCAACGAAGGTCTCTCCCCTTCTTTGGTGATCTCCATGACGAGGTAACTTGTTCATGGAACAAAGCTTATTCGCCCCCTATATTTGTGCCAACAATGTCGATGATCATTGATGCAAAGATGCGGGGCTACATGATGATGCCCCAGATTGAGGAGACCTTGCTCTCTATCTCTCTTCTGGGTGCTCATCTTCTTTGAAGAAGCCCACACTCCCCACTAAGCCGTGCAGAGTAACATCTTCGCTAGCGGGGAAGGCTTTCCAGTCAGCGGGTCAGGCCGGTGCTGTGCTGCATACCATGGCGGTGTTGCAGGTATACCAGGCTTACCTACTGAAGGACCTAAGCACCAGCGTCTCCATCGACGAAGAAGCCCTTTCAGAGCTTCGCCGAGCCACGGATTTGTCTCTGCTATGGTTGCCAAGGAGAGACATCTGTGGCTGAACTTCACTGGCAATGCCCTTATCTCGCCTTCTGGCCTATTCGGTGACGCTGTGAATACCGTCACCAATAGGTTTCTGCTGCCAATGCTACCACACAACATACCCAGATGCCTTACGGAGTCATGCCCCAAGGGGCTCAGATTCACCTGGTTGTACAAGAGGGATTTAACCCAAGTGAGTTTAACTTTATCCAACTTATAGCACCCACAAACACACAATTAAAAATGCTTGGCAACAGTTTGGCCTGCAGTAGCCTTTTAAAATACACAGCTTTTATCTTTAATTAATTTCAGTGGGATTAAGACCACGACTCTGGTCATTTAGTTCATTTAGGTAGTCAGGTACTTCATTTTCTTCATGGGTTAAATCCCACATAATGTTGCTGAGTCTAGACCTGAACAACTGAAGCAACCTCAGATCATAACACTGCCTCTAGAAGCTTATACAGTGGACACTATACAGGATGGATGCATCGCTTCATGTGCTTCTCTTCTTACATTGACACAGCTACATCTACATAAAGCTGTGAAAGTATCAGATAAAGTTAATCCACCTGCTGGATTAAATCCTTATCATCACCTGGGATATATTCAACTCAAAAATTATTATTTGTAGATTCTCACAAGTAAATCTTAACTTGTCTCCACTGGCTGGAAACGTTTTTAGCTTGCTCCATGTCAAGCACTTGCTGGGAAGGTGAAACAGATGAGCAAGTCACAAAGGCTTTGAGCTCATGTATATTTCATCACTTGTTTGCGGTTTCTTTTATCATATCAAGGAGGAAATTATCACATGCAGACACTCTTTTCAGATTTTGTTTTACCTTGCCATTGTTTATATGTAAATCAATCTAATCTTCTGACACTGTAATGTTTACTACTACTCAATAATCACTCGTTATTGTACATTTGCCTTTTATTCTGTTTAACAGAGTAATGAACTTGATGTATATAGTATAATGCACCCTCAGTATTCTGTGGTCAAGAAACAGAACGTCACTATGCTGAAAAGGAATCTATTTGGCCCTTTTAATGGTGAAAATGGTTATGCATGTTGGATTTATAGCAGCTTTCATTTCTGCCAAAAAAATAGTGCTGCATACAAAATACTGAAGACTTTGAGTTCTTTTCAGCTGAGTACCTGTTCATTTATCATTTTGCTTTGAGGGGAAGAGAGTGTAGTGATGCCTGTCTCTCCCAAAACAGATCATATGTTCAGGCAGCAAGAAAACTAATAGAAAAACTACCAGACCCAGACCACCATGTTTTCATCTGCTATGTTGTCAGGTTCTTCTATTCTGGTTCATTCATGAATGCATTCACTAAATCAACGATATCTATCAATAAATCATTTGAAACTAAATTGAAAACATATGTTTTTGTAGTATTCTGCAAATTCATGTTTTAATTTATAAAACAGTATTCCCATGTGCCAGCAACATGGGTCAGTATGAGTCAGTCCTGGATTCGCTTAAAATGCACGTGTGTGTGCGCATGTGTGACCTTATTGTCAAGTGTGAGCAAGCTGTGGACATGCCTTTTTGACTTGAATTAAAAGACGTTGCAGGTTGAAGTGCTACTCAAAACAAATAGACTACCTATTACATATTTGTTGTACGTTCAATACAAATATGTATATACATAATATATATTTGTTGTCTTGCCTAGTCAGGTAATTAGGTGTCTTAGGTAGTTAGTTTAGTTAATTTATGTTGTTAATTTACCATGTGTTTCATTTTAGTCAAAGTTTCATTTCAGTTTCATTACAAAATATTTTATCCTCACTAGAAACAGGGTTGGAAAAATAAGTAAAATGTATTCGCTGCTCACATTCAGATGTACTTTATTTGTTGGTGGGTAAACAGTGCAACTCATTGCTGGTTCAGTACACATTGAGGAAGGTCTTGATCAAATTACTGGCTTGAAGCATGATATAAAATCAGATTGGTCTGTCTCAAAGTATTTGCTTTTTCCCAAGTTATTATTGATCTGTCTCTAGGTATTTGCTTCATCCCAAGGTATTATTGATCCACCTGTAGGCAGCCTATTCGCTTCTTCCTAAGATATTATTGATTCGTCTCCATCCCATGGCAGTTTTCCTCCAATTCTAGATGAGGAGAGGTTGAACTGGCTCCTAACCCCCCCCCCCCCCCCACCCCCCCACACACACATACAGACTTTCCATATGTTAAGGATGTCTGATATAATTCAAATCACAGCATAATCTATGGTCTTTAATCAGTGGCTCTGTGTACAATTATTTCAGGTCAACATCAGCCTCGAGCAGAGATACTTTTATAAAACTGCTTCCAAGTACAGGCAATCCCACCCTTCAGACCATCTTTAGGAACACAGCTGTTTTTAAGTTATATGCTAGTGTTGCCAATTGTCACATATTTGCTGGGGCATTTAAAAACACAATCCTGTCCCATAAACAATATATAACATTAAATTAGAATATTAGGTGAATCTTTTGCAATTGTTGCTAGAGGGTGCTATTATGTTTAGATAGCTGTTGAAACACTTTTGAAATATTCTAACATAGAAAAGTCTCTTTCTTTTTAGCTTAAAATAGACAAACCTTTAAGCTTGGTTAGATGTGGAAATTCCAGAGAAACTTTTCATTTTCAAAGAAGCTGGATTGTTGGTCAATCTTAGAGTGTACTGTCCCAGAAACTAATAGCTATGAATCTTGAAATACCCCTTTCTACTTTTAAGAGAATTATAGCTCAACAATTATGAGGTAAAACATCAACTTCCAAAAGCTGGTCAACCTGCTTTTTCTGAAAGACATCATGCTGTTCAAAGGTCTGTTAAGGGCAACCTTATCATTCTATAGGAAAATCAGCAAGGTGTTAATTACAGTAATTATTAACAGCTAAAACGTATTTGCTCAAACATTTACACATTTTTGTTGCATATTATTTATTATAAAACTATGGATGTTTATTTTCTTCTTGCATGTCCACAAATGTTGTTAAATGTTAGCAGTTAGTCATGGACGAGAAAATGACTTGAAAGCCTGCTTTTACTTGGATACAGCCTCACAAGCCAAATGTGTCCTCAGAATTACTGCATTCATTGTTGAGTTACAATAGTCCTGACTGATTTTGTCCAGACAGCGCTCTCTTTCATGACAGTGTAAAGTGTAATGAATATGAAAATGAAAATGTGGAAGCACATGACAGCACACACTAGACAAAATTATTTGGCCACACCTACAATGACATTGTATCATATATATACTTACATTTTGGAGTTGTTTTCTCTTTTGCAGCTATAACAGCTTCCACTCTTCTGCTAAATTTTGGAGTGTTTTTGTGGGATTTCGTACCTATTCATTCTATAGAGCATTTATGAGGTCTTCCACACCAAACTCATCAACCCCATGTATTTATAGTCCATGCTTTGTGCACTGGGACACAGTCATGTTGGAGTACAAAAGGGCCGTCCCCAAACTGTTGCCACAAAATTGGAAGCATAGTATTGTCCAAGATGTCTTGGTATGCTAAAGCATTATAATGGCCCTTCACTGGGGATCAGGGGCCTTATTGAATTGAAATACTTTTGTCCAAATAGTGTAGCTATGAATGTTCTAGGAATGAAGACTATAAGGGCTTTGAATTGAAGGTAAGCCCATGTATTGCTCCCATGCCAGTGTAGAGTCAAACAAGTGAAACCGAAAAAAATTAACTTTGTGTCTTGAGATTGAGTAGTAAAATATCTCTTTCCCTACATCTGACACAGCACCCAATCACATCCCTTACTCATGTAAAATACCATGGCTCAAGACCAAACATATATGGATGGATGAGAACATCAAACTGGCTAAACAAAGGCACAATGGTAAGCAGAAGTTGTGGGCCCTAAAAAATATTATAGAGGCTGACCAAAAAAAAATTTGTCCAAAAATGGGCAAACATGGGGAATTTATTAGTTTCAATTTCCACAGTACTTGATACTGTGCAGCAACATGTTGAACCTTAAAAAGCAGAGGCAGCTGGTCTTGGCTATTGCTAGGCAGAGAAGTAGGTATGTAGCAGAGAAGCCAAGGAGGAACTAAATAAATATGCCTGGGCTGATGAGCAGAGTGAACAGGAGAACAAGCAGAGTGTAGTTAAAGCAGTAGGCATGGAGAAGCTTCATGATTAACAAGGAGGACTTAAGATTTATGAATGCTTTATGTATTATGCTACAGCGAAAAAGTTATTTCCACCATCAGGAACCATGCTGTCCTATGATTTTAGCCAGGTATGGTGATTATTATTAGGATGTATATGGTATGGATTACTAGTATTATGTAGGTGGCTGGTCTCCACCTTTAGTGAGTTTAAAATATTGTTTGCTTAAATGTTGTTAAATAATCAAAAATAATAATTTTATGTTGTTATGGTATGGAGAGCCGCACCACAAGATATTTTAATGATAAGAGCCGTTATGCAGGGCTTTAGAGGGGGTCAATGAAATAGGAGTTTGTGAGAGTGCTTATGACATGCATGGGAAGGCCTTTCTGTTTGGAGATGGCGTGTGATTATTAATTAAGGAACTTAAAAGGAAACAAAAGAAAACTGAAAACAAAATAAACAGAGCTCCGCCATCTACGCGAGAACGAACGGGGCTCTGGAAACTAAAACAAAAACTAAAGATCCTCTCACCCTTACAGAGGATTTATTTTAGAGGAGAGGGAGAGTTTGTGCTTTGTACACTTTAAACTGAGAGCACACGCTAAACTGATGCGTGTTGCTCTCCCTCACTTCCTCGCTCTCTCTCTCGCTGGCGTTTCAGACAGACAGGCCTCTGTCTTTTAACAGCAGGCTTTGTCTGTCTGTCTGTCTGTCTTTCTTTTATCTTTCTTTCTTTGGTCTTTGGCCCTGGTACCTTTACCGGTGCTACCTAATGATCACAATAAGTGCCGAGGTATCAGGACCCTTTATATAAACTGATTGCCTGACGGCGGCATTGTCCGCATGTATAAATGGCCACGCCTTTGCCTGTTCAGAACTCCACGTGGTAGCAGCCTGTGGATCTGACCGTGCTGAACAGTTTATGCACGGCTCTGCGACCCGCATCGTTACAAATTTCTTGCATTAGCTTTTTTCTTTTGTTAGTTACATGTGCTTCTAACTGTGTATGGAGATTGTGGACTCCACAGCCACCTCTGATCACAGGAGAGTTACAGTAGAGTATGTGAGTACACTGGCCCATTTGCACTACACCAAAGCAGCTCATGTGTAACAAACTATCTACTATTCTAGGACACTAACTAGCCGTTAACAGAATCAGGGTAGAGTAAGGACCACCAGAGGACAATCTTTTATGCAAAGTGTATATACAAAGTGTATATACATTTATTGCTGTGCAGTGTTACACCATTCACTCCCCGTGTCTTCCCACTCAGAGTTTGGCCATGTGCGAGTCCTCCACCCGAGACTGAGGAAAAGCACGAACCCACACAAGGTCGTCCACCTTCTACGTGACTGTTCGCCGTCTGAGGTCATAGTACTTTCCTTGGCGTTCCTGGGCATGGGCTATGCTGCTCCGGGCGACCTGAAACAGTGCCTCCTGACGCTCCACATCCAGCCTATGCTGGATGATCAGGTGAGATGTTTCGATGCAGCATTCTCTCTAGTGGTCCCTTTAGCTTACGTCCCAGAGCTATCTCTGCTTGGGTGTAACCAGTGGTTTCCTGCCAAGCCGTATTGATAGTGAACCAGAACTCCGGAAGCCATTGGTCCTACAGCTTGTGATTTTCCTTAACGAATGCAGCGATCATGAATTTTAATGTTTGGTTAGTCCGTTCTGTGATGTTAGTTTGTGGATGGTAAGCTGTGGTGAGATTTTGGGTGATGCCCCAGTGCCGGCAGATGGTGTTGAGTACCTGGGAAATTAATAGCGGACCCGTGTCGGAAACCAGGTAAGCTGGTGTACCCCACCGTGTGAAAATCTCTATAGTTAAGATACTGGCTATGCTGTAAGCTTTGGCTGTTCTCAGAGGAAACATCTCAACCCATTTGCTGCAGTAATCAACGACCACCACCAGATACTTGTTGAGCCGGGATGAACGGAGAAATTGACCCATGAGATCTACCCCCAACATAAAACCAGGTTCCATTACAGGTGTGCTTTGCAGTAAACCTGCCAGCTTACTAATACAATGTTTGTATTTTTGACAAGTAATGCAGCTTTTACAGTATTCCCAGACATCTCGGTCTATCTCTGGCCAGTAGGCGACCTCCAGCAGCCTCCTCAGGGTCTTTATCTGCCCCAGATGACCGCTAAGAGGATTGTCGTGGGCATATTACAGATATTGAGGCCGCAGAGATGTTGGGATGACAAGCTGGAGGAGGCTACACCCAGCCTGTTTGGGGATCTGTCGATAGAGGAATTGGTTCACTATGCAATAGTGTATCTTCTTAACATCAGGCTCTGACTTTGCTTCTTTCTACAGGGTATGAAGAGCCTCATCCGCTTTCCAACTCCATTCATTCACATGGCAGACCCCACTGCAGCTCATTGCCTTGGTGTACCGCCAAATGGGCATTCGTAGTCTCTTCCTCCCAGCGCCGTGACAGGGAATCAGGAACGACGTTGCACTGCCCTTTACGGTACTGAATTATGAACTCAATCGCCTGTAGCCTGAGTACCCAGTGGGTTCAGCTGATTAAAAACCCAGGTTAAAGCAGCATGGTCTGTGATAACGGTGAATGCTTTACCCTCTATGTATTGACGCCATTTCTCCACTGCCCACACCACTGCTAGACACTCCTTCTCTGATTCTGAATACCTGCTTTCAGCTCCATGCAGCAGCCGGGAGGCGTAGGCAATCACATGTTCCCCATCCTCGTGATCTTGGGTTAGCACTGCACCTAGACTGATGTTGCTCGCATCCATCTGCACCTTGAAGGGGCGGTCGAAGTCTGGGGCTGTTAACACTGGAGTGTCTTAAAGAGCTGTTGTCAGATCCTCAAAGGCTGACTGGCATTCAGAAGTCCATACCCACTTGGCTCCTTTCTTCTTCAGAGTGTGTAAAGGAGCAGCATGCTCTGAGAAGTGGGGGATGAAACGTTGGTACCAACCAACCAAACCTAGGAAGCACTGTAGCTCCTTCAGGTTGCAGGGAACGGGGTATGGCTCCACCTTGGCTCCCTTGGTTTTTATGCCTTCAGTAGATATGATGTTTCCCAGAAAGGAGAGGGATGTTTGACAGAGATTGCATTTTTTTCAGGTTTAGCGTGAGGCCGGCAGCTTCGAGGAGTGCAAATATTTGTTGGAGATGATTGAGGTGAGAAGTGGTGTTCTTAGAATAAACAACAATGTCGTTGATGTAAACAAAACAATATTTTCCGATGGCTTCTGCCAGAACGGAAGTCATAAGCCTCTGAAACGTTGCCCCCACATTTTTCAGACTAAAGGAAAGATGGAGAAACTTGTACTGATTGTTTTTGGTGACAAACGCTGTTTTTGGGATGCTGTCTGGATGCATTGCCACCTGCCAATATCCACAACGCAGATCCAATGAGCTGAACACAGTAGCCCCGTAGAGCGCATCCAAGATCTCGTGGACCTGGGGCATAGGGAAGACATCTAGCGGTGTTTTGCTGTTCAGGGCCCTAAAGTCCACACAAAAACGGGTCCCACTGTCCTTTTTACCCACCAGCACAACACGGCAAGGTGGACAGTCTACAGCCGTGGCCAAAGGTTTTGAGAATGACACAAATATTAGTTTTCACAAAGGTTGCTGCTAAACTGCTTTTAGATCTTTGTTTCAGTTGTTTCTGTGATGTACTGAAATATAATTACAAGCACTTCATACGTTTCAAAGGCTTTTAGCGACAATTACATGACATTTATGCAAAGAGTCAGTATTTGCAGTGTTGGCTCTTCTTTTTCAGGACCTCTGCAATTTGCCTGGCCATGCTCTCAATCAACTTCTGGGCCAAATCCTAACTGATAGCAACCCATTCTTTCAGAATCACTTCTTGGAGTTTGTCAGAATTAGTGGGTTTTTGTTTGTCCACCCGCCTCTTGAGGATTGACCACAAGTTCTCAATGGGATTAAGATCTGCGGAGTTTGCAGGCCATGGACACAAAATTTCAACGTTTTGGTTCCCGAGACACTTAGTTATGACTTTTGCCTTATGGCATGGTGCTCCATCGTTGCTGGATTGTTGGAAAAAGTTGCTGTTGGAGGGTGTTTTGGTACCATTCTTTATTCATGGCTGTTTTTTTAGGCAAAATTGTGAGTGAGCCCACTCCCTTGGATGAGAAGCAACCCCACACATGAATGGTCTCAGGATGCTTTACTGTTGGCATGACACAGGACTGATGCTAGCGCTCACCTTTTCTTCTCCGGACAAGCCTTTTTCCAGATGCCCCAAACAATCGGAAAGAGGCTTCATCCGAGAATATGATTTTGCCCCAGTCCTCAGCAGTCCATTCGCCATACTTTTTGCAGAAGATCAATCTGTCCCTGATGTTTTTTTTTGGAGAGAAGTGGCTTCTTTGCTGCCCTTCTTGACACCAGGCCATCTTCGAAAAGTCTTTGCCTCACTGTGCGTGCAGATGGGCTCACACCTGCCTGCTGCCATTCCTCAGCAAGCTCTGCACTGGTGGCACTCCGATCCCGCAGCTGAATCCTCTTTAGGAGACAATCCTGGCGCTTGCTGGACTTTCTTGGATGCCCTGAAGCCTTCTTAACAAGAATTGAACCTCTTTCCTTGAAGTTCTTGATGAGCCTGTAAATTGTTGATTTAGGTGCAATCTTAGTAGCCACAATATCCTTGCCTGTGAAGCCATTTTTATGCAACACAATGATGGCTGCACGCGTTTCTTTGCAGGTCACCATGGTTAACAATGAAAGAACAATGATTTCAAGCATCACCCTCTTTTGAACATGTCAAGTCCACCATTCTAACCCAATCAGCCTGACATAATGATCTCCAGCCTTGTGCTGGTCAACATTCTCACCCGAGTTAACAAGACGATTACTGAAATAATCTCAACAGGTCCTTTAATGACAGCAATGAAATGTAGTGCGGGATTAAGTTCATTTTCATGGCAAAGAAGGACTATGCAATTCATCTGATCACTCTTCATAACATTCTGGAGTATATGCAAATTGCTATTACAAAAAGTTAAGCAGCAACTTTTCCAATTTCCAATATTTATGTCATTGTTAAAACTTTTGGCCAAGACTGTAATAATACCTGCTTCCAGCATCTTTACCTCCACAATTTGCTGTTTGTAGACAGGAACAGGATATGCTTTCTTCCTAACAGGTCTCTCATCATTGGTGTAAATGTGTGGAGTTATTGCCTTAGAATGGCCAATTCGGTCGGTGCATACTGTTGGCCACTCTAACAACAGCTCCTGCAACTGACGTTTTTGTTCTCCTGATCGGGCTGGAGATGACTGAGTTGGTGACATTGTAGACTTGGGGCAACGGATTGGCTACATAAAGCAATACTTGGCCGTGAGTGGAGGTACAGAGCGGGAAATATTGATCTTCTCTACCTAATATTGTGTAGGAGCGCTGGCTAAAATTAATCTGTAATGCCTCCATTAAAAAATCTAGCCCTAACACACAGGGGAAGGTAAGATTGCGATCTTTTATGATAAAGAGACAAACTTCACACTCCACTCCTTGCAGGGAGCATCGGGCATGCAGTTTGCATATTGCAGCCTGTACCAACCTATTGGCTAATGAGAATGGCTGTCCAGACTGCCACTTTTCGGTTGGTTTCTTTATCCTTTTCCATAGTGGCTCGGTTATGAGGGAGAAGGTGCTGCCTGTGTCGATGATGGCTGTACAGGACACATGATTTAAAGTAAGCTGTACAATCAACAGAGGAGGACTGGCCTAGGCTATACTGAGGATGGTGGGCCTGTTGCTCTCCTTCATCTGTTTAGGTGTTGGAATGGGGTTTTGCATTTGCCTAAAAGCTTTGGCGGCATTAAAATCCCTCTCCACCAGTGTTCCGATTCACACCAGCTCACTTGTGGTGGTGACTGTGCTCAGCGCAGGCTGGCAATTTGAGGATTACAGTTCCTCAGCGTTGCTTGTACAATCTCTCTCTCTGTCATTCTTGGTTTCCAAGTCAGGCAGAGGGCACGGTATTGAAAGGCGAAGTCCCTTATGCTCTCATCAGGATGCTTGATCCGTTCCCTCTTACGCTTCTCAGCCTCGACCTCATGGTCCTCAGTAAGGAATGCCTTCAGCAGTGCAGATTTAAATGACACCCAGCTCCTGACACTGTGTTTTTCTGCTGTCCACCAATCTTTTGCAGTGTGAGAGTGTACAGAGGGGAATGTAGCTAGTATTTCCCCGTCAGAGAGTGGATGTAGGACTAAATATTCCTCGCACCTTTCTACAAAACTGATGGAATCTTCTCCCTTAGTACCGCCAAACCTGGAGAAATGCAGCTTCACAGGAGCCTTGAAGGTACTGTAGTAGCATGTGAGCAGCTATTTGGAAAGGGGGGGAGGGGGGTGAGGAGTGTACCCCGACCGAGGGAAAGGAGTGGATGTAGCGGCTGGTTGTGCACTTATCATGGCCTTCAATTGTGAGTCTCGCCTCTTCATGCACTCTACCACAGACTGTCCTATATCATTTAATTGCTCCTCACACTTTTTTTTACCATCTGACACAGTTGTTGAATTTCTGATTGAGCATTTTCCAGTTTCTGCTGGTATGTTAATATGTCTGTGTAATGGTTGCATTGTCGCTCACCCACCTGATCTGACAGACTCTCCCAGCGAATGGATGAGCTATCGTCCAATGCCTGCAGAGCCATTTCTAGCTGGCTAAGGCAGGTTACCAGCACTAGGGCAATGAGGCTTTGATCGTGCTCGGTGTCGACGGGAGGAGGAGGTGGAGGCAGCTGTTCATCATCGAGTGGTTGTTCCACCCTCTCGTCACCTTGTGGGCCTTCGTCATCCACCACGGAACCCTCATCATCATCAATGTCTACATAAAGGTGGCTAAGTGTGTTAATGAGCTCTTGAATGGGTTCACGACGTGTCACGAAAGGGTCTGCTGTGAAGTTGTGGGCTACCAATCCTTCCTCAGCTCGTGCATCGGATTCGGCATATTTTGCCCCAATTTACTTTTAATAAAATGTGTGATTAATCAAACGCTTGAGTGAGTGTATTTTTGGGGTGTGGGATAGTATGAGAGGCTAGGTAGCTAACAGCTAACACCAACAATGTATCAATGTATACTATACACAATGTATGATAATAATAATAATGTTGGGCGCCACTGTAACAAACGATCTACTATTTTAGGACAGTAACTAGAGGTTAACTGAATCAGGGTAGAGTAAGGACCACCAGAGGAAAATCTTTTATGCAAACAAAAGTGTATATACATTTATTGCTGTGCAGTGTTACACCATTCACTCCCCGTGTCTTCCCACTCACACATACACACACATACATACAGAGTCTATGGGCTTTTCAAGCGTTACGAGTCCTTGAGCTCTTTCCTGCACAAAGTCCATATAACAGCGATATCGTCCCAGGACGCGCTTGGCTCCACTCTCGTTGTCCTCCCAACGCACGTCCCCGTTAATGACGGCGCGGCGTACGCCCAAGACCCGCTCCTCACAAGTGCCGACCAAACACCAGTTGCGATGTGCTGACACGCCAGGGTAAAACACGTTGGAGGAAGAGACAAACATACAGTGAGTGGAAGAGAGAAACACAAACAAAAAAAAACATACTCACATGCACATCGGACAATCCTATCCTGCATTTGGGTTTACAAAATATTTAGCTTCAGCTTTTAGCTTTAGCGTTAGCTTCGGCTGTATAATGGCTGCTGTTACCTAGGCCCAGCCTCTCTTCTTCTTTTATGAAATTTACACAAACAGTTCCCACAGCGCCCCCGCTGGCCGGGAGTCCGTAACTAGGCAACCGCCTATTACACAAGGACAAATAGCCTAGTGCAAAGGTCTCACACAAATCCTGTTCTATGATTGTGGTGACAGATAATGTAATTAAACTGAAACTTTATGGGCTCTTCCATAATCCAGAGAAAGCTTTCAAATTATTGCTCTGTGATTGCCTGTCAATATGGAGCAATGGAGCACATCCCTTCTGAGAAAACCAGAAGGGATAAGTGAGAAATTAATGGCAAATTTTTGTGTGACATTTGTTCTTATTGTGCCAGGCTCAAATGCCAAAAGTGAATTTGACATCTCTTTAAGCAGTGAATTATCATGCAAGGAAATCTTGTTTGCTAGGCGAAAAGACAAGTTCTTTATATTAGTCATGGGTAGCAACAAATGTCCAGGGAAGAAGTGTACAGCTCTTCATGCCAAGATGAGTCACCTCTTCGAGCAACTCTATGAGTCGATTCTGTTAACAAACACTTTTAATGAATGGTTAGGGAGCCTACCCATTTTATAGTTGGACTATAAATGATAATGCTTTCAATATAGTGAGATAAAGTAATCAAAATGTCCTCCAAAGAAACCGATTTTTTTTTTCAACAAATTTAGATGTCTCTTTGATTATAAGGTAGTGTATGTGAATGAAACATCATGACAGGGAAGGATACACTAGCAGTGGTGTTGAAGTTGCACTGTGTTTGTCATGACAACTAGTGTTGTCAGTGTGTTTGAAAGGGTACTTATTATTGCCTGGATGTAAATTCTTATAGAAGCGCAGGCACAGTGCGCACAGTTATGGTAATATAGAAGGCTTACTATATTGAAAAAAATATCCCATTTTAAGTATGTTAACCATGAAGAAATAAAAAGCCAATTTCCAGTGGCTTCAGTATAATTCCACATTTTAGCCACTGGCTCCTGCTACTGTATGTGTCCCTAACATGAAGCAGGTCATGTTCACTATCCTTTCAAAAGTTAGATTGCACACTCTCATAATTATTTCAGAAATAGTTTTCCTAATACCAAAGCAGATCATGCAATTCACCAGAATGAGGTTAGACTTGCCACTCTAATTATTCTTTCACCTGAATAATATCAAAATAAAATCCATAACCAAAAAGTTGCAGATGTTACTATGCTTCATAGTCAGATAGAGCCAGGCTGCCATCTGTGGTACCAGTGTCTTTTGAGAATGCTATAAATTATTTCAGCAGTCACAGCAGTGATTCCCTATACTTTTCAGAAGTGGGTTATCAGCCTATGGCTTGACCCCAAATAGGACAGAGGGAAACATAACATGCCTTATCACCTGGCAGCAGACTTAGATGAGATAATCTCTATATACACCTCCCTTACAATTTGTTATGGGAAGTGTGTACCTCCCAGAGAATGATCAGAATAAACATGTACCTGGTGTTGGTCATATATAAATTCAAATTTTATTTTATTTGTCACATACACAGTCATACATAGTATGAACGGAAAATGTTGTTCTCCTACCACATATCAGAGTGTACGTCCATGTCACATGACATGAACAATGACATGTTCTAGATACTTTTTTATAGTAATCCATTGTTGCCGTATGGATAGATTTTTTATTGGACATACAGTGGTGACCAAAAGTATTAAGACAATAAATGCCATGTGTTATACTTCTCCTTGTGCACACTAATTACTTCAAGCCTGTCTGGCTGAAGAGTTATGATAATTACAAATAGCAGCTTTAATTAATGGACTGAAAAAATACAAAGGGGGCTTCAACATACTTCAACAGTTGTTGAAGTTATATGCTCTTTTTAAAACTTACATTTTATTTGGTCGCTTAGTATTATGTTCCCTTTCAAAGCTACACTCGATGCTGCGCTCGAAAGCGCTATGGGAAAAGGTCTTCACTGACCGGTTGTTGAAGCATGTGTGTCAAACACGCCAAAAACTTGGCCTGTACAACCTCAGTCAGGTGACGTCATCTGACCAGGTACACCTGGAGGTTATAAATAGGTCTGAACCGGAAACATCTTCAGGTCTTTTGTCTTCAAGGCTGTATTGTGTTTGCGTGTGTGTCTCTAACTTTACTGCGTGGCAGTTTATATATATATATTCTATATATATAAAGCGAAACTAATGGCTGAGCTTAGGAAGAGATGCTTACCTCCGTGCGGGAGGCTTCTCTCTGATGACAATTGTCATGCTCTTTGCTTTGAGTGTTTGGGTGAAGATCATGCTTTCGGCAGACTCGAGAGACAATATGAGCACTGTGATTGTATTGTGTGTCTACTGAAGCCAAAAATGTGTTCTCTCTCTTAGGCGCCCATTGACAGGAAGCGACAGAGCTCATAAACGTGTCAAGCTCAAACTTTAAATACTGATATGTATTTATTCTTCATTTTCTTCTCTCCTGCAATGATGATACTTCTTTGACTGCGCTTTCTCCATTCAGTATTATTATCATTAGTAGTAGTAGTGAAAACTACCGCTGATTAACTATCTCTGCAGAAGTTAAAACAGCGGATTAATTTCATTTGGCGCAATCTACTAAATAATAATAAATAGATAAAATTACCCAGCACTTTAACATTTAACCCAGCAGTTTTAGAGTGTAACATAAAAATATTCCATTTGTAAAATAGCATAGGTGAAATCATAGGTTGTGTATAGTGATTAAAAACAATACAACAAAGCTTATGGCAAATAAATTCTCAGACTCTTCCACTGCAGGTATTACAAAACAGTAACAATGTAAATTTTAGAATCCGTAGAAGCT
The DNA here is from genome assembly GCA_030347435.1 of Clarias fuscus. Taxonomy (NCBI): domain Eukaryota; kingdom Metazoa; phylum Chordata; class Actinopteri; order Siluriformes; family Clariidae; genus Clarias; species Clarias fuscus. The sequence continues at coordinate 21,216,979 of CM059211.1, read as the reverse complement.
CAGTGGTCCGGACAAAACCTCTCGCGGAGGAGCCTTTCCCTGAATTCGCCATTTTCACGAGGGTGGGCATCTCGGTTAATTCATACAGATGGACAGTACTGTACTGTACCTATTTACAGTACATGGAATTTTACGGGGCTGTCACTGACCGATTTAGAGTACCCTGACAAAGAGCAATATAAGAAAATAGAAAATAATTCGGCATCTATTTAGAGTCTAAATATTTTTTTAAACTTGTGCTACTGTTGTTTACTTACAATATTTGTTCATTTGTTTTTTTTCTTTAAATGAGGCTTGGGCTCCGGGATGTTGAGCCTATTTACTAGTATACATAGTCTAATCAGAGCTCTATCGCCCGTTCGAGTGTAATTCATAATTTATGTTTATAATAATGAAATGAGGTCGTGCTTTAAAATTAATCTACAATTCATTTCAAACCCGCGGCTCGCACGTTCACTTTACAAAAGGCAGCGTTTTGATCAAAAGGTGATAAACGCATGTGATTTATCAATAACAATACTGCATTGATGGATGGATGTTGCATCAAATAGAATCTCTCTGAATAAGTAAGCATAATAATAAATAATGAATCATCATAGTGTCAGCCCATGGGTGAACATGACCAAATTACTGCATAAACACTGGAACACGAGGATTTAAGAATTTAATTAAACACAAATATGTGTGTGGCATCTTAATTCAAATTCAACATTTTAATGGTTTGTGATAGGTGCATGGGTGCAAAAAGACGAAATACAACAAAGAATACGAAAGTGTATAATGTTTAATAAAGTTAGCCTAAAACAATTTTGTTTCCAATGCTGAAGCAAACATGATTTTGTTTTTGTTTTAGTCTATTCACTGAATAGAACGTGACATCGCGCTCCGAGGTGAACACCCACAGAACTCCCAGTTACTGTAATCCCTTTCTCACCTTTCATTCATGATAGGTGTGAAAGTATCAAACCGGTTTCACTGATGGAGGAATTGGCAGAATTGAGGGGTTTAAAAAGAATAAACAAGACCGAGCAGACGTCTCTGCCTAAAATATATTTCGCCAGCACGTCTTCTTTCCTTGTGTTAATCTGTAATATTGTGAAATAATAAGTGAAATGTATTTTGTGTATATGCTTAAATATTCCTTTTTATTTATGGTCATGTGTATTATGTTTTATCTGCATTATTGCGAGACGCGATGACTTTCTGGGATTTTTATCGATAAATCGCACGTGTTTGTCAGCCTTTTGATAAAAACGCTGCCTTTTTGTAAAGTGAAAGTTTATTCACAAATTGGGGTTAACGCACGGCGATGAACAGCTTTATTTCAGTCATAAATTAACAGTCACATTCCATCTATTATTTCATGGGACAGTGCGAAGTTTTCCTATATCTCCAACCAAGTCTTTGTCTGATTCTCTAAATTGATCTCTCACTGATGTCCACTCCACTGTCACGCCACAGGTGTTTTTTGAGCTTGAAACCATTTTGTTGTTTTGCCTAGTGATGGTTTCTATGGCTGCAACAACTGCTCTGTAAAATAAGAGAATAACATTAATTTAAATATTTGACATTTAAAGCCTAACAAACACATGACAGTGTATAAATTGTGATAGTGGTATAAGGGGGAGCTACTTACCGATTAATTTTGCGAGGATTGCGTTTGCGTGATATTTGTTCTTTATAATGTCTTCTGATGGTGCTCAGTGTTACGTCTACACCAACAGATTTCAGATGGCGGTGTATTTCGCGACTGCAACTTCCAGCAGAATTTATTGTCCTGATGTCTTGAGAATGAAGCTTAGAGCACCCCTGCCGCTCCATTGTTCTTCTGCTTTTGTTGTGCAAACACAAAACACACCTATTACCTGTCCCACAACGAGGTTATATATATATATATATAAACTTATATAAACTCTTGATATGGTACTTTCACTACACTGAAAAAAATAAGAAGTAAAATTTACTTTTAAATTTTTATTTTGCAAGTTTGCACTTTTGAAAATGAGTAAAATTTACTTAAGGAAGGTGAGTAAAACTAACAAAGTAAATAATTACATATCACATGGCCTCTTTAAATCATGTTAAGTAGTATTTACTTACTGATCTGATGTAATTAATTGATATAATTAAGTAAAACTATTTTCTATTTTATGTAAATTTTACACATTTTATTCAGTCAATGTTAATTATTTTAAATAAATAAAATGAATCACTGTTACAATATGACAAAATATTTCCACCCCACAGCCCGCAACAAAAAGCAAATAAGAGAAAGAATCAACGAACTTCTTAGAAAGAAAAGACTGAGTTTTCCTCTTTAAAAAAAAAAAAAATCATACTACTCTCACTTTTGCAAAGAGTGTCCATTTGCCATATACCTGTCTGATATATTCTATATTTAATAAAACTGTATTGAAACAAATTTGTGTATTTTCCTTATTTAATATTTACTAACGCTTCCGGAACATTGTTGTCTATACGTTTTATGTATATGGAAAACATGGAAAACAGTGAAACCTAAACACAAACAGAAAGAACGAATAAAAGAATGTACAAAACATTAACACCTTTGCCGTGTTCAAATAAATAAAGAGTTACTGCATGTTTCAAGACATCGTTAATTTACATTTTTCTCCTAATTATATCCACAAATCCTTCGACACCATCAATTTATTAGCAATTATCAAGAATTGCATTTCATATGAATGTCACATATGAGACGCGCGCACAAACGCACACAAACTCTCCATGCAGGGAACAACTGAACAACAGATCTTCATAGTTGAAGTTGATACTTTTTTTTAACGATAAATCGCACGGGTTTATCAGCCTTTTGATCAAAACTCTGCCTTTTTGTAAAGTGAAAGTTTACGGACAAATCGGGGTTCACACACGCCGATGAACAGCTTTATTTCAGTCATAAATTCACAACCACATTCCAGGTATTATTTCAAGCCACGGTCAAATAATGGATGAAATACTGGACACAAACAGCAAAAAAACATGTTTATTATTATAAAAAGCCTGAAGCAATTCGTGTGCATATTAGAATATTTACAAAAAATATATAGATTTTTTCTTCATTCATGTCTTCTGATGGTGCTCAATGTTGACACATTTTTACGTTTTAACGAAGATATGTTGGCATATTCACGAATCAGGACATTCAAGTATGTCTGCACCTTTTATAAAGTGAAAGTACGAGCCGCGGGTGAAACAGCTTTATTTCAGTCATAAATCCACAATCAGATTCCAGCTATTATTTCCAGCCGTGGTCAAATAATGGGTGACACAAACAGCAAAAAAGCCAGATGATTATTTTTATAAAAAGCCCGAAGCATTTCATGTTTATATTTGTTCATTCATGTCTTCTGATGGTGCGTGACACATTTTTACGTTTTAACGAAGACATGTTGACATATTCACGAATCAGGACATTCGCATTATTATGAACGTAATATGAAGCAGATATATGCACATTCATCATAAAATATTATTATTGTAAAACAAAATAAAATTCATGTTTGCTTCAGCATTGGAAACAATATTGTTTTAGGATAACTAATTATACACAATTCTTCGTTGTACTTGGTCTGGCTTTTAGATAAAGTCCCTCCATGCGCCATCTGGCGGATATCCAGTGAAGCACAACGCATTTATTTAAATTCCCGAATGTTGCTTGAGGGATTTCGCGGCATGTCGCGAGCCAAATTGCGGGATCTCGCGGGAAAAAGCGCACATTCTTAATGGCGAGATCTGTACCAGGCTGATCTGCTCAAGGACCTGAGCACTGGCGGGTCCATCGACCAGTAAGCGTTTTCAGAGCTTTGCCGAGTCACGGATTTGTCTCTCCGTGCCACAAAGCAGACGGCCCGTGCCATTGGCCACTCCATGGCTGCTATGGTTGTTATGGAGAGATATCTGTGGCTGAACCTCTCTGGCATCAAGGACAAGGAGCATTCGTTCTTCCTTGATGCCCCTATCTCGCCTTCTGGCCTATTCGGTGACGCTGTGAACACCGTCATCAATAGGTTTCGGGAGGCGAAACGCCACGAGGAGGCGTTTCTGAGGTTTCTTCCCCGCCGTGCACAGGAGTTGGGACCGTCGGCCACCCAGTCCTGATTAGGTCCGGTTTTAATGAGGCGCGAGAAGGCGCAGAAGGAGAGTGTGGCGAGCCGAGCACCCCCTCGTAAAGACTGGGGTACGACTCGCCGCACTTCTCAGCCCGCCTTTAAAAGACCTCAAAGAAGAGGTCATGAGGCTGGTGAAATGCCAGGACCATGAGAGTGTCTCAGAAGGCCGCCCAAACTCCGCCATCATTGGTGCTCGAAAGAGTGGTCACCAATGAAGTGTTAGATGTTCGGTTTGGCTCCTGCCATGTTTCAGGACACCGAACATCTAATCCCCCCCCCCCCCCCCCCCCCAACCTAGCATTGTGCCTCTTTTAGAGAAATTGGCAGCGTGGAAGCTACTGCCAAGTTTATCTCCTTGGGCTCAGAGGATCCAACCTGCGCATCGCCCTCACTCCCATGAAACCGGAATGAGTGCATGTTGCTAATTATATAGAATTTGCTGGGTATAGGGGCCATAGAACATGTTCCCCTCCCAGACACACAGTCAGGCTGCTACTGCCGGTTTTTCTTGGTCCAAAAAAAAAAAAAAGAGGGGTGCGTCCAATTCTAGATCCTTGCGGGTGGTACCGCTATCTCAGAATATTAAAATTCAATATTTTGATGGTCAAGACGATAGTTTCTCAAATCCAATCACAAGATTGGTTTGTGACAATCGACCTGAAGGACGCATATTTTATATAGAAACATTGCACCTGCACATATATAAGAGGCTGAATGCAGCACTGTTTCCTATGTGGTTCCAAGGCACCCGTAATAAGAATTTTATTCACGACTTGACTCAGCCTCGGGAGCTAGCGCTTCGACATCAACATGTCGTCCTAGTTCATCTTGAATCTTTAGGGTTGGTACCCTTCTGTTGTGACTGAAAGCCAGGGGATTTAATTCAAGGGCCAATCCCCTGAGCAAACAGGATACGCGCCAGGGGCTTCGTACCCTTTCTATGTGGTTCAGACCCCGGGGTTTTAACTTTGGGTCCCACTCTAGGTCTCTCATCATGAGATTTTAACGACTGACGTTTTCCTTTGGGTTGGGGTGCGGTCTTGGATGGCCGTCCAGCTCAAAGGATCTGGAGAGGTCATCTTCTCGCATGGCACACCAGTTGCCTTGAAACGATGGCTTATTTCTGGCCCTGAAATACTTCCTCCAGCTAAGAGGCTACTGTCCATCTCACTAAAACTAGGAAATTCTCAAGTGAATTGTGAACTTCTGTGGCAAAATACAAAATAAAATAACACAAAATAAAATTCAATGTTCACATAATTATTTTTTTCAGTAGTATTTGCAATAAACAATTCTTATGTCATGTGATATATTATTTAAGCAGCCATCCTTAATTGCTAAACAGCATAAAGTGTATTCTAAATTGCTCAGGCCATTTATATTCACAGGTTTGTGTCAATCTAATTTTTATGTCTAATTATGTTTGTGTATATGAAGGAATTTCCAACACCACAGCCTCTCGCTATTTTTTTTAATAAAATAACATTAGCAACATTTTTTTTTTTTTGCATTTCTCTGTTGTACTTGGGTAGTGTGTTTAATTTTTTTAAAATGTAAAAAATCATACAGGCATTCATTTCTTTGTGGCATTCAATTATTTGTGGTAGACAAACACTTGATTGCCTTGTGCCTTGTTACCAGACTGCCTGAACCCAATTGTTCCATCATGCAAATACAGGGAACATTTTATTATAACACCATCTGGGGAGTAGGGCTGAATTGGCATTATGGAAAATAATACGACTGCAAATAGCTGGCACTTTGTCAATATTTTTGAATAGGTAAACAACTGCACCAACTTCTAAGTTGTATATTTGTAGGAACGTTTCTGAACATTGATATATTTTCTTTTGTATTACTTGGATATTGTACAACACAGTTGAATAATATTGTAGATGTCCAATACTCTTAGTCAACAAAGATGTTGACTCTTAATCATGAATTTAAAATTTAATAATTTTGCCTTTGTTATTGATCAATTCAGTAATATTTCTCGATTAATTATAGTTTATTCTGAATCATATGAGCAATGTGAAACAGTATACTATATATACAGTATATTACATATACAGTAGTAAAGATTTTGCCATGATGAAACCCTAGAATGATGGCTATTCAGCTTCAAGAAGCTGACTCTTAAGACAATTACTGTATGTCTTAGATTTAGGTATTATGTATTAGAGTAATGTAGGCATGCTGTATCGATAAATCAGGTCAATCTAATTTTATAATATAGCGTACTTTGATATAATCATGTGGTTAACTTTTCTCTGTTTGAATAGTGGTTGCTACAGTTCTCCATATTATGTTGTAATGGAATATTTAAAATATAGCCCATTTATTTAAATATACATTGTAATGCTTCTTATTTTTTCATTTAATTATTAATACGATAATCTTTCCATAGTAAAGCTATGATGTAAATTTAAATGTCTTTTACTATACAGTCTGTTCTTACAAATTTTTGTGTACAAGTGCTTGTTTTAAATATGGATGCTATGGAAAACTGCTATGGAATACTGGGAATACTGCTATGGAAAACTGGGACCAATGTACTCAAGGTTGATTTGGCAACCCCTTACAGGCACTAACTGTAAGCACTAGATCATTTAAATAATCTGAACAGGCCACCTTTCAATAGAGGGAAGCTTTCCTGCATGTCTTTAGTAACACTTGATTGACCTGAACTTAAGTCAAGAACATAGCACATTTCTTTTCCCATAAAAAACATAACTGCCTTTTATTAACTGCAAGCTTTGCATACAAATCCATTTCATCAACTGATGTTTCTTTATGTCTAATGTGTATGACAATGATAGTTTACAGCAAATAGCATTACACAATTGCTGTGTTAAAGCCTTGAGTAGTAGTGAGTTTACTGTGTGCAATGGGCAGTTATTATGCTGCTCAGTGACAGCATTGCTATCTGCAGCCTATAGAACCTGCTCAAGTGATTGTTCATGTAGGTAAACACACACACTTAAATCATCTACATAGACTAAAACTAATTACTAAAACAAACTGTTTCAGTGTGAAATAATGAGATTAAAAGTGCCACCGTTCCTCTCAGTGTATTGAGGGAAATGGTGACCATTTGAAGGTGTGTAGGTGAAACGTGTCCATGTTATGAATCCTTAGAATGCACAGCAAGTGGCAATGTGACAGCTATATTATTGTAGATTTAGTGCTCTTTTCTGACACAGCATACAAGGACACAGAGGTGGTGTCTTACCCCTGGATGGAGGTTTTGCAATGAGAGATTTTTAAAGTTCAGGTCTTCTTCCATGTTTGGTTCATTGCGGGTCCCGAAGTATGCTCTCCTGAGCCGGCTGTAGTAGGTGTGTGGACTCCTATGGCAACCCTGTTTGATCTCCAGGGCAGCCACTAGTCCTTGTTCCGACAGAGTCAGCAAATTCTGTGATAAGAGCTTCGCGGAGTAACTGGTAATCAGTCTTGGTGTGGGCAGGCTGTCGATCTAGGAAGCGACGCATTTCAGGGCTGGCGGTAATTTGGAGCAAATAGTCTTTTCTGACCAATAATGTTAGGTTTCAATTCTAGATGGAAGTCGATATCTTGCAGGTAGGCATGGACGTCCTGGCTACCTGGTATGTGTGGCATGAATTTTCCAATGTTCTTGGCGAGTTTGTTGTTGAGGTCTTTGTTGTTGACCCCTACAGACTAGGGGTTACATACAGACAGGCTAGGAGACATACAAAGGCAAGGAGAACACAGAGCCAAGGAGAACACAGAGCCAGGAACACACAGAGCCAGGAACACACAAAGCCAGGAACACACAGAACTGGGAGAACACAGAGCTGAACAACAAACCAGAACAAACAGTAACCCAAAATGAACAGATGCAAGACAAGGACGAACTGAACACAAGAACATTTATAACCAAACTAATGAGCAACCTCGGTTCAGGTGAGCGCCACATCACCTGACCGAGGTGCATTCTGGGGAATGAAGTCCAACATAAACTACCAATGAAAACAAAATGGAGTCTGTGGGCGCTTTGGCGTCCTCTAGTGGTATCCCCTGACAAATGCGTTCCTAGTGGCAGAATGAGTTGCGGTACAGTTTTCTCCTTCCCCTGATGATGGAGGGTGTTTAATCAGAGGAGAGAAAGAGGAAGAAGGAAACCGACCAACTCAAAAAAAAAAAAACTGGGGATTTTTCCTAATACCAGAACAATAATTGTTATTGGCTTTCTTCTGAGTGAGAGAACAATAACAATGACAGCGCTGGTTTCTCAGCTGACAAGGTTTCCACCCATACACCAATTAAATGTTTTATTTGTGTATTAGAGTTTGAAGGCTGCCTATCAGTTCTCTTGTTAATCTGGTTTTAGCCTTGGCTCGGTAGGATCCTGGCCCCAAAATGGGAGGTATAACGTAACTCAGCATTGGAGACAATATTGTTTTAGGCTAACTTTATTAAAGATTATACACTTTTGTATTCCTTGTTGGTCTTTTTGCACACGCGTGTGCATCTTTAAGTTTGAACAGAAAATAATAATGGGCTGGTAGGCATGTTACTTTTTCATCTAACTTAAACGGCTGAATGAAGTTAAATATACACAATAAATTAATAATTGCGTTTGCTTTACATTTGAGCACTCATGTGTAAATAGCTTTTTCATTGTATATACTACCATATAATATGTGTGTCTAATACTGTTTTATTCATATTTTACAACATTACCTGCAGTTTGTAATTTACTTGCAATTGTACTTTTAGAATGACCTTTCCATTTGGAGATGGAGTGGGATTATTAATTAAGAACTTAAACGGAAACAAAAGGAAACTGAAAATGCAAAATAAACAGAGCTCCGCTGTCTCTACGAGAGAACGGACGGGCTCTGGAAACTAAAGCAAAAACTTGTATCTTCTCGGGGCTTATGCCATTACCAAGGATTTATTTAAGGGAGATGGCTGTGGGTGGTGTTTTTGCACTAGTAAACTGAGCGCACACGCTGAACTGTTGCGTGCCGCTCTCCCTCTCGCCAGCGTTTGAGACAGACAGAGGCTTGGGCTTTGTCTCCGTCTTTTAACAGCCGGTGCCTGTTCAGAACTCCGCGTAGTAGCAGCCTGTGGATCTGCCCGTTCTGAACAGTTTAAGCATGGCTCTGCCCCTCGCGCAACCCGGATCATTACAGATACTTTGTGTAATTCAAAAATTTACTTGAATATGTTCGGATTTTGTAAAATAACGAGAACCGTTTCCTTCCTAGGCATATTTATATTTATGTGTAATATTTAAGTGAAATATATTTAGCCTATATGCCTAAATATTCCTTTTTATGGACAGGTGTATTACGAAGTGAAGATCTGTTGTTCAGTTAGTGTTAACTATGTGAAAGTCCTGATTCGTGAATATGCCAACATATCTTCGTTAAAACATAAAAATGTGTCGACATTGAGCACCATCAGAAGACATGAATGAACAAAAAATCAATATATTTTTTGTAAATATTCTTATATGCAAACGAAGTGCTTCTGGCTTTTTATAATTATAAACATAATGTTTTTTTTTGCTGTTTGTGTCCAGCATTTCATCCATTATTTGACCATGGCTGGAAAGAATTTTTCCGATTTGTCTGTAAACTTTCAATTTACAAAAGGCAGCATTTTGATCAAAAGGCTGATAAACCCATGCGATTTATCGATAAAAATGCCAGAAAGTCATCACGTCTCACAGTAATGCAGATCAAACATACACAAGTCCATAAATAAAAAGGAATATTTAAGCATATACGCGAAATACATTTCACTTATTATTTCACAATATTACAGATTAAAACAAGGAAAGAAGACGTGCTGAGCTTCAGTACATTGTGATGGCGAAATACATTTTAGGCAGAGACGTCTGCTCGGTCTTGTTAATTCTTTTTAATCCCCTCAATTCTGCCAATTCCCCCATCAGCGAAACCGGTTTGATTAACTTCACACCTATTGTGAATGAAAGGTTTACAGTAAGCTTACAGGGCTTGCATGTGTTCACCTCAGAGCGCGCTGTCACATTGTATTGAGTGAATAGACTAAAACAAAAACAAAATCATGTTTCCTTCAGCATTGGAGACAATGTTGTTTTAGGCTAACTTTATTAAAGATTATACACTTTCGTATTCTTAGATGTACTTCGTCTTTTTGCACGCGCGTGTGCATCTTTAAATTTGAACAGAAAATAATAGTGGGCTGGTAGGCACGTTATTTTTTCATGTAACTTAAACGGCTGAATGAAGTTAAATAAATTAATAATTTAGTTTGCTTTAAATTTGAGCACTCACATGTGTAAATAGCTTTTTCATGGTATATACTACAGTATATATATATATATATATATATATATATATATATATATATATATATATATATATATATACACGTTCAATTGTACTTTTAAAATACAACCTACGTATCTACGATATAAACATATTTAACTACTTCAGCTGTGAATGAGAAATTTGGTCAGGCTTTTAGATAAAGTCCTTATTTGATATAATTTTATTATTCAATTAATAGTCTTATTATAAATACAATTTATATTCTCTATATTCTTGTCGAATATAGTCCTTCAAAGCAAGCACGGTGTCAGAAGATTCTGCTGAATTTCTTCTCACCTTTCATTCACGATAGGTGTGAATTTATCCAACTGGGTGTGCTGTTGGCAAATACTGTTGTTTTTTTAAAAAATGAATTAACAAGACAGAGCGGATGTCTCTGCCCAAATTTCCCCAGCAAATTAAATCAGACTTCATAGTTGGAGTTGATACTTTGAGTGTAATTCATGAATTTACTGAATATTTTCAAATGCAGATTGACCTTTATATCAACTTGATAATTAGCGAATGCTAGTATTTTTTAGTTTCTTTCTTTTTTTTTCTTCTCCTGCTATGGTACCTTTACTAACATTTAAAACTATTTATTCTAATAAGTGGTGCAGAGGTGTATAATAAACCGAAAAGATAAACACAAAAAGATAGACAGCTATTTATTTAATTGTCATTATTATAATAATAATCATTATTTATCAAAAACATTCATCCATCAATGCAGTATGTCTGCCTTTTTATCGATAAATCGCATACGTTTATCACCTTTTGATCAAAACGCTACCTTTTGTAAAGTGAAACTACGAGCCGCGGGTTTGAAATGAATTGTAGATTAAATTTAAAGCACTATTTAGAGCATCTCATTTCATTATTATAAACATAATATATGAATTACACTCGAATGGGTGGTAGAGCTCTGATTAGACTATGTACACTAGGCTCAACATCTCGGAGCCCAAGCCTCATTTAAATAAAAAAAATAAAAAATAAATAAATATTGTAAGCAAACAGCAGTAGCACAAGTTTAGAAAAAAATTCTTTGACTCTAAATAGATGCCGAATTATTTTTAAGGTGTGCCAGCTGGCACTATTCTTATATTGCTCTTTGTCATGGTAAATCGTTCAATGACAACCCCATAAAATTCCATATACTGTAAATAGGTACTGTACATCTGTATGAATAAACCAAGACGCCCACCCCTGTGAAAATGGCGAATTCAGGCGAAGGCTCCTCCGCGAGAGGTTTTGTGTGGACCACTGAGCTTCTATGGATTCTAAAATTGACAGTTACTGTTTTTAATACCTGCAGTGGAAGAGTCTGAGCATTTATTTACCATAAGCTTTGTTGTATTGTTTTTAATCACTCTATACACAACCTATGATTTCACCTATGCTATTTTACAAATTTTATATTTTTTATGTTACACTTTAAAAACTGCTGGGTTAAATGTTAAAGTGCGTCTCAGGTTACTTGGCTGTAACCCTGTTCCCTGATAAAGCGGGAACCTGATGCTGCGTGAAAACGCTATGGGAACATCTCTTTGTTGCCCGGTTGTGAAGCCTGTGCATGTCAAACCCGCCGAATACCTTCGGCTTATAACCTGTGCAGGCATGACGTCACCGAATAAGGTGCACCTGCAGGTTATAAATAGGAGTGAACCGGAAACATCCTCAGGTCAATTTTGTCTGAAGGACGTCCAGGCACGCCAGCAGTGCGAAATCGGAAGGCAGCATCTCGTTCCCGCTTTATCAGGGAACAGGGTTACAGCCAAGTAACCCGAGACGTTCCCTTTCAAAAGCTACACTCGATGCTGCGTGAAAACTCTATGGGAACAAGAATACCAACGCCGCCGCACTGCAAGTGTCTGGACCCCCAGGTTGTGTAGCGTGTGCGCACAAGCCGAGGAGGTCTCAGACCTAGCTCTGGGATGCTGACTCAAGGATCCGCGAACCTGGAGTAGCATTGACATCCAGACTATAAAATCTAACAAACGTGTGTGGAGAGGACCAGCCCGCCGCATCACACACCTGCTGCAAGGGCACGCCTCTTGCCAAGGCAATCGATGAGGCAATCCCCCTGGTTGAGTGAGCCCTGATTCCCAGAGGCGAAGAGTGACCACGCGCCTCATAGGCTAGGGCAATGGCATCTCTCACCCAGTGTGACAGAGTCTGTCTAGTGGCAGCCGCCCCCTGGTTGCGACCCCCATGGCAAATAAAGAGCTGCTCTGACTTACGCCACTGGCTAGTGCGGTGGACATAGATCCGAAGAGCACGTACTGGACACAGTAAGTGAAGTCTTTCCTGCTCCGGAGCTGTGAAAGGCGGAGGACAGAAGGCTTCGAGAACAACTGGGTGCATGGTCGAGAATGGAACCTTGGGAAGATAGTTCGGGTGAGGATGCAGAATAGCTTTGACTAGCACAGGGGCAAAGTCTAGGCAGGATGGGGAGACTGACAGAGCCTGCAGATCCCCAATCCTCTTCAAAGAAGTAATAGCCATAAGAAAAACCATCTTAAGAGACAGAAGCCTGACAGGCGCTGACTCTAGTGGTTCGAAAGGGGTGTCGGCCAGGCCTTCGAGTACGATAGTTAAGTCCCATGAAGGGACCGTCGCTCTAGTGGGCGGCTTCAACCGTTTAGCTCCATGAATAAAACAGGCAACTAAATAGTGCTTGCCCACAGAAACCCCGTCATTCAGAGCGTGACAGGCCGAAATAGCGGCTACGTACGTTCTGAGCGTACTAGGGCATAAGCCCGAGGACAACTTTTCTTGCAGAAACTCCAGCACTGAAACAATCTGGCAGTGAACTGGGTCTATGCGTCTTGCCATGCACCAATTTTCAAATACACTCCATTTGAGGGCATAAGTTCTTCTAGTGGAGGGAGCCCTGGCACTTAAAATGGTTTCAATTACGCTGGCTGAAAGCCCACCATGTCTCAGTTCGTCCCGTTCAGGGGCCAAACGTGAAGGTTCCAGAGCTCGGGCTGGGGATGAAGTATTGTCCCCTGTGCCTGAGACAGAAGATCCCTCCTCACTGGAATCACCCAGGGTGAGCCGTCGGGGAGAGATGTTAGATCCGAGAACCAAACTCTGGTCGGCCAATGGGGCGCTATCAATAAGAGGCGCAACACTTGTTGATGGACCCTCGCCAGGACTCCCGGGAGCAGAACTAGAGGTGGAAACGCATAAAGGCATAACCTGGGCCACGTGTGGGCCATTGCGTCCAGACCCAGGGGAGCTGGAGGAGTCAGAGAGTAGTAAAGGGGGCATTGTGCTGTCTCTTGTGAGGCAAAGAGGTCCACCTCTGTTACGTAAAATCTTTCCCAGATTTCGGGGTGGAGCTTCCATTCCCCCTGTTCTACAGCTTGTCTGGATAGCAAGTCTGCTCCAACATTCATGTGCCCTGGAATTTAAATCGCCCTGAGGGACAGGAACTTGTCCTGTGCCCAAAGCAGAACCTGGTGCGCTAGCTTGTTCAAGCGGCGCGAGCACAGTCCACCCTGGCGATTTATGTATGAGACTACCGCAGTGCTGTCCACCCGCACTAGGACATGGTAGCCTCTCAACTGCTGGAGGAAGTGTTTCAGGGCCAGAAACAGAGCCATCATTTCGAGGCAATTGATGTGCCACGCGAGAAGATGACCTCTCCAGCTCCCTTGTGCTGGACGGCCATCCAAGACCGCACCCCAGCCCGTGAGGGAAGCATCTGTCGTTAGCATCTTGCAACTACAAGACGGACCTAGAGTGGGACCCAAAGTCAGAAACCGGGGTCTGAACCACATAGAAAGGGTATGAAGCCCCTGGCGCGTAACCATTATTAGCCTCTGGGGGTTGGCCCTTGAATGAAACCCCCTGGCTCTTAGCCACAGCTGAAACGCTCTCATGTGCAGAAGCACAAAGGTATCACCGTGGACTCAGCCAGCATGAGGCCTAAAGATTTCTGAAAGTGATGAACAGTGACCTTCTGGCCTAGCTTGATTTCCTTCAGGGTGTTGAGAATGGATTCGACATGAGCAGGAGACAACTGTGCCCGCATTGTGACCGAATCCCATGTGACACCCAAATATATTGTCCTCTGAACAGGAAGGAGAACGCTTTTTGTGGCATTGAGTCTCAATCCTAAAGAATGAAGATGGGCTAGGACGACATCCCGATGTCATAGTGCTAGCTCCTGAGACTGGGCCAGAATCAGCCAGTTGTCTATGTAATTCAAAATACGGATGCCCTGGAGTCGTAAAGGAGCCAGAGCTGCATCCATGCATTTTGTATATGTGCGGGGTGACAGAGCTCGGCCAAATGGAAGGACCCGATACTGGTAAGCTTCGCCCCCAAAGGCGAACCTCAGGAACTTCCTGTTCTGTGGCAATATTTCTATATGGAAATATGCGTCCTTGAGATCGATTGTCACAAACCAATCCTCTAGTTGAATTTGAGAAACAATCATTTTGACAGTCAACATTTGGAATCTGGATTTCCTGAGATAGCGGTTCAAGCCGCGAAGATCCAAGATCGGACGCAACCCCCCCCCTCTCTTGGGCACCAAAACGTACCGACTGTAGTAGCCCGACTCTCTGTCTGGAAGGGGAACATGTTCTATGGCCCCTTTGCCCAGCAGAGTCTTTAACTGCTGGGCCAGCAGATGTGCTCGGTCCGGTTTCACGGAAGTGGAGACCACGCCGGTGAAACGCGGAGGACGATGTGCAAACTGAATCCTGTAGCCTGTGCCTACAGTCTTTTGTACCCAAGGAGATATACCTGGCAGTAGTTTCCACGCTGCCAGCTTCTCCGAAAGGGGCACGAGCTTTGACACTTCGGCTGGATGGGGGGGTGTTAGGTGTTGGGTATCCTGAAGTATAGCAGGAGATACCCGAACACCCAACACGAAACACCAGTGGTGGCGGGGATTGAACACCGGCCTCCAGGGAGTGCCAGGGAGGAGGCCCTGTTTTGTGATGAAAATCCAGACGCCCCTCCCTGGGGGGGGGGACACCCCCACAGCCCCAGGCGCACAAACCTCAGGGCTTCTTCTTTGAAGAGAGGAAGCTCCTCAGATCTGGTCTTTTTGAGGAAGATTTCTGAGAAGGGCGGCGAGCCCCACCCCAGTCTTTACAAGGGGGTGTGCGGCTGGTCACGCTCTCCTTCTGGACCTCACGCCTGATAGGGGCCAGACCTGGCCGGAGCCAGGTGGCTGACGGTCCCGGTTCTTGAGCACGGCGGGGAAAGAACCTCCCAAAGGCCTGTTCATATAGCTTCGCCTCCCGAACCTAGTGGCGACGGAATTAACAGCGTCGCCAAAGAGGCCGGAAGGCGAGACGGGGGCATCAAGGAGGACAGCACGATCCTTATCCTTGATGCCCAAGAGGTTCAGCCACAGATGCCTCTCCGTGGATACCATGGCAGCCATAGAACGGCCCACAGCACGGGCCGTCTGCTTGGTTGCACGAAGAGACAGGTCTGTGGCTCGGCGCAGCTCTGCAAACGCCTTGTCATCAATAACCCCGCCGGTGCTCAGGTCCTTCAGCAGGTCAGCCTGGTAAGCCTGCAAAACCACCATGGTGTGCAGTGAAGCGCCAGCCTGTCCTACTGCCTGAAAAGCTTTACCCACCAAAGCAGATGTCAAT
Source organism: Clarias fuscus (assembly GCA_030347435.1). NCBI lineage: Eukaryota > Metazoa > Chordata > Actinopteri > Siluriformes > Clariidae > Clarias > Clarias fuscus. The sequence goes on along the minus strand of CM059211.1, from coordinate 21,200,890 downwards.
CTGCACGGCTTGGAGGGGAGAGTAGGCTTTTTCAGGGAGGATGATGTCCCAGGAGAGAGATAGCCCGCAAGCGTCTCTTCTATCTGGGGCATCATCATATAACTGCATGCTTTCGCATCAACGATATTCGAATAAGTCGAAGTCGATGATACAAAAACACGCGATGAATACGGCCTGCTCCATGAAAGAGTTAATTCATCATGGAGGTCACAAAAGAAGGGGAGAGAGAGACGTTGAGGCTCCTCCCCCCGGCCACCCGACAGAAACCTGTCGTCTAATCTCGAACGCTTGGGGGAATCTCGCTTCTGCGGCCAGTCGATATGCAATCGCTCGACCGCACGCGTTACAACCTCTAATAATTCCTCATAAGCTCTGTGAGCACTGGAGGAGCGTTGTGAGGAGGCTACTTCCATGGAAGCGAGAGAGGAAGATTCTTCCGCTCTTTCACAAGAAGCTCCGGAGCGCGCTTGCGAAGCGGAAGCTAAAACTTCCTGATCCGGAGAGAGCAAGAGAGAAATCGGAAATTCCACCTCGTGCGCGTCTGCCAGATCAGCATGCGAGCCCCAGGAATGCGCCGCGGCTCGCGGTTTCTCTTTAAAGAAATCGAGCCGTGCGCGAAGCACCTTAATAGGGAGAAGATCACAGTACTCACATTCTCCCTGAAGCCCGAGGTGAGCGTGTTCTTCCCCCAAGCACTTGAGACGAAACTCGTGAAGATCGCCCTCCGAAAGAGATCTATCGCACGGAGGCACGCATCTCATAGGCAACTCCGCCATAACGGTGAGTTAATGCTGTTATTTTTATTTTTGCTTTCGTTATGGCTTGCACATGCACACGCAAACACAAAGCGGTCCTGAAGACAAAAAGATCTGAGGATGTTTCCGGTTCACTCCTATTTATAACCTGCAGGTGCACCTTATTCGGTGACGTCATGCCTGCACAGGTTATAAGCCGAAGGTATTCGGCGGGTTTGACATGCACAGGCTTCACAACCGGGCAACAAAGAGATGTTCCCATAGCGTTTTCATGCAGCATTGAGTGTAGCTTTTGAAAGGGAACTGGGTTATTTTAACTGTTACTGGTTACTGTTTTAACCACTGCAGAGATAGTTAATCAGCGGTTTTCACTACTTCTATTCTATAATAATACTGAATGGAGAAAGTGCAGTCAAATAAGCAGGAGAGGAGAGTATTGCAGAAGAGAAGAAAATGAAGAATAAATACATATCAGTATTAAAAGTTTGATCCCGACACGTTTATGAGCTCTGTCGCTTGCTGTCAATGGGCGCATAAGAGAGAGAACACATGTTTGGCTTCAGTAAACACACAATACTTCAGATTGAAACACGACTGCCCCCTACAGGTAATGAACAGCATTTTCACAGCTTCCCACGAGCTGCCGCAGAAGCGCGCGAGATCCCTTTTCTCGAAACATGCATTCTTAATGGCCAAATCTGTACTAGGAGGTAAGAGCTACAAGAACCCGCTGGTGTGAGTCAAAGTTTGAATGGAAAGGAGTTAAGTCACTTAAATACTTTTGAAGCAATGCCTTTACAACCGCAAGATGTTATATGCTAACCGCTAGCCTTCCATGCTACTAGCATTGTTGCTACATGCATATAGGCTACCATGTAAACGCGCTAGCCTTAACTAGGCTTTGTTTACATCCGATTCAAAATGGCGCTGGCTGACTGCGCACTGAAAAGTTATCCCGGAAGAGGTTGTTTATGGTTTCCGGGTCACGGTCATTGCTATGTTATTACGTGCACCGCGGAAACGAGCATGCTAGTTCAACACAGTTATGGGTAGTCAGTAACGGCAACGCAGTTAATACTGAACAACCCAAAAAACACTGGTTAGCTCTGTATAGCTGAACGACCTCCACTCCACTTGTTAGAGTGAGGCAGAGAAATTAGTTGTTACTACACTTAAACAACAACGTTGCTGAGATCTCAGCGGATCCCAGCCCTTTGTTAGACAAGAAACAAAACACAACATGGATTTTAAACCACAGAATTTACTAAATCAAGTTTTGTACTTCTCCCAAATAATACATTTGGACACTCTCTATGAGCACCGCATCGAATTCCCTAGTTTCAGTGAATCACGGGGGTATCGAGACTTTACTTAGCTACTCTAAGATCAGTACCGGGGAGATTTAATCACAGATTAGTTAAATATGGGACACGCACAGATAACTTATCTATGAAGGCCTTATAAGAGACCGAACAAGGAACATGTTCTTCTCTCTGCCTCTAATCTATTTTCACTCAAATAGCTAAGATACAGTAATATGTCTTGGTTTTATGAATTTTTAAGCCAAACAATGCCCGCATTCTCCACCATTTATGTAGGGTTTCAACACTTGATTAGAGGTGAATCGAATCACGTGGCCACCGATGATAACACAAAATCTTATATTTAGCAATTATGAGCAAGGTAACGTAAGATCTGGGCAAATGTTTAAAATTCTAAATATATGACCAAGACAACAGTTCTTTATAAAGAAACAAGAATTTATTGAACTAAGCTACGATACATGAAACTATGCTACTTAAACACACTGAGCAGGGCCTTGTGTTTAATCTTACTGTTTAGTTATGAATCGAGCACCACTTTCAGCAAAGTATGAAGCTTTGTTTGATTACTTGCGTTACATTTCATTCTCATTGGTTCGCCTTCAGCGAAGGGAATCACGACGTGGCTGATTGGTTGGTGCGCTGGGTTGAGGTGACGCAACTTTCGGGAAAGCCCTCGGCGGCGTGTTGGTCGTCTTGTTACCGATGACGACGCTCTGAGACTTCTTCTGCGGGCCTCTTTGTTGCACGAAGGCAGCGTTCAAGCGGCATCTGAGTTCAAGACGAAGTTTCTCCGGAGAGCGGAGTCTTCGATCGCTGGGTGGTGCAGGTCAGAAGTCAAATTTCAGGCGTTGGTTGAGAGTGGAGCAAGAGAGGCGTCCGCTTGCTTCCTTCAGACAGTTCAAAAACATGCCGAGGCTGCTCAGACATTAGGTTTTTAATCTCACGGTGCAGGTCTGTCCCACAGCCCTTTGTTCCAATCAGAGATGGTTGTGGGCGTAGTCACACCCCACATGGTTCCTCTTTTTCGTGCATACATTAGCCTGTGGTTTGGTCTGTCACATGGGAGGCCATCTCAGTGGAGTTTTAGTAATTTAGATAAAGTGTATTAACCTGAGCCTGGTTCATATAACTATAATTTCATGCACATCAACGTTCATTGAATACACAGAGCTTTCATTTGATACCTAACATCCCATGTCTTGCATACCCATTCATACCTTTGACTATAGCAAGGGCTGTACAGGTTGATTACACTTCGTAAGTTTATGATAAACATGTTGAACACAACACAAAGACTTCATACATTCTACAGTCTCACACATATATGATTTTATATCTGCCCTAGTGGCATACTTTAACTTATTAACATAGTATGTGTCCCTAAAGCTTTGTATGTTCGCTGTTCTGGGGCCCAGAGGAAACGCATTCCGGGGGGTCAGCAACTGCCAGGGGGTTGTGAAACTTCCCTATTCAAGGCACTTATGCTGCTCTACACCATTTGAGTGGAGATGTGAGATGCTTTTCTCTGGTGCAAGGAAGTTGTTTTTGCAGATCTGCACCATCTGAGTTGGGAAAAAGTAACCGTTTCTTTCCTTATTTGCTGATGTCATGAACTGTCTCTTCCTCTTTCAGCGGCCTTCTTTGAGGGGGCCTGCCAGTCCCTACAATTATATTGCTGGATATTCAGTAACAATATGTAAACTTAAATGAAATGCAACATACTTTTGATTTTAAATGTACTATACATTTAAAGAAACCTAAATTCACAGTAAACTCATCTTATTGTAATCTTCAGTTGAACTCCTGTAAACCTGGTGAATTTGTCATGGTACTGTACTTGTGTCTGTATCTCTGCTGCCATTCATTTCCTATAAAATTTACAATAACTTTTGTTCTTTTGCCAAACCCTTCTTGAATGCTTATTGTGTAAAAGCCTGTTTTTTTTTATCTGACCATGGTCTGTGGTTCGAGATAAAGTTATTAGCCCTTAGGTAATCAAGTTATTTATATTTGTCATTAAACAAAAGAAAAAGCTTTCATCTGGCATATCTTTTAAACAATATGTTAGCATCAAGTTGGAGTCAACTTGTAGATTTGGAGACTTGCTAACCCAAAAATACAATATTCTGTAAATCTTCAACTGTGGAGTTAGAGAGTGAAATAATTAACTCTCTAACCCTCCTCTTTAACCTGTTTATAAAATAGAAATACATAATTTTTTTTACAATAATGTATGTATTAAACAATTTGGAAGATGGCTATTCATCATTTCCACACATTTATGCAAAAAATAAAAACCTTGTTGAACAAGACTTCAAAATTATACACATTTTAAGAATTTTAAATACTACTGTAATAATAAGCTTTTACTTACACGTCGCACTGTGTGACAACATATTATTTGATCTCTTTTTATTTATTATTTATTTAATGTTTTATTGTTTAATTTGCTTATTTTATACAACAAGAGTGGACTTTTTATCGTTTTTGTTTTATTTGGATTTTTAGTTTTAGCTATTTTGAGTCTGTTGTTTTTTGGCACAGTATTCACTACATTAAGCATTTTATGTAGATAGTACTCCAGAGACAAGAGGAAGGCCAAATAAATGCATAATGGATCCATTACTAAGACCTTCTTCTCTTAGTGCACATTTCTGTTTCTCCACCTCTAAATGAAATGGCTTTAGCCCACTCAACTGTCACTGTGTGTATCCTGTAGAGGCCAGGCCTATTTATTAGAGTAATCGTAGTACAGAGACAATGAAATGGGTGAATCTACAAAGCAGACAGGCAGCAAAGGGGTGTTAGAAGGAGATAAGGCAAATTTTGTTAATGATGTTATGGTCAGTAGAGTTAGAGTACAAAGAGCTACTAAAGGATGGTACAGTAACTATTGTAGTTGGAAATAAAACCACAAGTGGTTTTGACTAAGTCTATTTTACTAATGTGTCTGACAAACTAATCCGAACAAAAAAGGTAAAAGATCAAGTGAAAATACCTTAAATATGGTTAAATGGATCTAATATTTCTCTGGAACGTCAAGAAACAGTCGTAGCAAACTCAATTTTGTTAAAGCAAAATTTTATAAAAAGAAATCTGACTATATGGAATGAAATGGTTTTGGTATTTTTAGACTTTAATACCTTTGAACTTAACATAAGGAGGATTTACTACTAATATGATTACTGTAACGATGCGGGTTGCAGAGCTGCGCATGAACTGTTCAGAATGGGCAGATCCGCAGGCTGCTATCACGTGGAGTTCTGAACAAGCAAAGGCGCGGCCATTTATACACGAGGTTGCCAGGCAATGCCACCATCGGGCAATCAGCCTGAACGAGCCGCACCTGCAGCATGTTTATATGAAGGGTCCTGATACCTCGGCACTTCGTGTGAACATTACGTAGCACCAGTAAAGGTATCAGGGCCCAAGACAATAAAAAGGAAAGAAAGAAAAAACAGATAGAGAAGCATGCAGAAAGATGAGAGTCAGAGGCAAAGACCCAGCCTCTGCCTCCCTAAGATGCCGGCAAAAGAGAGAGAGAGAAAGGGAGAGAGTGACATGCATCTGTTTAGCTCTCACCGTAAATTATAAAAGTGCAAAAAGACACAAAGCCCTCTCTCCCATATATCCTCGGTAAGGGCATAAGCCCGGAGAGGATACAAGTTTTTGTTTTAGTTTCCAGAGCCCTAGCCGTTCTCGCGTAGACTGCAGAGCTCTGTTTATTTTGTGTTGTTACACAGCAAAATCCTTAGTCTTGAATGAACACCCAGAGTGTTGATTTAACACTTTCAGAGTACATTCGTGACCATTAGGTCATATATAAACACTAGGGGTGTTAAATCAACACTGGGAATTTTGCAGTGTAGTTTTCTTTTGTTTCCTTTAAGTTTCTAACTAATGATACCACGCCATCTTCAAACAGGAAGGTCTTCCCGTGCTTGTCATAAGCACTCTCACATACTCCAATTTCGTTGACCCCCCTCTAAAGCCCTGCGTCAGGACTATTATCATTAAAACATCTTGTGGTGCGGCTCTCCATAGCGCATCATGTAACAATTACTACATCTTATAATCCTAAGACAAACATTTATATAAAAGCCTTGGCCTCTCACTGTGGCAAAACCTTTGGGTTAACTGAATTTGACATATTAGTTTAGTGAATGTACTGTCATAACTTCCATGCATTCACTATGAAGCCTTCCCCAACTTCATGGCATATACATAATGTATTTCTGAGGATGAAAACGGCTATTATTAAGAAAACGTTTGAAAGAAGATTACTTGTATTATGAAAATAAAATCTTTGATGTGGCAGTCTGGAAATTAAAAATGAAATAAGATTTTGCTTTCAGCTTGCCTGTTTTTTTCTTCTCCTTTTATAAAAGCTCACACTGTGACTCCTTTATATGACTTAATTAAAAGTTCCTTCTCATAAATACTATTTAAAACTCAGCAGGATGGTAACAGTACTTCACTCCAGGCAATGCTAACGTACTGTCCCCCTGCTGCAGATCTGTTATTAACACACTTAGATCTAAGGTGGCAGGGGCAGAAATCAGGATCATTTCACTTTAAGACATACTTTACAACTTACTCTCATGTTTTAGTCTCATCTAAACCCCTTGGTAAAACTGTGAATTTTTTTGTATGTTGTCACACCTGAATTAGCCTTTTGCAAAGATAAATGCTTACTGTTACTATGGCTGTTTACCGTCAGTAGTGCAGTTAACAGGAAATATTTTTTTCCCCATGGGCAAGGTTATAACCTACTGTAAGATTTATGCTGACTTCATCAGAATAACAATACACAGAGCCTGTTATTTAGATTTATGATTTAGTGCTTCATAAATTTGTGCAATACACATCATCTAATATATTTGACGTGGGTCGTTTAAGTTTTACATCACATGCTACGATTTATACTCTTGACAGTAAACTCTCTCGTGTTTGTTTGGGAGGGAGAGGAGAAACACCTATATTACTATATGCTCTAAGCAATCTTACCTTTATTGCTGTGATACAAAGTAATCCCCATTTATGTAAGGCAATGGGTTAAATTTTAAAAAGATTACCTAGTTATATGACTTTTAATTACTATGTAGCACCTGTGCATGATTTACACTGCATGACATTAAGCTTGATTTTTTTGCTAGCAGTGGCGTAGCCTTATATCACAGTAACGGTAATCTTTGGTCATGAATTGCGAGGTATTCTTAGAATATATAATTTGACCCGTGGCTGATTTAGTGCAGCTGAAACAACTGATAACACAGTTCTGGCATTGATAAAGTCAAACAATGAGAAACATGACATGGGAATACATAGAAGATTTCTTGTTATTAGTTTGTATAGTTTCTAGCTATGTATAACATGCAAATGCTCTTTTCATAGAGTTTACAGTACTATGTACATACCATATAATATAAAGTATAAAATATAATATAAAAAAGTATGTCTGTGGACCATGCCATGGCAGACACCATAGAACTTTATAGCATAGTACTATGGCATGTATCACCATTGTAAAGTTTTAAAGTTGCATATTTGAATAAGCGAGTTGCTCTGTCTGTCCACTGTGCTTAAATAAACTTTTCTGGTACCAGGAGAGACTCAAACACACAAACACGTTGTCGGTCACCTTAAGAAAAGATGCAAGAGGAGACGAGAAGGTACAGTAGCAGCATGGAACATTTAACACATTAATATCAAATCTATGAGGAAGCTGTCACAACACGCCAGATCTCGCCCACATCATAGCTCTTCCGTAAGTAATCAAAATCACTCCTGTTCTAGCTCCACGCCGCCTCTTGTTTTTTGCCGCCTCAGTCAGCGCTCGAGTTCACCTGTTGCCAATTTGTATTAATCAGCTCTGCTTATTTAAGATGCTGCAAGACACCCACCTGTCGTATTTGCCTTTACTCTTGCGTTTTGTTTTGTCTCAGTCTTTCGGTTATGACCTTGCTTTGTTTCTCGGTTTCTTCTCCTTCGTGCTATGGATTTTACACTCTTTTGGAATTACTGGCTTTGAACTTAGCTTACACTGCCTGCTCAAGTAGCCTCCACCCCGCCCCATGAGCCTCACCTTCCTGCCCTGCCTACTTATGATGGGGACCCTAACACCTGCCGTTCGTTCCTATCTCAATGTTCTCTAGTCCTCGAATTACAGGCCTTGTCCTTCCCTACAGAACGAGCTAAGGTGGCATACATTATCACCCTCCTCTGCGAGAGAGTGGGGAAGAGAGAGTGGGGAACAGCCTTGTGGGACGCTCAAGCACCCTGCTGCTTCACTTATAAGATTTTTGACAGATGAAACAAGAAGGGTCGTTTATCCACTGGGCGTCTACTGGCAGGCCAGATATTAGCTGTTCGCCAGGAAACCCGATCTGTCCATGACTATGCCATAGAGTTTTGCACTTTGGCGGCTTCGTGTGGTTGAGATGATCAAGCTCTCTTTGATGCGTTTCTTTATTGGCTCTCAGACACAATCAAAGATGAGCTGTCGGCACGAGAACCACCATCCAAACTCTAAGACCTCATCGATCTAGCAGTGCGTATCGACACTCATAAGCGCCTCAGGTAGCAGGAGCGCTGTCTGAACCTTTGGCCACCTCCACCAGCACCCTGGAGAACCCTCCCAAACCAATGCAGGTGTGCTGGATGAGTACCTGAGGAACGTCAACACAGACAGGACAAGGGGGCATGCTTCTACTGTGGTCAGTTGGGACATTTCTCACACAACTGCCCGTTAAAAGGCTAGGCCCCTCAGGATTTTGGGTGCACGGGGGCCCAGATCTTAGATCTTTTTTCAAACTATCGTTCCTGTATCCCAGTAAACCTGACCCACAAGAATCATTCAGGGGCCTACCAAAATCTAATCTGCTCTTCACTGGTGAACCTCCTTGGTATTCCCTTCACCACGATGGTTGTTTCCTGGCTCCCATCACCCACCGCACAGTACCAGTCACTTTGCATTTCTTAGGAAACCACTCAGATGTTCTCTCCTTCTTGATCGTTAAGAGCTCCTATGCCCCGCTTGTCTTGGGTCTCCCATGGCTACAGTTACACAATTGCCCACATAGATTGGGTCAAGAAGAGAGTTCTGGAATGGCGTGCTTGATGTCTGTCGTCTCCATTCTGTCTCCACCGTCTTCGCTTGAGGACTTCTCCAACCTCTTGGACGTCCCAGCCAAGTACCACATCTCCGGAAAGTTTTTAGCAAGTGGACGACTATAGTCCCTTTCCCATCTTTCGAGACAGGGCATGAAACAATACATTACGGAATCCCTTGTGGTAGGAATCATTTGTCCCTCTTCTCCAGCGGGTACGGGGTTCTTTTTCGTGGAGAAGAAAGACAAATCCCTACGGCCCTGTATTGATTAACGAGATTATCGTTAACAACTGCTACCCACTCCCTCTCATGTCTTCAGCCTTCGAGTTTCTCCAGGATGCATTAGTCTTTACCAAGCTGGATCTTCGAAATGCCTATCACCTAGTGAGGATCCGAGAAGGGGATGAATGGAAGACGGCCTTCAATACACCTGCGGGCCACTACGAATATCTCGTGGTTCCCTTCAGGCTGACCAACGCCTCGGCTGTCTTCCAGGTACAGCTCCAAGTTGGCATGCCATCCGGGGGTAGCCCGCACTCTGTTTCTCATCGAGCAACGTTTCTGGCGGCTAACCATTAAGGAGGATGTTAAGGGTTTTGTATCTTAATGCGATACTTGTTTCAGGAATAATGCCACGAATCGCTGAATCTGCTCAAAAGGAGGAAGTTGCGGTACCATCAACCCAAGCTTTTGTCACTACAAGAGAACTTAGCAACAGGACCGCTCTCAACTGTGGCGCTCGGTGAACATTTTCCGACATAAGGCCAACCGCCACCGCTCTGCAGCCCCCAGATACCGCATAGGTCAAAGAGTGATGCTGTTCACACACGACATACCCCTAAAGACCACGTCAAATGTTATCAACCCTTGCTCCGTTAAGCTTTCTCTGCCATTGTCCATGCGCCATATCAATCCCACCTTCCATGTGTCCCAGATTCGACTGGTCTCCTGTCTGTTGTCCCTTTCATCACGCGGTAACATACGGCGCTCGGATACCTGTCGCTGCTGCCGTGAAAAGTTCACTCTATGGACATTAAATATTAAATATTTATTGAAACAAAAACATACTACTGAAACATCTATAACTTGTAAATAAATTATTGATTAATACTAATAATTGATTAAAGATGTACAAAGATTTTTTTATTTATATTACTAGCCTACTGTATATAATACTAAGGTTTTCTCGATTAAATTAAAATGTAAATTTTTGTGCCCTTTTAATATGATGCCATCCTCACTAATAATTTTAATAAATATATAAAAACTTTTAAAACTCCCTTTCACAGTTCCCTTTGAACTGAACATTTTTGCTCCCTGCAGTTTGGAATAACATTTAACATGGCTGGACACCTTGTGACGTATACTTTGAGGGGTACTTCAGGCCGATCGGAATGAACCTTGAAACTCTGACAGAGAAGGGAGGTGGAGAATCCAACAAGCTGTTACCATGGGTGAGTTATGAAGTCATATATAATACTTATTCTGGTAATATAAAACTGGTATTATTTTATTTTTCCACAGTTTGGCTAGCTTTGGCCAGTTTATATGCAACATTGTCTTTCAATTTCACTAACATAGTTTAGCGTAGCATGTAGATAACACTGCTAGTCATGCTAAAATATTGCCTTATGTAGCTTAGCACAAACATGTTAGTGTCACGGTTCGTGGGTGCGAGGCATAAATGCAGGAGGATCCAGGTTTTAAAAGGAAACGATTTATTTTTATAAAGAAAACAGGGAAATCAAATAAACAGAATACTTTAAATGAAACCGAAACTAAAACACGTATAAAGACATTGAAAGACACAACTAAACATACGGACATTTATCATGGAAAATCAACAGATGCAAGACGCCAAACTGAACTAAAACAAACCATTTATAATAAAACTAATGAGCAAGTCGGTTCAGGTGAGCGCCCTCACGTCACCTGACCGAAGTGCATAATGGGAAATGAAGTGAAACAAAAAAGAACCACAAACAAAAAATCACAGGGCGCTTTGGCGCCCTCTAGGGGTTATCCCTGACATAACCCCCCCTCAAAGGGCGCATCTCCGGGGTGCCACAGGAGGTCCAGGGCACCCCCCCCCAGGGTCCAATGTCCGCCCCTCTCACCCAGAGGCTGGCACCTTTGTCCCGTGGGCCAGGTGGCCTGATGCCCCTGTTGAAGCAGGGCGGCGGAGGCAGAAGACTTTCGCCGTCCTCACTGATGCAGGGCGACGGTGGTGGAAAGCTATCGCCGTCCTCTATGATGCCAGGTGGCGTTGGCATCAGAGGAAGAGGTTGCTCGCTGTCCTCGGCGGCGCATGAAGGCGGCGGCGGAGGAAGAGGCAGCTCGTCGTCCTCAATGGCGCATGACAGCGGCGGCGGAGGAGGAGGAAGCTCGCTGACCTCGGCGACGCATGAAGGCGGCGGCGGAGGAAGAGGATGGAGCTCGTGATCCTCGGCGGCACATGAAGGCGGCGGCGGAGGAAGAGGATGGAGCTCGTGATCCTCGGCGGCGCATGAAGGCGACGGCGGAGGAAGAGGCTGGAGCTCGTGATCCTCGGCGGCGCATGAAGGCGGAGGAAGATGAAGCTCGCTGTTCCTCAACGGCGCCGTGCAGCGGCGGAGGAAGAGGATGGAGCTCGTGATCCTCGGCGGCGCATGAAGGCGGCGGCGGAGGAAGAGGAAGCTCGCTGTCCTCAACGGCGCCGTGACAGCGGCGGAGGAAGAGGATGGAGCTCGCTGATCCTTGGCGGCGCATGAAAGGCGGCGGCGGAGGAAGAGGATGAGCTCGTGATCCTCAGGCGGCGCCGTGCAGGCGGCGGAGGAAGAGGATGGAGCTCGTGATCCTCGGCGGCGCATGAAGGCGACGGCGGAGGAAGAGGATGGAGCTCGTGATCCTCGGCGGCGCATGAAGGCGGAGGAAGATGAAGCTCGCTGTCCTCAACGGCGCCGTGCAGCGGCGGAGGAAGAGGATGGAGCTCGTGATCCTCGGCGGCGCATGAAGGCGGCGGCGGAGGAAGAGGATGGAGCTCGTGATCCTCGGCGACGCATGAAGGCGACGGCGGAGGAAGAGGATGGAGCTTGTGATCCTCGGCGGCGCATGAAAGCGGCGGCGGAGGAAGAGGAAGCTCGCTGTCCTCAGCGAAGGCGCCGTGCTCGGCTGCTCGGTGCAGCGGCGGCGGCTCGCTGTGCTCGACGAAGGCGCTGTGCTCGGCAGCGCAGTGCAGCGGCGGCGGCTCGCTGTGCTCGCCGAAGGCGCTGTGCTCGGCGGCTCGGTGCAGCGGCGGCGGCTTGCTGTCGACGAAGCAGCTACGCGGCAGGACATAGAGCTCCCTGTCTTCGCAGCAGCTGCGCGGCGGAAAAGGAAGCTCGTCATCTTCGTCGTTGCTGCTGAGCTTGCCTTCGCTGTCGTCGCAGTACAGCGGGTAGCAGAGCTCGATGTCGTCGTCGCTGAAAGGGATGTAAGCCAGCTCGCTGACGTCATCGCTGGCACCGAAGAAAGGGGCTGGCAGGTTTGGGCGCTCTGAGCAGCTTAGCTGCGTGAACAGCACTTGGAGCGCAGCTACCTGCTCCTGCAGGTCTCGAATGCGCCGCCCATTACCTTCGGCGCTTCGCCCGACGCTGCTCCAATCTAGCTGGGAGGCTGCTCCCGACTGTGCATATCGCCCACACGCTGTTTCTGGTATCCGCACGCTGTGAGGTGTCCTTCCACCCTGGTCACCGCCGAGTCTGGACCTCCCGGTCTCTGCCCTCCGGTCGGTGCGGGGACACATGTCACCCCAAGCTGCGTCACTCCTGAACGGCGTGTGCCGTGTCGCCAGCCGGCAGCCACCCCAGTTTGGCTGCTCTCTCAGCTCCTCCTGCTCTGCCATTCCCTGAGCTACCTTGCCAGGTCTCCTCCTTATGCTCTTTCCGCTACGCCGCTTGGGAATCCGCTCGCCTTCCGCGCCGGCTCCCCACAGCGCATAAATCGTTGCCCCCCCCAAAATAATCTCCCGGGGAAAGGGCTCCTCTGCTATGCCTCTTGTTAGGTCTTGCATTTTGTCACGGTTCGTGGGTGCGAGGCATAAATGCAGGAGGATCCAGGTTTTAAAAGGAAACGATTTATTTTTATAAAGAAAACAGGGAAATCAAATTAACAGAATACTTTAAATGAAACCGAAACTAAAACACGTATAAAGACATTGAAAGACACAACTAAACATACGCACATTTATCATGGAAAATCAACAGATGCAAGACGCCAAGCTGAACTAAAACAAACCATTTATAATAAAACTAATGAGCAAGTCGGTTCAGGTGAGCGCCCTCACGTCACCTGACCGAAGTGCATGATGGGAAATGAAGTGAAACAAAAAAGAACCACAAACAAAAAATCACAGGGCGCTTTGGCGCCCTCTAGGGGTTATTCCTGACAGTTAGCTCCTGGTGGCTAAGCTAATGCTTTATGTAGATTACAGATGGTTGTCAGGATCAGCTGTGGTGTAAATGTTCTAATCTATTTCACTTTGTTTTGGATAGCTTTAGCTTATGGTTACTATGGTTCAGTTTTTGGTTAGCTTATGACACTGTTATCTATGATTTTATTTAGCACAAAAACCTTAGCGCCCAGTGGCTAAAATACTGAGTTTAGATGTGTAAAAAAAAAAAAAAGTTAAGGTTAAGTTGTTGTATGATATTACAAAAGTTTGTGTTGTCTTCATGCATGGACATTAGTGAATGATGATGATGATAATATACAGTACAGTAGTTTATTTTATTGTGTTGTGCACATGCATTTTTTTTTAAGAACAGTTATGACAGTAAACAATTCTTAGCCATCTGTTTGATAGAAGGCAAATGAAAACAAGCAGGGTCTCGTGATGGATTTCTTGTATTTTGTGGATGGACACACGAGTATCTGTGCACCTGTGAGTGTACACAGCCAGCACATGGACTGACCTTGTGTACCAGGAACGTAAATCAGTGCATGGTAAGCAGCAAAGAACACCACGGAAATGAGAGGTATGCAACGTTCACTTATGTCTTTAGTTAAATTGCTTTTCAAGAGTGGCACAAAGATTTGTAATTGTACACACGTGGACAAAATTGTTGGTACCCTTCGGTCAATGAAAGAAAAACTCACAATGGTCACATAAATAACTTTAATCTGACAAAAGTAATAATTAAAAAAAATATATGAATGTTAACCAATGAAAGTCAGACATTGCTTTTCAACCATGCTTCAACAGAATTATTTAAAAAAATAAACTCATGGAACAGGCCTGGACAAAAATGATGGTACCCCTAGAAAATTCTGAAAATAATGTGACCAAAGGGACATGTTAATTCAAGGTGTGTCCACTAATTAGCATCACACGTGTCTACAATCTGGTAATCAGTCAGTGGGCCTATATATAGGGCTCCAGGTAGTCACTGTGTTGTTTGGTGACATGGTATGTACCACACTCAACATGGACCAGAGGAAGCGAAGGAAAGAATTGTCTCAGGAGATTCGAAAGAAAATTATAGACAAGCATGTTAAAGGTAAAGGCTATAAGACCATTTCCAAGCAGCTAGATGTTCCTGTGACTACAGTTGCACATATTATTCAGAAATTTAAGATCCATGGGACTGTAGCCAACCTCCCTGGACGTGGCCGCAGGAGGAAAATTGATGACAAATCAAAGAGACGGATAATCCGAATGGTAACAAAAGAGCCCAGAAAAACTTCTAAAGAGATCCAAGGTGAACTACATGCTCAAGGAACATTAGTGTCAGATCGCACCATCCGTCGTTGTTTAAGCCAAAGTGGACTACATGGGAGACGACCAAAGAGGACACCATTGTTGAAAACAAATAATAAAAAAGCCAGACTGGAATATGCCAAACTACATGTTGATAAGCCACAAAGCTTGTGGGAGAATGTCCTATGGACAGATGAGACAAAAATCGAACCTTTTGCCAAGGCACATCACCTCTATGTTCACAGATGGAAAAATGAAGCATATCAAGAAAAGAACACTGTCCCTACTGTGAAACATGGAGGAGGCTCTGTTATGTTCTGGTGCTGCTTTGCTGCATCTTGCACAGGGTGTCTTGAATCTGTGCAGGGTACAATGAAATCTCAAGACTATCAAGGGATTCTAGAGAGAAATGTGCTGGCCAGTGTCAGAAAGCTGGGTCTCAGTCGCAGACTATTAAGTTAGGGGTACCATCATTTTTGTCCAGGCCTGTTCCATGAGTTAATTTTTTTTTTATAATTCCGTTGAAGCATGGTTGAAAAGCAATGTCTGACTTTCATTGGTTAACATTCATAGAATTTTTTAAAGTTATTACTTTTGTCAGATTAAAGTTATTTATGTGACCATTGTGAGTTTTTCTTTCATTGACCGAAGGGTACCAACAATTTTGTCCGCGTGTGTATATAGGGTCTAAGAGTGGGCTTTTACAAACCTAATACCCTTTTTATTTTGATTTTGCACAGCTATATTTATGCCATAAAAACGTGCCTTCTGTGTACAAGATCATCTGTGTCCCTCTCTACTCAATCCTGGACATTTTCTTTGCATTATGTAAGCGAGTAGGTTATGTATAGGGTGTAAGAGTGAGTTATTTTTCCTTTAAGTTAAGTATATTCTGAATAAACTACAAACTAAACATATATGTTTCTTTTGTCCTCAAATTAATTTCTTGTAGCACTTCCCTCTGTGTCATATACCTGATTTAAAGGCTGATTATGCAGCTCATAATGTGGGTCTTTGTCTTCTCTGGTGGGAATTAGAAAATGTAAATAAATATATTGTTTTATGTGAATGATTGAGCAGGATGTTTTTTTAAAGCAAAAATTCTTGGCTACAAGATTTAGTTAAAAAAAGTCTTGTAGTGGTACTACGAAGCAAAGCATCATTTGTATTATGTTGCAGGTTTCATTATTTATTTTTATATTTAAAAAATATATAAATTCTTCTTCTGTACAAACTTTGTTGCGTAACTAGTCTCATACCGTTTGTCATAGGCCCATGAAAGAGATGTCAAATTGTGTGGCTTTTTATGGAATGGGGTGCTATGACGTTTCTAAGGAAGGAGTAAATCGCCTCCATATACTTAACATTGAGACCAACTATGACTGTAGCTCAGAGCAAGATTTTTGTAGAAATTTTCAATTTATTGCATTTGAAGATGTTTGCAAGCTGTGTCAGAACATACCCCGCAAGAGGGTACAAGTTGTAACCTTGGTGCCCAAATTTGTCCACTTTAAAATATTATGGTGTACTCCATATTGAAACAGCGCTCACAATTGCATTCCCTGCTATGGTAACTTCCATGTTGAACGCTATCTTCTTACTTCTTATATCTTTTTGTATTGCACAATATTTGCATGGTTCTACTGTTTTAAAAAAAAACATATATACCTACTAGTTGATGCTAGAAATAAGCTGATCAGCTTTAATTTGATCAGTGAAATTATTGTTTTGGGTTGAAGCCCACAAACATGTTTTAAGCCCACGAATATGGCAGTTTTTTAAAAACTGTAATTATACAATATCTCCTTTGGTGTGACAATTTGGTGGGTCAATGTTAGGTAACTGTACAAAATTCACCTTGTTCACGGCAAGAGTGAACAAGTGTCATACTGTACAGTACATTAAATGTCAGTATCACTGTCAAACTGACTGTAAACTTAAACAATATCCTTTCAGCTTCTTTTGGCTTTTTGCCTTTCTATTAACGTTATGATGCCCTCACTGTACATTCTGAAGAGGGCTCATGATCTTGTCTAACCCCATCCAGCTTCTCTGAGCTCAACTACAGTTCAAGCTCATGTCTATCCCACTTCTTTCTGGAATGAGATCCAAGGTTATCACCTAGGATCAGCAGAGGTAGAGCTCCAGACACGGCTCTGGCGCTCCAGATGCTTATCAGAGTCCTGTCTACTTTTGCTTGTGTTGTTTCCTGATTGATTGCTCCTCTCACAAAGGTAAGGACATGTGTATACAAAGTAAGCTATGTACTGTATACACTGCCTGGCCCCAAGTATATTGCTGAAACATCAACTCTGTGGAGAAGTGTGGTTAGGGCAACAAAAACGAAACAAAACATGAATGACCATGATCAGAGATAATTTGCATTGGTGAAGTTACATTATAAAAAATCAGCAGTATAAATAACTTTATTTTATAGTTTTAATACTATAATAAACATAAGAGCATTGCTACACAATGTGACAAGACATTTGTTAGTGCATCTAATCAGAAAAAAGGCTTAACTAACCCTATTCCAGAGAAACAGGTGCGTCAGGGTAAGAAGGGAAGCCCATGAAACAATGCACCCCTCATGCATAGTGTCCACTCAACAGGCCGCTGGAGTGTTATGCTCTGGAGTTGCTTTAGTTGGTCAAGTCTAGGCTCAGCAATGTTACTCTGTGTGGCAATAAAATGAAGTGAGCTGAAGGCCTGAATGAACTGAATGACCAGTATATCACAAAAATGGAGTTTTTCTTCTTTGATGGGACACCAATGATGACACTGTAAGCTTACTCGGTCTAAAGTTGTAAAAGAGTGGTTGTAGGAGCAAGAAAAATCATTTTCACACATGAATTGACCACTAAAGAGTTTTGATTTTAACCCTCTTAAAAGTCTCTGGGATGTGATCAAGGATACGTTATGGAGTGGTTCAACCCTTCCATCATTGATATAAGATCTCAGTGACAAAAATGAATGCAATAAATGATGTGACATTGCATAATGTTGTTAAACCTTTGCACAATCAAAGATAAAGGCAATACAAAGAAATATAAGTGTGCAGCTAGTCAGCAAATGTAGAATATATATATAACACACACACACCATTTATCTGGCTGCATGTACGGGCTGCATGTACTGACATGTGATAAACACTGTCTGACACCTACGGTGATTATGCATAAATCACAATCCAGTGTGTGCATTTCTCACTTTTTAATGGTATTTTTCACTTCTACTCACCCACATAGTGGTGCACTGACCTTATACTAGAGAGATTTTCAGTGAGGACAATAGGCTAGTAATATTTTTAAAAGTCTTAAATATATGTAAATAAATTACCTTTCAAATCTGAAGAAATGTTGCCATAATATAGGGCTTTCTTTTATACTTTCAACAAGACAAATTATCTAATTAAAATGCACACAGTGTTGGGAATGGATAGCAGCAAACAGTTGGACTGCTTTATTCAAAAGCTGCCAAACAAGTTCGAAATGTTAGAAAACTGTACACACAAACTAGGAAATGGTCAGATGATATATTGACAGACTAAATGAGGTAAGGCATGAGATTTAGAAAAAAGAAATCCTGAATAACAATGCATAAGACATAAGGGATGGTGATGTAGGACAAGAATACACTGAGCAGATACTTCACAGAGAAATGTGGGTTTAAGTGAAGATTAGTGATCATGATTTCTTAAACTGAAGCTGTAGAAGTTTAACCAAGTTAAAGTTCCAATTTTGCATATATACACACAAATTTGCTATTAAAATAAAGTGTATGTCATGTTCAAAAGTTATTGCCTCCTCTTTTAATTCTATGTGTTTTTTTTAAACATCAGGCAAATACAACCTCAGCCAAACAGCAACATACAACTTTTTCATAATTATTTAACAAAATAAGGCCAAAAAGGAAGAAAAAAAAAACATGTGGGCAAAACTAAGTACCTCCTACTGCTTGCACAGGATTTATGAGAGTAAGCTGCAGCCAGGTACTGCTAATCATCTAATCAGTGCTGTTGTGCTGGTTGTCATCAGATTACTTTGTCAGAACTAACAATGCCAATACACAATGAAAATTTAATACAATAGAATATATTCAGCTTCATAAAACTTAAGAAAACAATTAAAGCAATTTGGAAATATTGAATACATAACATAATTCATTTCTAAAAATAAAAAACAACACACCTATCATACAGTCTTTCTTGATTAGTCCCAATATAATTTCTGTTTTCCTTTAGTTTCTTAATATTTGTTATTGTGTATAATATGTACCACTGTTTAGTTGTCCTGGCCATGTCTTTAATCATTTAACTTATACCAAAACACTATCTTTTCTCTATCAATTTCAGTCACTTTGCTAGTTTTTTACACATTAATGCTTTATGATAACACAACGGGCATTGGTTGCTCAGTGGTACGTTTCTCATCTGCCATGCAGAAGGCCCAGGTGCGATTCCTAGCTAATGCCCGAACCCCAGCTACTGGATACAGTGCCAGTCCCAAGCCAGGATAAAATGGGAAGGTTGCATCAGGAAGGGCATCCGGCGTAAAACCTGTGCCAAGCTTGTGTGCGGAGGGTCAGGTGTTGCAGCCCCTTGCCGGGAGCAGCCAAAAGACTAACAACAATGCTTTATGATAACAATTATTTAAAGGAATGAGTGCAGTAATTATTTAGATTGGCTTTCTTACTTTTTTTTTGTGTCTGAAAATTATTCATTAGTACAGCATTTCACAGATTAATACAGATTTTTAATGGCTGCACATTTTACTATAGAGTTTTTAAAACTTGCCTATATAAGTTCTTTAGGTTTGTTGTTCAGAGTGAAATAGAAATGAACTGGAATTATTATTATTAGGACCCAAGCACTATAAGGTGCGCAGGACCCTGTTGTTTTCCTAAGGATTTTTTTTCCCCACCCTTTGGGACTTTTCGGGGGTCTTAACATGCTCCAAAACTCATGAAACTTGGCAGACAGGTTGGAATCTGCTGCCATCAGGATGCCTGAGAGTCTCGTGGCCCCCAGGGGCCACCACACGAGGTTTAGCTGGATAGCTCATACACACTTTCACGTAGGCACACGAAACTCGGTACACATTTAGAGTTCATTGACCCGAACAACATTTGCTCTGCATGTCCTGGGCTCAACTCAACAGGAGGTCGGTTATTTTGGGTCATTCGCAAAAACGCAACCAATGGATTTTTATATACTCCTCCTAGGGAATTTATACGATCGTCACTAAAACAGGCTGATGTGATCTAAAGACATTGTGGATGCAAAATTGCTGAGGGATTTTTTGATATCTCAAACGTATCAGCCGTGATAATGTCTTAAACTTACACCGAAAAATTATTAATAACTTTGTGTGGCATTATATTGAGTGCCATTATATTCAGTGACACCTTCAGTGACGTCATGTTCAGTGACAACACATTGAGTAACATCATAGTGTGATGCTTTTCTTCCAGCATCTGCGGCCAATTGAACACACATACACATCATAAAATGTTAACACACACAAACACATCTCACACACACACATGCATGCACTCACAAACACACTCATACATCACACACATGCACACATGCATACACACACATTACAAATGTTAACACTCGCGCGCGCGCACACACACACACACACACACACACACACATACACACACACACACACACACACACACAATGATGTTCACACACCACACACACAAACATGTAGAAACATATTTACTCGTCACTCACAGACTGACACATCCACACATCACACACCTATGTCCCTCACTCTCTCAAACAAACACACACACACACAAACACACACACACCAACAGACACTAACGCACTCAACAAATATTTAGTGTGATGTGTGCAGGTTTTGCGGTGCAACCAGGTCGCGATGGCTTTTTCAAAGTCTTAACACACTTTTTTTTAACACAGGTTGTGAGGTGCCCCCGGGGTGGCGAATGCACAGGGTGCTTGGGCCCGTCATCGTTGCTTGCAACTATATTTATTAATTTTTATCATCATTATTATTCACAAACTCAAAAATGTCATTTGACTGCCTTAAGATTTGATCACGGCATACTATGTGGTGGACAGTTCATATCTGAAAATGATTCCTAATATGCCCAAAACCTTGATATCAGGAACAGAAAATCAATTTATTTAATAGCCTCGTCATTCAGTATTTTCAGGTCATCAGGACCTAATTTTTTTTGCCATGTAACATTGCTGAGCCTAGACCTGACCAAATGAAGCAAGGGAAGATAAAAATTTCGTAGTGATACAACTAAATTTGTTTGGTAGCTCTCAGAGACCAGTAGTGGTATGGAATTTGAGAATAACCTAAAGAATAAACAAAAGTATACAGAGGCTTGTACAGACTATGTATAATGGGTGCACAGTGGAAGTTTAAGTCCACACAATCACTATGAAAACCCATTTAAAAACAAGCAGAGAGATGAAAATTGGGGAGAATGTTAAGTTGCTATGCTTTAGGAGGTCACAGAGGGTCTTTTTCTGCTTTTGGCGTCATTACTGGTAAGTATGTAAAAACTGCATCCTTGAACAGCTGGCTGGCTTAACCAAAAAAAGACAATAGGCCCTGGACAGTGGACAAAGTTAAATTTCAGGTAGCACTTTGGGAGATACATCAGTACAGGCAAAGCTAGAAATAATGTGCCTCATGAAGCCCCCATCATTGTTACCACAACAACCAATGCAGCTATAGGTCAATAATATGTCAGATTTGGGCTGCCAGCCTAACCAAATCCAATCTGATCACTTTCAAATAACAGTGTGGACAGTTAGTCCTATAGATCAGACATGTGAAACAGGCTTCCTGCAGTCTGAACAAGGGCTAATCATTCAAAGTTACAACTTTTACGATTGGTAAAAAAAAAAAAAAAACTGTCAAATCCCCTCTCAGTTTATAATTTTAACTTGTTTCTTTAGTAGTAATCACCACAACCAGTTTCTTCCTTACTTATGGATAGTGGTGGACATATTAAACAATACCTTTTCTACTTTTAACATAGTTTATAGCAGTATTATTTACTTCTAATGCTAATTGCTACTGTCTGCTGGCTAGCTTGTCAAAAAGGCTGCTTGCTATTATTCCCTGACTAGTTTGTTCACTAAAGTAGAACAGAAACAATAGCCACACAGCCCTATAAATGTAAATGTGTGGTTAAATTAGTTGTTTTTTTCCAAAAAGAAAGAAAGTGTTCTTTGTTCTAAGTGTTTACATGGCTAATATTTACCATTGGAACAGTTTATCATCTAATAGATTAAAAAATATTTGATGCTGATTACATTGCGATACAGTATATCCAACACTCTACCAGTTGATTGGTTTAAGGTGACAACACAATAAGCAGAAGATCTGGCTTTAGCTAAACATAGTGTTATATAATACATTATCAAAACACATCTATTTATCAAATACTGATGTAGAAATATATTATTATTTTTATTATTATTATTATTATTGAAATTGAATTTTAAAAATAGGAGGTATTAAAATACCTTCTATAGCATAGAACCCATTATGCCCCTCCCAAAGGAAAAGGTCTCCTCAAGGCTAAAACTGTCAGCTAATACTGAAAAAAAAAAAAGGAATATATTTTTTTCTGATACAGTACAGACCAAATGTTTGGACACACCTTCTCATTCAAAGAGGTTGAATATGTATTATGGCAAGAAAAAAGCAGCTAAGTGAAGAAAAAAACGAGTGGCCATCATTACGTTAAGAAATGAAGGTCAGTCAGTCCGAAAAATTGGGAAAACTTTGAAAGTGTCCCCAAGTGCAGTCACAAAAACCATCAAGCGCTACAAAGAAACTGGCTCACATGTGGACCGCCCCAGGAAAGGAAGACCAAGAGTCACCTCTGCTGCGCAGGATAAGTTCATCCGAGTCACCAGCCTCAGAAATCGCAGGTTAACAGCAGCTCAGATCAGAGACCAGGTCAATGCCATACAGAGTTCTAGCAGCAGACACATCTCTAGAACAACTGTTAAGAGGAGACTGTGCGAATCAGGCCTTCATGGTAGAATAGCTGCTAGGAAACCACTGCTAAAGACCACAATAAAGAACACAATAAAGAAAACTCTTTGAATGAGAAGGTCTGTACTGTATATACTATGTGTATAGATTCTATATATAAACCAAGGAACCAAGCAACTAACCTACACATAAACTGTTCCCTTTCAAAAGCTACACTCAATGCTGCGTGAAAACGCTATGGGAACATCTCTTTGTTGCCCGGTTGTGAAGCCTGTGCATGCCAGACCCGCCGAATACCTTCGGCTTATAACCTGTGCCAGGCATGACGTCACCGAATAAGGTGCACCTGCAGGTTATAAATAGGAGTGAACCGGAAACATCCTCAGATCTTTTTGTCTTCAGGACCGCTTTGTGTTTGCGTGTGCATGTACAAGCCGTAACGAAAGCGAAATAAAAATAACAGCATTAACTCACCGATATGGCGGAGTTGCTTAAGAGATGCGTGCCTCCGTGTGATAGATCTCTTTCGGAGGGCGATCTTCACGAGTTTTGTCTCGAGTGCTTGGGGAAGAACACGCTCGCCTCGGGCTTCAGGGAGACTGTGAGTACTGTGATCTTCTCCCTATTAAGGTGCCTCGCGCGCGGCTCGCTTTCTTTAAAGAGAAACCGCGAGCCGCGGCGCATTCCTGGGGTTCGCGTGCTGATCTGGCAGACGCGCACGAGACGGAATTTCCCCTTTCTCTCGCGCTCTCTCCGGATCAGGAAGTTTTAGCTTCCGCTTCGCAAGCGCGCTCCGGCGCTTCTTGTGAAGGAGCGGAAGAATCTTCCTCTCTCGCTTCCATGGAAGTAGCCTCCTCACAACGCTCCTCCAGTGCTGACAGAGCTTTTGAGGAATTATTAGAGGTTATAACGCGTGCGGTCGAGCGATTGCATATCGACTGGCCGCAGCAGCGAGATTCCCCCAAGCGTTCGAGATGGCCGGGGGCCGGGGGAGGAGCCTCAACGTCTCTCTCTCCCCTTCTTTGGTGACATCCATGATGAATTAACTCTTTCATGGAGCAAGCCGTATTCATCGCGTGTTTTTGTACCATCGACTTCGACTTATTCGAATATCGTTGGTGCGAAAGCACGCGGTTATATGATGATGCCCAGATAGAAGAGACGCTTGCGGGCTATCTCTCTCCTGGGACATCATCCTCCCTGAAAAAGCCTATTCTCCCCTCCAAGCCGTGCAGATTGGCATCTGCTTTGGTGGGTAAAGCTTTTCAGGCAGCAGGATAGGCTGGTGCTTCACTGCACACCATGGCGGTTTGGCAGGTTACCAGGCTGACCTGCTGAAGGACCTGAGCAGCGGCGGGGCTATTGATGACAGGGCGTTTGCAGAGCTGCGCCGAGCCACAGACCTGTCTCTCCGTGCAACCAAGTGGACGGCCCATGCTGTGGGCCGTTCCATGGCTGCCATGGTGTCCACGAAGAGGCATCTGTGGCTGAACCTCACGGGCATCAAGGATAAGGATCGTGTTGCCCTCCTCGATGCCCCCATCTCGCCTTCCGGCCTTTTTGGCGGCGCTGTTAATTCCGCCGGCACTAGGTTTCGGGAGGCAAAGCTATATGAACAGGCCTTTGGGAGGTTCCTTCCCCACCGTGCTCAAGAACCGGGACCGTCGGCCACCCTGGCCCCGGCCAGGTCTGGCCCCTATCAGGCATGAGGTGCAGAGGAGAGCGTGACCAGCCGCGCACCCCCCCGTAAAGGCTGGGGTGGGGCTTGCCGCTCTTCTCAAAAATCTGCTTCGAAAAGACCGGATCTGAGGAGCTTCCTCTCTTCAAGAAGAAGCCCTGAGTTCGTGCGCCTGGGGCTGTGGGGGTGTCTCCCCCCGGGGAGGGGCGCCTGGATTTTCATCACAAAACAGGGCCTCCTCCCTGGAGGCCGGTGTTCAATCCCCGCCACCACTGGTGTTCGGGGAGCGCCGGTCTCCAAAGAAAAAAAAAAAAAGAAAAAAGTTGGGTGTTCAGGCATCTCCTGCCACACTTCATCTCCCAACACCTAACACCCCCCCCCCCCCCCCCTCCCCCCATCTAGCCGAAGTGTCAAAGCTCGTGCCCCTTTCGGAGAAGCTGGCAGCGTGGAGACTACTGCCAGGTGTATCTCCTTGGGTATAAAGGACTGTAGGCACAGGCTACAGGATTCAGTTTGCACATCGTCCTCCGCGTTTCAACGGCGTGGTCTCCACTTCCGTGAAACCGGATCGAGCACATCTGCTGGCCCAGCAGTTACAGACTCTGCTGGGCAAAGGGGCCATAGCACATGTTCCCCTCCCAGACAGAGGATCGGGCTACTACAGTCGGTACTTTTGGTGCCCAAGAGAGGGGGAGGGTTGCGTCCGATCTTGGATCTTCGCGGCTTGAACCGCTATCTCAGAAATCCAGATTCAAAATGTTGACTGTCAAAATGATTGTTTCTCAAATCCAACTAGAGGATTGGTTTGTGACAATCGATCTCAAGGACGCATATTTCCATATAGAAATATTGCCACAGCACAGGAAGTTCCTGAGGTTCGCTTGGGGGCGAAGCTTACCAGTATTGGGTCCTTCCATTTGGCCTAGCTCTGTCACCCCGCACATATACAAAATGCATGGATGCAACTCTGGCTCCTTTAGGACTCCAGGGCATCCGTATTTTGGAATTACATAAACGACTGGCTGATTCTGGCCCAGTCTCAGGAGCTAGCGCTTCGACATCGGGATGTCGTCCTAGCCCATCTTCATTCTTAGGATTGAGACTCAACGCCACAAAAAGCGTTCTCCTTCCTGTTCAGAGGACAACATATTTGGGTGTCACATCGGATTCGGTCACAATGCGGGCACAGTTGTCTCCTGCTCGTGTCGAATCCATTCTCAACACCCTGAAGAATCAAGCTAGGCCAGAAGGTCACCGTTCATCACTTTCAGAAATCTTAGGCCTCATGGCAGCTGCGTCCACGGTGATACCTTTGGGCCTTCTGCACATGAGAGCGTTTCAGCTGTGGCTAAGAGCCAGGGGGTTTCATTCAAGGGCCAACCCCCAGAGGCTAATAAGGGTTACGCGCCGGGGGGCTTCGTACCCGTTCTATGTGGTTCAGACCCCAGGTTTTTGACTTTGGGTCCCACTCTAGGTCCGTCTTGTCGTCGCAAGATGCTAACGACAGATGCTTCCCTCACGGGCTGGGGTGCGGTCTTGGATGGCCGTCCAGCACAAGGGAGCTGGAGAGGTCATCTTCTCGCGTGGCACATCAATTGCCTCGACATGATGGCTCTGTTTCTGGCCCTGAAACACTTCCTCCAGCAGTTGAGAGGCTACCATGTCCTAGTGCGGGTGGACAGCACTGCGGTAGTCTCGTACATAAATCGCCAGGGTGGACTGTGCTCGCGCCACTTGAACAAGCTAGCGCACCAGGTTGTGCTTTGGGCACAGGACAAGTTCCTGTCCCTCAGGGCGATTTACATTCCAGGGCATATGAATGTAGGAGCAGACTTGCTATCCAGACAAGCTGTAAAACATGGGGAATGGAAAATCCACCCCGAAGTAGTCAGTCAATCTGGGAAAGATTTTACGTAGCAGAGGTGGACCTCTTTGTCTCATAAGAGGCAGCACAAGGCCCCCTTTACTACTCTGACTCCTCCAGCTCCCCTGGGTCTGGACGCAATGGCCCACACGTGGCCCAGGTTACGCCTTTATGCGTTTCCACCTATAGTTTCTGCTCCCGGGACTCCTGGCGAGGGTCCGTCAACAAGGGTTGCGCCTCTTATTGATAGCGCCCCATTGGCCGACCAGAGTGTGGTTCTCGGATCTAATATCTCTCCTCGACGGCTCACCCTGGGTGATTCCAGTGAGGAGGGATCTTCTGTCTCAGGCGCAGGGGACAATACTTCATCCCCGGCCCGAGCTCTGGAACCTTCACGTTTGGCCCCTGAACGGGACCAACTGAGACAGGCTGGGCTTTCAGCCAGCGTAATTGAAACCATTTAAGTGCCAGGGCTCCCTCCACTAGAAGAACTTATGCCCTCAAATGGAGTGTGTTTGAAAATTGGTGCATGGCAAGACACATAGACCCAGTTCACTGCCAGATTGTTTCAGTGCTGGAGTTCTGCAAGAAAAGTTGTCCTCGGGCTTATGCCCTAGTATGCTCAGAACGTACGTAGCCGCTATTTCGGCCTGTCACGCTCTGAACAACGGGGTTTCTGTGGGCAAGCACCATTTAGTTGCCCGTTTTATTCGTGGAGCTAAACGGTTGAAGCCGCCCACTAGAGCTACGGTCCCTTCATGGGACTTAACTATCGTACTCGAAGGCCTGGCCGACACCCCGTTCGAACCACTAGAGTCAGCGCCTGTCAAGCTTCTGTCTCTTAAGATGTTTTTTCTGATGGCTATTACTTCTTTGAAGAGGATTGGGGATCTGCAGGCTCTGTCAGTCTCCCCATCCTGCCTAGACTTTGCCCCTGGGCTAGTCAAAGCTATTCTGCATCCTCACCCGAACTATCTTCCCAAGGTTCCATTCTCGACCATGCACCCAGTTGTTCTCGAAGCCTTCTGTCCTCCGCCTGTCACAGCTCCGGAGCAGGAAAGACTTCACTTACTGTGTCCAGTACGTGCTCTTCGGATCTACGTCCACCGCACTAGCCAGTGGCGTAAGTCAGAGCAGCTCTTTATTTGCCATGGGGGTCGCAACCGGGGGGCGGCTGCCACTAGACAGACTCTGTCACACTGGGTGAGAGATGCCATTGCCCTAGCCTATGAGGCGCGTGGTCACACTTCGCCTCTAGGAATCAGGGCTCACTCAACCAGGGGGATTGCCTCATCGATTGCCTTGGCAAGAGGCGTCCCCCTGCAGCAGGTGTGTGATGCAGCGGGCTGGTCCTCTCCACACACGTTTGTTAGATTTTATAGTCTGGATGTCAATGCTACACTGGGTTCACGGATCCCTCAGTCAGCATCCCAGAGCTAGATCTGAGACCTCCTCGGCTTGTGCGCACACGCTACACAACCTGGGGGTCCAGACACTTGCAGTGCGGCGGCGTTGGTATTCTTGTTCCCATAGCGTTTTCACGCAGCATTGAGTGTAGCTTTTGAAAGGGAACGTCTCGGGTTACTTGACTGTAACCCTGTTCCCTGATAAAGCGGGAACGAGATGCTGCGTTCCGATGCCGCACTGCTGGCGTGCCTGGACGTCCTTCAGACAAAATTGACCTGAGGATGTTTCCGGTTCACTCCTATTTATAACCTGCAGGTGCACCTTATTCGGTGACGTCATGCCTGGCACAGGTTATAAGCCGAAGGTATTCGGCGGGTCTGGCATGCACAGGCTTCACAACCGGGCAACAAAGAGATGTTCCCATAGCGTTTTCACGCAGCATCTCGTTCCCGCTTTATCAGGGAACAGGGTTACAGTCAAGTAACCCGAAACGATTTCTCTACTCAACCAGTGGCTCTCCCCAATCCTCTTCTGATGACCCTGTTATAAATGTTTGATGGCTGCGTTAGCAGGAAGACACAAGTAGGATAAAAAAAAAAAAAAAAAACCCACCCAGCTATTGAGTGGAAGAGAAAAAATAAGACTACATTTTACTTGCTTGCTTGTAGTGACTGAGCTAGATATAGAAACAAAGGTGAAGCAGGCCTTGTACCACGAACCAGGCCCCAGTAATGGACCCACTAATTGTCTATTCGTCCCACGCACTCTACGCTCCCAGGTCCTGGAATGGGCACATTGTTCCAAGCTCTCTTGCCATCCCGGCTCTGCCCGAACCCTGTCCCAAGTCCAGCAGCACTTTTGGTGGCCAACCATGAAGGAGGATGTCTCCGGTTTTATGGCAGCTTGTGATGTTTGTCAGCGATATAAACACATCAACACAGCCCCAGCAGGCCTCCTCAGACCCTTACCAGACTTACCCATGTTTACTTAGATGATTTCTCAAATTCAGATGTGTCCTAACACAAAATCATGTGTTTTTTGGAAAGCTGAGTTAAATTTCACTTGATATACCCAGGCCTGTTGACTACCAGACCTGTTGAGTCAAGAAATCACTTATATAGAACCTGTCTGACAGAAACAAATTAATTGACATGTATCAGTCTGGAAAGGGTTACAAAGTCATTTCTAAGCCTTTGGAACTTCTGCAAACCACAGTCAGAGCCATTATACACGAATGGAGAAAATTTGGAACAGGCCTCACTTGCCTCAGTTAAGGTCAGTGTTCATGATTTAACTGTAAGCAAAAATGGTATAAATGGGGAAGTTTTTCAGTTACTTTTCACATAGGGCCAGGTTGGTTAGGAATGCTTTTTCTATTAATAGATGAATTCATAATTTAAAAACTGCATGTTGTATTTACAACATCTTTATGTGATATTAAACTTTGTTTGATTATCTAAATCAGTGTGAAAAATATACAAACATACTTTTTCAGTGCATAGTACTTAAAAACCAAGTGCATCTCTTTTACTTCTGAATGAAGAGGGGAATTGCCCAGTTGTACAGGTAATGTCCTTGCCTTTGATACGTAGTCTACAAAGTATAATAAACCCAAAGAAATATCCACAGACTTCCCTGCTACAGCCATCTATTTTCAGCAAGTTATCAAGGAACAAAGTCAAAATGTCTTGACCAAACACAGCTCACTAACTTCAAAACCTCCCACACTCCAATTTTAGTATTGTGACACCTAACTAACCAGCTACTGTATTTTAACCAAAAGCGTTTGGGAATATATTTTAAAATGTGACATGACAATTTGTTTGGGTGTATACCCTGTAGATTCAATACAGTAAATGTGTGTAAAAGGCCATGTGGCTGCTTGTTTGTGTATGTACTCTATGAACTTATCAGTATAATGAATCTGAATACAGAGAATCTAGAAATCTTGAAACCCTAAACCTGTCTCCGCAGCTACCTCATCCAGGTGTCCAGTGTTGTATCTCACGGCTCAACATCTAAACTAAACATCACCTGGAGTTATAGTTGGATGTGATTTGCATTTCTTATTTGTTTTTGTTTTTTTAAATTGCACCATTATGCTTAGTTATCTGATCTTTTAGAATTGGATCTGCCCAGATGTGACAGCTCAAATAACCTTCCCTTGCTTCGGCAATGGTTCACAGTTAGTTATTAAGGAGCGTACTCCCAAAGGATCAATTAAAACAAACAAATTGCTGAAGTGTTGTTTATACAGACTTGACCTTACCGTGATGTTTCACATGTACCTATTCATCCAGTTCCTACTGTGCTAAACATTGTCCTTTAATTAATCTCTAAGAGTGAAATGCCAAAATCAAATTATCTTAAAGCATTTTTGCATTAATAATACAATACACAATGATCCTAGTGTTTTTATATATAAAGATAAATAATAGTAATTTTCCATTCTTATATATAGTAATGCCTTACTGTGTCTGTGTGTCTGTTTATTAAAGACAAACAAATGGAAGGGAGAATCAGCATAACAGTGAATAAAGTAAAGTAAAAAGGGAATATATATTGAAGGGAAGACAACTTGAATGAGAAGCCACAATTAACCTTGACTGAGTTCAACACTGATAAAATACTATTTTGTAGCCCCAAACAGTCACATTTCTCTACCTGTCCCTGGTACTGACACCATGTTAGAAATGAGGCCAGTTCCTTTTGCATGTTTTAATTGGCTTCCACCATTACTGGCAAGAGCTGTTTCCTCAATCTAATACCATTCCAGGCAGATGCCAAAGCTACGCCTGCTGTAGAATGCCAATATGTATCAGCAACTCCGGGAATACTCCAAAGCTTTACACAGCTCCGGGTGATTTATGCGGAGATAATTTCTGCTTATATTATTTAGTATTGTATTTAGTATTGTATTTTGCTCATAAACCTGATATTTTAGCTAATGGATATGATAGGATAGAAAACAGTTATATATTACATATATTGCTTTACGAGATTCATCCAAAATACACAATGTGTTATACTGTAGATTTGTATTCCTCATAATTGCCTTTATCCACATGGATTTTGCCTACGGGAATATACAGCAAATATTGTAGGAAATATGTTTATTTAAATTTGCATCCACAATATAATAATTGTGCTCAGAATTTAAGTCAAATTGTTTACTGTAAAGTGCAGCTCAAAAAATAGAATATCATGGAAGAGTTTTCATAATTTATTTCAAATAGTGAAAATCATACAGTATGTCTTAGATTCATTACACATTAGGTCAAATATTTCAAGCCTTTTTTATTTTATTTAATTGATTACAATTTACAATTCATCTAAATCAAAAATTCAGTTTCTGAAACTATTAGAATATTATAGCATCAATCAAAAAAAGGATTTAAAGTAGAGAAATGTCTATGTTCTGAAATGTTTATTCATTTATGCATCCAATACTTGTTCAGGGTTCCTTTAGGTCCTTAAGCTGCCTCAATCTGTGTCAGTGCTGAGGTATTATTGAAAACCAGGTTGCTGTGATAGCAGCTCATCTGTATTCTTGGGTCAGG
The DNA here is from genome assembly GCA_030347435.1 of Clarias fuscus. Taxonomy (NCBI): domain Eukaryota; kingdom Metazoa; phylum Chordata; class Actinopteri; order Siluriformes; family Clariidae; genus Clarias; species Clarias fuscus. The sequence continues at coordinate 21,169,468 of CM059211.1, read as the reverse complement.
TATTTCTCATCATCTTCTTGACAATACATTCTCTATAGGGTTTAGGTCAAGTGAGTTTGCTGGCTAATCAAGCACAGTAATATCATGGTCAGCAAAGCACTTAGTGGTAGTTTTGGCACTGTGGATAGGTGAAGGCATGCTGGAAAAGGAAATTGGCATTTCCATAAAGGTTGTCTGCAGACAGAAGCATGAATCTCCTGGTAGATGGCTATGGCTTTAGACAAAATTTAAACACAGCAGACCAACACCAGGAAATGACATGGCACCCCCAATCATCCCAGACTGTGAAAACCTTACACTGGACTTTGAATTCTGTGCCTCTCTGCTCCTGTCCCCCAGGCTCTGAGACTTGATTTTCAAATTAAATACCAAAAGTGTTTTCATCTTTAAAAAGCACTTTTAACCACTGAGCAACAGTATAGTTTTTCTCCTTAAAAAAATCAGAAAGATTCTGATCATACCTGGGCTAAGGAGATTCCTGATCTCTGGTTTAGGACTTGGTTGATAGTAGAAATGCAAGTTGAAACCTATTTCCTGAAGGTGTTTGTGCATGGTGGCTTGGTAGCCCAAGCAGCACTGGAAGGGGGACAGGCCAGTGGATGATGAGGTTTGGGAGTTGTGAGCATATTCCACCCAAGGCAGGAACCTGCTCCAGGAAGTGACATCCTGGGAGGTCATGCACCTGAGAGCAACCTCCAGAGCCTGGTTCTCCCTTTCGGTTTGTTCATTGGACTGAGGGCGAAATCCTGATGACAGACTTGGGGTAGCTCCGATGAGCTTACAGAAGGCCTTCCAGAACTGAGAGGTGAACTGCGGATCACGATCAGAGACAATATCCTTGGGAAGACCGTGGAGCTTAAAAACGTGGAGGATCATGAGTTCCGCAGTCTCTTTGGCGGACGGGAGTTTTGGAAGGGGAATGAAGTGGGCTGCCTTGGAGAACCGATTCACTATGGTCATGATACAGGTGTGGCCATCAGAGGGAGGTAATCCTGTCACAAAATCAAGCGCAATATCAGACCATGGACGGTATGGGGCTGGTAAGGGTCTGAGGAGGCCTGCTGGGGCTGTGTTGATGTGTTTATATCGCTGACAAACATCACAAGCTGCCATAAAACCGGAGACATCCTCCTTCATGGTTGGCCACCAAAAGTGCTGCTGGACTTGGGACAGGGTTCGGGCAGAGCCGGGATGGCAAGAGAGCTTGGAACAATGTGCCCATTCCAGGACCTGGGAGCGTAGAGTGCGTGGGACGAATAGACAATTAGTGGGTCCATTACTGGGGCCTGGTTCGTGGTACAAGGCCTGCTTCACCTTTGTTTCTATATCTAGCTCAGTCACTACAAGCAAGCAAGGAGACGGGAGGATGGTGTTACTGGCAGTGGAGTCTTGGGTGGGCGTGAACTGTCTGGAGAGAGCATCCGGTTTAGTATTCTTAGTTCCTGGATGGTAGGAGAGGGTGAAATTGAACCTGGCGAAGAATAGCAACCAACGGGCCTGGCATGAGTTGAGCCTCTTGGCGCCTCGTAGGTACTCTAGGTTCTTGTGGTCGGTCCAGACCAGGAATGGAACCTCCGTTCCCTCTAGCCAGTGTCTCCACTCCTCCAGGGCTAGCTTGATGGCCAGGAGCTCACGATCTCCGATGCCATAGTTTCTTTCAGTGGGAGTTAAGCGGTGGGAGAAGAAGGAGCAGGGGTGCAGTTTGTTGTCGTGGGCGGACCTCTGAGAGAGAATGCCTCCTAGTCCAGTGATGGAGGCGTCGACCTCCACAATGAACTGACATGACGGGTGAGGGATAGTGAGGATAGGAGCGGACGTGAACAGCTTTTTAAGTTCGGTGAAGGCCCTCTCAGATTCCTGGTTCCAACAAAAGCGGACCTTGGGAGAGGTTAGGGCTGTTAGGGGGCAGCGATAGAGCTGTAGCCTTGGATGAAACGACAATAGAAGTTGGAGAACCCCAGGAACCTCTGGAGTTCCTAACGTGAGGTGGGCTTGGGCCAGTTCATGACGACTTGAAGCTTGGAGGGTTGGCCCAATGCCAAATCCAAGGAACGTGGTGGACGTGGTGTGGAACTTTTCTGGTTTCACAAACAGTTTGTTCTCTAGAAGCCTCTGTAGCACCTGCCGAACGTGGTATTGATGCTCCTCCAGGTCCCGAGAAAAGATCAGGATGTCATCGAGGTAGACAAACACTGATAAATTGAGAAAGTCTCTGAGTACATCGCTAATGAGGGCCTGGAAGACATTAGTGAGGCCAAATGGAGCCACGAGGTATTCGTAGTGCCCTGTAGGGGTGTTGAAGGCCGTTTTCCATTCATCCCCCTCTCGGATGCGGACAAGATGGTAAGCATTGCGTAGGTCAAGCTTGGTGAAAATCTTGGCTCCTTGGAGAAGCTCAAAGGCGGTAGCCATTAACGGGAGGGGATACCGGTTCTTCACAGTGATCTCATTCAGGCCCCTATAATCTATGCAGGGACGAAGGGAACCATCTTTTTTGCCCACGAAGAAGAACCCGGCCCCCGCTGGAGAGGAGGAAGGATGAATGATCCCCGCCGCAAGGGATTCGGTGATGTAACTGTCCATGGCTTGGCGTTCCTTGGGTGACAATGAGTACAGACGGCCCTTGGGGGGAACGGTGCCTGGGAGCAGTTCAATGGCGCAGTTGTAAGGCCGGTGGGGAGGAAGAGAAATCTCACGCGATTTGCTGAACACAGCCTTGAGATCGTGGTACTCAGGGGGCACGTGAGTGAGCTCCAGTGGTTCGTCTGCCTTGGCGGGGTTGGGGCATGACTTGAGGGCGACTCGTAAGCAGGTCATGGAACAAGATGGGCTCCAGGCTGAAATCAAGTTTCCGGCCCAGTCAATCTGTGGGTTGTGTCGGATCAACCAGGGGAGGCCCAGGACGACCGTGGCATGAGATCCCTCCATGATAAATAGCGAAGTCTGCTCAGAATGGTTGCCTGAGACCCTTAGACTGAGGTGTCCTGTGGGTGATAGAAGGGAGTGGACTCCCGTCGATGGCCTAAACCTTGAGATGGGTCTCCAAAGGCAGAGCAGGGATTCCCAGGGCCTTGGCTGAGGCGGCGTTGATTAGGTTACAGTCCGAACTGGAGTCGATCAATGCCTGCACCAGGTGGGTCCGTTGTCCGTGGATGAAGAGGATGGGGAGCATGCGGCGTTGGTCTGGAGGTCTCTTTGGAGAAGTGCCTTCTAGCGCTCCCAGCTGGACTTGAGGACGCCTCCTCCTTACTGGACAGTTCTTAAGTAGGTGATCCACGTGTCCACAGTAGAAGCAGGCTCCCTCCACTTGGCGATGCCTCCGCTCCTCCGCGGGTTCTGCCCAGTTGTATTGGTTCCAGCTGAGGGTTGGGTCGCGGGGGACCTCTGACCGGTGCCATCCTTGCCACTTTCTGAAGGCGGAGATGTGAATCCACTCGGCCGGCCAGATCCATGAGATCTTGGAGCGATGAGTGAAGTTCTCGAGCGATTATCTCATTCTGGAGTGCTTCTGTCAGTCCTTCGAAGAAAACATCACTCAAAGCACGACTATTCCACCCGCTGGAGAGAGCTAGGGTCTGGAATTCTATGGCATAATCATAGGCCGAGTGTGAAGGGAGGCGTGGTTCGCGTTGCATGATGGAGTCATGATGCTCTGAAGAGAGCTGGAGCCGTTGGAGCTGCGCCGTGACGTCAGCAAGTGCTTGCTTGGTGCGGAGCAGCCCCTGGTGGTGAGTTCCAAGAAGGGCACTCTGACTCTCATGCGGTCAACCTCTGCTGGATTCATATCGCTGGCTGGATTATTCTGTCACCGTCGCAAAGCGGAACGAGGTGAATCTAAGTGCAGATGACGTTTGACTATGTAGACGGAAGCGAGGTAGGAATGCGGAAGCAAAGGTCAATATTAATCAAAGCCGTATCTAAGCCAAATCGCGAAACGAGAGCCGTAGTCAAAACAGGAAGCGTTAAATCGGTAACCGGGAAATCAAGCAGCGAAGCGAAAATCCAAAAAACGTAAAACAAAAGCCGTGGTCAAAACATGAAACGCGAGATCAAAGCCGGGAGATTAAACAGCGAAGCAACAATCCAGAACGAGAGGCGAGAGACGAGAAAACGAAACTAACTTGGCAACATGAAAGCAATGAAGCAAAACGCGAGAAAATCGAGGCAAAAATACGCAAGATAATCCAGCAATTGAAGCAGCGTGCAGCGCGTGCTTAAATCGCTGGAGTAATCAGCGGAGAATAGGAAACAGGTGCGCAGGAAGGGCGGAAACAGGACTGTAGGAAGAGACACCTGACAGGTCGGAAAAAACAAAGGTCAAAAGTGACAGCGTGGGAAAAATGCAGACAGGATGTGAATCATGACAGTGTGTGTGTGTGCCCTGCAATGGATTGGCACCCTATCCAGGGTTTATCCCGCACTGTGCCCTAAGTGTCCAGTCTCCAGGCCCCTGCAACCCTTTATACAGGATTAAGCAGTATACAGGGTGGGCCATTTATATGGATACACCTTAATAAAATGGGACTGGTTGGTGATATTACGTCCTGTTTGTGGCACATTAGTATATGTGAGGGGGCAAACTTTTCAAGATGGGTGGTGACCATGGTGGCCATTTGGAAGTCGGCCATCTTGGATCCAACTTTTGTTTTTTCAATAGGAAGAGGGTCATGTGACACATCAAACTTATTGGGAATTTCACAAGACGACCAATGGTGTGCTTGGTTTTAAAGTAACTTTATTCTTTCATGAGTTATTTACAAATTTCTGACCACTTATAAAATGTGTTCAATGTGCTGCCCATTGTGATGGATTGTCAATGCAACCCTCTTCTCCCACTCTTCACACACTGATATCAACACCGCAGGAGAAATGCCAGCACAGGCTTCCAGTATCCGTAGTTTCAGGTGCTGCACATCTCGTATCTAGACAATTGCCTTCAGATGACCCCAAAGATAAAAGTCTAAGGGGGTCAGATTGAGAGACCTTGGGGGCCATTCAACTGGCCCACGACGACCAATCCACTTTTCAGGAAACTGTTCATCTAGGAATGCTCGGACAATTTCCTATGGGATGTTTTTTTTTTCTCTCCTCCAAATAGAAAGTTAGCCTTTTAGTGCCATAGGAATAATCTCTATTCTCTTATGTAATTGCATATAAATTATATGTGTCTAAAGGACAGTGCCTATTACACCATTTTGTAGTAACAAGTGGTGGTGTGGAGGGGTGGGGTTTAAGGGAAATGGGTGGACTGATATGGTACGTTTGCTCTGTATGTCTGAGAGTCAGCTGCATGCTTGTGAACATTTGAGTTCCCCAGGATCTCACACTTCTCCAGAATGATAAACATTGATTTGTTTGTCCTTTGTGACCTGGTTTAGCCTGTGTGTTTTACCAGAGGGTCGAGGTGGAAAATAAAGTTCAAGTTCAAACTGACCCTAGCTATGCTGAGTTCTCTCTAATTGTTATAGACCCAAAATGTGTGAGGTAAAAAAAAAATTTAAAAAAGCTGACAATTTGCATTATGCCACAATACACTAAAATACACATACTTTTGTTTCTCACCTACAGTAATTGATGACTAAAATTACAAGGCATAGCTGAAGAACAGGAATAAATATTGTCTGCTTTTCATCATTTTGGGATCAGGGGGAATAAATCCATAAATATTCAATTGTAAAGTAGAAGAAATAAAGGGGTACAGTAGCAGTATTTTGACTGACTCATTTACATACAGCATGTTTAAACATTAAACACAGAGGTTTTTACTGGATGGTTAATAAGTAATAAAAATTTTGACAGAACTATAGTAAATAGTAAAGTAGTAAAAATAGTAAAAATAGTAATAGTACTATAGTATATAGTAAAGAACTGTAGTAAAACAACATTTTATTATCCTCAAGCTTTCATTTAGAAATAACTAACATTTTCCATCTGTCTGTCTACAGTATGTACTGGGGTACATTAATATCAGAAACCAGTTAAATGAAGAAATAGTATGTTTGGCCTGCTAATAATTAAGTGCATGTAACCAACATGTATTTTGTAGGATGCTAACATTAGCTGTTATGCTATCTTATAGTATTTGATACATTTACCTGTGGTGTGTGGCTTAATGTACTAGAAAACGTTTTGATATATTTGCCCTGTTTAAGCAATCCTGCAAAGAAACACCCATTTTAGAAGAGTGTGAGTTATTGGACAATTGCCTGCTTGTTTTGGCCAGCTAGATGTCAATGCATCATTAGTTAAAACAAGTTCATAAAATTAAATGACTGTTCTAGAATTGAGTAGTTGGTCAACAACATAACATTTTTAGACTTCTTTCTAGTATGGGAGGCATGTATAGGAACATATAATAATATGTTCCTGTTTAAATTTGTTTAAATACAAATATATAAACCTGAATACATGAAGTCCAAGAAATCAAGCACTTAAAATGTTCAGTTTGCTCTGTGGGCTGGCTTCCTTTGTCTTTATTTTGGTGATTATGGCACCATAACACCAGCGTATGCGTTCTATTTATGTCTAATGTTGATAAATATTGAAAAATAGTGACATTATCATAGCTGAAGTGATTACAGTATATTAAGCTGCTGTTTCTAGTGTAAAGTCCAAACACTAACTGTTTATACAATGAGATTTTCAATAGGATGTACTGTACTTACAGGCATATTTTCCAGTCTTGACAAAGGGATTTAGATAAGGACTGTGGCATGACTTAGCTCCTGAGTAGTAAAGAAGAATGACTAAGGCTTAGCAGTTACTTATAAGTAAACTTGTAGTTTCAAAAGTCCATAATTATTAAAGGGTTAACACACAAGTTCTTACCACATTTGTGTGGGTAGATGTAGAAAGCTTAAAAAGAACAAAAGGTAAGAAAACAAGTTTCTTGACCGTCAAATCAGAACTTAAGCAATAAAAGAAAGACTCCAGTGTTTGCCAGCATTATCTCTATGCAATCTCCCACACCTTCTTAAACATTGTTGTTCAAGTGGTGCAGTTAAAAATCTGCAAGTAGGCTAAACAGGAACGTTAGCTAACACCTGTTGGCCTGGTCATCAAATTAGCCAGATATACTGTATGAACAGGCTTACAGTATGGTAATAAAAAAAAAAAAACACACAGGCATTCTGGCCACTATGTCATGTCTATATTTCAGTCACTTTGAATATAAAAGAAACTTCATTCAGTTGGAAGAATATTTCCATCTAACACACAAAAACATTTCCTGCAAAAAAGGTGACGGATCTGTAATGCTATCATCATTGCCACAACGTCCACTGTGTTCACCACCGGAATTGGGTTGGCCGTTGGCTGTTACCATAGTTGTAACATTAGGAGCTGAGCTTGCAGTAGTTGCTTCTGTTAAGGTGTCAGACATTTTTTATTCTTTTTTTGTTGATGATGCAGAGCATTTGCACTTGGCAGTTGGCAAAAGACAGGCATTGTGTCACCAATATGAATTGATGCAATCAATTTTTTAAGTATTTTCTGTGTATCTGTACCTTTGTTTTATGTTTATTCACGACATTGTTTTTTTATAACACATTGATTGGGTGCACTTATCAAGGTAAAAATAGAAACAGTCTAGCTAACTAGCTAACTTCCTGAGCGAAAGAGCAAAATAGTTATGAAAGTTTACACATTTGGTTTGTGTTTCTTGCCAGTAACATTTTTTTTCATGTATATGTATTTTACATATATAAACTGTATCTCTCTCTCTCTCTCTCTCTCTCTCTCTCTCCAAACAAGCCCATAATAATGCTTTGGTGCATCATTTAACCATATTGTATTCTTTATGCTTACAGTATGCTTGGTTGTCGGTGTAGACAGCTTGCATTATACGGAATGGAAATTAGCTAAAGTAGCTAATCTTTAAAGTTATGAAAGATGCTACCGAATGTAGTGCCAATCAGTCAATCTCTGCTAGACTTGAATTCTGCTAATCAGTAAAAAAAAAAAAAAAAAAAAAACAGTTGTCTTTGTGGTGTCCAGAGGTTGGTAGAGTAGTCAAAAATTGTGTTCGAGTAAGAGTAGATGTACTTCAAAATAATATTACTCAAGTAGAAGTTAAAAGTGTGTGTGTTTTTATTTTGTTTGTTTTTTTAGAAATTATGTAAGCAGCCAAACAAAACGCTAAAATAATTCTGCCATTTACAGTACCAATAATGAAATTAAATACTGTATATTCAGTTGCCCTTCAATTGCTCAGCAGATAAATAACATTAGAACATGTACAAGAGGTCTCACTTTACCATAACTGTGTCCAGTAGAACAAATGTAAGAAACTTATATTTTTTAGCCTCTAGCTTATTTTGACATGTTTCCTGCATTTCTCTGGCAAAAATGTAATGTGTTGAATAAGTAACGAGTCAAGTGTAGCCGACTGTAGTGGTGCAAGAGTAGCTTGGCAAATCTACTCAAGTAAAAGTATAGTGCAGTAAATCTGCTTATAGAAGTAAAAAATATTTTTTTAGTTACTCAAGTAAATGTAATGGAGTAAATGTAACTCGTTACTACCCACCTCTAATAAATGATAGAGCCATGTACTTTGTATTCCAACTTGAGGAAACTCCACTTGTAGTGGAGTACATTTTAGGCAATTACAGTAAAACCTTGGATTGTGAGTACCTTGGTCTGCAAGTGTTTTGCATGACAAACAAAAATGTTAAATAAATTTTTGCTCGGTAAATGAGCGAGGACTTGAAATACGAGCAGTATTGTGGGTAATTGTCTCCCATGCTCGTGTATGTGTCACTCATATAGTCAACATCTGTGTGTGCGTGTATTGTTTACTATAACATTGTGACTACGTGTGTGTGCGTAAAGCATTTTTTATTTTGTGTGTTTGTGAGTGGGAGTCTCTGATGGAAAACTGGTGTATGTGTGTGTGCGAGCATACACGCTTGTTTGGGTGAGAGTCTGTCTGCAAACTGGTGTGTGTGTATGTGTGTGTGAAAGTCGTTGTGTCCCTCCCCCCCTAATCTCAATATTAACTAAATATACATATGAATATTTTTGGGTTTTGTAATGAATCATCGGAATTTCCATTATTACTCATGGGAAAACATGCATGCTTCCGGAATAAATTATGCTCACAATAGAAGATTTAACTGTACTTATACTTTTACTAGCATCCTTGTTTGTGTACTTAAGATAGTAGGGGAAATTTATCAGAGTAAAAATACAAATTTAAGTTAGAAATGTAGTGACCTTAAAGTTACCAGAAATAAAAATAAAAAAGTAAAGGTACAGGTTGTACTTCATTACATTACAGCACTGCACTTATCAAAGCTAAAATATAAATACTGCTTTTTTTTTATCTCTGGCTGTCACTGTCCAACCTGTTCTTTCATGAAATGACATCCCACTGAATAATCGTTAATAATCATTTTACTTAATAATTAAAAGAAGTGGTATTAAAATAGAATAGTTTTGTATAAACATTTCTTAACTTCCCTCAGTGAGTTTTTAGTAAAGTTTTCCTCTTATTTATTTATTTATTATTTATTTATTTATAATAATGTACATGTGATAAAAATATTGTTGGGAGTAATCACCCATATGAGATGGGGTGAATATTAATTTCTTATTTATTAGTCTTACCATGTCAGCTAACAAAAGGCTTGGATTGATTATAATGTCTTGTTGCCAAAAATCATTATGGAGTGGAAATCCCTATGGGAAGAGGAAGTGAGATTGCTTATAACAAAATGTGCAGGACCCCAACTAACAGCCATCCAATCATCTGAGATGTCTTGATTTTATGTCAGGATGAGTACAATTTTAAAAGCAATCATCTTGTGGATGACCATATATTCACTCAGATGTTGTATCAATTTGACATGGTCCAATAATTTTTGGAAAAAGATTGCAATAAACATCTGTATTGAAAATGCAATCACTTTTTTTTTCATCTGTTAGTCTTGGTTATTGGGGATCAAGAATGAGATTTAACAATGGTGGATAAATACTAAGACTCTCAAGAGCAATGCTTTCATTGATGGACACACCTCTCTCAGACTTGAGTCTATAAGAATTCATGAAAGCAGTGTGACACATGCTACCTGTAAGAGGATGAAGCTGGATGCTGGTAAAAAGAGGACAGAAATCTCTATTGTGAAAAAAGTTCTAACCTTTGGTGTAGCAACTTTGACAGCGTTGACAGCTATGTTCAGAAATGCTTACGCTGTGGCAAAATTTAACAGACCGTTCAGTGACTTTGTGTGATTCAATAAGTGAGACACACTGTGAGGTGCTTAAATACATTTTAAAAAAAATGCTGTACAATGTTTATTTTTGGACAATTTTCTTCAAATATTCCCTAAAATCTAAGCTGTTTAAAAAATAAAAATCTAAATAATAGGCCCCTGAATATATAATATACTATATGCAGTGCCACTCATTTGATTCAATCAAATTTAATTTTAAAAGTTGAATTTTATATAAATGAATGGCATATCACATAGCACGCATGATGACAAAAAAGCCTCAGCAACATATAAAACTGAATCCCCGCTGTAAAAACTGAAGAAGGAATCTCATCCACTTATGGACTCACTAATTCCACCCAGTCCTGCAGAAAACTTGTTTAATCCTTCTTCCTGCTCCTGAGGTTATTTTTTGTGCCAACCTGTGATCTTGTCTAATGAACTTATTTAATGCCCCAAAGGACAGAGAAATAAGTAATTTAAACCACAATGGTCCTATGATAAAACAGATGGTAAAGATGGTAAAATACAACATGTGCATCATGCAGTGCCACACAAATACTGTGCCCCATTTAAATGCACCAAGACGAAAGTCTTTTCATGCAAGCTTCCTGTCATCACATCACCACTTTTTCCAGATGTTTACTTCTTATTCACACTTTAACAAATGTAAAAATGTCAGCCTATGTATATCTAATAGTGAATATATTAAGAAGATGTTGTGATTATAATCCATTAGTACATTTTTAAGAAACTCTTCCGAAGTATGCACCATTAATGAAATTCACCATTGCTGTATTTCTTGAAACTGAAAGTATTTAAAGAAGACTCTGGTTTTCTGGTTACATAAAAAAGCCCTTTTTAAAATATGTCTTTAGGCACTTTGCAGCCTGTCACAGTAAAACATTAATTTAATTCTATTTATTTTCATATGAAGAAATACTATATAATTTATATTTAATTGAATTTATACGAAGATCATTTTCATTCAGAATTTAATTTTAAAAAGTGAAAATCATTAAATCCAGTATATCAAAACATTAGATTTTTTTTACTAAGATCAAAAAAAGATTTACAGTACAGAAATTCTAAAAAATAATTGTTCATTTATGCGGTCTACTTCTGGACTTCTTTAACATGAATTACTGTATCAATGTGGTATAACAAGGGTCAATCAGCCTGTGGCACTGTTGCTTTGGCCAGGTTGCTTTGATAGCAGCTTTTTAGCTCTTTTTTTCCAAAGATGGACAGAAATCATATGACACAATTGAGCTAATCTAGCAAACAAATGCAGCTAAACCCACTGATCCAACCAGAGCACAGAGATAATCCGAGCCTGTATGCAACCATTCCGTGACTCCACCACAACAGAACAGCAGTGTGAGCAATGCCCAACCACTTGCTCCAAAGACACCGACCATTGGATTGGAAGTTGCAGCAAACAGCATCCAAAAACCTGGATTAACCAGATCGAAATTAAGTAGATTTGGCTCACTATTGTTGAGTTGATTACGGCTGCCCAAAATCGAGGGGAAGATAGCCCAGGTAAGACGTTTCTGCCATTTCATCTGTTTCAGGAGTTCCTTGATACTAGGAATGCAACTGCTGTAGCCCATTTTCTGATTTTCTGAAGTCTGTGTATGGTGGCTCTTGAGGCACTGACTCCATCACCATGTATTCTTCCTTGTCCACATCCCAGTTGCTTGTGCACCTTTTCTACCACACTTCTTCTGTCTGTATGTCTGCTGTTTTTGTCACAGCATCAAAATTGACTGAATAGAATTTATTAAAACATTGCCAGTTCTTAGAGATTTACCAGAAGTTAAATCTATGCCATAAATATCAAAATGTTTAGGATACTGGACGTTATGAGCAGTTATGTGCCACATTACATCACAGCATCTAGTGCTTTTTTTTTCTTTTTAACCTATTCAGGGCCTTTTTTCTTGAGGTGGGCATGGTTATACATGTCACTCTACTAAGTCAATCAATGCATTAGTTTACCATACAGTAAGACCCAAAAATTACCATAATACACCTACAATTTGGCACAATCCTCAATCCACAGAGACGACAGCACAACATATCATGACGTACTCCAAAGCATAATCTCAGAATAGTGTGTACAGTATAAAAACTGAACCTTGTGCTATAAATCCAATCAAAGTGTTGAGTAGAAGGGACTTTATGAGCAGTTTTATGCCACATTACATCACAGAATGTGGTACTTTTTTCCCTTGAAGTGGGCATGGCTATACACATCACTCATATACACATTGAGCGAATCAATGTGATAGTATGTAGATGACACAGAAATGACCATAATGCACCTACAAGCCAGTGCAATCTATACATTGGGCTTTGCCTAGGCTTTGTCTATACATTGGTCAGAACTCGTTCTTTTAATGATATCTTTATGTTTCATACACTGGAGGACCCGAAACCAGTTTCGGAAAGCCCTCAGTAGTATAGACTATCCCTATCAAACAGTATATAAGGCACATGTTATATGAGCAAGAGAGAAATTTCAGCATATACTGTAGCTCTATTTTCCCCATAGTGGAAATGGAAGTGGTGTTTCCTGTGTTTGTTTGTTTTTTTAATAACACCTTAACAGAAAAAAACATACTCTGCTTATTTTTTTCTTTCTTTGCAATCTATATTCATGTTACTTTCATTATATATTTTGTCAATACATGTAATCACCTGTAATGTGGCTCTAAAAATATGTTGTACTATAAACAGTGGATAAGAAATAATGACAGAAATTCCATAAGAATTAGTAAACCAAATAAACTGATCAAAAAAGAGGGTTTAATGTGCTAAGATTTTTTTTCAACAAGTGTAGACAAATAAGGGTGCATTTTACCTCAAAAATCTCAGGTAATTTGTATGAAGCTACTGAACCTGCTCCATTGTGCTCGTGATACTCCAAATACAGTACCTACTTTGACGATGGCCTTGCTATATAAAAACAGCCAGTGTTCACACATCAAAACACGCTTCTCACTTGAGGCTCTCACGCACACAGCGTAACCTACGCCACCTTACCTGCAGGAGCTGTGTGTGAGGGAGCAGGATGTCTCGCCGCGACCCAGAGAACTCTGTGTGTACTGAGCCTCGACCTGCGCCTTTCACCTAGGCCTGTGCCTTTCACCTAGGCAGCACCGAAACCACAGTGCTTTTAATGAGCCTAACTTCACTAAGACTGCATATCTTTGAACATAAACAAGGCTGTGCTTAATAAATCTGTTTTATTAAGATTTATTTTATGTATATATTTTATTTATTTATTTATGTTTTCTCAATGTGTGTGTATATGTATGTGTATATATGTGGACAAAATTGTTGGTACCCTTCGGTCAACGAAAGAAAAACTCACAATAGTCACATAAATAACTTTAATCTGACAAAAGTAATAATTTAAAAAAAATCTATGAATGTTAACCAATGAAAGTCAGACATTGCTTTTCAACCATGCTTCAACAGAATTATTTAAAAAAATAAACTCATGGAACAGGCCTGGACAAAAATGATGGTACCCCTAGAAAATACTGAAAATAATGTGACCAAAGGGACATGTTAATTCAAGGTGTGTCCACTAATTAGCATCACATGTGTCTACAATCTTGTAATCAGTCAGTGGGCCTATATATAGGGCTCCAGGTAGTCACTGTGTTGTTTGGTGACATGGTATGTACCACACTCAACATGGACCAGAGGAAGCAAAGGAAAGAGTTGTCTCAGGAGATTCGAAAGAAAATTATAGACAAGCATGTTAAAGGTAAAGGCTATAAGACCATTTCCAAGCAGCTATATGTTCCTGTGACTACAGTTGCACATATTATTCAGAAATTTAAGATCCATGGGACTGTAGCCAACCTCCCTGGACGTGGCCGCAGGAGGAAAATTGATGACAAATCAAAGAGACGGATAATCTGAATGGTAACAAAAGAGCCCAGAAAGACTTCTAAAGAGATCCAAGGTGAACTTCATGCTCAAGGAACATCAGTGTCAGATCGCACCATCCATCGTTGTTTGAGCCAAAGTGGACTACATGGGAGACGACCAAGGAGGACACCATTGTTGAAAACAAATCATAAAAAAGCCAGACTGGAATATGCCAAACTACATGTTGACTTCTGGGAGAATGTCCTATGGACAGATGAGACAAAAATGGAACTTTTTGCCCAGGCACATCAGCTCTATGTTCACAGACGGAAAAAATGAAGCATATCAAGAAAAGAACACTGTCCCTACTGTGAAACATGGAGGAGGCTCTGTTATGTTCTGGGGCTGCTTTGCTGCATCTGGCACAGGGTGTCTTGAATCTGTGCAGGGTACAATGAAATCTCAAGACTATCAAGGGATTCTAGAAAGAAATGTGCTGGCCAGTGTCAGAAAGCTGGGTCTCAGTCGCAGGTCATGGGTCTTGGAACAGGACAATAACCCAAAACACACAGCTAAAAACACCCAAGAATGGCTAAGAGGAAAACATTGGACTATTCTAAAGTGGCCTTCTATGAGCCCTGACCTCAATCCTATTGAGCATCTTTGGAAGGAGCTGAAACATGCTGTCTGGAAAAGGCACCCTTCAAACCGGAAACATCTGGAGCAGCTTGCTCATGAGGAGTGGGCTAAAATACCTGCAGAGAGGTGCAGAAGTCTCATTGACAGTTACAGGAATCGTTTGATTGCAGTGATTGCCTCAAAAGGTTGTGCAACAAACTATTAAGTTAGGGGTACCATCATTTTTGTCCAGGCCTGTTCCATGAGTTCATTTTTTTTTTATAATTCCGTTGAAGCATGGTTGAAAAGCAATGTCTGACTTTCATTGGTTAACATTCATAGAATTCTTATTTATTATTACTTTTGTCAGATTAAAGTTATTTCTGTGACCATTGTGAGTTTTTCTTTCATTGACCGAAGGGTACCAACAATTTTGTCCGTGTGTGTGTGTGTGTGTGTGTGTGTGTGTGTGTGTGTGTGTGTGTGTGTGTGTGTGTATATATACACACACACACACACACATCTACACACACACTAGATATGCCCTCGACTTGGGCCGATTGTGATGAAACTAAGCCTATGTTACCGGAAGCTTAGACAAATACACCTGTGAAAACCTCATAAAAATTAATTGATTAGTTTTTACGTGACGCGTGCACTAATAATCAAACGTTTTTACAAAAATATCTTCAATGCAGACACTCCAACTTTACAGTTTTATTATATACTAGATGTGCTTGCAACTTAATTCGCGTGGAATTTAATTGCACACTCAAGCGTGTTTTAAAAAATTTACAAAGCCTCGTATCTAAAATTCCTGGGGCAGGCTCCCTTTACAGGATAAACAATACAAAAGGTGAATGGATGGATTTTGCCTTAAAAAAAAAGACTATGTACTTCCCATATGAATGGTCACATGTTTTAGACAGTGGGGCGACTGCAAGGTCCAGGAGTCCAGCCACATATTCAGTCTGAGACTGGATACAAGGAGTTTACATGTTACATGTCTCTCACATATAAGTAGTGCATGTTGTTGTTTTTTAGATATGAAACTTCTCATTGAGGATTTCTTCATCCGATTCATTCATTTGGACAGTCACACCACCTTACATACAGTATGCTCACATGAATACAGATGTTTTTCTACATTCGGCTGCTCAATTTAGGTTTTGCCACAGCTGATATTCGATCCAGTTGATTTGACACAGATTTATCCACTTGGTCCCCTACTTGACGCAACCTTTTATTTAATCCCAGCGTAGGACCAGAAAATCTGTTGCTCCTCAGATTCAGCACAAGACTGGCCAACCTGAAGAGCTTCTCCATGGGTTCCCTAGACAGCCGCGGCTTGTTAAATTTCATGATCTTTACTAATAGACATTCTGCCTAAACCTCTGCTTAAGTGCATACTTCACATATCTGTACTTGATTTGTTAGTGGATACTTTTTACTGTACTTTACTCCACTACATTCTACCACAAATGTCTTTACTTTCCACTATGCTACCAGTCTGCATTGTGCTGCTTTACATAAAGTGTTGTGTAGTATTTGCAATGGTAATATCTGCACCTGCTGATGATGCATAAGTGCATGATTTGCCTTCTTTTCATGTGCTGCTTAATCATATAGCAAGAGTTTGTAGTGGCGACAGTTGCAGACAGCAATGGAATAGCACGAAACGAGGGCGGGTCTTTTACTATGACTTAAAGACTACTGTAAGCTGATACAAGGTCATAAAGTGTAAAGCTCCGACTCATAAAGTGGCTTGCTGAAAGCAAGGTAAGAACCCTACTAGCTTGATGAAATAATGGTTAATAAAAGTGGATAGTTTAAATAAAAACTGTTTAGAGTATTTATATAGAATTTGTACAGAAATTTCAGTTTCAACACTAAGAAAAAGTCTCTCTCTCTCTCTCAATTCAGTTCTGAAAAATATTAACAATTCATTCATTCACTCTTCCCTTTCTGCCTGCATTTTATGTCTTTGTCTTGAACTGTCAAATGGTTGACAGTGTGTCTTTTTCTCTTTCTTTTTGGCCACTGAACATTGTAATAACGCAGATCTTATGCCTGCTGGAGTCAGGTACTGTAGTAAATTATACTTAAGTAGGGTAGGGGACTTGCTCCAGCATTACATAAGGTCAGTGGACAGCTGTTTCTGGTAACCTGTTGCATTATTATTTTTTCACCTGAGTGAAATCACCAGTAAGCAGCCCCTTTCACTTACACACACACACACACACACACAGACACACACACACACACACACACACACACACACACACACACACACACACACACACACACACACTGTGTTTTTTGGTCCTACTGTACATACATTACACCTCCCCATTGTGTTTGAATGGCACTGTGTTGAATTATGGGGTCATCATTGTTGTGCCTTTAAAACAGGCAATGGACATAGTCACAGAGGCAAAACAAGATCTGTGAGAGCTGTACTTTACTCCACTCGTATGGAATGGAGATATAACATCAAGAGTTAGCTATCCATATAGAAATCAAGAAAAAATAGTGTAATTGTTGGAAATGGCAGTGGGGCGACTGCAAGGTCCAGGAGTCCAGCCACATTTTCAGTCTGAGACTGGATACAAGGAGCATTATGGGAGGTTGTTTACTGTATATCTGCAGCCATTAGGCTCTTTAATGAGTCCCTGCCAAGCTGGTGTATTGTCACCCTCCATGTTGTTGATGAGTAGTGAATTGCCACTATATATACTGTAAGTTTATTCTCATAGCTGCTGAACAATCTTACACGTAACATGTGCAATATTTGTACAAATGTCTTGAAATGTATCCTTCCTCCCTGTAACAGTGTATCTATAAATAGCATGTGTGTACTTTGTTTTTTATTGTATCCTCTTTTAACTTAATTATGTATGATTTAGCTGTGTGTGACTGTTGACATTTAGATTATTTTGGAAAGATTGTAATTGGTTGTGTTTCCTTTTTTTTTTGTTGCTTTTTATAGAGGGTATTTTTTGGAAATATCTGAAAATTGAATTTTTGACAGGACATGAAATAATCAGCATCATCGCTGAGATATGAAACAGATGACACAGCTTTGGCCTTGATGTGAATGAGTGAATAAAAATGAACTGCACATGCTGACTAAAAATTCATTAGTGGGACATACACAGTGGCTCATGGATAAAAAAAAAGTTTAATGCCTTTAGCTAGTGTAAAAGGGAGGATCAAAATATGATTTAGACATATTTTTTTCACATGATTTTCCTGAAGAGGTGCAGTAAATACAAGAAAGCCAACATTTAAATGTGTTATAAATCTCTCCATTGCAAAGCAGCCAACACAAGCAACTTGGCAATACATCTGTCCAATTAGTATTAAAACTTGGACTTGGATTCAGCAGGCTAGATGTTTAAACTGATTAGTTTTAATTTAGTCACAGAGTAATGACTCCTGAAGCTTGTAACACTATATTTTCTTTTTTGCAAAATTGCACTCCCATAAATGTAGTAGACATAGATTTTTGCCAATTTTTGCCAATTCAGCCACAACATTTCTGATGCATTATATACAGTAACATTATAACATCAAAGACTTTTGTGAGACTAAAGTTGGAATTGGGTGTTCAAAAAAGCACATATATGTTAATGTTTGGAACTACTGTAGGCACATGAAACATAGAAGATGTACTGTATCTATAAAAGATGCTCAAAGTCAATGTGAAGGAAAATATATGGAGAGGAAAGGTAAATAACTCTGCAGTGTCACAGAAACTGTTCACTTTTCCTTATACCAGTTCCTTACCATGTTTTTTTGTACTGATTTAATAAGTATAACAGGCAAATACTGTCACATTTAATAGTATTAGAACTGCAAGGCCAGTTATTGTGTTTTTGCTGTACAATTGTAGCTATGGCATTTTCTAGTTAGATCCAAGATCATAATGTGAATATGATAGAACAGAATTTAGAATTTTGGCCTTCACTTTCTCATACTTACCTCTTGATATGTTAAACAACTTACAACATGATGCTTTTAGTTTGAACTTGTTTTTACATTTTTCAAGTGATATTGCACCATGTGACTGCCAGGTGTTTCTTATTGCCCAGGTTGCTTGCTTGTTGCTTAAATTTGAATGTCTCTTGGTTTGAGCCCTGTCTTTTCAGCCCTGAAGCAATTGATGTTTAAAAGGATGGACCAGGGATAAAGACTAGAGAGCTGTTTATGAAGAAAAAGTTTAATGCTGAGAAAAATAGGCAAAATCGACCATTGTAGAAACATTGCCATTGCCACTTTTTAAATTCGTCAATACTTGCACAAAAGTTATCCATGGGGTGTTTGCTGTTGCACCATTACACTGGTAGTGAAGTTCCCAACAGTTAGCAGATAACGTATACACATGCATAGTAGGTTTGACATATGCATGCTGATTCTGGCAGAATTGTACTGTAACAGTAATAGTGAATTGATATTTTATCAGAGACTGGGGCTGATCGGCAGAGTGAGTCATGTATTTTTTAAAGCATCAAAATATTAAAGTACTTCTAAATACAATCGACAGCAGTGAGCACATTTACATTTTACTGTAAAAAATACATTTTAACCTAATTTTAACCCTGTGTATGTACTTTATATACACACACCTTATTGCATATGAACTTGAGTAACATTCTATTCTTAATCCATAGGGTTTTATAGTTATGTTTTAATGTTTAATATGTTTAATACAGTATTAATAATTTGATATGTTGGCCCACCCTTTGCAGCTACCCTTTTCAACTCTTCTGGAAAGGCCACCCATAAGGTTTAGAAGTTTGTTTATTGGAATTTTTGACTCTTCTTCCAGAAGCACATTTGTGAGGTCAGACACTGATGTTGAACGAGAAGATCTGGTTCACATGCTCTGCTCGAATTCATCCACAAGGTGTTCTATTTGAGGACAGAACTGTGCAGGCTAATCAATTTCTTTCACACCAAAAGAACTCATCGATGTCTTTACGGACATTGCTTTGTGCACTGGTGCACAGTCGTGTTGGAACAGGAAGGGGCCATCCTCAAACTGTTCCCAGAAAATTTTTAAATGATTTTTTTAAAATAGAGATTTGTCTCCCCAACTGTTTTATGTCTTTAACAAAACATGAAATAAGGTCTTTGACCAGTAGTACTGATTTATAAAGCAAAATCGAATTTTTGCTTTTTTTTTTTTTTTAATAGCAACTGTCTGTTAAACAAGTTTGTTTTGTAACTCCTAGATTTCAGCAAAACTGTTTAATAAGGCTAAGGAGTGAATAAGTGTAAATTAGCACACATAAACACACTACTTATAATCCCAACTGTAAGTAAATTAAAAATAAATAAATAATAAAAACGCTTACCAGACCATCTGTACCTTTTCTTAGAAATGATCTTGTCTATTTCAGGGTTATCTTTCCTTGTTATAAGCATTCCAGACGCTGGTCTCAAGGGCCGGATCTGCGGAATGTCTTGATCAACTTCGCTTACATCAAGAGAGCACGTCGGCTTGTATGAGTAGGTGCTTCCCAAACATAGACTTGATGAGTGAGGAGTGAAGGTGAAGCTTTGGCATTGATTCAGGGAGTAGAGGTGCAAACTCAGTTGACTCAGCTGATGGGTCTTTAGATGAGTATTTCATTGCAATTCAATGAGTTCCAACTGCAATTGCTTAAGTGCAGTGTCAGCATTTAGTGTCAAATTAATTTGCGAACAGGTCATGGTTGAATTTTTGTGTTTCAAAATTAGCAAATCTCCTGCTGAAGTCCACGTACAGTACAATGTGTTCAATTTGTCACCACACACTTCAGTCAGGCATGGGATGGTGGCTGTGTCACTCACTGACTAGCAAATAAGAATGTGAGACGGTTTGCCTTGAAACAGTTTAATTCGAAACTGGAGTTTCACATTAAGATTGTTAAGGTGCTTTGTTAGGCCACACAAAAACGCGAACTCATGAAATGAGAGATCTCAATGCAGGCATCATAAAATCTTTGCAACATTTTACTCCAACTTAGGCAGCACACCTCTATGTGGTGTGACGCATCCTTATGCAGAGTTCATCTCCTCTAAAAGTGCTCTGAATTGCTGGTGATTTAAATTCAACCAAATGCTTTGTTTACTTTTGTCATTACATGTCCAGTGTCCAACATCTTTCCACATACGGCCTTCTGGTAAATAATGGTGGTAGGCCATCAAGTTATCTTCTGTGTACCCCACCGTTTCTCAAACCAAACTGACCAAACCACGGACCTCACTGCACATCACACCAACAAGTTTATAGAATTCCATCTCAGTGATGCACGGATGCCCTGTTCAGTATCCAAACTTTCCTCAGGAATGGAAAACTGGGCATCTACAGTACCCCTCAAATGAATAGAGACAGATGGGTAGTGTGCTGTTGCTGAAGTTTGTGTTTCAGTTCTTTGACTTTTAGTAGCCACAGTTTTATGTAGACGCTTTCATATTGGTGTTTTGTTTCAAAATACCTCCTACGATTATACTCTGTGAAAACTGCTTATGACTCTTGACATATGAGACACATTGGCTTTTTTTTGTATTGACAGAAAAAAAATATTCTGTTACCCTATCTCGGTTTGAATTGTTAATATTTGGTATCCACTAGGGCACTAGGTATGATTTGATTAAAAAAATAATAAAATCAATTACAATTATTTTGACACGGATTGTGATTGCGATTTAAACTGAGATAGGTAACTATTAAATGTAACATATGCATTTAAATGCATTTATCTAGTATAAAGCAAATAATGTCACAGATGATCTCATTAAGTGGATGTTTGCAACTATTTATTCTTCACATATTTATTTATTAAATATTTATGTCTGAAATAATATATTTATAATCTTAAAACAATAACAAATATCGTATTGGTGATGGAAGAGTCGGATCACTGTGTGAAGTCTTCTCAAGCATATCCCAAAGATTCTCAATCGGATTAATGATCTGTGATGGGCAATCCATGAGTGACTATGTTGTCTCATGCTCCCTAAATCACTCTTTCACAATTTGAGCCCAATGAATCTAGGCAGCATTATTTGAAATTGCCCATGCCATCAGGAAAGGATCATAACACTGCCCCAAAAGACTTATATGGTAGGCACTAGATATGATGGCCTCGGTTCCTCTGCTTGTCTTACTCTGATGTGCCTGTCACTCTGGAACAGGACAAATTTGGACTTATTAGACCACATGACATTTTTTTTCCAATGCTTCCAATTCCTTAATGGATTATTTATGCTCCCTAGCAAATTGAAGCCTGCCATCAATAATGTGTGGTCTTCTTAAGGGTAAGCAGCTGTTTAGGCCCAATCCCTTGAGTTATCTTCCCACTGTGCGTGTGGAAATTCTCTTACTTTCAATATTAAACATGAAAAAAAATGTGTTCTACTTTTTTTTTTTACGGATTTAATTTCACTAAGCAACTACTAAGTGATCGTCTCGGGTTACTTGGCTGTAACCCTGTTCCCTGATAAAGCGGGAACGAGATGCTGCGTGAAAACGCTATGGGAACATCTCTTTGTTGCCCGGTTGTGAAGCTTGTGCATGTCAAACCCGCCGAATACCTTCGGCTTATAACCTGTGCAGGCATGACGTCACCGAACAAGGTGCACCTGCAGGTTATAAATAGGAGTAAACCGGAAACATCCTCAGGTCAATTTTGTCTGAAGGACGTCCAGGCACGCCAGCAGTGCGGCATCGGAGCGCAGCATCTCGTTCCCGCTTTATCAGGGAACAGGGTTACAGCCAAGTAACCCGAGACGTTCCCTTTCAAAAGCTACACTCGATGCTGCGTGAAAACGCTATGGGAACGAGAATACCAACGCCGCCGCACTGCAAGTGTCTGGACCCCCAGGTTGTGTAGCGTGTGCGCACAAGCCGAGGAGGTCTCAGACCTAGCTCTGGGATGCTGACTCAAGGATCCGCGAACCTGGAGTAGCATTGACATCCAGACTATAAAATCTAACAAACGTGTGTGGAGAGGACCAGCCCGCCGCATCACACACCTGCTGCAGGGGTACGCCTCTTGCCAAGGCAATCGATGAGGCAATCCCCCTGGTTGAATGAGCCCTGATTCCCAGAGGCGAAGTGTGACCACGCGCCTCATAGGCTAGGGCAATGGCATCTCTCACCCAGTGTGACAGAGTCTGTCTAGTGGCAGCCGCCCCCCGGTTGCGACCCCCATGGCAAATAAAGAGTTGCTCTGATTTACGCCACTGGCTAGTGCGGTGGACGTAGATCCGGAGAGCACGTACTGGACACAGTAAGTGAAGTCTTTCCTGCTCCGGAGCTGTGAAAGGCGGAGGACAGAAGGCTTCGAGAACAACTGGGTGCATGGTTGAGAATGGAACCTTGGGAAGATAGTTCGGGTGAGGATGCAGAATAGCTTTGACTTGCCCAGAGGCAAAGTCTAGGCAGGATGGGGAGACTGACAGAGCCTGCAGATCCCCAATCCTCTTCAAAGAAGTAATAGCCATCAGAAAAACCATCTTAAGAGACAGAAGCTTGACAGGCGCTGACTCTAGTGGTTCGAACGGGGTGTCAGCCAGGCCTTCGAGTACGATAGTTAAGTCCCACGAAGGGACCGTCGCTCTAGTGGGCGGCTTCAACCGTTTAGCTCCACGAATAAAACGGGCAACTAAATGGTGCTTGCCCACAGAAACCCCGTCGTTCAGAGCGTGACAGGCCGAAATAGCGGCTACGTACGTTCTGAGCGTACTAGGGCATAAGCCCGAGGACAACTTTTCTTGCAGAAACTCCAGCACTGAAACAATCTGGCAGTGAACTGGGTCTATGTGTCTTGTCATGCACCAATTTTCAAACACACTCCATTTGAGGGCATAAGTTCTCCTAGTGGAGGGAGCCCTGGCACTTAAATGGTTTCAATTACGCTGGCTTAAAGCCCAGCCTGTCTCAGTTGGTCCCGTTCAGGGGCCAAACGTGAAGGTTCCAGAGCTCGGGCCGGGGATGAAGTATTGTCCCCTGCGCCTGAGACAGAAGATCCCTCCTCACTGGAATCACCCAGGGTGAGCCGTCGAGGAGAGATATTAGATCCGAGAACCACACTCTGGTCGGCCAATGGGGCGCTATCAATAAGAGGCGCAACCCTTGTTGACGGACCCTCGCCAGGACTCCCGGGAGCAGAACTATAGGCGGAAACGCATAAAGGTGTAACCTGGGCCACGTGTGGGCCATTGCGTCCAGACCCAGGGGAGCTGGAGGAGTCAGAGAGTAGTAAAGGGGGCATTGTGCTGTCTCTTGTGAGGCAAAGAGGTCCACCTCTGCTACGTAAAATCTTTCCCAGATTTGACTGACTATTTCGGGGTGGAGCTTCCATTCCCCCTGTTCTACAGCTTGTCTGGATAGCAAGTCTGCTCCTACATTCATGTGCCCTGGAATGTAAATCGCCCTGAGGGACAGGAACTTGTCCTGTGCCCAAAGCAGAACCTGGTGCGCTAGCTTGTTCAAGCGGCGCGAGCGCAGTCCACCCTGGTGATTTATGTACGAGACTACCGCAGTGCTGTCCACCCGCACTAGGACATGGTAGCCTCTCAACTGCTGGAGGAAGTGTTTCAGGGCCAGAAACAGAGCCATCATTTCGAGGCAATTGATGTGCCACGCGAGAAGATGACCTCTCCAGCTCCCTTGTGCTGGACGGCCATCCAAGACCGCACCCCAGCCCATGAGGGAAGCGTCTGTCGTTAGCATCTTGAGACGGACCTAGAGTGGGACCCAAAGTCAGAAACCGGGGTCTGAACCACATAGAAAGGGTACGAAGCCCCAGGCGCGTAACCCTTATTAGCCTCTGGGGGTTGGCCCTTGAATGAAACCCCCTGGCTCTTAGCCACAGCTGAAACGCTCTCATGTGCAGAAGGCCCAAAGGTATCACCGTGGACGCAGCCGCCATGAGGCCTAAAGATTTCTGAAAGTGATGAACAGTGACCTTCTGGCCTAGCTTGATTTCCTTCAGGGTGTTGAGAATGGATTCGACACGAGCAGGAGACAACTGTGCCCGCATCGTGACCGAATCCCATGTGACACCCAAATATGTTGTCCTCTGAACAGGAAGGAGAACGCTTTTCGTGGCGTTGAGTCTCAATCCTAAAGAATGAAGATGGGCTAGGACGACATCCCGATGTCGAAGCGCTAGCTCCTGAGACCGGGCCAGAATCAGCCAGTCGTTTATGTAATTCAAAATACGGATGCCCTGGAGTCGTAAAGGAGCCAGAGCCGCATCCATGCATTTTGTA
This sequence comes from Clarias fuscus, assembly GCA_030347435.1. Classification (NCBI taxonomy): domain Eukaryota; kingdom Metazoa; phylum Chordata; class Actinopteri; order Siluriformes; family Clariidae; genus Clarias; species Clarias fuscus. The sequence continues at coordinate 21,144,479 of CM059211.1, read as the reverse complement.
TATGTGCGGGGTGACAGAGCTAGGCCAAATGGAAGGACCCGAAACTGGTAAGCCTCGCCCCCAAAGGCGAACCTCAGGAACTTCCTGTGCTGTGGCAATATTTCTATATGGAAATATGCGTCCTTGAGATCGATTGTCACAAACCAATCCTCTAGTTGAATTTGAGAAACAATAATTTTGACAGTCAACATTTGGAATCTGGATTTCCTGAGATAGCGGTTCAAGCCACGAAGATCCAAGATCGGACGCAACCCCCCCCCCTCTCTTGGGCACCAAAAAGTACCGACTGTAGTAGCCTGACTCTCTGTCTGGAAGGGGAACATGTTCTATGGCCCCTTTGCCCAGCAGAGTCTTTAACTCCTGGGCCAGCAGATGTGCTCGGTCCGGTTTCACGGAAGTGGAGACCACGCCGCTGAAACGCGGAGGACGATGTGCAAACTGAATCCTGTAGCCTGTGCCTACAGTCTTTTCTACCCAAGGAGATATGCCTGGCAGTAGTTTCCACGCTGCCAGCTTCTCCGAAAGGGGCACGAGCTTTGACACTTCGGCTGGATGGGGGGGTGTTAGGTGTTGGGTATCCTGAAGTATGGCAGGAGATACCCAAACACCCAACTCTTCGTTGGAGACCGGCGCTCCCCGAAACACCAGTGGTGGCGGGGATTGAACACCGGCCTCCAGGGAGTGCCAGGGAGGAGGCCCTGCTTTGTGATGAAGATCCAGGCGCCCCTCCCTGGGGGGGGCACCCCCACAGCCCCAGGCGCACGAACCTCAGGGCCTCTTCTTCGAAGAGAGGAAGCTCCTCAGATCTGGTCTTTTTGAGGCAGATTTCTGGGAAGGGCGGCGAGCCCCACCCCAGTCTTTTCGAGGGGGTGTGCGGCTGGTCACGCTCTCCTTCTGGACCTCACGCCTTATAGGGGCCAGACCTGGCCGGGGCCGGGTGGCCGACGGTCCCGGTTCTTGAGCACGGCGGGGAAGGAACCTTCCAAAAGCCTGTTCATATAGCTTCGCCTCCCGAAACCTAGTGGCGACGGAATTAACAGCGTCGCCGAAAAGGCCGGAAGGCGAGACGGGGGCATCAAGGAGGACAGCACGATCCTTATCCTTGATGCCCGAGAGGTTCAGCCACAGATGCCTCTCCGTGGATACCATGGCAGCCATGGAACGGCCCACAGCACGGGCCGTCTGCTTGGTTGCACGGAGAGACAGGTCTGTGGCTCGGCGCAGCTCTGCGAACGCCTTGTCATCAATAACCCCGCCGGTGCTCAGGTCCTTCAGCAGGTCAGCCTGGTAAGCCTGCAAAACCGCCATGGTGTGCAGTGAAGCGCCAGCCTGTCCTGCTGCCTGAAAAGCTTTGCCCACCAAAGCAGATGTCACTCTGCACGGCTTGGAGGGGAGGGTAGGCTTTTTCAGGGAGGATGATGTCCCAGGAGAGAGATAGCCCGCAAGCGTCTCTTCTATCTGGGGCATCATCATATAACCGCGTGCTTTCGCATCAACGATATTCGAATAAGTCGAAGTCGATGGCACAAAAACACGCGATGAATACGGCTTGCTCCATGAAAGGGTTAATTCATCATGGAGGTCACCAAAGAAGGGGAGAGAGAGACGTTGAGGCTCCTCCCCCCGGCCACCCGACAGAAACCTGTCGTCTAATCTCGAACGCTTAGGGGAATCTCGCTGCTGCGGCCAGTCGATATGCAATCGCTCGACCGCACGCGTTATAACCTCTAATAAATCCTCATAAGCTCTGTGAGCACTGGAGGAGCGTTGTGAGGAGGCTACTTCCATCGAAGCGAGAGAGGAAGATTCTTCCGCTCCTTCACAAGAAGCGCCGGAGCGCGCTTGCGAAGTGGAAGCTAAAACTTCCTGATCCGGAGAGAGCGCGAGAGAAAGGGGGAATTCCGTCTCGTGCGCGTCTGCCAGATCGGCACGCGAGCCCCAGGAATGCGCCGCGGCTCGCGGTTTCTCTTTAAAGGAAGCGAGCCGCGCGCGAAGCACCTTAATAGGGAGAAGATCACAGTACTCACATTCTCCCTGAAGCCCGAGGCGAGCGTGTTCTTCCCCCAAGCACTCGAGACAAAACTCGTGAAGATCGCCCTCCGAAAGAGATCTATCACACGGAGGCACGCATCTCTTAAGCAACTCTGCCATATCGGTGAGTTAATGCTGTTATTTTTTATTTTGCTTTTGTTACGGCTTGCATGCACGCGCAAACACAAAGCGGTCCTGAAGACAAAAAGATCTGAGGATGTTTCCGGTTCACTCCTATTTATAACCTGCAGGTGCACCTTGTTCGGTGACGTCATGCCTGCACAGGTTATAAGCCGAAGGTATTCGGCGGGTTTGACATGCACAAGCTTCACAACCGGGCAACAAAGAGATGTTCCCATAGCGTTTTCACGCAGCATCGAGTGTAGCTTTTGAAAGGGAACACCCATTATGCCCATTCAGGATGTTTTCCGACCACCTTTCTTCCTTGAAGATGATAGTTCACCACAATCCCATCAGGTTTTAATAACGCATTTTATATATTTTAAACCATTTTTAGTAGTTTCAGCAATGATGCATGCCAATAATTTGACCTTTCTGAAACGGAGTAACATATTTGTCACAACCACAGGACCTGTCTTCTGATATGGTTGTTAAAGAAATGAGAAGCTATTTACTGCATCAACTTGGGGTTAATAATCTGTTGCTAGTTGGCCAGCTGTTGGCAGGCCTGGTTAAAAGTCACAAACCACCTGTTTAGCACAATTAAGCACCATAGCAGTCAGAAATGGCAGCAAACTGAGAAGACAGGATGGTCTGGGAGCTCTCTACTCTCTGAGCAGAGCATTATGTTAGGTGAGTAACGTAAATGTGCATGGATAGAAAAAGCACCTCAAAACTCGCTATTCACCTGCTGTTATTGTCTTGAAAGTAAATGGAATTTTCCAAAAAATAGCTATATCTACAGGGTGGGCCATTTATATGGATACACCTTAATAAAATGGGAATGGTTGGTGATATTAAAGTCCTGTTTGTGGCACATTAGTATATGTGAGGGGGCAAACTTTTCAAGATGGGTGGTGACCATGGTGGCCGTTTAGAAGTCGGCCATCTTGGATCCAACCTTTGTTTTTTCAATAGGAAGAGGGTCATGTGATACCTCACACTTATTGGGAATTTCTCAAGAAAAACAATGGTGTGCTTGGTTTTAACGTAAATTTATTTTTTCATGGGTTATTTACAAGTTTATGACCACTTATAAAATGTGTTCAATGTGCTGCCCATTTTATTAAGGTGTATCCATATAAATGGCCCACCCTGTATAGCTATACCTTACATTAGACACTGGCACTTTAGTTTTAAACCCTGAGACTCTTCTGATTCTGGAACACCAGCGTGTTTTTAAAAAAGCAAAGATCGAGGTAACTTTATGCTAGATTGGTTGGGTCAATAGGGATTATGCGAGCAAAGCATATTGAGGGTGTCATTTTAAGGGACTATTGTGAGAGCTGTAAAGAAGCCCCCAGTGACATAAACCACTACAAAACAGTCATAAAGGTATCAAAATCAACTAGATATATAGAGAAAGAAAAGAAGAAGGGGAGTGAGAGAGAGATAGCATACTATTAATCCCAAAGGGGAATTAGATTCTTATAGCAGCCAGTTATAAAAACAAACAAACCAATAAAAAAAGTTTGCAAAGAATGTTTAAGGCTATGGTTCAATTTACCAGAGAAAAAAGAAGTATAAGGAGAGAGATCGTATGTACCTAATATAAATGTGAATACTATGATACAGTACTTTTGCCTATATTGTAGCCTAATTGGATATGAGGAATTAAAGTGTTTTTTTTAATGAGATAGCAAGTTTAAATATTAGCATATACAGTATATGAATATACAGTATGTCCAGGTGGATAATTTCAGTTGGCAAGAAAACTTCATGTAGTATTCTTTACACACGTGGACAAAATTGTTGGTACCCTTCGGTCAATGAAAGAAAAACTCACAATGGTCACAGAAATAACTTTAATCTGACAAAAGTAATAATAAATAAGAATTCTATGAATGTTAACCATTGAAAATCAGACATTGCTTTTCAACCATGCTTCAACGGAATTATTTTAAAAAATGAACTCATGGAACAGGCCTGGACAAAAATGATGGTACCCCTAACTTAATAGTTTGTTGCACAACCTTTAGAGGCAATCACTGCAATCAAACGATTCCTGTAACTGTCAATGAGACCTCTGCACCTCTCTGCAGGTATTTTGGCCCACTCCTCATGAGCAAGCTGCTCCAGTTGTTTCTGGTTTGAAGGGTGCCTTTTTCAGACAGCATGTTTCAGCTCCTTCCAAAGATGCTCAATAGGATTGAGGTCAGGGCTCATAGAAGGCCACTTTAGAATAGTCCAATGTTTTCCTCGTAGCCATTCTTGGGTGTTTTTAGCTGTGTTTTGGGTCATTGTCCTGTTGCAAGACCCATGACCTGCGACTTCAGTTTATTTTCTTACTGTCAATGACTTGTGTGGTCTGCCATCAATAGTGCCCAGCTCTTTAAGCTGTTGAAGACATCTATGTACATACATGTAAATATCAGGAAATATAAGCAAAAAAATTTACCTTGTGTTTCATGTTTCATGTTGTTGGAACTCACTTTCCAATGCTATTATTGTAAGCAAGAAACAAAGAATTGGTCCAATACCTTTAGACATTACTTCAACTGTGTAGATTGGTAGATTACTATGAACATTCACTACTCTTTTAAAAGATCACATAAAATTTGTTAATGTAATATATTTTTTCTTGCTGGTCCCACGGCAGTTAACACTTCCACAATGTGTAATTGTGGAGCCAGGGCTACATGCTGCAGTAAGACTTTCTCATTATACTTCTCAGAAAAAAAAATCTATTTAACTTTTCCCCAAAACCAACTTCTTACGAGATCAGAATATTAGTTTGCACTTATACACTAGAAGGCAGAGCTAAGGTCTGATTTGTGGTTGTTGTGCTAAATTAACTTCATTAAAATGCAATCACAGCATGTATTTTAAGAAAATTAAGTAATTTGAACGAGGAGATACAGAGGTAATACACTTTAATTAAGTTAGCTGGGACATTGTTATTTTATAGTTTTTAAATTTGTAAGAACAAATGCTGAATTAATGTCTTGATGAAGTAAATGTAGAAACAATCCTAGAAATTAATTTGTCAATATTGTTAAATTATTGTTTCAGCAAAACAAGGCAGTCAGTAAGAAAAGTGCTGATGGAGAGAGAGAGAGAGAGAGAGAGGGAGAGCACTGTCTCTGTTCAAGACTCACAAGTCACATTTTTTGTGAAGCATTTTCTCAAGCTAGTGTCATCTTAAATTTGTGTACTACCCACAGTCTAATGGACAGATAGAGTATCTCACCTAATAACTGCAGTCCCAAGCAGTGCATGTCCTATGCAAAAACTACATGAGACAACTTTAATGTAATCAGCGATATTATTACGTCTGACTGTCTTTCTGTATAGCAGAACTCTCTGCCTAACTTTTGAAGTACAAAGAATAACATTTATTAAGGTTGAGTATCTTACCCAACCTATGCTCCGTTGTACTTCTTTCGTCGTCTGCCAAATACACTTTTTGTTAGTAGATTATAAAGTAGATTATTGAATCTGGCACTTAACTGTTCATCACATCACTTTCACTCAACATTTTAGCTCATGATAATATGCTATCAGTTTACGTATTTTACATGCCCTCACCTCTGTGGATATGTTTGGTTTACCAATCTGCGTTTTATCTCATAGTGTCATTTCACATGACTACTTTTTAAGGTTTTGTAACATACAATATGAGACAAACTGACAGAGGAAATGAGTTCTGACCAATGGGTGGACAAAACCTTTTATTTATATAGATTAAAAGTTATATATAGTTTTCCTTATACTTTGTATATTCACTAAATAATTGTATGTGTTATATGTCATCATTTGAATGCCTTCAGCAGGATTTCACAATGTTTAAAAAAATTAAATAAAAAAAACCTGTACATCCACTGGTCCTTTTGAGCTAGACAGAATATCTGACATGTGTAAGCAGAAAGACACTGGGAAACTGCCATAATTGTAAAAAGCAAAGACAGGTAAATATATCCGCAGCAGTCCATAGTGAGGTCATGTAAAATACCTGAACTGAGAGCCTAGTGCTATATGCTAAAATACTCACCTGGCATGGATTACCACCCTATACAATCACTATGAAAATGTATATGGCATTTACAGCATAATAATTTTATAATAATAATTTAATGCAACTTTTGCAGTACTTGGATAGCTCCCTGAAGTTTAACCTGGACCATACTGTAAGTGAAATCAAAATGTTGAGTATGGGCGATGTTACGAACAGTTATGTGCCAGATCTAATAATCTACTAATAAGATATGTGCTCAATGAAAACAAGCACCAATGGATGTTTATTAGAAAAGCTAATTAGAATATTTTTTACTGGGGTTAGGTAATATTTTCACAGCTGAAATAACAACGCTGAGCAGGTATAAGTTTATTAAGATTACCCACAATTCCACAGCGGAAGACAGAGAAAAACCGTTGGCTCAGTTGTGATCATGTGACGCTTGGCGTCAAAACAAGAAGTGCATGCATGATACGTGATACTCGGTATTCTTAACCAAGACTTGTTCGTTTTCCCAGTCAAAATTTCTTAAAAACCTTTGCTCGTCTTGTGGAACGCTCGCAAACCGAGTTACTCACAATCCAAGGTTCCACTGTATAACTTTTGCTTTTATTACAGATTTCCACACTCTTGCCTCCTCTTAACCAGCTTTGATTTTTACCATGGTTAAAATTAAAAATAATATTTTAGTACTAGTAATAATGAACACGCGTGTAGTGTGCATACAGTATGTGTGTAAGCTTCTGTCTGATAGGCCTGTGTAATCTGTTCAGTTGACTTGAGTAGTTTGACATCTCTGTGCACCCATTTAGTTAGTAAAGATTTTTGCATGGATGCTAAAAGAAAAACAGCATGTCTCTCTCCTCAGGCTGTGTTTAAACAGCTTTTACTTAAGGCAGGTTAATCTAAAGACACACAAAGTTTTTATGTCTACAAGTTTTACACACTTACCAATAACAGCACTGACATGTGTGAGGGTCTGGCAGCCGGTTACTTTTGTACAAAAATAATCTAAAGTAAACATGGGTATTGTGTTGCCGGAGTGCACTAGAACAATGCTTGGTCACCTTTTTTCTTCAAGAAAGAAGAAATAACATCCGAATAATCAAACTAAAAATCATATACATTTTTGTAAATGCTTGATCACCCAATTAAGCCTATTTCATGCTAGAGAACTGAAAAAAAAAAAAAAAGAAACCATCTAAGTTGCCATACTAACATTTAAGGTATGTTGATTGATTTACAGTGTGGACTCCTGCACTAACATGCACAAACAAACAAACAAAAAAATCCACCCTAAAAGCTTTTGATGGCCTTTCAACAGTACACAGAATAGAGCTGTGTTGCTAGCTAATATAGACTGATAAAATAAAATAAAGAAGCACTGAAACATTTTTTATGTTTTTGGAACAGCAGTGAAAATAGTGTGTGTGTCACCGGTCCTGTTATACTCATGAGCGCGCGCACGCACACACACACACACACACACACACACACACACACACACACACACACACACACACACACACACACACACACATGTGACACATGTCATATCATGTGTCACATTCATGATTGTTCTAAACTGTAGAAAAAAATAGAAATAAAGAAAAATTACTGAGTAGCTTTGACTAGAACTGTAAGTTAGCTGTGCAGGTTTATAATAATAATTTGTTGCCACGGATGGTTTGTGAGGTAAGAGATTTCATATATAAGGCAACAAAGCTTACAAAATAACTTTCATACTTTTCTGCATCACTCTGACTATATCTGTCAGATAATGTCCTCACCTGGTATATCAAGCAATGCAAAACTTTTTTTTTATTGGGGATGGGGGGGTGTTAAGGTGGCAAGACCTTTTTTTTCTGTATTTTTTTCACTCTAGTTAGCCAACTCCAGTTACTTTTTACTTTTTTCAAATATTCCATGAAAATCTATCAATCTGAAAAGCTGACAGCAGTGTTTGCTTTCTCTGAGGTAAGGGGGATTGCCTGATTTATTTAATCTGCCAATCACTCAACATTGTGAGGTAGCTCAGGTCACTTGCAAGAAAGAACACAGCAACTTTCTTCATCACTGGAAAAAAATTACTACACTGAATAGGTCTTATTTCCTGCACTTGTTTTGGACTAATCCGTTAACCATTTCCCCCTTTGAGCATACAATATATCCATTTTTTAGTATTTAGTATATAACTAATACAAGTGCCTAATGATTACTGGAATTAGATTAGATTTGATTCGATCAGATCAGATCAGATTCAACTTTATTACTTTTCTGGTAAAGTACATTAGCACGCAACAGCAGCTCAGTTGATGCACTGTAAAAAATCCAACTAGATAAATGTTGAATGAATTAATATTGTATTGTTGGCCCAACTTCTTTCAGTGGAATTCATTAAGAGAACATGTGACATTGTCTTCTTGAAAACTTTGAAAACACAGACTGAAAAAAACAAACAAAAAAAAAATCAAGTTGAGCCAGCAGTTTACCCTCCCTGAGATGGAATCACATGATTTTATAATTCCACTATTTCCCCACTGTTGCCTTGATTTTTGTCCAGCAACAGCGTCCTGCTCCAACCCAGCACACATGGCCGTGAGAGGGCTCAACTAACAAAAGTTCAAGAAAAACCCGGAAGTGTTGAACAGTTAAGGAGTAGTGGCACTTCAGTATTTGGTAAGTTGTAAATATATTGTTAGTTTGGCTTCAGAGTCACTGTTGCTCATCTATGAATGTTATATCTTTTAATTTATCTGTATGAAAACCGAAATTAATAAATACCTGTAATAAAAAAAAGTGTTACTCCCTATCAAACCTTTTTGAATATGAAGCAATGAGCTTTAACTAATCCTTAGAATTCCAGAAACTCTTTTACACATTCTGGTGGTTTATAGCCTTATAAATATATATTATTTTTTTCATAACTAGATATTTTGTGAAATGTATCATCTTACTTTAATCAGAGCTCTGCTATGGTGAACAGAGGCGTGATGGTTGGACTTTTGGAGCTACTGGAGGAGCATGAGCAAGCTGTTGAAGTTGTAGTATTCCTTGGGGGTCTGGATGACTATGCAGTAGTTTTAGGAGTGATATTTTTTTCAGGTCTGTGCTGTGAACATTGAATTCCAATAGGACTGGATGTACACCTATGAAGCCATCCAAACAATTATTATTGAACTTTTTTTTCCCCATAGAGACTAGTTTTTTTTTTTTTTTTTTGGTGTCTGACACATTGGGAGAAAAAAAGTCTTCACAAGACAAATGTTTGCTAGTTTTTAAGAATGGTTATGATATTGTAATATAAAAGAATCAGTAAGAGAGTGATAAGCAGCTGGTGTTACGCATTTATTTTATTGACCCTTAACAAAATAGAACCTGTATCATTGTTTTAGTTTTGGAAGAATAAAGTTTTTTTAAAGTAATGTTTGTGTGTTTTAATTGTTGGGTTATTGTTAGGCCAATTTGTTTCTATAGAAAAACAAGTGACTAAATCACTCAAAGCAACTACTGTACATCAATGTGACACAGTGGGAAACAACTTGCCTTTTTTTGAGTAGATAAAAAGTTGGGCTAAGTCAACCCTAGAGAAATATAATTAATTGAGCCCACAACCAATACTACTTGAGTTAACTTAAATATTTTAATTACATGTTGAGTCAACTTAAGATTTTGAACCGGGTACATGTTGTTGTGTCAACTAAACAACAATGTGAAATAATTTGTTTGGCCAGCAAATTTCTCTAAAAGTTAAGTAAACTTAAAAAAGCTGTGCAACTTGTTTATGTTAGAACAGCTTTTTTTTTTTTTTTACAGTGTGTGAATGGGAAAACGAGTGTGATTGCCAGCTCATCTGAAATCCACAATGACTTCCTTTGTCTTCTTTTTACAGACACCCTTATCCAGAACAACTTACATTTTTGATTTTATTAAACATCTGAGAAGCTGAGGGTTAAGGGCCTTACTAAAGGGCTAAAAGGGGGCAACTTAGTGATGTATTTTGAACATGGGACCTTTTTTATTAGAATTCTAATACCTTAACCACTGAGCTCTACCCTGCCCTCTTCTTCGTGTTAAGTTCCAGGTTATTGTCCAACCATGTGTCTAGGTGCTGGATCTCCTCTCTATAGACTACAGTATCTTATCCTTACCTCTGAACAGGCCTACCACCCCAACATAAATGTTGGGGTTGTTGAGGTGATATAGGGCAAAATGGAGCACCATGGAAATGGCATCTTATGTTTGTCTATTGAAGCAAAGGAGTATTTTTAAAAATATATATAGAAGAGGTTAAGGAATACTGCAGGTGAACTCAGTGATAGCCTAAATCCCTTGCCACATACACTGGGTGTCAGCAGAGGTGAAATCCCTACTCCAATCACTATATGTGTTTTGGTTTGCAGATTCTCCTCCTCGGATTGGCCCTAACAATGTTGTAGGCCTCGTGGTCTACACTAAACTGTTATCACAACAACACATGTGCACCGATGTAGTAAATAAAACTTAATAATCAGATATTCAAGATCAGAAGACCAGTTTAAATAATATAAAAATAGTGATGGAGATGATGTACAGTACCATGGTTTGTTTACATAAATGCGAAAGCCCCACTTTTTTTCTTTTTCTTTTTTACCTGAGGCTACTTTGTCACCCCTGAAAATGGTGTGCTCTTCGAAGTCCAGCAAACAGCATGGGATTCTGTCGTTAAGCCAAATGTAATATTGTGGTCCGTAATCAATCTCTGCCTGAGGGTCCAGATCCTGAGCTCATCTAGTTTATTTTCTAGGGACCACAAATTGGCAAGAAAAATACTTGGAAGCACTGGTTGCTGTAGGTTTAGCTTTCGCTTAGCCTGTAGCCCTCTGTGTATTCCTCATCTCTGCTTCCAGTTGGGATAAAGGCTTCCTTACCACCTTACCATCTATGATGGTAACTGTTAGAAGTTGAAGTGAATATGCAAGTATTTGTGAGATGCAAGCAGTTTTTTTTGTAAAAGCTGTGCTATATTTTCAAGGAATTTATTTTAGACTATTTAGAATTTTTTACAAGTTTATCTAAATAATTTATAAAATGGCAATCGATTCTGAACTTAACAGTGATACATTGATTAAAGTAATTGAATTAACTGCAAAAGATTCAACTGCATAACTGATTGAATCACACAGCACTATCCAGAATGCAAAGACTTAAATATTAATTCATTCATCCCATTATATACACACAAGAATACACAAACATGCCTGTTAGGGAAAATACACAATATACAGGAAAAACTCGAAAAAAGGGCAATGTCGTGCAAAAAGTTAATTTAGTCAGTAATGCAACTTAAAAGGTGAAACTAATATATGAGATAGACTCATTACATGCAAAGCAACATAGTTAAATCCATGATTTTTCATGATTGAGATGATTATGGCTTACAGCTCATGAAAACCCCAAATCCACAATCTCAGAAAATTAGAATATTGTGAAAAGGTTCAATATTCTAGGATTAAAGTGTCCCACTCTAAGCAGCCAATTAAGCCATAACACCTGAAAATGGTTCCTGAGCCTTTAAATGGTCTCTCAGTCTGGTTCAGTAGGAAGCACACTCATGGGAAAGACTGCTTACCTGACAGTTGTGCAGAAAACCATCATTGACATCCTCCATAAGGAGGGAAAGCCTCAAAAAGTAATTGCAACAAAAGTTGGATGTTCCTAAAGTGCTGTATCAAAGCACATTAATAGAAAGGTATGTGGAAGGGAAAAGTGTGGAAGAAAAAGGTGCACAAGCAGCAGGGATGTCCGCAGCCTGGAGAGGATTGTCAGAAAAAGGCCATTCAAAAGTGTTGGGGACTTTCACAAGGAGTGGACTGAGGCTGAAGTCAGTGCATCAAGAGCCACCACACACAGACGGATCCTGGACATGGGCTTCAAATGTCAGAAGCGTCTTACCTGAGCTAAAGAAAAAAAAAAGAACTGGTCTCTTGCTCAGTGGTCCAATCCTCTTCTGATGAGAGCCACTTTTGCATCTCATTTGAAAACCAAAGACCCAGAGTCTGGAGGAAGAATGGAGAGGCACACACTGCAAGATGCTTGAAGTCTAATGTGAAGTTTGTACAGTCTGTGTGGATTTGGGGAACCATGTCATCTGCTGGTGATGGCCCACTGTGCTTCATTTAAGTCCAGGGTCAACGCAGCCATCTAGCAGGAGATTTTGGGGCACTTTATACTTCCTTCCACAGACGAGCTTTTTGGGGATACTGACTTCATTCTCCAGCAGGACATCTGCTCACACTGCCAAAAGCACCAAAACCTGGTTCAATGACCGTGGGATTACTGTGCTTGATTGGCCAGCAAATTCACCTGACCTGAACCCCATAGAGAATCTATGGGGCATTGCCAAGAGAAAGATGATAGACATGAGACCGAACAATGCAGAAGAGCTGAAGGCCGCTATTGAAGCATCCTGGTCTTCCATAACACCTCAGCAGTGCCACAGGCTGACAGCTTCCATGCCACACCGCATTGCGGCAGTAATTTCTGCAAAGGGGGCCCAGACCAAGTACTGAGGACATATGCATACTTATACTTTTCAGGTATAGGTCCGATATTGTTCTACAGTATGTACAATCCTTGTTTTATTGATTGCATGTAATATACTAATTTACTGAGATTGTGTATTTGGGTTTTTCATGAGCTGTACGCCATAATCATCTCAATTATGACAAATCACGGCTTGAACTATCTTGCTTTTCATGTAATGAGTCTATCTCATATATTAGTTTAACCTTTTAAGTTGCATTACTGAAATACAGTAAATGAACTTTTGCAAAATATTCTAATTTTTCAAGTTTCATCTGTATGTATTACAACAAATTAATGAAATATATTTAGTCATTATAGATTAAAATGTAAATGTAGGGCCTCCGAGTGGCGCAGTGGTTAAAGCGCTCGCCCTATCATCCGGAGATCGCTAGTTCGAATCCCGGGTGATGCTGTAACCTCTCACAGCCGGAGGTCTAGAGAGAGCTGATTGGCCGAGCTCTCTCAGAGGGGAGGGATGAGAGGTACTTAGTGCTCCTACATTAATCACGGCTCTACAGCCAATCAGGGGCGTCTGTGAGCTCGCGCAACGGAGGGAGTGGATAGCGCTGTCCTCCGAGTGTGTTACGCCGCCCCCAACGGTGCGCGAGCGAGCAGTTCGAAAAGATGCGGTCGGCTGGCGTCACGTGGTTCGGAGGAAACACGTGATAGTCTTCGGCCCTCCCGGCTGAGTGGTAGTAGTAGCCTTAATGTGGGAGCCCCCTAGTGACGGGGAGGAATTGGACACGACTAAATTAGGGAGAAAATCGGGGAAAAATCCAAAAAAAATAAAAAATAAAAAAAAATAAAATGTAAATGTAAATATGCAAAGAATCTAGATGTTAATATTTCATAAATTAATTATATTTTGCAGACCACAGGAGAGATATTCTACCCTGTGTACTGTGGATGGCTTGTGTGGGTTATATAGAGCAGCTGCTCTTCTAAGAAGTGACAGTGGGACATTAAAAAATAATAATAATTTGAAATTGTATTGGCACATGCACCACATACAGTAAAGTAAGCACACTGATGCATAGAAAGTTAAGCGTGCAGAACAAAAACACCAAACAGCACAAACATGGAGCAGAGCAAACTTTTCTGCCATTGATAAAAGAAACAGAAACCGATGTTACAGCCAGTGGACACACATTGTTTATTGAAGATTAAAGCCAGGGTAGATCTGCCACTCAAGCACACCTAGGGTCAGTTTAGAGCTCCCAGTCTGCCTACACATGTTTGTTTTTTTTTCGATGCAAACCCAAAAGAAACAACACACAAAAACTCCACACAGGCAGTGAACTTGGTTCTAGATTAAACCAGAAACCCTGAAGCAAGAATGTTGCAACACTAACCACTACACCACCATGCCACCCACTTAACTGATTTTTTTTTTTTCACTGACTGATGTATAAAGCAATGCAAAAAAGTGCTGGTGTTATTTGTGTTAAATCATATTTGTGTCAAATTTTGCCAGATGTTCCTTATGGACTTTGGTAAAAGATGATTAATCTATTTTCTTTTCCTTTGTACGTAGTTTCTTGCCCTGCATTTTTGTGGTTTTGTTTACTCTAAAGCAATTCCTTACGATGGGGATGTTATCATATTTGTTGGCATCAGTAGAAAGATTTGTAGAGACAGGGTATTCTTGCACAAGAACCTTAAGTTATTTTTTTTTTAATGTGTTGTATGTACTATATTTTCCATAGACAAAAAGACTGATATTAGGATAAGCTTTTGTATTAACCAACAGGTAAATGAAGCACCAAGATATGATATACAGTTTCAATGCCTTTGGTGAACTATGAAGAACGGAATAAAAGAAAGAGCACTTAAAAATATATATATTTAGTAACACTGGCAGCACACCTTATAAAAACACATCTCACATAAGACCCAATTAGGCTAATTTATCAAATTAGAGTTTTGATACTCTATGTGTTCGTGTGTTCACGCTACTGACAGACAGGATTTGATACTGTGTGTGTGTGTGTGTGTGTGTGTGTGTGTGTGTGTGTGTGCACGCTACTGACAGACAGCATTTCATTTTGTGATTTTCCATCAAAGGAACAGGAGTTACCAACATGTTGGTATTATACGGTGAAAGAAATGCTTTCACATTTCAGTTTCTTTTTTTCCAAGATTAAATGTGTATCCTATTACATTCTCTCAGTCTCTACTTCTAATTCTGACACACCTGATGCCACATTTCACCCTGTCTGACTGCTATAGACAAGACAAGGATTTTACCCTGAAGAAGAACCATGTGCTCTATTTTTTAACCCATTACCATACACTGCCGTGCAAAAAAATAAAATAAAAAGTTGCACACACTATGATTTCATTTAATCACCATTACATTTAATTACAGCACACAATGTAGTGACTAGCTCATATATGAAAATTTCATTATTGCTCATCCTCCCAGAACCGTTCTTTTCAGAGTCCTGGAATGTGTCTGTGTCATCAGGGAAGAATGCTTCCCTTCTTACTTCAAATGCACCCATCACTCTGCTATAGGGTCCATCTGGACTCACCAACCCAACCTTTTTTGCTCCCTAGCAAATTAAAGCCTTTTTTCTGATTAGACTCACTAACAAGTGGTTTTCTCATGGCCAGCTTTGCAGTTGTTAATTTTTCTTGAGAGCATTCCACTCTCTGAATGTTCACGGGTCCAACTGCAATGAGCTCCAAGCCACCTCAGCCAGGATCATTATTCACATTCAAATATTTTACTGTGGTTAAAAGCCTCATCAGTATACAGATTAGTCTTTTTTTGGAGAAAAATTTATGCCGAAAAAAAAAATGGGGCTGCAGCCTATACCCCGCCTTGTGTCTTAGGGCACAAGGCGGGGTACACCATGGACAGGGTGCCAATCCATCGCAGGGGGAAAATAAGATATAAATTCATTTTACAATGATTGTGAAACAACAAAAATGTGGAAAACTTAAAAGGGTCTGAAAAATTTTCAACTTGTGTTTTTCACCTGATTGATGTTAAAGTTCTATGAATTTGGCTCCTGAACTTGTTGCTTTTATAATTGTGGTAAATGATTGTTGATTTAAATTCCTAAAGCTCAGGATCTTATTATATGCTGGCATCATATTTTTTCCATGTCTCATATACAAAATTGTTGAGGGATGTTTCTGTGTCTTTAATCAAATATATTGAATATCAACAGTGTGTAAATCAATCATTTGCCCTTTTCAAAGGTCATTTCACCTATAGTAAGTGTACATACCTACAGTATGTACTGCATTAGTTCTCTCTATCTTATAAGCTTCAGTGTTAAGTACGCCTATCAAAGTGTCTTGTCATTTCATCACTAGAAGATTGTGTCTCTATATAAATCAGGATTGATGTGTTTATGGAGTTTTTTTTTTTTAACATACAGATAAAGGCATAGTGCTAGCAGTTTCTTGGAGGCTTGCTGTCATTCTTTAAGTCCACTGGAGTGAGAGGTTTACACTCTTACAGTAGCTTTGGCTTGCATACTAAAAATGCTAAGATCCAGATTATTTTGGCAAATACACGTTTTTTTTTTTTTTTTTTTTCATTTTTCCAGAGTTAATCATATCACTGCAGGCACTTACTTGTTCCTCTCATGCTCTCTTTAAGGACCTGGGCAGTATTATAGTTTCAGGCTTTTTTTTTTTTTTTTTCTATCTTTAGGGCCAAAATTTATTTTGTAAGTGAGTTAATTGCCATGTGGGGAAGATGAGTCTAAATTACAATTTGTACCCCTATACAGAGGTTTAAAGTAACGAATTACATTTACTCGCGTTACTGTAATTGAGTAGTTTTTTTTGTGTACTTCTACTTTTTAAAGTAGTTTTTAAAACCTGTAATTTTACTTTTACTTAAATATGTTTTGTTTGAAGTATTGTAATTCGCTACATTTTAAATCATATGCTCTACTGAGTAAAACAAATGAATGAAAATGCAAAAAATATTATGCTTTGTATAAATGCTTCGTTGCGCTCGCGTGTGTGTACATCAGGGGTCTCAAACTCAATTCCTGGAGGGCTGCAGCCCTACAGAGTTTTGTTCCAACCATAATTAAAAACACCTGATCCAACTAAACAAGTCATTAAGGCTTATTTGAAAACTACATAGTATGTATGTTGGAGCAGGGTTGGAACAAAACTCTGTGGGGCTGCGGCCCTCCAGGAACTGAGTTTGAGACCCCTGGTGTACATCGTGTCCTGTTCGCGCGCCGCTCGAGACTCCACTCCAGGTTTTCTGACTGTCTCCACATCGGCATCTACCTGACATTCCACACGGTCGCTTTCGCCCTGAGAGTGACGTCATCAACCAGCGCGACCATATATAAACCAGAGAGAGACGCGGGAAAGAGGAATGAGATTGTGATTTTAGCGTTTTGGTATTTGGTTGTGACTTTTGCCTCCCATTGACTTCGAGTATTGCTTTGGTTGGTCTTTGTATATATTTGTAGATAATTTCACTGTATGTTTGTGCACTCACCAGTAGTGTGGGCGTGGCTGCCATTTATTTTGGGAAGAGGGAATTTATTCACTGTTTTTGGTTTAGGGAGTCAGGGAAGGTATCTGTATTTTTGTTTGTGTTTTTTTTTTTTTTTTTGCAGGTAATCTAGCTACTAAATATAAATACCATTTAGTTTATTATTTTGGCCTGGGTACACCTGAATCTGATCCTCCTCCTCCTCCTGTTGTGTGTATGTGTGTTGTGTGCGTTTTTGTAAAGCAATACAAACCTCATTATTTAATCAGTTAATGACTGGATCTAGTTTTTTCTGCCATATACCACCATTTCCATACAGTTTAAAATAGAACCCTGAAGCATTCTTTTGCTGTACGCCGCAACCCTAAACTGGGACATAACGCCATATTTAAGTGACCACTTTGATTTTCAAGCACAAGAAAGACAACAGCTTTATTATGCAAAGGTGTTCCTTCAGTTAAAAACAACTAGTTTGAGATTTATATCTGTTCATCTTTTTGAACTACGCTAAAATGCCTCATCCCACCCCCCACTGTAAAAAAAAAAAAAAAAAAAGTTTCTCAGTAACGTTTTCTCTGAATAAATTTTTTAAGAGCTACTTTTTTTTTACTTGAGTAGATTTTTATAATGGTAACTTTACTTGTACTTTAGTAAAATTTCACTGAAGTAACAGTACTTTTTAGTACTCTTTCCACCTCTGCCCCTATAGTGCATATCATCCTTCATTAAACACACTCCACTATTATCCTCAAACAGCTTTTCATTATCAACATTATTTCATAATTTGTAAGCATATTTGTTGCATATATGTTAAACATTCAGAGAATAGTTGTGATTTTGTGCGGTTCTAATGAGTGACCCACTTTCATTACTTTCTGTTTGGTACCATACCCTATACTGTCCTTTCAAGCATTCAAACTGATCTTTTCCATTTTCATAATTTATCCATTTTCATAATTATACTTGGTAAAAATTCCAGAACTGACCGTGAGTTTATAAAAATTAGTTGGGCGTGCTGATGTAAGTCTATAATATACATCGATCACCATACAGCCAATTAAAGCAATGTATGTTGGTGAGATTGCAAATGTGGGTTAAAATTGCTTTGTTTTGGTTGATGTCAGCAGTTCCAATGCATTTTTCTACACAGAAAGATTCTTATGTTTTATTGTATTACTACAAAAATATTAAAATATTAAAAAAAGATAAAATATTCAGACTGGTAATTAAATAAGGAAAAAAAAACCTAGTTCCTTATTAAATAGCTAAAGCCCTATGGGTGTCAAAATTAGTACTCCCTCTTTTAATTATTGTAAAAATCATAGTGTGTCTTTGTATTAAGCAAATTAGCAACCTCAAATGAACAACAAAATAACTTTATTCACCATGCAATTATTTATTTAACAAAAAGAGAAGACATAAAGAAAATACTACATGTGGTAATAACACTGCTTGCACTGGATTTAGGAGGGAAAGATGTAGCCAGGTGCTTCTAATCATCAGCCCTTTATTAATTGATCATCAGCAGGTGTGCAGCCCTTTCTTTCTCCTCTCTCTCTCTCTCTCTCTCTCTCTCTCTATATATATATATATATATATATAAACATCTAAACATCTTGTGGTGCGGCTCATAACAGAATGACCATTTGGTGCGTTTTGAAAACAACCTAAAATAACTGACTTCTTATTGAGTAGAGAACATAACACACATACATAGCAAAAATTGTTCAGCTTAATGAGATCTAAATGTGTGCCAGTCTTCACATGCATACCTGCAAGTTTTCATGAGCTACTGTATACAAAAATATCTTGTGTGAAGGGCCTCTACCACACACAAGCCTCAGCTGCTTTGTGGCAGCAGATTCCAACCTGTCTGACAATTTTTATGACTTTTTTAGGGTGACCTTTTTTCCAAGACCTTCACAAAACCTCGGATGCCTGAAAAAATACTTCACATGACATCAGCAATATTAGAGCATTAGCATTAATCAGTGTGCTGGTGTCATAGTGCTTGATTCTAATAATAAATAAATAAATAAAATTGGATACATTGCAATACAAAAACCTATCACTTGTATCACAGTATCACAGTATTTATTAGGTCTTTTTTACACCAGCACATTTTTATTTGTTGCAATTAAGATAACATAATGGTTGTGTTGTAGACCTGAAACATTACAGTACATTTTATGGAACTCACCAACAAACAAAACACATCTCGCTCAGTCTATCTTAGCATGATCTTTATCTTTTAAAAATACCAAAACATTTAATGAGTTATGTCTTTAATATTTAATCTAATAATATGTTGTGAAAGCACAGACTCTATGAATTGAGCAATGCTCAATACATGGTGTTAGAGGTTAGCATCGTTCATGTTGCTGCAGATCATCTCATGCAAAGAATTTAAATGAAGGTTGTTATGCAATGTATGCTTGTGCAAGAATGTTCAAAGTATCATTGGAAAGTACTTATATATAAAAAATGTTTTTTTTTTTTTTTTTTTTTGTAAGAACAGATTCTTGCTCATGCAGAACAGTCTCCTCAAGCTTTGCTGTGTTGGACATTCTGAGATGCACTAATTTAACTAAAGGATGGAGCAGGTGTGCAAGTTTTTCTAAAATACTGGTTGCAAAATGTATTTTTCAAGTGAGTACCAATGACTAGTGAGTAGGAATTTGTATATGTAGCTCTCAATGACAGTGAATAACATCCAGTCTTTGCTTTTTGATTTCTTTTGCTGCTGGTATGAATGATCAGGATTAGTGTATGTTTTTTTACAAGGGCAATGATAAATGTAATGGTATGTAAGATCTTTTACCACAAATCTGAAATAGCTCAGCTGAAATGTGCTAAATTCTACGGAATGTTGTGGAATTCTCATGGGTTCAGATAAGTACATACTGTAGCAGTCCTATTCGTTTCACTGTAGTTTCCAATATTTTACAGAGTTTGAGTGGTTAACCTGGGGTATATACTGTAAGTAGCATACATAATGTCATGAAAAACCACTATGCCTAATAATGTGAATAAATGTGGAACTGTGAATTGTGTAGAGGTTGATGATCAGATGATCATGGTATGATGATGATGTATGATAGCATTATACATTTGATAATGAGTAATTTTTCAATGCTTCACACTAGACATGCACCGATTCTTGGCCAAAACATATTTATTTATTTTGAGGTTAAGCTACAGTACCAATAACGAATTTGGCCGGTTCCAATTTTCTTCTTCTTTTTCCTTAAAAAATAATTCAATAAATTACTTTCCTTTTGGTGCTTTAGTATCTTAGAATACTGGGTTCTGTGACAGGATGAAATGCTTGAACTACTCAGCTCGATATTGTACATCGTCATTGTACCATTGTAAAGGTTTAATGTGTAATTCATGTTTTTTTTTTCCAGCTTGTGGTTGTTCTACATCAAAAAAAGAAAGTTTTGATTGTCAATAACTGTCAATATGCCCCCTGTGCATATACAATGCTGTTAAGCCCTTGAGCAAGGCCCTTAACCCTATCTGGTCCAGGGGCGCTGTAAGTTGGCTGACTCTGCGCTCTGACCCCAGCTTCCTAACTGAGATATGCAAAAAATAATTTCACTCTGCTGTAGAGTACATGTGACAAATAATTTTTTTAATTATTATTATTTTAAGGTAGACACGAAAAGAGGAATTTCTTGTCACCTCTGCAAAAACTCAAAAACATTGTTTACATTGCAGGATAAGTTTTGTGACTAGTGGTTTTATATAATAATTGGGCATCCTCCTGTCTTACAACCAGTGCATGCACACTTACAGTAAAAGCACAGTCATATTTTTTATTCTCTAGTGAACACATTTACAGTGTTCAAAACTTATTATGTGTATCATGGGCCAGTTTCTGTGGAGTTTTGTCTGCATGTTCTGAATATGTCTGCAAGGATTTCTTCTCACCTCCCAGAGTGTATATGGTGTCCTGAGATTTACTGGCATCTCATCAAAGTTCTATTCCAACTTCATGCACAACATTTGTATAGACTCTGAATGCATCATGTCACCTGACAGGATTCAGAATTCAGAGACCTCCTTGCCACAACCTATGTTTTGGCTATGGTTGGAAACAAAATGTCATGGAACAATAGAAACAGTAGATTAACAGATACAAGGCAGAAGGTGTTTAAATGTTAGCTGTTTGGAAATAGTGTCTGGAAAACAGGAATTTTCTCACAAATTTCATCCCTTGTCCTTGAAACCCAGCAAAACATCAAAACTGTACCTTGTATGCAGCTGATTTATTTACTAGAAAATCCAAACAGTTTTCCGAGCTGGGTCACTGGAATCCACCCAAACTGACAAACATGCAAGATATCTTTGTTGTTGTTTTGTTGTGAGCTTTTTTTTTTTTTTTTTTTCAGATAAAAAAGTAAACACGCACAGTGATAAAACAGAAGGATACATTTGGGGTTATGGGTGGTTGGGTTAAGGGGTTGAATAGCAGCCATGGTTGGTCTTAAGAGAAATAAATTGTAAGCGTAAGCCTCTTGTCTCTAGGGCAGAATATTCAGTTCAGACAGTGTGTGTGGATGCAGTCAGAAAAATAAGCATAAAATTTTTTTTTAAAAAAAGCAAAAAGCTACTTCTTAACCATATATGGGGTATTCTATATATATGGGGTAAATTTAAGTTGTCAAGCAACTGACAAAATTAATTAATTCATTCATTTAATTATTATTATTAGAGTCTTACAATGAGGTTAATAAATGAGTAATTTCAAAAAAGATTGAATAAGTTAAAGAAGTTGGTTTCACATTATGACAATAGCAATATAATATATTTTTTTTAAATCCAATTTAGCTTTTTACTAAAAAATAAATAAATAAATAAAAAATTCAAGACATAGATATGCCCAAAGGAAAAGCTACATTTGATGTTTTCTGAGAGAAAGCTTTAGGCATTCTTTCCAAGTGTTAGGCAAGTGTCACAACTATTCCTACTCTGGAGACATGGATTTTCTTTCACATTAAAAAACCACCATGACTAACAAGGAAATCATCAATGGAACATCATACACATTTTCAATCATAAATACACATGCCTCATTAAAACAGGAAGCATTTTTAGATGAGTTAGGCATAAAACAATTAAAATGAATAGTGTTCATATACCAAGTACTTACTGTATTTGAACTATTCTCCAATTTGCACACAACCCATTCAGATCGATTATGTTGCGAAAACATTAAACAACATTCTTATTATGTAAAATAAGAATAATAAACCTTGATATATTTTTTAAATAACAAAGCAATACCTTTTAAATAACAAGGATTTTGTCTGCTAGACAAACGATAATGGTGTTACACCCACATAACTATATTTTAGACCACATTAATCGTTTAAATCTGTTAAACATCAGATGTGGTGCATAAATCTCTGTAGTATTATACACCCCCAGGGCTCATTGTAAGTGTTAGATGCTGCTGCCATTTTGCTCTAAGTGTGGAATACATCATCACCACCACCAGCTGCTTCAAGCTTTACTGAAAATTTAATATCATCAATAAGTATTGTAAAAAGCATCATGGAGGGTTACTTAGGAGTATAAGGTGTTATCTCAATTATACACTCAGCAGTTCACACAATAAATGGCAACCTTCAAGAAAATAATTTATATAAATTAATGTATGAAATAAATAACATGCAGGGAGTAATATCCACTGTGCTATTGCAACACTGTATGCTATATGTATATATATATATAAAAAAACTTTTTCTATTTTTTCATGCAAAATGCTGATTTCAGTATACAGCATACAGCTTTGGGGAAAAAAAATAAGCGAACACTGCAAAATAATCAGTTTCTTATGGTTTGTTTGTTTGTTTGTTTGTTTGTTTGTTTGTTTGTTTTTCTTACAGGTGCATGTTTTGCTTAATTTTTTGCTTAATTTTTTGTGAACTACTACAATATTTCTCCTAATTCAAAATATAACTATTGTTATTTAGAGTGTATATGTAAAGGAGCTGACATCATCACAGCACATCAAAATAACACAAGATCATGCAGTATTTGCAGAGCTTTAATAACTCAAATAAAACAAAATGCAAATAATATGTAAACAAATTGTGTTAATGCTTTGACACTGTAATTTGCAGTTACAGCTTTCATGCTTTGGTTCTTCTCTCTCTCTCTCCTCTCTCTCTCATGCTTAGGATTGTGGGTACTCATCTCCCATGCTTAGTCTCAGTGCACGTGCGTCACTCGTATAGTCAACATCCATGCACGCGTGCACTGTTTACTGCTACAATAGTTCAAGTTCAAGGCCTTTGGTACAATTAATAGCATTGAGCTTTGACCTGTCTTGAACAAGGGTAGACACTCTTTTCCAGGGATCTTAGACCATTCTTTATGTAGACTAGAAACTCATTTTAAGACAGATAAATGGAGTCATTTAAGACAGATAAATGGATCGCAGGGAAGCCATCTTTTAGGCTGCAGTATCCTGGTAAGTGGAAGCATTTATGATGCCATCAATCTTCACAAGAGACTCTGGACTAATATTAACAAAAGAAGCTGTACTACAGACTAAGTCAGCCCTTCTGCATGCCAAGATTATGGGCCAGGTACAACACAGAAGACAAGGTCTGGGCCTTTCTCAGGACACATCTCAGGTAGCAAGATATTCTAAGGTGGTGTCACAAGCTAAACAGGCATTCATCTCTGAACACAAGTGCCATCACACATCTCTTTGTGTTTTACTGTTACCTGTCTATTTATTTGCTCGTTTGTTTGTTTTTTAGTATTTATTTTATTTTAGGGAATCCTTAGGAGAAAAACAGTTTCCTTATTTGTTTGAGTGGCAAACTAATTATTAGGTCTTGCCATATTAGTCAGTCTATGAAGTGTTCATGGGGGGCACAATTCAACATATTGTGAAGTTCATTTGCACCATTTGAGCTCTTACTGTGCTCATATGTCAGTGTCAGTATGACTCACTGTAAATAAGTCAAGTGTCACACTCTGTGGCACACTGCTGCAGCACAATACACTATCTCGGAACATTTTTCCGCAGGCTCAGCACTATTTGTTTCTCAAGAAGAGGAAAAAGTTATCACAGGGCCTATACATATTTTATAATTCTGCACATTCTGTATAACTACTTTGCACATGCTGGCATTACCCAGTGGTCACAAAAATACAGTGGGTAACTTTGCTGCCTCACGGGTCTAAGTTCCTTTGTTGAATCCTGCATTTGGGTTACTGTCTATGTGGTGTTTCAAATGTTCTTCGTATATGTGTTTCTTCCCTCTGTCCAAAGCATGACTTCTCAAATGACCATGAAAATCTAAAAAATCTAAATCAGTAGCTATCTAATAGTTTTTTTTTGTAATTTAAATTAGTTAAATGTTTTTTGTTACAATACTTTTCATTAAATTATAGCATAAGTAAATGACCAAGGAATCTTCCTACCTGCTCCTACTGTATGAATATTAACCCCCTGATTGCAGCTAAATAATGAAACTGTAGCACATTGAAACTAAAATAACTTGCACTGTATTCCAGGATAATGAAATAGTCATTTCTACATTGAAGGCAGAATGGAGGTGGAAAGATTTATTCATTCATTCATTCATTCATTCTGCTGTGGGAAAAGGCCAGCTTTGGCAAAATGCTTAAACTAGTAAAACAGTATAACTTATCTATTTGTCTATTTGACCATAATCTCTCTTGCTCTTTTAATAGCTCTGCTTTTTTAAAACGTCTCTGCCATGCAGACAATTCATTGTACTTTCTGAATTGTTTAGACAAAACTTAAGTTGAACCATGCAATGATGGGTCCGTTGAGAAAAGTTTCCATGGTGGATCTGTAGAACTTGGATGTGGTAGTTAAATATATTACATTTTCTCAGCTGTCAGAAAAAAAAAAATTACATAAAAATATTTTTCCCATCGGCAATTGTTGGAGATGCTGGTGATGTCCCCAAGATTTCCTTCCTACATTAACAGCTGTTAGTGATCGTGATGAGCAAATGGAGAGATTGTTTCCAGCAAAAACGTTTCAGCATTTCAGCTGTCCACACATCTCTCTTAAGCTTTTATATGGTGCTTAAATACTTGTGATGTAACCTTAAGGGTAAGACTTTGGAATTCTAAGGTTCTATCTGACAATTCTGTTGTTTAAAAAATAATGAGTATGTAGGTCAATCCCAAGGTTTGTGTCATCTCCATACATGTTTAGGTTGTCATAAAGGTTGGTAGAGCTACAACCATTCATGAACAATAACTTTCCATGTATGCATTCATATGTATATATAGCAACTTATCAATTTAGAAAAAAAAAAAACACACACACAACCTGTTTGCATTGACGGGTTGTTTATGTTCCAACAATAGACTGTCTGATGTTTGAAAGTGGCATAGAAACTTTTCAGCATTAGTATGCCTTTTTGTTGATTTAATTTATTTTTATTATGTGGGCATAGTATTTATTTGGCATATTTATATTTCTACCTCAAGACATTTTTTGTAGGGCTAACTTGTTTTTTCAATTGTAAACCACTTTCAGGTGTTCCATAATGATTTCCTAGTGAATATGCTAATGGAAATCAAGCAAAACTTTTGATGATTTTGTAAAAAGTGAGTTATTACTATGATTAATTATATGAAGGGTACAAATGCTGATTCCTTAGCTTTTCTCCCTCTAAGAACAGCTGAGCTGGCATAGTGCACGAACACTGTTCCCTCCCATTTAAAGATGGTTGATTTTAAAATGACAAAAAAAAAAAAACACTGATAAACATGGCTGAGCAGTACTACATAAAAAGTTAATGAATACACCCAATAAAATCTTTTGGAGTTACTGATGTAGCTACTGATCATTATGAAGAATAATTTATTGCAGTCTAAAAACTAATCCAAGAAGCAGCGTATACAGAGAGAATGAATAATAGACCTCAGGTAGAGCCCTCAAAAGCTGTGATTTAAAACATTTTATGACTAACCAATTTTATTTTTTATATCTGTAGAGTGCAGTAATGGGATGTGGCAAAAAAGCAAGATGCAAACTGTCGCTCATTTTATGACAATATGTATTCACCAAAATGTGTTACCATTATCAGTGGAATATATAGGTTTTTAAGCATTCCTAGAAGTGAAAAGTTCAAATAAATTTTGATTTTCAAATAGGCTGGATTGTTGGTCAATCAGAGGGTGGATTGCACCATAGACAAATAGCTAGGAATCTTCAAATACATTGCTACTGTTAAAAAATATATATATTTAAAATTTTTAAAAAGGTAAAACATCAATGGAATCAATAGATGGTTGACCAGGGCCTTTTTAAAGGCCTCTTTTTATTGTTGAGAACAACCTTCTCATTCTTTGTCTAGGTGAGTTTTTTTTTTCTTTGAAAAGAAAAAAATAATAAACAAGTCCCTAAATAAAAGTATCAACTACAGAAAGTATCAATAATGTATTACTAGCTAAAATCTATTTCATCAAAAAATTAACAAATTGTGGTGCATATACAGGTTCATCTCAATAAATTAGAATATCATTGAAACGTTAATATATTTCAGTAATTCAATTCAAAAAGTTAAGCTCATATATTATATAGATCTATCACACACAGATAGTTTGTTATACAGATAGTTCACAAGTGTTTAAAGAGTTTATTTCTTTTAATGTTGATGATTATGGCCTAAGCTAATGTAAATCCAAAAGATACTGTGAAAATGTTTTAAATATTGGAGACTCATGGTGTCATGCTCTAATCAGCTAATTATCTCAAAACACCTGCAAAGGTTTCCTAAGCCTTTAAATGATCTCTCAGGCTGGTTCAATAGGCTGGCTGTTTTCAGAGTGCCATATCTAAGCACATTTACGGAAAAGTGAATGGAAGAAAAAAAGTGGTAGAAAAAGGTGCACAAGCAACTGGTATAGCTGCAGCCTTGAGAGGATTGTGAAACTAAGTCCATTCAATAATTTGGGGGAGATTCACAAGGAGTGGACTGCAGCTGGGGTCAGTGCTTCAAGAGCTACCACGCAGAGATGTATCCAGGATTTTGTCCACACCTGACGCATCCTTGTCAAACCACTCTAGAACCAGAGACAACATCAGAGGCAGTTTAGCTGGGCATAAGCATCCTGGGATAGGCTCCCCCCCCCATACAAGCTCATATAATATATAGATCTATCACACACAGATAGTTTGTTATACAGATAGTTCACAAGTGTTTAAAGAGTTTATTTCTTTTAATGTTGATGATTATGGCCTAAGCTAATGTAAATCCAAAAGATACTGTGAAAATGATTGGAGATAGACTCCCCCGGCCAACCCTGAATACAGGATAAAGCAGTATAGAGAGTGAGTGAGTGACTGACTTTTAGGGTGAATCTTCAATCAAAAACACAACCCTAGCCCTTCACTTATTTTCAATTGGCGCAAAGCAAGATTGATAGTTGTCCAGGATTACTGTTCATCTGACACAACTATATATAAAGCAGAAGAGTTGGAAGAAAGTTCTTTAGTTTTCATCCTAAATACCTGTATTATTTTTTACTATTTGTATCTGGTGTGATAACTGATTAGCTATTGGTGGTGGCTCAAACAGGACAGTGGTGGCTCAAACAGGACAGTGGTGGCTCGAACAGGGCTGTGATAACTCAAATGGTTAAAGCCCTTTGTTACTGCTCATAGGTGCCCAAGAGCCCAAGAACACTGCTGCTGTTGGGCCCTTAAACAAAGGCCCTTAGCCCTATCTGCTCCAGGGGTCCAGTATCTTGGCTGGCCCTGTGCTCTGACTCAAGATTCCTAACTGGTATATGCTTAAAAATAATTTCACTGTGCTTGAATTTAGAGTTACTGTACATTAAACAAATACTTGAAATACCTTAAGTGGCATACACAGAATTATTGCAGTAATGTTTTACTAAGAATGTTTTACAGAATTTTCTGCATTCTATTATTTCTGTATTTCTATATTATATTATATTATATTATATTATATTATATTATATTATATTATATTATATTATATTATATTATATTATATTATGATTTGATGAATAAATTAATCTCAGAATGTGAAAAGGCAGGTTTATATGTTTTTTGGCATCTGGTGTAAGATGTTGGCAAAGAAGAATGAGGTATTAAGGAATGACCCAGCAGTAACAAAACTGAGAGCATATGTCACTAAGCAGTGCTCCATCACTGAAGTACTCCATTATTCTGATTAAAACATGGGGAAAGCATGCAGTGGCTTGGGTAAAAAAAAAAAAGAGGAAGCCTCAGACGACCTATATGTCCTTTATTTTTATTTTGTCACTGTGTGTGTGTGTGTGTGTGTGTGTGTGTGTGTGTGTGTGTGTGTGTGTGTGTGTGTGTGTGTTGAACATCATATGTTCTTTAACATATGTTCTAAAACCACTTTAACTGCCAGAGTGCCCAGTATGATTTTACATAAACACTTGCACACTCACACACACTCCAGCTAATGCTTACTGACAAACACACAACTCAATTCTCTCTCTCTCTCTCTCTCTCTCTCTCTCTCTCTCTCTCTCTCTCGGTTCCTAACATTTCATTTATGCAACTACCTTCCCAAATGCATAACCAGAAGTGGAATGTGCAGCAAAGGCTCAAAAATAAAATATAGTTGCAAGCAACGATGACGGGCCCAAGCACGGCGCCACCGCCAGCCGGGCGCATCAGTGAGACGGTGGGCAAAGAGGGCACGTGCACTTATAGGGGAATGGCAAAAGGACAGATGTGACAGTTTGGGTCTCATGAAAGAAATTATAAGAATGTCCACTGATGGCAAATGGGACTCAGCATCTAAGCTGTAATGTCTATACTGTGCATGTATATAAATATTTATGTGCATGTGTGTGTGTGTGTGTGTGTGTGTGTGTGTGTGTGTGTGTGTAGTATTGTAAGTGTGTGCATATTGTGTATGTGTGTGTGAGTGATGTGACTGGGTGTGTGTGTGCTTTGGTTAGTGCGTGCCTATTGTGTATGTGTTTGTGTGGGTATGTGTGTGTGAGCGGTGTGTGTGTGTGTGAGTGTGTGTGTGTGTGTAGCATGGTTAGTGTATGCATATTGTGTATGTGTGTGGGTATGTGAGTATGTGTTTGTGAGCGATGTGTGTGTGTGAGTGTGTGTGTGGGTGCACAGTGGGCAATTTAAATGTTTGTATTGTTTATTTGTATTATTCCTGCATATGTTTAAATTGTAAACATGAAGCCATAGTAAAGGAGAAAGGGGAAAGACCTGACTGCAGAATACCTGCCTGCCATCTAGTGGACATATTTTATTACTGCAGGAGTCAGGGCAGAAACTTCAGGCCAAGGCTCATAAATATACTGTAAAAAATTGTTGGGAGCTGTATGAGCATCACAAAAACATGAAACTCAAGAAATTCACTTAGAACCAGTTGTTCTTTCTACCTAAAATGTTTGGGAAAATTAGGACTTTCCACTTGGTGGCTATAAGTATCTTATGTTTGCTCAAAATGATATGTTGCCATAGCAACACTATTCAACGTATCAAAAAGTCCTTTACAGTGTGACATCAGCCATGTCTTCCAATTATTGTGCCTGATTTTGAAGCAAAAAATTAGTCACAAAAAAAATTAGTTGAAAATTAGTCACAAAAGAATTTAATTTCTAAAAGTAGACACTTTCTGCTGCCAGTTGGTGGCGCTATGACTGAGACTCATGGGACCCATGTCACTGTGAGCAGGTTTCTTCTCTTAACCTACCGCTGAGGTTTGATGAACATCACACAATGTATACAGAAGTTATTAGCCACTTCCTGTTTCCTGTTATTCGCCGTAGGTTTAAGGGCTCACCACGGCCGACCCGTTTAAGATATCAACCAGCCCTTCGCAATATTAGATCCTCAATGCCTTGAGATTATATTAGACCCTGGTCAAAAACATATGAATCCTATAAGAGTAGTATATCACATTCCAATGGGTGCGTTTTTCAAAGAACGTAAAATAACCGACTTCCTGTTCAGCGGATTCCATGACATGGGATATGCAAGTTGTTCACCTCAATGAGATTTAAAATTATACTGGGTCTCATTCATATATGTGAAAGTGGATATAAGTTATGCAGCTAAAATTTATCAAAGTTCCAGGGGGGCGCTGTACAGGCTCAGGGCTGCCTCCTAGTCAGTTTGAGTCTAGACCCATAGAATTTTGGAACGGTAAGTCTTTCCACTCGTAAGATATGTGAAGAATAATTTTCTTTGAGTTTTTTTTTTTTTGTTAAATCGTCGCCATAGCAACACGATTCAAATTATGTCAAATGATCCATGTCTTTTCATTACTCTGGCTGATTTTGAACCA
Source organism: Clarias fuscus (assembly GCA_030347435.1). NCBI lineage: Eukaryota > Metazoa > Chordata > Actinopteri > Siluriformes > Clariidae > Clarias > Clarias fuscus. The sequence continues at coordinate 21,113,932 of CM059211.1, read as the reverse complement.
AATCAGGTGAAAGTAAAGGCCAAAATATTAGTGATTTCCAAAAGTGACACACTTCCTGCTGCCAGTTGGTGGCGCTATAACATAGACTCATGATTGTCATCTTATGTGATCAGCTTCCTACTCTTAATATACCTGTAAATTTTCATGTACATAATGTACACAGAAGTTATTAGCCACTTCCTGTTCATTTTTATGCGCCATAATTTTAAAGTGTCGCCACGGCCGAACTGTTCGAGATATCCAAAATCCCTCCAAAATTTTGCATCGGCAACTTGTTTAGATCATATTTGCCTGGTTTGGTGGAAATTGTATTAATTCCCTAGGAGGAGTATTTCAAATTCCATTGGGTGCGTTTTGCACAGAACTCAAAATAACTCACTTCCTGTTGATTAGCCCTGATGACATGCACTGGGAAACTTGTTCAGCTTGATGAGATCTAAATGTACACTGAGTTTTATGAGTGTGCGTGCAAGTGTCTCTGAGCTATGAGGCACGATTTTCTAGGGGGCGCTGTGATGGGCGTGTGCGACTCTCCGGGCCGAGCCCCACTGAGGACCTGATGGCCGCGGATTCCAATCTGTGTGCAAATTTTTATGAGTTTTTGTGTATGTTAAGGACCCCAAAAGTACCAAAAGTATGGAAATAAATAAATAAATAAATAAATAATAATAATCCTAACGAAAACAATAGGGCCCTGCGCACTAGTGCTTGGGCCCTAAAAATAATAATCCTTAGAAGAACAAGAGGGCCCTGCGCACTAATGCTTGGGCCCTAATAAAAGTAGCATTTCATTTAGGAAACAGAAGCATTTAATTCAGGAAACACTTAATTTATCTTTAATTTACCAATATAATTAGTAGGCTACATGTATTAAACACATGACTTATAAACAATGTATATATGAACTACAGACAAATTCTTTCCTTATTATTTTGTGTTTAAACAGTCTCAATAAATTGACCAGGATATTAATACGTAGTACGCCGCTAATCCAGGCAAGCAAAGAACATTTAGCAATTGAAGAGTCTCAGCCGTCAAAACAGCTGAAGTTTGCAGTACCGGTGAGCCACCCATTGTGAACATCATATTCATCAATGAATGTCTAAATCCCTCTTTTTCCTGTCCATATGCAGCTCTGGTTTTAATATTTAGTTGCTTCTCTACATTCCTTAACTGTACTTTCTAATGTTTGCTATTGGCAGTATGACTGTACCCTGAACTTATTGGTATATCCTTTTTTAGAAAGGGAAGCCAACTTAGCCTGGTGTCACTTTGGATCTGCTCGTTAAAATGCAACACCACATCTCTATTTTACAGCACATTTTAAGTGCTGTAAAATACTAGGGAAAAACAGAAGAGGTGTCGGTCAAGAACAGCACAAAAGACTTTTATTACCAAAACAAACAAACAAAAAAAGTTATTGTCTTTTGGCATGTTTCATGCTCATAAAACCAGCAAAGTAACTTCACATCTCTATTGTTAAGATCTCAGGTGAAAAAATTATTACAATTCTGGAAGGAAAAAAAGCAGAACTTTCTTTCTTTGATGCAGGATGTCCATTCTCTGTCCTCACTCACGATTTTAAAGGATGTTTTTCCTCAATCATTACTCTACTAAGAAGGGCAGATACAGTAGTTTAGATTGCCCCAGGGTCTATTGTTAATAACTCAGGTGTCACAGTCAGGTCAGGCTCAGAACTCAGTCAGACACCGCGCCCTTTGTCTCCAATCAGCAGCAATCCATAAAGACCACACACCATGCCTCAGTCAGTGTCCGGGCTCGTAGATACGAAAGTGGACTCAACCGCCAAATTCATGTAAGAAGATTCTCTTTAAATGTCTGATTTACCTTTGCTCTTGTTCCCAGAAAGTACTTCAGTCACCCTCTCCTCCCATTGGGCAGCAGGAACTAACCATTGTATTAGAATGGTTGTGGCGGTCTCAGGCTTCAGCCTACATCAGGTCAATGACCTTTAGGTCTTCAATTACAGTCTTTTTCCATATGATCTTTGGGTACCCTGAGTTTCTTTTGCCCCAATATGGAAACCAGTTCATGTCTGTCCTTGGGAGTCAGGTTGGTGCTTTGAGTAGGATATGACCTGCAATTTGTAGGCATCGGTCGGCCACAATTTTGGACAGTGGGGTACATGAATGGATGTTTGTTGATGAACTTCTTGGTTTGTGACTCAGTGGATGATGTTCTTTGTCAGAAAGACGTCCACCTCTTGCAAGCATAGATAATCGTTGGGATGACAATGGCATGGAGAAGACAGATTTCTTTTTAAGCTGATGGCGTTAATGTGCCATATTGGTCTCAGTCATTGGAGAACTGCAGTCACCTTTCCAATGTGGCATTGGATGTCGTGTGTTCCCTTTCCATCTACGGCCATGTGAAGTTGTCGACCTGATGTTGGTCAAATGTGGCTGGTACAGTATATTTGCTCAGGTCACAGTATGCACCGTTCCTTGTCTGATGTCAGTTTTGCGGAAGAACTCATCATTGGTGAGGATACAGCAGATCAAGTGGGTGTATAGGTAACATGCCATACTTGCAGGTGATTTGCCATAGGGTGTCGTGGTTAACACTGTCAAATGCACAGAGGACAACAAGTGGATGTCATGATGTATGCTCTATCTGCTCCGTTTTTCTCACGCTGTCACTTTCCCTCCATGTGCTCATGTTTACACTACCCTGTCTGTGTCCTTCCACGCCCCCGCTTCCGCCTCGTCTGCACACCTGTTTCGAATCACCAGCTGATTTCTCCAGCATTTAAGCACGCGCTGAACGCGGCTTAAATCGCTGGATTATTGTGCGTTCTTACCTCAATTTTCTCGCGTTTTCTTTGATTGCCTTCACTTTGCCAAGTTAGCTTTGTTTCTCGTTTCTGCTTTCCGCCTCTCGTCTCGGATTTTGTTTGCCCCGCTCTTTGATCTCCCGGTTTTTGACCTCGCGCGTCCTCTTCTGGTTTTCGGCTTCTCGTTCACGTTTTCGGATATTTCGCCTCGCTATTTGATCTTACGGTTACTGAAACTCCGCTTGTCTTTTTGATTTCGCATCTCGCCTTCCGTTTTGGCTCTGATGCTTCGCCGACTGACTTCCTGGTTTCCGAACCTCGCTTTCGCTCCTCGACCACGCCCCCTTCTAAGCCTGCGGTTTCTCTTCCGCGTTTGGATCCATCTCGCCCCGTGTCGACCCGTGACAGAATAATCCAGCCGTGATATGGATCCAGCGTAGTTTAACCGCATGAGAACGGCCCTAGAGAGCCAAGGCGCCTTGCTCGGAGCACATCAACAGGAGCTGCTCTCCACCAAGCAGTCACTGGCAGATGTCACTTCCCAGCTCCAAAGGCTCAGTGTATCTCCAGCATCAAGTGGGACTTCTGGTGAGCAACGACAGCCATGCCTCCCCGCTCCTCCCACGTATGAAGGAGACCCAGGAACATGCCGCTCCTTTCTCTCCCAATGTTCACTCATCTTTGAACTCCAGTCCGCCACCTTCACCACAGAACGTTCTAAAGTGGCATATGTCATCACACTGCTCACAGGACGAGCCCGGGAATGGAGCACCGCACTTTGGGACGCCCACAACCCCTGCTGCTCCAATTACGAGAGCTTTGCCAAGGAAATGAAGAGGGGGTTCGACCGTTCATGTCATGGCCGGGAGGCTGAACGTAAACTACTGAGACTCCAACAAGGCGCACGCTCAGCCTACGACTACGCCATCGAATTCCAGACCCTGGCACTTTTCAGTGGATGGAACGACCGAGCCCTGTGCGATGTGTTCCTCGAAGGCTTAACCGAGACACTCAAGGATGAACTAGTCTCTCATGAACTCCCCTCATCACTCCAAGGGCTAATTGATTTGGCCGGCCAAGTGGACACGCGTCTCCGCCTTCGCAGACCTGCCCGGTTTTCTCCACCCAGGGCAGTACCTCGACCCCCCTCTCCACAAACCGTCTCTCAGGACGAGCCCATGCAACTGGACAGAACCCACATCTCCCCAGAGGAGAGACGACGACGTCGAGTGGAATGGGCCTGTTTTTACTGCGAGAAATCAGGTCACCGACTTAAAGTCTGTCCAGTAAAAGGAGGCACCCTCTAGTTCAGCTGGGAGCACTAGAGGGTGTGGCTCCAAGAAGGCTCCCAGACCAACGTCGTCTGCTCCGTGTCCTCCTCATCCATGAGCAGCGCGCACACGTAGTGCAGGCGTTAATTGACTCAGGTTCGGACCGCAACCTCATCAACGCGGCTTCAGCCAGGGCTCTGGGGATCCCCGCACTGCCCTTGGAGACTCACCTCAAAGTTCAGGCCTTAGACGGGAGTTCGCTCCCATCTATCACTCACAGAACCCCCCTCATCGGCCTCAGGGTCTCAGGGAATCACTCTGAGCAGACGTCATTGTTCATCATGGAGGGATCCCATGCCACGATTGTCCTGGGACTGCCTTGGTTAATCCGCCACAACCCACTGATCGATTGGGTCAGGAACTCAATTTCGACCTGGAGCTCATCATGTTCCATGACCTGCCTACGAGCTGCCACCACATCATGCCCCGGTCCTGCCCTCGCAGGGGAACCACCGGACCTCACCTACGTCCCCGCAGAATACCACGACCTCAAGGAGGTTTTCAGTAAATCCCGCGCCACCTCCTTGCCTCCCCACCGCCCATACGACTGCGCCATCAACCTGCTCCCGGGCACCACACCACCCAAGGGCCGCCTGTACTCACTATCTCCCAAGGAACGCGAGACTATGAATCAATACATCACTGAGTCCCTCGCAGCAGGCATTATTTGCCCCTCCTCCTCCCCAGCAGGTTCCGAATTTTTTTTTGTGGGCAAAAAAGATGGGTCCCTTCGTCCGTGCATTGATTACAGGGGCTTAAATGACATCACAGTCAAGAACCGATATCCTCTTCCATTAATGGCTACTGCCTTTGAACTCCTCCAAGGGACCAAGATTTTCACCAAGCTAGATTTACGCAACGCATATCACCTCGTCCGTATCCGAGAAGGAGACGAATGAAAGACGGCCTTCAACACACCCACAGGACACTACGAATACCTGGTGGTCCCCTTTGGCCTGACTAACGCCCCCGCCGTCTTCCAGGCCCTTATTAACGACGTTCTTAGGGATTTCCTCAACTCCTCAGTGTTCGTTTACCTCGACGACATCTTGGTCTTTTCCCGGGACCTGGAGGAACACCAACACCACGTTCGGCAGGTACTGCAGAGACTGCTGGAGAACAATCTGTTCGTCAAGGCAGAGAAATGTGAGTTCCACGTCATGTCCACCACGTTCCTCGGGTTCGTCATTGGCCCCAAGGGCATCAAGATGGAACCCACCAAGCTTCAAGCCGTTGCAAGCTGGCCTACTCCCACCTCACGACAAGAACTTCAGAGATTTTTGGGCTTTGCCAACTTTTACCGCCGCTTCATTCGGGGTTACAGCTCTATAGCAGACCTATTGGTTACCTCTGACAAAGTGCTGATAGTAGGAGACTTTAACATTCATGTAGACGATGCTAACAACGCTTCAGCACTCGCATTTGTAGATTTGCTAAATTCCTTTGGGGTTAAACAAAATATAAATAGACCAACTCACCGCTTTAATCATACGCTAGATTTAATTATATCCCATGGTACAGATGTCTCTAATATAGACATTCTACCTCAAAGTGATGATATCACAGATCATCATCTCTTAGTATATACTCTACCTGTAGAACAGCGTAGCTGTGCCTCCCCACGTTATCAATTCAGTAGAAATATTAATCCGACTACTAAAGACAAATTCACAAGTAATCTGCCGGATCTGTCCCAATTTCTTATCAGACCCCTAAATGCAGACGATCTAGATGAAGTGACTAGCAGCATGGGCACTATTTTTACCAGTACATTAGACACTGTTGCTCCCATCAGATTAAAAAAAGTCAGAGATAAAACACTTGCACCATGGTACAATAGTCATACTCGCGCCCTAAAGAGAGCAACCCGTAACCTCGAACGAAAATGGAGAAAGACTAAATTAGAAGTTTTTAGAATTGTGTATAAAGGTAGTATGTGCAGCTATAGACGGGCTCTAAAAGCGGCTCGGGCCGAGCATCTGAGCCAACTGATAGCAAGAAACCAAAACAATCCCAGGTTCCTATTTAGTACAGTGGCTAGCCTAACAAACCCTAAGATGCCTGCAGGGAGTATCCCATCACAGCTTACAAGTGAAGACTTCATGAACTTCTTCAATGAAAAGATTGATATTATCAGGAAGAAAATAATGGAAATTCAACCTCTACCAACATCTCATGATCCAGTTCAGTCTAAAGCTTCACAAATAGATTTTCAATGCTTTACAGGTGTAGGACAGGAAGAGCTGTATAAACTTATCACCTCGGCTAAATCAACAACATGCTTGCTGGATCCAATCCCAACTAGACTTTTAAAAGAAGTGATAAATATAACTGGAGCGCCCCTTCTAAACATTATCAACTCTTCATTATATCTAGGTCATGTCCCTAAACCTTTCAAGTTGGCAGTTATTAAGCCTCTTCTTAAAAAATCTAATTTAGACCCAAATGATATAATAAATTACAGACCAATTTCAAACCTTCCGTTTATATCAAAGATATTAGAAAAGATAGTATCAGTCCAAATATGCACATTCTTGTAGGAAAACGATATCCTCGAGGAATTTCAGTCAGGTTTCAGGCCCCATCATAATACAGAAACTGCACTAGTTAAAATTGCAAATGACTTGTTTTTAGCTTCTGACCAAGGCTGCATCTCAATTCTTGTCTTACTTGATCTTAGTGCTGCATTCGACACTATAGATCATGATATTTTGTAGATCTGAATGGAGAACAGTCTGGTGTAATGCCAGTGAAATATGGGGTGCCACAAGGGTCAGTTTTAGGACCTCTGCTGTTCTCAATATACATGCTTCCCTTGGGTAACATCATTAGAAGACATGGGATTAGTTTCCATTGTTATGCTGATGATACTCAGTTATACATTTCCACAAAACCAGATGAAATACCCAAATTGTCTAGACTAACTGAGTGTATTCAAGATATAAAAGATTGGATGACCGATAATTTTCTTTTACTAAATTCAGATAAGACAGAGGTATTACTTATTGGCCCAAAAACCAGTTTACACCAGCTCTCACAATTCAGCCTACGTTTAGAAGGATGTACTGTTACCACCAGCTCGACAGTGAAAGACCTGGGTGTAATATTAGACAGTAACTTATCCTTTGAAAATCATATCTCCAACATCACAAAAACATCCTTTTTCCACCTTAGAAATATTGCCAAGCTTAGGAACATTTTATCTGTATCTGATGCAGAAAAGCTGGTTCATGCATTCATGACTTCCAGACTGGACTACTGTAATGCATTACTGGGTGGCTGTCCTGCATCCTCAATTAACAAGCTACAGTTAGTCCAAATTGCAGCCGCCAGGGTTCTCACTAGATCCAGAAAATATGATCATATAACCCCAATATTATCATCCCTGCACTGGCTACCTGTTCAGTTTAGAATTAATTACTGGCCTCCGAGTGGCGCAGTGGTTAAAGCGCTCGCCCTATCATCCGGAGATCGGTAGTTCGAATCCCGGGTGATGCTGTAACCTCTCGCAGCCGGAGGTCTAGAGAGAGCTGATTGGCCGAGCTCTCTCAGAGGGGTGGGATGAGAGGTACATAGTGCTCCCACATTAATCACGGCTCTACAGCCAGTCAGGGGCGTCTGTAAGCTCGCGCAATGGAGGGAGCGGATAGCGCTGTCCTTCGAGTGTGTTACGCCGCCCCCAACGGTGCGCGAGCGAGCAGTTCGAAAAGATGCGGTCGGCTGGCGTCACGTGGTTCGGAGGAAACACGTGATAGTCTTCGGCCCTCCCGGCTGAGTGGTAGTAGTAGCCTTAATGTGGGAGTAGTAGCCTAGTCTTGGACACGACTAAATTAGGGAAAAAATCGGGGAAAAATAAAAAATAAAATAAAATTAGAATTAATTACAAAATAGCATTACTTACTTACAAGGCTCTAAACGGTCTAGCTCCCACATACCTAACCAGTCTTCTGATACGTTACAATCCACCACGCTCCTTAAGATCAGAAAACTCCGGACTACTGGTAGTTCCCAGAATATCAAAATCTACAAAAGGAGGTAGGGCATTTTCATATTTAGCTCCAAAGGTTTGGAATAGCCTTCCTGACAGTGTTCGGGCTCAGACACAGTTTCCCAATTTAAAAGTAGATTCAAGACGCATCTCTTTAATCTGGCATACACATAATTAATTTCTTTACCTCATACTCCAGTACATCTATCGTGAATGGCAACCACGCTATTTCTTTTCACCTGCTCTTTATTTTTCCACCCATCCCGAGGCATCTGGAGATTGTGCCAGCTTCAGTAGACAGAGGCCAACCCTGCGAGGTTCCTGAGGCATCCAGAGAAGGACATGCTCCAGCTGAATTCTTCTTCATGTTGGTTTGGATCTACACATGCTGCTCCTGAGCTCCCAGTGATCCAGACCCTCATCTGCCCTCTGCACCTGCTGACTCATCCCTGAGCTGGACTGGACTTTGTGTTAATTTAAATAACTTCTGTTATATCGAACTTTCATCTGCATAACACACATGATGTTCTACAATTTCTGTTATCTGTCATCACCCAGATGAGGATGGGTTCCCTGTTGAGTCTGGTTCCTCTCAAGGTTTCTTCCTATTGCCATCTCAGGGAGTTTTTCCTTGCCACTGTCACCGTCACCCTTGGCTTGCTCATCAGGGACAATCTCATTATCTAGACACATTTTTCTTACACATATATACATTTCCATAAGTCTTCTTTTCATTTTCTTTTCATTTCTGTGAAGCTGCTTTGAGACAATGACCATTAAAAGCGCTATAGAAATAAAATTGAATTGAATTGAATATAGCTGCCCCCTTAATGACTCTCACGTCCCCCAAGAATGACTTTCACTGGAACGTGGAGGCCGAGAGGGCCTTCGCTGAACTCAAGGGCCGATTCACGTCCGCCCCCACTCTAACCATCCTGGACCCTGTCAAGACAGTTCATTGTGGAAGTCGACGCCTCCAGCACCAGGGTAGAGGGCGTCCTGTCCCAGAGAGCTTCACATGATAACAAGCTGCACCCCTGTTCCTTTTTCTCCCACCGTTTAAGCCCTGCCGAAAAGAACTATGGCATCGGTGATCGTGAGCTCCTGGCTATCAAGTTAGCCCTGGGGGAATGGAGACACTGGCTAGAGGGGACGGAGACTCCCTTTCTGGTCTGGACTGATCATAAAAATCTCGAATATCTACGGGGCGCCAAGAGACTCAATGCCCGCCAGGCTTGATGGTCCCTGTTTTTTGGCAGATTCAATTTCACCCTCTCCTATCGTCCAGGATCCAAGAACTCCAAGCCTGACGCACTCTCAAGACAATTTACAGCCTTCCACGACACCCACGCCAATGACACAATCCTTCCTCCTCCCTCCTTGCTCGCCGCCGCGGAACTCGACATCGAAACCAAGGTTAAGCAAGCCCTAATTCACGAGCCAGGGCCTAGCAATGTTCCCCCTAAACGCCTCTTCGTTCCTCTCTCCCTGCATTCCCAGGTCCTGGAGTGGGCCCACAGCTCCAAACTCTCCTGCCATCCTGGTGCAATCCGGACCCTGGCACAAACCCAACAGCGATTTTGGTGGTCCACACTCAAGGAGGATGTCTCCAGCTTTGTGGCAGCATGTGACATCTGTGTGAGATCTAAACACCCCAACACGGCCCCCGCGGGGCTCCTCAGGCCCCTGCCGATTCCACGCCGCCCCTGGTCCAACATTGCCGTGGACTTTGTTACAGGGTTACCCACGTCCAATGGCCACACCTGCATCATGACGGTGGTGGATCGATTTTCGCTCACTTTGTTTTGCTGCCCAGTCTGCCTTCCGCCAAGGAAACCGCCGAACTCATGATCAATCACGTCTTCAGGCTCCATGGTCTCCCAAAAGACATTGTCTCAGATCGGGGTCCACAGTTCGCCTCACGATTCTGGAAGGCATTTTGTAAGCTGATTGGGGCCACTCCCAGTCTGTCCTCAGGATTTCACCCCCAATCAAACGGTCAAACAGAGAGAAAGAACCAGTCCCTCGAGGTTGCCCTGAGGTGCATGACCTCTCGGAATGCTACTTCATGGAGTAAGTTCCTGCCTTGGGTGGAGTACGCCCACAACTCCCAGATTTCATCATCAACCGGCCTGTCACCATTCCAGTGCTGTTTGGGGTTTTAGCCACCCCTATTCCCGTCTCAGGAAGAGGAGGTCAATGTTCCATCTGCCCAAGCCTTCATCCAACGCTGCAAGAGAACCTGGCGGCAAGCAAGGAAGATGCTATTACACGTCGGCAAAAGGTACAAGGCTCAAGCAGACATCAGGCGCTCTCAGGCCCCTACGTACAAAGTGGGGCAGAGAGTCATGCTCTCCACCAGAGACATTCCCCTAAAGACCGTCTCTCGTAAACTCTCCCCTCGATACATTGGACCCTTCACTGTCACCAAGGTCATCAACCAATGCGCAGTTAAGCTCTTGCTCCCCTCAACGATGCGACGGATCAATCCTACGTTCCACGTTTCCCAACTACGCCGTCTCGCCTCATGCCCATTACTGTATGTTCATTTGTTCCAATATTTGTGAGCACCTCAATATGGCTATGCGTATAAAAATTGCAGTAATATTCTGAATGGTTAATGCCACACTATTTTCAAATCCCTCTAATTAAAGCTAAAAGTCTTGACTTCGCTTACATCATGTTTCATTTCAGATTTAATGTGGTGGTGTAAGGAGGCCAAATGCCAAGAAAACTATTTTGGACCTGACTGTATTAAGTGTGCGTTATCAATATTTTCTGATGGCGTATGTATAATTTTGAACAATTCTCAATATGTTTTGTCATTTTTATATTACATTGTCACTAATGTGTCATGTTTCTGATTGAGTCTTGTTGGTGATATTAGTTTTCATTATCTGGCATTCTGAGTTTTCACAGATGAATGTTGATGTATATAGGGTATAAAAAGAAACCTGATGCATAGTTGAAAAAAAGGTGAAAGAGTGCATGGCCTTAAATTCTAACTCACACTGGTTCCTAAAAGTGATCACTAAATTTACTAAGATTACTTAACTGCATGGTGATTACTAAAATGAGAGTCTAGGTAATAAATGAATGAACAAATAAATAGATGAATGAATGAATGAATGAATTAAATAAGGTGCAACACATGGCAAAAACAAGAAACTAGTATATAAACCACATTCCAATGATAATAACCAAGAGGTACGTTCTACAAATATCAATTATTGGTGCAAGAAGTTAACATATAATCGTTCTAATAAGCTGTAGTTGGAAACAGGAAGGGGTGATCAATACAAACAAGAAATTGTATCCTTCGAGGTAGCTGTTTATTAAAGAATTTAAAAAAGAAATGAGCAAATGACTTGAGTAAAATTGTAAAAACAAGAAATGTGTTCACAATTAATGTTTAATAATACCAGCATCAATGTTAACTATTAATTAAGAGTTTGTATTGCCATTTAGATTACAGTAAATCCTTTGGACATACTGTAAATTATTAACAAATGCAGCATACCCCTTACTTACTGTCATGCACACTCGTAACACGACCGGCACTAGGACCCGGAAGTAATACGGTCGTGTTTCAAAAAGCATAAAAGGAAACAAGATGGCGCTTCACATTGCTCAGTCATTGAGTTTTGCCCATGCTATCGCCAACGCTTCGCTCGTCTAAACGTGAGTACTCACTGTCTTGGGTTTCGCTTTCGATTGGGTGTGTGTATTTAGAACGCGGGTTTATTTGTGTAAACTCTTGCTCTCGCTTCGGGAGAGTTCTAATAATAACCAGCGTGGTTATCCTGCCTGCCGATTCAGAGAGGGGCTCTGCGCCTATTGTGGATCTGCTACACACCACCGAGCCATCTGTCCTCTGCGACCGGGAAACGCGCAGACCCGGTGAGAAATGAGAGTGGCTCACCGAGTTCCATCTCCCTCCTCACCACCTTGACCGATGATTCCCGTCTCACGGTAAAAGTACACCTCCAGTTTGACCACAAACGAGTTGGAAGTACTGCGTTCATCGATTTTGGTGCCGCGGGCAACTTCATTGACTCTTCTTATGTCAAAAGACTGGGGGTAAAGACAGAGGCGTTATCCCAGCCCGTAACTATTACATCAGTTGATGGTCGGCCCCTCTCCTTCAGTCCCATCACCCTCCGAACCCAGTCTATCACCCTCGTCATTAACCAGCATCAGGAACAGATCCAGCTTTCCATCACCTCCATTCCGTCACCACCTATCATCCTGGGACAGCCATGGCTACTGCGTCACGACCCACTCATCTCCTGGACCCAAAATTGGATCCTACAATGGGGACCGACCTGCAACGAACTATGCCTACGGGCCGAGGCTGGGACGTGCTCTCGGGAGACCGAGGTCCCCGATGTCAACACAGATAACAGCCCATGAGACTACCGGGACCTGGCTGAAGTCTTCTGCAAGAAACATGCCACCCATCTACCTCCACATCGCCCCTACGACCTGGCGATCGACCTTCAGCCAGGCTCCATCCCACCCCGCGGCCACCTCTATTCCGTATCCAAGAACGAGATGCAGGCAATGGAGGAGTATGTCTCCAGCGGACTTCGCCATGGTACCATCCGGCCCTCCTCCTCACCTGCCGCCGCGGGGTTCTTTTTTGTGAAGAAACGCGATGGTAGTCTTCGTCCCTGTGTCGATTACCGGGGACTCAACAACATCACCATCAAGAACCGACACCCGTTGCCTCTTACCAACTCTGCCCTGGACGCCCTCTCTGGCGCCACCATTTTCACTAAGTTGGACCTCCGGAGCGCCTACAACTTGGTGCGCATCAGAGAGGGCGATGAGTGGAAGACGGCCTTCATCACCCCTACCGGACACTATGAAAGCCTTGTCATCCCCTTTGGTCTCTGCAATGCACCCGCGGTATTCCAAAAATTTATCAACGACGTTCTCAGAGACATGTTAGGCTGCTGGGTGTTCGTCTACCTGGACGACATCCTCATTTACTCCCAAACCATCAACGAACACGTCCAGCACATCAGGGCGGTCCTAAAGAGACTCCTCGCCCACCAACTGTACTGTAAGTTGGAAAAGTGCGCTTTTCACGAGCGCTCCACCACGTTCCTGGGTTTTGTCATCTCGTCCCAGGGTGTGGCCATGGACCCGCAGAAACTGGAAGTTGTGAGTCATTGGCCCCTACCCAAGACTCTCAAACAACTCCAGCGATTTCACGGGTTTGCTAACTTCTACCGTCGCTTTATCCGGGACTAGAGTACAGTTGCAGCCCCATTAACCGCTCTGACTCGCCCCTCATCTCACCCCTTCCATCTCACCTCCACCGCCATCTCCGCCTTCCACGAACTCTGTCGCCACTTCACCACTGCCCCCATCCTTCTTCACCCGGATGCTGACAAACCATTCATTGTGGAGGTGGACGCTTCGGATGTGGGCGCCGGAACCGTTCTCTCCCAGCAAGGTCCAGACCAAAAACTGCACCCTTTCAGTTTTTTCTCCAAGAAATTTGACTCAACTCAGCAGCGATACGGAGTAGGGGAGCTGCTGGCCATAAAGTGGGCCTTGGAGGAATGGCGACACTCGCTCCAGGGCGCCAGAGAGCCGTTCATCGTCTGGACCGACCATCAGAACCTCATTACTATCCGCACATTGAAACAACTCAACCCCAGACAGGCGCGGTGGGCATTGTTTTTCGAAAATTATAACTTCCACCTGTCATACTGTCCGGGGTCCAAGAACACCAAGGCCGACGCTCTATCCCGACAGCACGAAGAAGACGTCCCCCGGGCGGACCCCGCGCCTGTCCTACCACCCACCAAGATCCTTGCACCAATTAACTGGGATTTGGAAACAAGTGTTCGCCAGGCACAGACTGCGGAGACCGAACCAGCAGGTGTGTGGCCTGGTCGTCTCTATGTCCCTGACTCCGTCAAGACCAACGTCCTCCAATGGGGACACTCCTCCCCAATTTCTGGACACCCCGGAAGGCGACACACACTACTCTTCATTCAACGCGCCTTCTGGTGGCCAAATATGAGGAGGGACGTGGACGAGTTCGTCCAGGCGTGCACAGTGTGTGCCAGGTCCAAGGACAGCAACCAGCTATCACCAGGGGAACTTCAGCCACTCCCAGTTCCCTGCCGGCCCTGGACACACATTGCCGTTGATTTCATCACGGGCCTGCCGGTTTCCGAAGGAAAGGACACCATCCTCACCATCGTCGACCGGTTCTCCAAAGCTGTACACCTGGTGGCCCTCCCCGGTCTCCTGTCAGCCAAAAGGACAGCTGAGCTGATATTAGAGCGCCTGCATGGGTTCCCAAAGGACATCGTCTCGGACAGGGGGCCCCAGTTCCTCCCGGTTCTGGAAGGCCTTCTGCCGTCTGATCGACTCCACCTGCAGTCTGTCCTCCTGGCTACCACCCACAGACTAACGGTCAGACGGAGCGAACCAACCAACAACTGGAGCGCTACCTGAGATGCTTTATTGCTGATCGTCAGTGCTCCTGGGCCCGCTACCTCATATGGGCTGAGTTGTCTCACAACCTCCATACGTCCTCTGCCACCAACCTCAGCCCGTTCGAGGTGTGCTACGGTTTCCAACCTCCGATATTCGACCATCAAGAACCGGAGGTTGAAGTACCATCGGCCCAACAGTTGGTTCGCCGGTGTCGACGGCTCTGGAGACGAGCAAACAACGCCATCCGACTTGCTAACACCTGCTACACCGTTCAACATCGCACCCCACCGGGACGAATGTACCAAGTAGGTGACAAGGTATGGTTATCAACAAGAAATCTACACCTGCAGACAGAATCACGGAAACTATCACCCAGATTCATCGGACCATACCGCATCAACCTCCAGATTAACCCTGTCACCTACCGGCTCCAGCTGCCTGCGGCGCTCCGGATCCACCCGGTATTCCACACCTCTCAACTTAAACCCTTCACTACGTCACCCATTTTCTACAACTTCTTTCAAAACAGGACAAAATAAAGAACAGTAAAGCAATAGAAAATGCTTGATTAACATTCCAGATCAACATGGTCATTTCCAGGTGCTGAAGCCATCTGTTTATTAATACACCCCTTCATCAGGCTTAATAGTGTCGGGGCATTTGCAGAATAATTGAATGAGTAGGAAGAACTGTGAAGCAATACCTCTGATTTCAAAATATCACTGGCAGAGGTCCTAAGTGAATGGCCAAAAAGGAATCCTGGAAAAAATGTTTTAATTGACATGTACAGTATCTTACCCACTTTGTGTCCTCACTCATTCATGCAGTTATCTTTCAGAAAAGAACTGATTACTGTTATGGAATACTGGAACCAGCTGGTGCCTCATAGCTCAGTCATCTCTCTGTCTGATGTGACATTGCACTGCTTTATATTTTAATTGGAAAAAATTACTGAATATAGTAAAAATGTAGCCATATGGCACCAAATTAAAAAAGAAAGGGTTAAATATAGAATGCATAGAAAGCATTTTTCTTACCTCACTGTAAAAGTGGATGTATTGGGAGTTTGATTTAAAAAGTAATTAGTGTCTCTGGGTAAGCTACTGTAAGTGGCTGTTTCTGTCTAAGCTTTATTGATCGTAAGCAACAGTGAGGTATTCTGACATCTCCAATCATGTATTTTGCCTGGAAAACAAGTGGACTGTACATTATTTTACATTAGTGGCATTACCTTAGTTAAACATTGTTAGTCGTGCACACTTCCAATGCCATCTGCTTCAGCACAGATTTGGTAAGTTTACTGTACAAAAGATTAATTTTGTTAGGTGAATGGGCTAAACAATTAGAAATGGAGCTGAATGATTTTGAGGGGAAAATGTAGTTGTTACTTTTATAAAGAATATTGTTTGAGTGACTGAATTATGAATGGTAGTTCTTGATGGAGTGCCAAATAAGGGATCAGAGAGCACAGTTATTCAGTTTAGGTTTGCACCAATGCCCTGTATGTAACAAAATTTCTTACAATTTCTTGAATATTTACATTTTTATGCACTGTAGAGCATGAAATATCCAAATTCCTTCCTATTTTTTTTTAACATTATTTAAACACATTGTAAGAACTTTCTCATTTGTTTGCAAACTGGCGATCCTTGGCTCATTTTTGTTCCTGAATGACTAACCTTTTAAATCAGATCATTATTTAATTCTTTTAATTTATTACTAGCCTTAATTTGCCCTGTCCCCAGTTTTTTAAATGTGTTGTACAGTAGGCCTGAATATCAATAATGGTGTCAGGGATTACCCCTAGAGGGCGACAAAGCGCCCAGAGACTTCCTTTTGGTTTTCTGTTTTCTTTGTGTTTTTTGTCAGTGTAAAACTTCATTTCCCAGAATGCACCTCGGTCAGGTGATGTGGCGCTCACCTGAACCGAGGTTGCTCATTAGTCTTTGTTATAAATGTTCCTGAGTTCAGTTAAGTCTTGTCTTGCATCTGTTCGTCTAGGGTTACTGTTTGTTTCTGGTTTGTTGTTCAGCTCTGTGTTCTCCCAGTTCTCTGTGTTCTCCCAGTTCTCTGTTCTCCCTGGCTCTGTGTTCTCCCTGGCTCTGTGTTCACCTGGTTTGTCTGTCTCCTAGTCTGTCTGTCTGTCCCCTTGCCTTTGTCTGTATCTCCTTGCCAGTGTTATCTCCTAGTCTGTGTGTAAGGTTTAGTTTTTCATGTTTATAGTTTGCCTGTCCTGTGTTTAAAGTTCATGTTCTGTTCCTTTTGTTCCCATTGGTTCTTTGTCTCATTAAAGTCTTTTGGTTCACTTTACCTCTGCTACTATGCCTTTCCTTTGTAGCGCAAACAGTACCCGTTACAAATGAATGTATATTTACGAATGGAATGGAATGGAATATCTTGTGTTTTAGACGGCAGACTATTTTCTGCAGTCAAACATAGTTCAATAAAATTCAAAGGTCATAGGTAATTTACAAATTACTGTTTTCAGTTTTCATTTTCATTTGATAAAATAAGCGAACTTTTTTAAATAAGCTATTCTTGGTCCTGCATGGACAGTTCCTCAGGGTGCTTTGAAGGCATGTCACTAGAGCAACCAAAGAAGAAGCTGCATTGTTAAACATTAAAAGTAGTGTTATGATAAATCAATGAAAGTACTACTCAGAAAAGAGCAACAACAAATGCACTCATTAGTTATTAATGGGTAAATTTTAAATCATGGCTTTTGAATGTGTTGTAATTATTTGAATAAACCAAGTTCTAGTGTTATCAGAAGCTCCTGTTGAAAATCACACCTCCTGTTGTGATAACACAACTGTTATTATGGAAATAATAAAGCCACACTGCAAAATTCCCACCATTGAATTAACACCCTACAGTGTTTACAATGGAGATTTTACTGTGCAGTTTTTACTTTCATGATTTTCGCTACAGGTTAGGAATTCATGAATCCTGATGAGCCATCTGTAGTCATATGATAAGGTAGACAAGCATGCCAGCATAATGTATGTTACTGTATGCATACTGTACAAGCATTTTGACCAATCTTTTTATGACCTGACCAGTAGGCCACCAGTACTGTATCTTTCCATAAGTATATCTGTGATCATTGCCTGTATGTCTCAATTGTATCATTACTAAGCGATCTTTTCATCAGGTTTGTGTGCATGGAGTTTGCATGTTTTGCCTGTGCTTGGTGGATTTCTCCTGGGTACTCAAGTTTCCTCCCACAGTCCAAAGATATGCAGTTTAGGATATTGGAGTTCTCAAATTACCCATTGTGTGTGAGTGTGTGTGTCCTGCAATAAACTGGGACTCTGTCCATTGTGGCCAATTTTAGCAGCTAAAATACTTAGTTACGATGTTGTTGCTTAGGGTTAGGCTTGGAATGAACACCAAGCCACATACATTTGTGTTTTTTTCAAAGTAACATTAAAGATTATCCTGTTTCAAGAGAGGGGAAAAACACTTGAGCATGGTAATGTTTTGGTACATATAGGTTGTTTAATTTGTATTTTTAAACTTCTATTAATTTCTATTAATTTAATTTCTATTTTTAAACTTCTAGTCATAGTAGAATATTTTCCCTTTTCATGACCTGAGAATCAGAAAGCAGAGCATAAATTCGACAGAAGTGAGCACCCGAGTGTGTATGTTGTGCCTGTGAATGATGCAAGTGCAGCAAACTCATTACTGTTCATTACTGAACTATATTAATAATTAATGTCATGGTTCAGGTCTCTAGAGCTAAGAGGTTTGGGATTCATTGTAGTCAGTGCAGGGTATGCCTGTTGGGAGGTTGTGTAAGCATCAACCATTCATGAAACATTTAAATCATTCCTTAAACATGAGTCTATTTATTTTTCTGTCTCTCCTTGCACATCTCCAACCTATTCTTGTAATCTATGGGCTAAACATTAAATTAAAAAAAATCCTCAATTGACTGACTGAACCTAAGCACTTGAATACTTTGAATAATGCAGGGCACACATCTATGGTTCCCACAGCTACAAGTAATCCTGGAGATACATACAAAAGTTGAGTAAAGTTTGCCATCGGTTTATTTCAAGTTAGATCTTTTAAATCAACAATTGGATGAGGCATAAAAATCTTTCAGCTTTTAATATGTGATGCTCATGCCGAAAAAAAAAATCACTTTCCTAATAATTGTTTTGGTTTCACTTTTAATCACATAACTGAAAATGTATAATGTAGTTATATAAAATAGTCTTTTTTTGAGGCAAATCACTGGCACTTAATTCTTATCTAGAAAATCTGAGACCAAGGCCTAGTGAAGTCAGTGTTAATGGAATTCCAAGATAAATGAAGAGAGAGAAAG
This sequence comes from Clarias fuscus, assembly GCA_030347435.1. Lineage (NCBI taxonomy): Eukaryota > Metazoa > Chordata > Actinopteri > Siluriformes > Clariidae > Clarias > Clarias fuscus. The sequence continues at coordinate 21,095,021 of CM059211.1, read as the reverse complement.
GGAGAGAGAGAGAGCAATAAGGCTGAATGCATATAAAATTGTTTAATGGGTATAGATAGTATACTGCATTGAGTGGAAGGATTGATGCAGTATCACACAAAAAAGTTACTAATGTAAATCCACAATCTCAGAAAATATGGTTAATCTATCTAAAGATCCATAATGGTCTGACATACTGTATGCACACAAATTTATTCAGTATGTGCATGACAAATCAATTCAATTTTATTTCTATAGCGCTTTTAACAATGGTCATTGTCTCAAAGCAGCTTCACAGAAATGAAAAGAAAATGAAAAGAAGACTATGGAAATGTATATATGTGTAAGAAAAAGTGTCTAGATAATGAGATTGTCCCTGATGAGCAAGCCAAGGGTGACGGCGACAGTGGCAAGGAAAAGCTCCCTAAGATGGCAATAGGAAGAAACCTTGAGAGGAACCAGACTCAACAGGGAACCCATCCTCATCTGGATGATAACAGATAACAGAAATTGTATAACATCATGTGTGTTACGCAGCTGAAAGTTCGATATAACAGAAGTTATTTAAATTAACACAAAGTCCAGTCCAGCTCAGGGATGAGTCAGCAGGTGCAGAGGGCAGATGGGGGTCTGGAGCACTGGGAGCTCAGGAGCAGCATGTGTAGTTCCAAACCACCATGAAGAAGAATCCAGCTGGAGCAGGTCCTTCTCTGGATGCCTCAGGAACCTCGCAGGGTTGGCCTCTGTCTACTGAAGCTGGCACAATCTCCAGATGCCTCGGGATGGGTGGAAAAATAAAGAGCAGAGGAAAAGAATTAGCCTGGTTGCCATTCAGGATAGATGTACTGGAGTATGAGGTAAAGAAATAAATGATGTGTATGCCAGATTAAAGAGATGCCTGTCAGAGTCAGACGAAAATGTCTCAGGGCTGAACACCGCCAACAGCTCCAAATAGTTGATGTGAGGCCTGCGTTGTTCTTGTGACCACGCCCCCCTCACGATGGAGCCGTCGCACAGAGCGCCCCAGCGGAGTCACTATCAGCTCCCTGTTGAGGTGTCGCGCCGCACACAGGCGGTGAGAGCGCACCCAGTGCTGAAATGCACGCATGCTCAGCAGCCCGAGAGGCACCACCGCGATCATAGATGCATGATGATGATCATTCCCAATAACTGTAAAAACACTCTGAAACGAAATTTGTGTTGCAACTGAAACTGAGCAAGGCAGTGCTGAAACACGGCTATTCTGTGCTCGGCTGGTAACGGAGCATATCTCGAGACCCAGGAATGAAAACTGTTGACTCGGAGTCAGTGAGCTTTTCTGCATGTTTACTGAGAAGCCTACACTGTAAACAAATAACCGTAAATTTTACAGTAAAAAAAAACGGCAGCTGTGGTTGCCAGAAGTTTACCATAAAAAAAAGATAGCAACATTTTTGGTTGTACAGGATTACACTCATTATACTGTATATTCCTATAGATTTTCATTTTTTTTTTTTTCGAACCTGACCAGGAATCGAACCCAGACCCTGGTGGTGCTAACCACTACACTACTGTGTTTGCTGTGCAAATGTTGTCGTTGTTGGACTTCCTCGGTTTCCCCGCATCCCCCGCACGACTTGCACTCCAACAACGACAACATTTGTAGCAAGCACAGTAGTGTAGTGGTTACCACTGTTCCCTTGCACGGCCAGGGTCTGGGTTCGATTCCTGGCCAGGCTTGAAAAAAAAAAAAAAACAATTAAAATCCGTAAAATGAGTGCAATTTTGTACAACCTAAAAACATTGCTACCATATTTTTACGGTAAACTTCTGCCAATCACAGCTGCCGTATTTTTACCGTAAAATTTACGCTTTATTTTTTACAGTGTAGAGTCTGAATGTGAGACAGAACTAACGCTTTCTGTTTCTCTGCCTGTTCGCTTGAGCTCGCTATTAGCACCCAGTCATCTAAATAGGCCAGTATGTGCATGCCTCTCTCCCGAAGAGGAGCCAGCGCTGCCTCGACGCATTTCGTGAATGTTCGGGGAGCTAGTGACAGCTAACACTAGGTACTCGTAGGCCACGCCCTCGAAAGCAAACCTCAGAAATGTTCTGTGTCGCGGAAAGATTGCTATATGGAAATAAGCATCTGTGAGATCTATCGTAGTGAACCAATCCCCCGGGCCTATTGCACTTAGCAATTGCCTCAGTGTAACCATTTTGAACTTGTACGTTCTTAAAAACGCGTTCAATGTTCTGAGGTCCAAAACAAGACGTAGTCCTCCCCCTCAATTCGGAATGACAAAATAATGGCTGTACCAACCTGAGTTCGCTTCTGAAGGAGAAACCACTTGAATCGCCCCTTTGCTCAGAAGAGAATTTATCTCCTGCACTGCTGCGGCGCTGTCCGACACCACGGTGTTGATTATGGACAAGAAGCAAGGCGGCTTTGTGCGAAATTGCAGTTGGTATCCCATAGCGACTGTGTGTTGCACCCATGTCAAGACTGCGCATGTGCACCACTCTAGAAAACGGGAAGCCAGTCGGCTCACATTGAGCACCACAGGGGGGCTGCTGACCTCTGGCATTACGCCGGTGTGCGTATGGGGTGGAGTGGATGGGGGGTGTGCTTGGGAGACTGTGTTAGGGAAATGCAACACCGTTTGGGACTGATTCCCTGAACATAATCTAGCGGCCTCTTGGGCGGCTTTGAGAGAGGAGAAACAGCGTCTCCCTGCTGCCAAAGCTTTTGACCGGGAGGTCGCTGTTTCATCGGGCGAGAGCCCGAGCTAGCCGATGGTGGCGGCCGCTTAGGAGGGAGCTGCGTGGTGATCACTTTTTGCGCCTGTTTGGGCTTCGCTTCTCGTCGCGGGATGATGTCACGCAACGCCTCCACCTGCTTTTTCTTGAAATCAAAATTTGTTTGACTAGCATCAAGCGACTGGCCGAATAAACCCTCAGCGGACAGCGGTTCATCTAAGTAGATGACCCTGTCTCTATCTGGGATATCTGACAGTGTGAGCCACAGATACCTCTGCGCCACCACAGCGCTAGCCATGCCCTTGCCGAGGGAGAGAGCCGCGCACCGAGACATGCGCAAAATGTCTCGGTCCTGACCTCGTTCAGCAGCTCACATACCGGGCTGTCCTGCGGTACCAGTGAACCGAGTTCTGCTAGACGCATTGCCTGATACGTCTGGAGCAGCGTGACAGAATTCAGCGCGGTATAATTTTTCTAGTTGTGCGGAAGAGAATCTGCAGTGTTTGGACGGAAGGACAGTAGGTCCAGACACTCCATGGTTATGCGAAGGTGCCAAATAAGCAGCTAAAGACGGCTCCATCGGCGGTGGTCCCACTAGCCCTGCTTTAATACTGCCCATAGCCTGGTACTGTTACTACGGTCGACAGTGGCTTGTTCCATGATGCCGTTAGCTCACCGACAAAGTCGGGAAACATTAGCAAGCAGTTTCTGACCGTTGTCGGTTCCGGAGGAAAAAAGAATCCCGAGAACCTCGACGGCTTCTGAGCCGGCTGTGGGGAGGGCCACTGCACCTCCAACTTCTCGGCTGCTCGTCGGTAGAAAGCGAAAAATTAATTGTCGTCTTGAGCCGCTAGTAGCATTGGAGCTCTGAGTCGATGGTAAAATTTCCTGTTCGTCCTCTGACAGGCCGTGCATTTCCAGACCGATGTCGAGCACGTCATCCTCGTGGAAAGCAGGCTCCTCACAGCCCGGCTGCTCGCCGGCACTGTCGGAAAGCTCACGGTCCTCTGACCCCTCAAAATACTCCATTTGCTCTGCCCAGCGGACATCAGAAGCAGACGGGGCACGCTTCGTGCTGGTCCTTCTCATGCAAAGAGAAGCCACATCCCTGAGGACAAGGGCGAATAACGGACTTCTTCCTTGCTACAGTAGCTTCCATGCTCACAATAGTTAGTACCGTTAGCACCGCTAAACAGCAGCCAACCAGACTGAGATGTAGCTAACACTCACTTACATTGGACTTAAAATCAGCGCTCCGCGGGTAGACAACTCACCAATTGAGGCTGTTGTCGCTAGCACCAACAAGAACAGTTGAGCTGATTTCAAGTCTAGTGTTGTAATGAAAAACACGTAGAGTTGCTAACAGCAGCTAGAAAACTCTACCAAGCAAGGTGTTCACAGCGAGGTGAAGAGCGTAAGAACTGAGAGTCAACCGTGGTGACAGGGATTCATAAGGGTAGGCGGTGCTACACCTACGTCACCACAGGTTTGACTGCCTTTAAGGCGTGAATAAAGGTGGCTTCAGCCAGGACACGAGAGGGCGTGATATCCCATACAATATGTGTTGTACCGAGTGAATTGACTGAAAGGGAACAAGTTATTACACGTTACCTGGAAAATCTTATAAAATAACATCATAACAGTATTGTGGACTACTAACCATTTGAATCGATTTTTGTTAAGAAAATTGCCACTCCCCAAACCAACACAAATTATCAAATTGTACCACTAACTAATTATATGCCATGGTAAACGTGCAGATTTAATATAGTTGTAGTCAGACTTTCAGAATGATTGTACTGGCATCTTTAGTAGAAGAAAACTAAAATAATAATTGGGTGCACAAATACATTTTGAACACAGGGGAAAAAATTACATACAGGGTTTAAAAGTGTGGCCTAAAATATTGTACTACAGTACAGTATATATGATACTAGAGTTAGTTGTAAAGAGTTTTTAGAAATAGTTTAAGGTTTAAAGCTAAAAATAAGCTGATTAGCCTTAATGTAATCATTTATATTATTATTTCAGGTTCAAGCCCACGTACATATCTGCCTGTCTTTCTGTTATTAATAGTTATTAATACAAAGAAATATTTTTTTTTCAAGGTTGAGTAGCTTGCTTTGTTTACGCTGAGTTGTACTTCCTGACATAAACAGAAAAAAGTCTTTATTACTTTCGGTTTCTCTTTTTTTTCTTCCCGGCAGGCTCAGAGCAAACAAAACGAAATGCAATAGGAAACATTAACATAAAGTTCAGTATTTTTCCTGTGAGGAGAGGGAGAGAGAGCTGGTCGCACGCCGGACATGCTGGCGGGGATACACATCCTCTACTTGAGCGCTGGAGGGGTCGGAATCTGGAGAGAGATAGAGAGACAAGTTTAAAGGTCATACTCTAGACACCTTTTTCCCCACCCGAATGGAGGATCCTTTTATAGGCGGCCGAATGCAACAGGATGGTAGACAATAAGCTGCTGGCCGGATTTGGAGCGCCCCACCCCTCGTTCAAGTTCCGGGGAGCTGTCCGTGGTGCTGAACCCTTTCCGCCGCTCTCCTCCTTTAGCCAAGTGCGAAGCTGTCAGTCTGTATGGGCAATGAACTGCCCCCCCCACACCCTCCCTCGTGTGGGCCGAGGAGAACAGGGCATAGCGTCTGGAGAGACTGCCCGCATTGCCGTGTTTAGATCCAGCTCTGTGTGCCACTGAAAAGGAGAAGTCCTGTAGTTAGAGGAACCAACGTGTCTTTGGCCCTTGTCATTCACTGTAATCGTGTGTGGTCAGTAATTAAAGTAAAGTGTCATCCTGTTAAATAATATATTAGTTCCTCTATTGCCCATTTTATGGAAAGGGCTTCTCGTTCTACTGCTGCATGTTTTTATTCTGTAGGTGTTAGTTTCCTACTCACTTACAGGGCAGGATGTTCTTCTCCCTCGAATTCTTGTGTGAACGATGAATGGGCGGTCGAACTCGGGTTTCGGACAACGGGGGAGCTGGTGAGGTGGGACTTTAGTTGTTGAAATGGGGTCTCTGTTTCCTTTGTCCAACTCATCTTCTCCAGTTGTCTTTTTTTTAGGAGATTTGAGAGAGGCACTGCTATGGAAGAAAAATTAGGCACGAAACTTCTATTAACTTGTACTTGTTTTCTCTTTGTCGGTCGTGGGTATGAACGGACTGCTTCGACATTTTTTCCTTGTGGTTTAAGGAGCCCACGGCCGATGCGATACCCCAGGTATTGTGCTTCCAGCAGTCTCAGGAAACATTTCTTTGGATTGGCCATTAGTCTCGCATTTCGAAGCTCTTCGAGAGCTTCAGGAGTGGACCACTACATCATCTAAATAGACGGCTGCGTATGTGTGATGGCGACGCAATATTATTCGACTATGCCATTTTGTAGCATGTTCTTTATCTCATTATCTATTGCACGGTGTCGAGCCTCTGGTGCACGATACGCCCTCTGGCATACGATTACCCCTGGGGGTGTTTTTATGTTGTGCCAAACTAAATGTGTGAGGCCCGGTTCAGCGGAGAACACATCACGGAATTTATCTATTACCTCATTTAGTTCTTGATGCTGAGTCGGCATAAGGTCTTCTCCTCGTTGTATAATCCTGTGGTTCAGTGGTTCAGAGAATATAGAGGCAAAGGCTGGTATGCGTGGCAATGGTTCGATCCATGTCTTTAATAAAGTTATATGATAAAGTGACTTTTCTCTTACCCGGTTGTTGTAGTCTGTAGTTTACAGGCCCCAATCGTTCCACGGCGGTGTAAAGGCCTTGCCACTGGGCCAGAAATTTACAAGAAGTGCTGGGGAACAGCAGGAGTACCCTGTCACCCAGGTGAAATTCCTGGGGCTTCACTCGTTGGTCGTAAGCATGTTTTTGTTCTGCTTGAGCTTTTTCCAGGTATTCTTTCACTATGGGAAGTATATGGTTGATTTTTTTCTTTAAGATCCTGTACGTATTCTATAACTGACCTGTATGGTGAAGGCTGTTCCTCCCAGGCTTCCTTGGCCAAGCAGGCCACGGGGTCTTCTCCCGAACAGTAACTCAAATGACGTGAAACTGGTAGAAGCTTGGGGGGTTTCTCGTACTGCAAAAAGGACATACGGGAGAAGTTGTTCCCCGTTCCGGCCGCTTTCGTCTTCGTAACATCCTTTTTAGTGTGTGATTAAAGCGCTCGACGAGGCCGTCCGTCTGGGGATGATGGACCAAGGTACGCATCTGTTTGAAGAAAATGGTGTACCTTGGTCCGTGAGAAGCTCTTTAGGTAGTCCCACGCGAAGAAAAAGTACTAATTCTTTTACAATATTTTTCTATGTAGCTTTTCTTAAAGGAACGGTTTCTATTCATTGGGTGGCATTCTAGTATGTACTCGTGACCTTTCGCTGATTTAGGGAGGGGACCTACTAAATCCATCCCGATCCGCTCAAAGGGGATACCGATAACAGACAGGGGGGATCAAGGGAGTGAGAGCGGGTTTAAGCGCCGCAGTTTTTTGACAGTCACAAAATTCTTTACTTCTGTGTAGAGCCCCGGCCAGTGAAAACAATCCCTGATTTTCTTAGCCGTGTACTTGGTGTGTATCTGCCAAGGGGATGTCCAAATGTACTAAATGCATTACCGTATCAACTTTTCCCTGTGGTACTACTAATAGGCTCTCCGCGTCTTTCTGTGTGAAAATACAGCAATTCGTTCTTTATTAAAAAGTATGAAGTTGGCTTACTTGCAGGATCTCATATTTATCCCTCTATTTTGTACACCTGTTTCCAACAGGGCTTTAGTCGTTCATCTTCTTTTTGTAGTTGCACAAAGTTTCCATCTTGTTTTACCTGTTGAGCTAGAGAAAAAATAGGGTTACGGAGGGAGAGATCTAACCTTCATTTTCAGCATCCGCTTCCTCATTAGGTCCTTGTCCCAGCCACGTCGGGTTCTGCGTCGGGTCATGTGGTCAGTGGGGAGATACCCGGTACCTTCATGCTCCTCCTTTTGGTTTTAACCAAGGCCAATATCGTCCGAGGATAAAAGGAACTGGTAGATTGGCCATCATGCCCATGGTCATGGTATGTTTACCGTCTTGGTCCTCAATCACGTTTTTCGTCATGTATACAGGTGACCGGAATGGTTTCGCACAGAGGGCTTCCCAGCAGGATGATGGAGGGTAGCGCTAAATTGACCGTGCTTCCCATGTCCACCAGGGCTGGCACAGGCACTCCTCCTATCGAAACCCAGGGTTTGTTTTGGGAACGCTCAGACGGCTAGCCCAAAATCCGCGTTGGAGGTCGATTTCTGTGGTTCTGTTTCAGTGGGCATTGGCTCATCTTGGGGAGATTCAGCTCGTGAATATCTTTGAAAGGACTATCTCCTTTCGGGCGGGATGTAATGGGGGGGGCTCTTTTCTGGCAAGCATTTCCTCTCTCCTCCTAGGGACAAAGTGGCTAGCACGGATTCCAGCGCTTCGACCAAACCACGTAGAGAGGTAGGGCCTCGCATGCCCACGGCCTTACGTTCTTCTCGGGGCAGAGAGCAGAGTACCCAACTGGCCGTGATTCTCTCTGTGATTTCCTGCGTTGTCAGAAGTGTGGGCTGTAGGCATCTCATGGCGAATCGCATTAGGCAATCTACCTGAGCTCTGGGTGTGGTTTGTGGGTCATAAACCCAATGGTGGAATGCTGCCTGCGTGCTGGAGAGCCCACAACGTGCCATGATCTCCTCCTTTAGGAGTTCATAATCTTACACTTCTTCTGGGTTAAGCGAAAAATAAGCGCGCTGAGCTTCCCCCGTGAGGAGAGGGACGAGAATCCAGTCACGTCACGGTCATCCTTCCTACTCTGCAGTCCACTCAAAGGTCTGCAAAAAGGCCTCGATGTCATTGTGCGGAGTCAACTTGGTGAATAGGTTTTTGTGCCTCTCGGCGAGGGGCAGGCAGTGGCACTTCACGCCTTCCTCGCTGCTGTAAGTGAACAAGCTTAGCGGTGGTAGCTTGAATTCCCTGCGTTAGCTGTTGTAATACACTCTGCTGTTGAATACTAGACTCCAGCAGATGTCCAAGAAAGTGTTCTGGGGTACTGGGTGCCCCAAGTTCTGATCCTGAAGGCCGCATTCTCCACCAGTGTCACAGGCTCTAAGGTGGACAAGGAAAGAAGGAGACAATATTACGGAGATAAGAACAGAAAAAAGTCTTTATTATTTAGTTTTCTCTTTTTTTCTTCCCAGTGGCCTCAGAGCAAACAAAACGAAATGCAACAGGAAACATCCCCATAAAGTTCAGTATTTCTCATTCTTTTAAGAGTCGCCGTACTCAAGCTCCTCTACGGGATATGGTGCAAGGAGCAGTCTGGACACCTGTGCGGAGTGGGAGAGAGAGCCGGTCACACGCCGAAAATCCCAGCGGGGATACAAATCCTCTACTTTAGTCCTGGAGGGGTCGGAATCTGGAGAGAGATAGAAAGACACGTTTAGTGGTCGCCCTCTAGACACCTTTTTCCCCGCCATAATGGAGGATCCGCCGATGACAGCAGGACAGTAGACAATAATGTGCTGGCGGCAGTGAGTAAGAGCAACGTACGAATATCAGGCAAGATCTTTCTCTAGAGAAATAATTAGCATATCCAGCCTATGAAATAACTTGTAAAAGCTGCTCTTAAATTGATACAATCTTGTCCTATTTAACTAATGTTATTGCATTTTTGTGTACAGCTATCTCAGTTCAAGTATAAATTACATTTCATGTTGATATTAAACGTATTATATTTGAGCTGATTGTTATATTTTGAGGATGATGTTTGGCATGTCAACTTAACACACCAACTTTTTAAAAATCATATGACAAGCATTCACTCAGTCAGATGAGTCTTATAATGAAAGTAAACACAGAGATGCATTGTACCGATAGATTCTCAGATTACAGATACAGAATTATTGACAATTTATGAGCAAATATATTTAACTTCTATTACAAAATTGCTATTTAAAGGAGATCAGTGTCCACATTGGAATAGAGATGTGTCTCTAAGAAACAATCATTTCAGTGAGCGATTCTGTGCATAGACGTATTCCTGGCTCCACGCACAAAATGTAAATTACAATATGCCTTATGACCTTAAAACAACACTATTGGCTTTTTCTTTCTCCTTATAAACTTTTACTAGAGTAAGTTTGGTTTCATATATATTCAGCACACATTCACATATCTGAAAGCATAGGCAACCAAAGAGTCTGTGAAACCCGTTTACTACAGTATCTACTATAAATGATCAAATGCTCACTCACACCTATTTTTTTACATAATACATTCACATAATATTTTAACCATTTTTTTCATCACACAACATCTCATAGTCTAAATGTGGAGCATTTTAGGTTTGTCTCTTGAGTGATAAATGATTCATTTAAATATTGGTTCTTCCCCTACTTTATGCATAAAGGCATTCGCAATTATTTTTTATAAATCTCTTGTAAAGTGCCAATTAATTGCGCATGCAATTTATCCAAGTGCATATGCAAATTAGAACTAATTATTTGGGATTGTAGTATTTCAGTGCCACCATTTGTCCAGACAGGTGTCAAAATAAAGCAAAAAACCCTGGTGACTCTTTATGCTGTGGGGGCATTTTGGAACTGTTTCATTCAAATTCTAACCTTGGAGGGTTATCCTGAATATCACATTTATCCAGTGATAGTCATCCTGGAAGATTAGAAAGAACATTTTCTAAGTCTTCATGTGTATTGTACAGTATGTATTATTATTATGTATAGTGAGCTACAAAAGTCTAAGAACACTGTCACAACTGAGTACGGATGAACGGAGGCGAGGCATAAGTGCAGGGACGGACGTTCAGCAATTGTTCTTTTTATTTTAAACCAAAAACCAGGGAATATAACAAACATAAGACTTGGATATGAAATAAACCAAAACACTTATCAACAGACAAAACCACATACTCTTAGAATTAACGTAACTAATGCAAGACAACGGAAAGGACTAAAAGCAAACTATTTATAGGGAAACTAATAACTGACTCGGTTCAGGTGAGCGCCCACGTCACCTGACCGAGGTGCAAACTGGGAACTGAAGTCAAATTAAACTACAACCAAAAAGGTCTTTGGGCACTTTGGCGCCCTCTAGGGGTTAACCCTTACAAACACTAATGAAAGTGCTTCTATTTGGCTTTTTTTTTTTTCAATTGAAAACACTTGGTTTATTGCAGATGATATAATCAAAGACAACTGTAATGGTAATTTGTATCTTACACATATTTAAACCCTGCCTGGGGGAAAAAAATAAAAAATAATAATAATATAGTTAAACCTTGGATTGTGAGCATAATTCATTCCGGAAGCATTCTTGTATATCAATGGCAATCTCCCCATAAGAAATAATGGAAACTCCAACGATTTATTCCACAACCCAAAAATATTAATATAAAAATAATTAATACAGAATGTAAGTAGAAGTAAAACAAATTAACCTGAACTTTACCTTTGAAAAGAATCCAGACAGAGCAGGTTTTCTGTTAGTGTGTGTGTGTTTGCTTGCATGTATGCGTGTGTGTGTGTGTGTGTTTATGTAAAGCTGAAGCTGTAAGATGAGAGGAGAGGAAGAGGGAGGGAGCTACTGTGTAGGGCGACTTCCAAATAAACACACACACACACACACACATTCTCCTCCCTCTTCCTCTCCTCTCTTGTAAAAGGAGCAAGGGGGCTACTGTGCAGGACAACTTTCTCACACACACACACACACACACACACACACACACACACACACACACACACACACACACACAGAAATATTGTACAGTGGGCACTATGTATGATGGGTGCACCGTGTAATGCTCTTCCCATCTCATCCTGATGCATTAATCTGGAATAGGGACTATCTGGACTCATGCGACCAAATGCTCAATAATCTTTTGCTCACACATCCAATCTTTATACTTCCTAACACTGAAACGAAAACATTTTTAGAGTTAGTGTCACTAACAAGTGTTTACCGTAAAAAATACGGTAGCAATGTTTTTGGTTGTACGGAATTGCGCTCTTTATACTGTATATTTTACAGATTTAAATTTTTATTTTTATGGTTTATAACTGTCTAATAAACATGTTTATGTTGTTATAAAAACAGTTTATACCTGTCAAATTCCAGGGTTTACATTGTAACAAATACGGATCATAACCATGTTTTTACAGCTCAGAACTGTCTAATTTAAAAGTTTTATGTTTTAATAATAATGGTTTATTTCCATCTTTTTTACAGCTCAGAACTTACTCAAACTCACTCATCGTCTATACAGTTTTATCCTGTAGTCAGGGTTGCGGGGGGCCTGGAACCTATCCCAGGAGACTTAGGGCACGAGGCGTGGTACACACACAGGGCAGTTTGGGAACACCAATTAGCCTAATCTGCAGGTCTTTGGGAGGAAACCGGAGTACCTGGAGGAAAACCACCAAGCACAGGGAGAACATGCAAACTCCATACACACAGAGACAGGAATCAAACCTGGTCAGGAATCGAACTAAGACCCTTGGGGGGGGGGGAGTGCTAACCACTACACTACTGTGCTTGCTACACTGTCGTTGTTGTCCCATTTTTATCTGGGCTTGGGACAGCCATTTCATCCAGCGGCTGGGAATCGAACTCGGCCCTTTCACCTACCACTGAGCCACCAGTGCTCTGGTACTTTAGGTTCCATTGCCCCACTCGCGTGCCACTCTTCCTCGGTTTCCCCTGCACGACTTGCACGCTGTGTTTTATAGCGCGGGGAGGGTAGTAGTGTAGTAGTGCATATGCATTAGTTTTCTATTTTAAAAAGTCTAGATTCTGATTTTTAAACTCTATCAACAAGGGTTTAGTAAAATATAAATTGATGTCTCAGTATATTAGTAACAAATACCTTCTCTGAGAGTTTATATGTTACATCCATAACGCATAATGTCATATCCATAATGCTTATGGAAAACTGACGAAGACAAAATAATGTATTCCTTTTTATAAATACAGTATATCGTAAATTTTACTGCAATAAACCATATTTTCATATGTTTTTAACTGTTAAATATAAGGTATTACTCTGTAAAACTAATTACAGATTTCACTTTTTTTTACGGTTATCTCAGGTTTTGTGAAATACAGGTTTTATCCTGTAGCATTTATACAGTATTTTACTGTTAAATTTACAGACATTTTTTACAGTGTGATGATGCTCTCGTGAGATCAGTCTATGTATGTTAGAGTGAATGGATGTGAAGATTCAAACATTCCACAAATTGCAAAGTGTTTTGAAAGTCTTTGTGTCAGCTAATATAAAGAGGGCCTAGTTACAATGATACAATGTGTCTTTGTGTGTATATTAGAAGGTAGCTCGTGAGGTGTTTTTTTTTTTTGTAGAAAACTGCTGACTTGCAACTGTGCACTGTGCAGCAGTATACAGCCATTCTGTGTCTCAGCAGGGCAGGATTTCTTCTACATCATCCAAAAATACACCAACACTAGTACATAAAACATAAACACCTAAGCCCAGTTGTCACAGTCGGGCCAGGCTCCGAACCCGGACAGACACCACGCCCCCCATCGCCGGAATTCTAATCATTGCCACCTGAGATCAATCAAAACACACCTATAAAGGACACACACCACGCTACACTCAACGTCCGAGCTCGTATCAGCAAAAGTGGACCGAATCTCTGAAACGCAAGTAGAAGAGATCACATAGCTAAAATACTTACCTGTACTCCTTGTGTTCTTCCCATAGTAGTGTTCTAGTGTAGTGTTCTCTCCTGCATCGGCGTCGCTGAGCATCCTTGGTGTGTGTCTGTCGTCGCTCCCAGGTAATCCCGAGGCTGAATCTCCGAAGATCCAGAAAACGACTCTTGTTCTGTTTGAATCGTCATCCTTGAGTAACAATCCTACCATCTAAGTGCCTCCGCTCTTGAGTATCTGTCTTGCCTTATAAGAACTGTAAATAAACTTCACTCACCCGTGCAACCTTCTTCCTGTGTGAGTCCGCTCTGTGTTACACCAGTGCGGAACAATAAAAATAAGGTGGAAAACACAAAATAACATCTAAGCTAATAGCTATGGTGTGGGATAATTCTATCCCTCTTTATTTTCCTGCATATTGTATGTACTGTAGCTCTTCTGTAAAGCTTTTCTGTCCTTTGTCATTAGTGAGCAGCCTGGCAGAATGGTTCAGCTTAAAATAAGTATTGGGTTATTCCAGTCATCACAGTTTAAATCCTGTTGCAAGCACAGTTGTGCTCTGGCTGTCAGTCTCTCTTTGTTTTGATGTGCTTGAGCTTTCAGTCAACCTGTAATTAGCTCCAAGGGAGTAGCATTTCCTTGTGTATACACTACCACTACCTCTCACTTTCCCTCATAACAGCATTACCTTATGCTTACAAGTACAAAGAAGCACATATTTAGTAGTCTCTGCTTATGTTGTAAGGTGTCTCTCTATCTCCCTCTCTCTCTCTCCCTATCAAACACATGCATTTATTTATATAATCGATGTAGCATAAATATTGGATATACAGTTAATAATATATATGCACACACTGATCAGTCATAACATTAACACCACTGATACGTGATGTAAATTACATCGATTATCAGTTATGTACCGGTCCACTTTTGACAGGAAAATGGGCACCCAAGGACCATCTACGCCCACTGGAACCAAAGGCCAGGCCATCCCTCTTGAAGCACCCAAAAAGCATATGCAGTACAAACTGCTAAAAAAAAGTAAACGCTGGCCATGACAGTATATCACCATCTGCTGCATATGGGGCAAAGAATTAAAAGATATTGTTCTGGCCTCCAGATTCCTCAAATCCCAATCTGATTGAGCATCTATGGGATTTGACAGACAGACAAACAAGCTCAATCTACACAGACCCCACCCCGCAAGCCAAAGCAAACAAAGGATCTGCCAATAATGTGTTGGTGCCAGACACCACTGCGGATCCCTATAGGTCCAGTTAGGCCAAATTTGAACAACATGAAAATTTATGGTTTCACGCAAGGTCTAGGCATTATTTGCCAGATGTTTCTGTACCCCCATTAATATTGCCCTAGGACTTATCTGATAAGTTTTTGAACTTTTCCTTTCATCAATTTTGGAGTGATATCCTGTTCTTCTATTTCATGGTACATCTAATGTTTTGGACATTCTTGGTAGCCCTCTCTGAATTGATTTATTTAATGCATTGTAAGCTCTTTGCAGACCATTGCGTCAGCAGTCAGTTGTTGAGAAACTAACAAGCAGTTGAGAAAACCTTATTTTTATTTGAGATTATTCAGGATCTCTTCACAAATGACAGGTGCATTTACATTTGAACAGCATTTTTATTTCAAAGCATAGCCACATGCCCCCTTATTAAAGTGTGTGCACACTTATGCATTTTTATTTTCTCTCTTTTTGATAATTGTTTGTTTGTTTTTACTTTAATATTATTGCCTATTACAACACATTAAACCTATCTAACATTTATTTCGAAGGGTTTGAAGAGTTTGCAGACTTTATATCAACTGTACATGGTTACATTTTTTCAGTTAAAAAAAAGAGAAGTAAAAAACACATAGCTTTTATAATAAGCACTTTATGTTGCCAGGACTACCTTACAGGACTTGACAATGTGCCCTGTATTTTTTCTGGTTTCTGGGTTGTTGTTTTTTCCTACATAGTCAGAACATTTTGGCTCAAAATGGTTTCTCTCTCTCTCTCTCACTCACTCACACACACACACACACACACACACACACACACACACACACACACACACACACACACACACAGACTATAAAATGCTCTTTAATTTCAGATATGCTAAAATCGTGTTAGTTTAGTATTTTACTTATAGCCAGGCATCTTTTAATTCTAACAAGCATTTGAAATTACTAAAGTTTTATAGACTTAGTGCTTATAATGGTGTAGAGTACATAGTAGCATGTTGCTCTGTGTTCTGCAGCTAATTAGCATGGAAAGATGCATTCAGCTTTGAAAGGCACTTTAAAAATTAAAGCAATGTTTTTACTTATTTATTTTCCCAGAAGATGTGTTTTGGATTCCAGTTTGACCTCTGTGAAGAACATTGCCCACAGCCCCAGATGCTTAAAGACAAAGACAAGTTTAATAATATTAATAATATAGTATAGTTCTATGCGGTATCGTAGCTATATATACAGTACTGTGTAAAAAAAAAAAAAGTCTTAACCCACCCTTTATTACTTCATATTAAAATAAATGATGTAGATTAAATATTTATTTATTAATTAATACTTTATTGTGGGTAGTAACGAGTTACATTTACTTGAGTAACGTTTTGAAAAAAAAAAGTACTTCTATGAGTAGTTTTACCGCACCATACGTTTTGCTTTTACTTGAGTAGATTTATGAAGAAGAAACTACTCTTACTCCACTACATTCAGTTACACTCGACTCTTTACTTTTCTAACCATTTATTCAAAACTTTAGATGTTCTTTGTGTTTGCCAGAGAAATGCAGCCAGTGGAGCTACCACATGACTGTGTTTCACCAATCAGATGTAGCCACAATAATCACATGACTCCGTTTGACCAATCAGCTGCAATAACAATAACCGCATGGAGTCAAAATACACAGAAGGGGGGTGGGGGCTTAGGTCTGTCTTCAGCAGTGGTAGACAGTGAAGAAAACCATTTTATAAAATTTATTTCATTTATTTTATTATTTGGAAATGTCACAATTTGTATTGTTATCATTTTGTCTGACTGCTTACATAATTTCTAAAAAAAAAAAAATCTGACTTTATGATGAAACAGTTACTCAGTACTTGAGTAGTCTTTTCACCAAATACTTTTTTTTACTCTTATTTGAGTAATATTTTGGATGACTACTTTTTACTTCTACTTAAGTAATATTATGTTGAAGTACCGCTTTTACTTGATTAAATTTTTTTGGCTACTCTACCCACTTCTGACAGTCTGCAATGTCTCTAAAGATACAACCTTAACAGCAACCTCATTTCTCCTCTTGTCCATTTCAACCACTCAGTATATGCGAATCACCGTCCAGACCATCTGTCATCGTGTGCACCTGTTTCTCTCTGGTTCATGCCTTAATGAGTGAATAATTCGTACTTTTTGGCTTAAACAAAAAACATTCCTCTGAAACACACAGGGACTGGAGTGGAAATGAGGTTGCCAAAAATGAAAGCCAAAAAGTCCTTCAGGAAGCCTGGCTAACTATTCATCAAGACTGCATAATAAATATAAGAAAGTCTGGCTCATTGAAAGAAAACAAACAAAGAAATTATGGTTGGCTAAAGTGCATAGGGTTATATGTATCAGAGTTCACCCTGAGATTTTAGTGCATACATTTTATTTAAAATATAGAAGTCTCTTTCCATCTTGCAGGTCTGTGTTGCAGGTCATGCAAAACATGAATTAAACTAAACAATATGAACCCCCAATTTGTGTTGGGCCTCCTAAGCCCACCATATAGCACCCAGGATTGAGAAGCGTGAGCTACTGTAATAAAGATGATGTCTTAACCTAGATTCAGTAAAATTTTAACTAAGGTAGTCATTTTGCTCCTTTTCACTATAATGAGTCCTTATACACACGTGGACAAAATTGTTGGTACCCTTCGGTCAATGAAAGAAAAACTCACAATGGTCACAGAAAAAAATATTTATTATTCTGAATAATAATCAGAAATAATCTGACAATAGTAATAATTTAAAAACATTCTATGAATGCTAACCAATGAAAGTCAGACATTGCTTTTCAACCATGCTTCAGAATTCAGACAGGCCTGGACAAAAATGATGGTACCCCTTGAAAATAATGTGAACAAAGGGACATGTTAATTCAAGGTGTGTCCACTAATTAGCATCCCAGGTGTCTACAATCTTGTAATCAGTCAGTGGGCCTATATATATAGGGCTCCAGGTAGTCACTGTGTTGTTTGGTGACATGGTATGTACCACACTCAACATGGACCAGAGGAAGCGAAGGAAAGAGTTGTCTCAGGAGATTCTAAAGAAAATTATAGACAAGCATGTTAAAGGTAAAGGCTATAAGACCATTTCCAAGCAGCTAGATGTTCCCGTGACTACAGTTGCACATATTATTCAGAAATTTAAGATCCATGGGACTGTAGCCAACCTCCCTGGACGTGGCCGCAGGAGGAAAATTGATGACAAATCAAAGAGACGGATAATCCGAATGGTAACAAAAGAGCCCAGAAAGACTTCTGAAGAGATCCAAGGTGAACTTCATGCTCAAGGAACATCAGTGTCAGATGGCACCATCCGTCGTTGTTTGAGCCAAAGTGGACTACATGGGAGACGACCAAGGAGGACACCATTGTTGAAAACAAATCATAAAAAAGCCAGACTGGAATATGCCAAACTACATGTTGACAAGCCACAAAGCTTCTGGGAGAATGTCTTATGGACAGATGAGACAAAAATGGAACTTTTTGCCAAGGCACATCAGCTCTAAGTTCACAGACGGAAAAATGAAGCATATCAAGAAAATGATGTCCCTACTGTGAAACATGGAGGAAGCTCTGTTATGTTCTGGGGCTGCTTTGCTGCATCTGGCACAGGGTGTCTTGAATCTGTGCAGGGTACAATGAAATCTCAAGACTATCAAGGGATTCTAGAGAGAAATGTGCTGGCCAGTGTCAGAAAGCTGGGTCTCAGTCGCAGGTCATGGGTCTTGCAACAGGACAATGACCCAAAACACAGCTAAAAACACCCAAGAATGGCTAAGAGGAAAACATTGAGCTATTCTAAAGTGGCCTTCTATGAGCCCTGACCTCAATCCTATTGAGCATCTTTGGAAGGAGCTGAAACATGCTGTCTGGAAAAGGCACCCTTCAAACTGGAAACAACTGGAGCAGCTTGCTCATGAGGAGTGGGCCAAAATACCTGCAGAGAGGTGCAGAAGTCTCATTGACAGTTACAGGAATTGTTTGATTGCAGTGATTGCCTCAAAAGGTTGTGCAACAAACTATTAAGTTAGGGGTACCATCATTTTTGTCCAGGCCTGTTCCATGAGTTCATTTTTTTTATAATTCCGTTGAAGCATGGTTGAAAAGCAATGTCTGACTTTCATTGGTTAACATTCATAGAATTCTTATTTATTATTACTTTTGTCAGAGTAAAGGTATTTCTGTGACCATTGTGAGTTTTTCTTTCATTGACCGAAGGGTACCAACAATTTTCTCTACGTGTGTAGATACAGTACCAGTCAAAAGGCTGGACACACCTGTTAGTGAAAAACGTGATTAATTTGTATTTAAATTACCACTTACAAAGTAGTATTACCTAACCTGTCGGATTATTCTTTCCTTTGTACTCCAAAGTAAAACAGCTATATCTTTAAAAAAAAAACTTCTGCTAGAAGAAATAGTTACCATGGTCTGCTACAGTAATGTTAAATAAAGCAGGCTGCTGTTTTATTGGGTAGTGACTAGGCTTATGGGGCATACGTGACAAATATGTTTAACAGATGTTTTTCTCCTATACGCTGCATTCAGGTGTTAATTCGCCTTGCATCACTGTAGTAGGTGGAGGTCCTACATAATGTACAATCTACATAGTTATGAAGTTAATTACTTCTCATAAGTTGACAAATAGTATCTTTCAGAATGGCTGTTATTGTGGATAATTGGCATCCATGCAGTGCAGGGACTGGCTGTTGGTTTTAAGGTATTAAAAGTAAAGAGGTATTTAGTTTACCTGTTATGAAGCTTTGTTTTGGCTAATATTGCTGTTGTTTTAAGTTGCTTGATTTCATTGTCAATGTTGTGAACATTAGTTTGCGGAAAAATTTATCTGGAGTGCAAATTTATCTTTTAAATGCTTTAAGAGCAGAGATGTTGCAAATTTGAATCATCGTCATGTATTAGGGATTTATATATACGTAATAATTATGTTCATCTTTCCTTCATCTTCAGTACTGCTTATCCTATACAGGGTAACAAGAAGCTGCAGTCTATCCCAGGAAACTTTGGCACAAGGTGGGACAGTGTTAAATCCATCGCAGGGCACACATTCATTTACACACTACGGGCAATTTGGGAGCACCAATTAGCCTAATCTGCATGTCTTTGTACTGTGGGAGGAAACCGGAGCACCAGAACGAATCCCACCAAACGCAGAGACACCATGCACACCGACCTGAGGCAGGAATTGACCCCTCAGCGCTGGTGGTGTGAGGTCATAGTGCTAACCTCTATGCCACCATGCCACCAATTTTGGAATACAAGCAATGTATTTATTGTAGGGGTTATGGGAGGTATATGCTCTGTGTGATTTTGTAAAAAAAAAATGGGTCATAGTTAATAATTCTCTTTTTGAGTACTCTAACTTCAGAGCATTTCTTCCTGGAGACTTTAAATTTTACAAGTTGGTGCACCTGTTTGGAAAATGCCTGATAGATTCTAGTCCTGTCATCTTCACAGTCCATGTCCTAATAGTCTCTCTGGAGTATTTGTGCCTCTGGTAGAAAAAGTAATCATCATCTGCAGCAGGCCAAGACATGGCTGCTGGTGAGAGTGTGTGTGTCTGAGATTATCTGTGTGTCTATGTCTGTGTGTTCTGGTATGTGTGTATGCATGTCTACTGATTGGTAGCAGGTGTGTGGCTTTCCTTGGACAGAAAAAAGTAAAAGGTCTGATGAGAGTTGAAGGGTGTGATGAGAGGCTAGAGGATTCGAACTAAGGTCAAGGTTGATTCAGTGTATATTTTATCTCTGTAGAAGGAAGTGGTTATTTCCAAGTCCACAGATTCCAAAGGTCTTGCATGGTTTTACTGATCAGTTTCTCTGTAGAGACCAATGCAATGGTGGAATGGCAGTAAGATGATATAGGTATAACCTTTCTGAGGACCAGAAGATATGGTAATGTGACAATTTGATACATGCTCTATGTACTGTAACAGCATTTATGATAATGAGGAAACATTTGAAACATTTTGCTGAAAAACGTGACTTGTTATATATACAGGAATATCAGTAGGCAAATTCTGTAGTAAACAGTGGCTGGTGGCATTTTGAAACATTATGAAACCAAGGAATTTATATTATACAAGAGGTAATATTTTAAAATGTCTGACAGAAATATTATATTTTATTATATAAATTATATACAATTTTATATATCGAGTCACATGCAATATTTATGATTAATATTTTATTTTGGCCATTTCATATATATGTGCCAAATTTAGATTTACAAATTTAGATTTATTGATCAGTTTTGATTCTTTGCTTTTTATCCAAAGCTTTATATGCTACATGCCATGACAAGGTAAAGTTACCATGTGTTGGATTTCCTGCTGCACAGAATCTGTGCAAAGGAGAACATCTTCTTTAATCTTTTCTTCTTGGCTCCTAGCAGGTGGTAGTTGATGAAAAGTCTGTGCCCTAAAGAAGGCTGTTTGTCTCTGAATGTTTTGAGCAGGAGCCATGCTGAGAGTCACTAATGTATTCACGTGCAGTTGGGACAAATATAGCTACACTGTTTTGTAGCTATATTTTTATCACAAGACCTTTTCAAAATTTGCTGACTAATAATATTTATTTATTTATTTATTTATTTTACAAATCATAAGCTTACTGTACTGCTTTCATGCATATTCACTGTGTGTGTGTGTGTTTGGTGGATGCTTTTTTCTGAGTGTGTGGGGTGGGGATGGTTATAGTTTTATAGTATAATCATTGGCTCAGGCTAGATTCAACATCCCATCTTGTTCTCCTTCCATGAGGAAAGTCATTTTCACAGCTCATTTAAACTGACACCATATACAAACAGACAGTGCACGATTGAATGAAAGTCATTTGTTAAAGAATTACAACATTTTGGTTGAAACCATTTGCCAAAACAGATTTAGTTACATTACCTATACAGTAAACCTTTTAAGATTTAATAGTATTAAAAATCCTATTTCTATTATCCTTTTCCTATTAGGTGAATTTGACAGAAATCCCATGTTCTCTGCCATTATCATGTTAGTGGATAAAGAACTGCACCACTGTGACTTTTTTCCATAACAGAAATATTCTTAAAGGATTCCCAGATAGCACACTGCTGAGGGGCCAACGTTGGGACAATGGCAGTGCATACGTTGACTAATGTTGGCCCATTGGTGAGGCCAAAGATAAGTTGGTTCAGCAGATAATCACATGGTTGGTCCAGCGTTGGTTCAGTAGATAATTACAAGGTTGGACCAACGTTAGAATAACATTGGTTCAGTAGATAAGGGCAAGGTTGGAAATTAAATTAGACTCTTTATATTATCGTCAATGATAAGAAAACACTTTTGTTTTTAATGACTCGGTTCTTTGAATCTTGTTAATCAAAATGAACAAATCTTTTTTTTTAGCCATTTAGTTCATTTCGTTCTTTTGATCAAAATTTTAATAAAATTTTACATTTTCAATAAATAAACCCCAATGTCTACATACAAAAATTTTGGCTATAGTTCCAATAATTAAAATATTACAATGCAGAATGAGGAGCTCACCTCTCATATCTTCTGTTCTGAAATGTTCATTCTTTTGTCACGTGACTCTCATAGATGCTATGCAGTGCATTACACGGGAGACAGAATTGAGAGGTTCTTCTCAATTCATGAATGGTGTTGCACCAACTTTGGGCCAACGGCGGTATGCGCCGAGTTAGATATATAGATCTTTTAATGTTACTTATGTACTAGATTGGCAACCAACCCTCATATGACCTTCTGATAAGATTGCATCATTGAGAGAGCCTGCTGCACTAGCTAAAGCAATATAATTTAATTTCCAATTTGCCATTGTGCCAGTGTTGGGCCAACCTTGTGATTATCTATGAAACCACCGTTGTGCCAATGTTGGGCCAACCTTGTGATTATCTACTAAACCAACGTTGGGCCAACCTATCTTGGCCACTGTTACGTTCCAGTCTAGGGTTGGGCCGTACAGCCAAGGTTTGGTTTGGGGTTCTATTTGAAACTGTATGTTGAATGTGGAACACAGTGGTGTAATATAACTGTCATGAGCTTCTGTGACTCCCTCCGATCATCACCAGAGAGAGCCATCACCGGAGTACTAGTCTCATTCGAACTCCATTACCAACAACCCCGTGCCTGGGGCTGATGACTGGCACAGGTGTCAGCAATTACTCACAGTCTTCAAAGTGTACGCTCACTCTCACCACCTCGCAAAGTCTTGTTTTGCTGCTGCTGACATTTCTGGGCGTTTATTCCTGTTTTCATCTCTCGTTGCCAACCCGCTTGCCTTTGTACTCTGTCTGCCTGCCGCCTGCCTTTGGGACCCACGCTTTGTTTACTGGATTTACTCTACTAGATTGCCGCCTTCCATGACCCTATTGCCTGGACTTTGATTCTGATTCTGGTTTGCCAACACTGTTCTTATTGCTCCGGTTTGACCCTGATCTGTTAGTTTATGATTAAGTTTGCAATAAAGTTGCACATGGATCCCCATCACGCTGACTCCGCGTTACAATAACAAAGACTAGACAAATGCGTTAATTTACAAACGTGAGGTTTGTATTGCAAATAAAGACACAACGCGACCTGAACACAATATACACACACGTGCTACAAAGCACAGCAACACGGACGCATAAAACACACACACAGCAACCAACATGTTGCGGATTGTAACACCACCAATGGGCCAACCAATGTTGGGCCAACGGACAAAATGGAGTTGGGCCACCCACTGATGGCAACATTGGACGAACGTTGGGCCAACAAAAATCTGGGTTCTGCCATGGTTCTCCAAAATATACTATCAAATTATATGAACAGTATCTGAATGGATATCAATTTTCCAAATTATAATGTCATGTACAAATAGCTTCAATCCTTAAAATTTATGAAACAACCTTTAATATAACTGTTTCAAATGCCTTTCAGCCCTATATACAGTTACCTATCTAATAAGAAGTATTCCGTACTTACATGGCCCAAGAAAAATCTTTTTTGTGAAATATAAATGTAATTGAATGAATATAAAACCTTTTCAAAAAATGAAACATACAAATCTTGCCTGCAGTGACAAAGTTACTAGAAAAGTTACTTCAACAGGTCTTACACACGTGGACAAAATTGTTGGTACCCCTCGGTCAATGAAAGAAAAACTCACAATGTTCACATAAATAACTTTAATCTGACAAAAGTAATAATTTAAAAAAATTCTATGAATGTTAGCCAATGAAAGTCAGACATTGCTTTTCAACCATGCTTCAACAGAATTATTTAAAAAAATAAACTCATGGAACAGGCCTGGACAAAAATGATGGTACCCCTAGAAAATACTGAAAATAATGTGACCAAAGGGACATGTTAATTCAAGGTGTGTCCACTAATTAGCATCATAGGTGTCTACAATCTTGTAATCAGTCAGTGGGCCTATATATAGGGCTCCAGGTAGTCACTGTGTTGTTTGGTGACATGGTGTGTATCACACTCAACATGGACCAGAGAAAGCGAAGGAAAGAGTTGTCTCAGGAGATTTGAAAGAAAATTATAGACAAGCATGTTAAAGGTAAAGGCTATAAGACCATCTCCAAGCAGCTAGATGTTCCTGTGACTACAGTTGCACATATTATTCAGAAATTTAAGATCCATGGGACTGTAGCCAACCTCCCTGGACGTGGCCGCAGGAGGAAAATTTATGACAAATCAAACAGACGGATAATCCGAATGGTAACAAAAGAGCCCAGAAAGACTTCTAAAGAGATCCAAGGTGAACTTCATGCTCAAGGAACATGAGTGTCGGATCGCACTATCCGTGGTTGTTTGAGCCATGGGAGACGACAAAGGAGGACACCATTGTTGAAAACAAATCATAAAAAAGCCAGACTGGAATATGCCAAACTACATGTTGACAAGCCACAAAGCTTCTGGGAGAATGTCCTATGGACAGATGAGACCAAAATGGAACTTTTTGCCAAGGCACATCAGCTCTATGTTCACAGATGGAAAAATGAAGCATATGAAGAAAAGAACACTGTCCCTACTGTGAAACATGGAGGAGGCTCTGTTATGTTCTGGAGCTGCTTTGCTGCATCTGGCACAGGGTGTCTTGAATCTGTGCAGGGTACAATGAAATCTCAAGGCTATCAAGGGATTCTAGAGAGAAATGTGCTGGCCAGTGTCAGAAAGCTGGGTCTCAGTCGCAGGTCATGGGTCTTGCAACAGGACAATGACCCAAAACACCGCTAAAAACACCCAAGAGTGGCTAAGAGGAAAACATTGGACTATTTTAAAGTGGCCTTCTATGAGCCCTGACCTCAATGCTATTGAGCATCTTTGGAAGGAGCTGAAACATGCTGTCTGGAAAAGGCGCCCTTCAAACCGGAAACAACTGGAGCAGCTTGCTCATGAGGAGTGGGCCAAAATACCCGCTGAGAGGTGCAGAAGTCTCATTGACAGTTACAGGAATCGTTTGATTGCAGTGATTGCCTCAAAAGGTTGTGCAACAAACTATTAAGTTAGGGGTACCATCATTTTTGTCCAGGCCTGTTCCATGAGTTTTTGAGTTTTCTTTTTTTTTATATAATTCTGTTGAAGCATGGTTGAAAAGCAATGTCTGACTTTCATTGGTTAACATTCATAGAATTCTTATTTATTATTACTTTTGTCAGATTAAAGTTATTTCTGTGACCATTGTGAGTTTTTCTTTCATTGACCGAAGGGTACCAACAATTTTGTCCACGTGTGTATAACTGGATATTACTGATCCTTCTCCTACTGTTCGTGCACAACTGACATTTTCTTGTTTTCTTGAATCAAATTACATGTGTGTGTCATCTCTGTTATGGGAGGTATTACAACACCACCTGTTGGATCTTCCCAAAACTACAGCTAGGTTTTGATGCTACACAACAACAAAGATGGCCACTGATACCGATGAATGTCATATTATTTTCCAATACTGACTTTTGTTGTTGTTGTTAGTCTTTCAGCTGTTCCCATGAGGGGTCGCTACAGCGGACCATTCGATCTGCACAACAACTTGGCATTTTTTTTATGCCGGATGCCCTTCCCGACATACACCCGCCCGCTTCCCCCATTTTATCTTGGCTTGGAACTGAAGTATGGCCAATAAATCTGTCCATCACTAATGAAATGTTGTAGGTGAAATTATGACGCAAATTACATTAGAAGTCAGAAATGAGAATATGGGAAAAACATGAAAGGCTCCATGAAAGACACATATTAATTGTTGTAGATTTAACAAACTATTGTGTACATGTTGACTGTAGTGTGTCAACTCTACTAAGTAACTTGGATTTTAGGCAGTTTATTTACCATACTTTCATTTGGGCAGTTGGAGGATCTGGGTTGCTAATGAGAGGGGCAGGAGTTCCAGTGCCATCACTTTTGCAGTGCTACTTTTTGGACCCATTGCCAGTGGGTTGCAGCAGAAAAGGCATTCAGTGTTAAGTGTGTGCCAATATCTTGCAGATCAAATGTGGCAACTCTGGGTGAGTAAGGAGGCTGCCCCATCAGTCTGAGTAGGAATTTTGAGTTCAGGAGGCATCTTCCTTGGTTTTTCCTAGTTAGTAATTTTTTATGAATTCATTTTTTTTTTTTTTTGTTTTTTGGAAAATGCAGTCAGTAAACAGAATTCAACCACATTAATTGAACACATTCACGTGTGTAGGGGATTATAGTGTTTAAACTGTGCTGCATCATCATGAGATTTTCTTGTGGAACATAAGGGGAAAACATATGACGTTACTGGGTTCTGCACTATGATTAAAAGTGTTTGGAGGATGTTTCAGTGTACATGCGTAACTTGAAATTAGTTTCAGCAGAATAATTGTACTTTGTTATTGTTCAGTTTAGCACTGTGAAAAAAGGCAAACAGTCTTGAAAATTAACCTTTCACACCACTATGTTCTCTGTATGTTCCAGATCCACAGTCTGTGTTCTCAATACATGTTACTCCATACTTATACACTTTAATTTGCACTTGGTGCATGTTGCTTTTCTTATCTAACCTTTACAACCTTCTCATTAGAGTGGTGGTCTGTGAGAAAGTGGCTGTGTAGCACATGTATCTAGGATATGAGTGTGGACTGCTCTGTGTGCTTGCAGGTGGAGCTCATTAGAGTGCAGAACAGCTCTCAGGACTGAGACTGGTTCCTCACGCCTGTTTTCTCTCTCTCTATGTGTGCATATTCAAACCATCCGTAACAGGAAGCCATAAAGCTCCTGGGCAGGGGGGTTCTCCATACATCTGTGTGCTGTTTGACCCTCTTACAAACGCAGCTAATTAATCCTGACAGCAGTTTACTCAGTGAGTGTATTAAAAAGAGTGGCAAATAGCACTAAATCTCACTGCAATTTACATAAAAGGCTAGGATGTAAGGCACTGGTGTGTCACATGTTTGAATTGTAATATAGCTGTTTGTTTTTTATGTGCAAAATTTACCAAAAGGATTTTTTAAATATACATTAACAAAGCTACTGGGCAAATGTAAAGAAATACTGTAAATCCATGATGCATTCAAAGAAAACAGAAACAAAGAACATTAAACACCCATAGATTAAAGCCAGTTTTTTTATACTACACCATATGGCCAAGTGTTTGTGGACTTGATCATCACATCCACCTATGGTTTTTCCTCAAACCTTTGCCAGAATGATGAAGCACACAATTTTAGAGATATAATTTTATGCTGTAGCATTACAATTTCAGTGGAACTAAAATACTCTGATCTATTTGAGTCTAACAATGCCCCTGTGCATAATGTGATGAAAAAGAAGACACGGTCTGTTAAGGTTGGAGTGGAAGAATTCAAGTGGCCTGCACAGAGCCCTGACCTCATACCCCCTGAGCACCGTTGGGGTGGAAGGACTCACTGGGGGCTATAAGGATAAGGACTGTATCCCAGGTCTCCTCCAACATCAATGCCTGTCCTCTCTAAAGCTTTTGTGGCTGATTGGGGTAAATCCCATAGCCAGAATACAGTAGTACTGAGCTTTTAGTAATTTATTTGATCTAGTTTTTCAGAGAAAGTATGATTTTAAAAAAGAAGAAGAAAATGCACATGGGTTACTTTATTTAGGGTTCAGGGGATCAAAAATATAGATACTTTGACTGATGTCAATGGATTATTAATTCAGTGGTTCTGAAAGTCCTAAAATGTCTTGATTAATATGATTAACTACAGCTGATAACTTCTCTGTGACATCATAAAAATTAATTGTTTGACAGAACTGACTGGAATGACCAAGACACAGTACAATGGGAAAGTTCATGTGAAGAAGGCTTGTAAAAAATGTCTAAACAACTGCATATCTCAACCCAAATTGTGACCCTCAGTTGACAGAAAGTAGTCAAGAACAACCTACAGTATGAATCACCATGGCAAAGGCCTGCCTTGAACTAGAACCTGCTAGACCACCAATGAAACAGTCAAGCAAGGTTTACATGGCCATGAACTTGAAAGGCTGCTATTCACAAAGCTCATGCTCCAAAATCTACACTTTCAAGCTTTCTGTTTTAAACAGATTTGTGTTTGGTAGTAAATGTGAGGCATTCAATCCCAGAACCTACTGGTGATGATCATGCTTTGAGGCTGTTTTGCTACCAGTGGAACTGGTGCATTGCACAAAGTGGAAGGAATCAAGAAGAAGGACTACTGTACACCTGAGTTCTTATGGCAAACCTAATATTTTCACATAACCCCTGCTAGACAGTTAACTTCACTGTTGCCTATCCCAAGCCCAGATGAGAAAGGAGGAGAGTTCTGTGTTGGGTCAGCAACCCAGCCCCATATAATCTAAATCTCTACAACAAAGAAAATCCTTAAGAAATTCTGATCATGGCGGAGTATCGGATTTGAGTCATGTGACAGTGCTAGACCAAATCAGAAGTGTGGCCAGGTGCCCAAAATCAACTATTGGCTGGTTCTCCTCTGAGTGAGCAAAATATAATGGACTGGAAGTGGTCAAATCAACAGTGATGGCAAAACATCCGATTTTTCTGGTCACCGTTTCTGGTTGGCTTGACCCTTGAAAAAAGAGCAGCAGTCACCCTCATCGCCTGTCATTCAAGCTTATGCACCTACAGACAGCACAGATAACATGACAAAGGATGATTTCTATGAGCTAATTCAAGACGTCCTTGTTGACACTTCAAAGTACGACTTGAAGATCCTGACTGGGGACTTTAATGCCCAGATGAGAATTTGAGCAAGTACTGTAACTGGGGTTCCCTTTCAAAAGGTACACTTGATGCTGCGTGAAAACGCTATGGGAACATCTCTTTGTTCTCTGGTTGTGAAGCCTGTGTGTATCAAAACGCTGAATCCCTTCGCTTATAACCTCAGTCAGGTGACGTCACCCGATAAGGTGCACCTGCAGGTTATAAATAGGAGTCCTCAGGTCTTTTTGTCTTCAGGACCGCTTTGTGTTTGCGTGTGTGTGTGTGTGTGTGTGTGTGTGTGCAACAGAATCACGGTAGGAAAGAAAAACTTTACTTACCGATAATGGCAGGAGTTGGTTGAGAGATGCGTGCCTCCGTGTGATAGATTTCTTTCGGAGGGCGATCTCCACGACTTTTTCTTTGAGTGCTTGGGTTTCAAGGAAAATACAAGCATTGTGATCTCCCTATTAAGGCGCTTTGTGTGCAGATCACTTTCTTTAAAGAGAAACCGCGAGCTGCGGCGCATTCCTGGGGCTTGCGTGTGTATGAGACGGTATTTCCCCTTTCTCTCGCGCTCTCCCCGGATCAAGAAGTTTTTAGGGTCCACTTCTCAAGCGCGCTCCGGCGCTTCTTGTGAGCAGACGGAAAAGATTCCTCCCTTGCTTCCATGGAGATAGCGTGCCGATCGTGCAGACGCACATGAGACGGAATTCCCCCTTTCTTTTGCGCTCTCCCCGGATCAGGAAGTTTTAGCGTCCGCTTCTCAAGCGCGCTCCGGCGCTTTTTGTGAAGGGGCCAAATAGATTTCCTCTCTCACCGCATAAATAAATAAATAAATAAATAAAATTAGAATAAAAATCCCCAAGCGCTCAAAGTTAGACGACAGGTTTCTGCCGGGGGCCAGAAACCTGTTGACCTCCATGACGAGTAAACTCGACCTCCATGACGAGTAAACTCTTTCATGGAATAAGCCTTAATCATTCCCTTGTTTTATGATGATACCCCAGATTGAAGAGACGCTTGCGAGCTATCTCTCTTCTAGGAGCTGATCCTCCCTGAAAAAGCCCACACTGCCCACCAAGCCGTGGAGACTAACATCTTCGTTGGTGGGGAAAGCTTTTCAGGCAGTGGGTCAGGCTGGTGCTGCCCTGCACACCATGGTAGTTTTGCAGGCATGCCAGGCTCACCTGCTGAGAGTTCTGAGCACTGGCGGTCTATCGACGGCGCCGAGCCACAGATTTATTTCTCTGTGCCACCAAGCAGACGGCCCGTGCTGTCGGCCGTTCTATGGCTGCCGTGGTCGCCACGGAGAGACATCTGTGATTTAACCTCACTGGCATCAAGGTCAGGGATCGCATTTTCCTCCTTGCCCCCCCTCTCGACTTCCGGCCTCTTTGGCGACGCAGTAAACACCGCCACCACTAGGTTTTGGGAGGCGAAGCTCTACAAGCAGACCCCTGTGAGGTTTCTCCCCTTGCCGTGCTCAGGAGTCGGGACACCCAGTCCCAACCAGGTCTGGTCCCCACGAGGCATGAGGCGCAGAAGGAGAGTGTGCCGAGCCAGCTACCCCCTCGTAGAGACAGGGGAGGGTCTCGTCGCGCTTTGCAATCCACCTCAAAAAGAAAAAAAAAAAAAAAGCACCGGACCTGAGGAGCATTATCTCCACCAAAAAGGAAGTCCTGAGGTTGAGGTGCCCAGGACCATGGGGGTGTCTCCCCCCGGGGAGGGACGTGTAAAATTCCAATAAGGGATAAAGACTCCTCCCTGGCACCCTCTGGGGGCCGTTGTCTAATCTCTGCCACCACTGGTGTTTCGGGAAGCAGCGGTCTCCAGTGAAATGTTAGGTGCTCGGTTCATTCCTGCCTTGTTTCAGGATGCCGGACACCTAACACCCCCCTCTGTTGCACATCGTCATCTGCGTTTTCAATGGCGTGGTCTTCACTACCATGGAACCGGAACGAGCGCATCTGCTGACTTGGCAATTACAGACTTTGCTGAGAAAAGGGGCCATAGATCATGTTCCCCTGCCAGACGAGAGATGGGGGGGTTGTGTCCAATTTTACATCTTCTTAGGCTGAACATCAAAATGTTGACAGCCAAAATGATTGTTTCTCAAATTCAACCAGAGGTTTGGTTTTGACGGTCAACCTGAATGACGCATATTTTCATATAGAAATATTGCCACAACACAGGAGGTTCTTGAGGTTTGCTTTCGGGGGCGAAGCTTACCAGTAACGGGTCCTTCTATCTGGCCTAGCCCTGTCGCCCAGCTAGCGCTTCGACATCGGGATGTCGTCCTAGCTCATCTCCATTCTTTAGAATTGAGACTCAATGCCATGAAAGGCATTCTCTTTCCTGTTCAGAGGACAACATATTTGGGTGTCACATGGGATTCGATCACAAGGCGTGCACAGCTGTTTCCCGCTTGTGTCGAACTCATCCTCCAACAACCTGAAGGAAATCAAGCTAGGCCAGAAAGTGACCCTTCATCACTTTCAAAGATCTTTAGGTCTCATGGCAGCTGCGTCCACGGCGATACCTTTTGGGCCTTCTGCACATGAGGGCATTTTAAGTTGTGGCTAAGAGCCAGGGGATTTCACTCAAGGGCCAATCCCCAGAGGCTAATAAGGGTTACGCGCTGGGGCTTCGTACCCTTTCTATGTGGTTCAGACCCCGGTTTCTGACTTTGGGTCCCACTTTAGGTCCGTCTTGTCGTCGCAAGATGCTAACGACAGACGCTTCCCTCACGGGCTGGGGTGCGGTCTTGGATGACCGTTCAGCACAAGGAAGCTGGAGAGGTCATCTTCTTGCATGGCACACCAATTGCCTCGAAATGATGGCTCTGTTTCTGGCCCTGAAACACTTCCTCCAGCAGTTGAGAGGCTACCATGTCCTAGTGCGGGTGGACAACACTGCGGTAGTCTCGTACAAAAATCACAAGGGTGGACTGCGCTCGCGCCACTTGAACAAGCTAGCGCACCAGGTTCTGCTTTGGGCACAGGACAAGTTCCTGTCCCTCAGGGCGATTTACATTCCGGGGCACATGAATGTAGGAGCGGATTTGCTATCCAGACAAGCTGTGACACATGGGGAATGGAAACTCCACCCCGAAGTAGTCATTCAAATCTGGGAAAGATTTTATATAGCAGAGGTGGACCTCTTGCGAGGCAGCACAATGTCCCCTTTACTACTCTGACTCCTCCAGCTCCTTTTACGCCTTTTAAGCATTTCCTCTGATAGTTCTGATCCCAGGAGTTCTGGCGAGGGTCTGTCAACAGGGTTTGCGCCTCTTATCGATAGCGCCCCAGTGGCTGACCAGAGTGTGCTTCTCGGATCTAATATCTCTCCTCGACGGCTCACTCTGTGTGATTCCAGGTAGGGGGGATCTTCTGTCTCAGGCGCAGGGGACAATATTTCATCCCCGGCCCGAGTTCTGGAACCTTCATGTTTGGCCCCTGAAGGGGACCAAATAAGAGATGCTGGTCTTCCAGCCAGCGTAATTGAAACCATTTTAAATGGCAGGGCTCCCTTCACTAGAAGAACTTATGCCCTCAATGGAGTGTATTTGAAAGTTGGTGCATGGTAAGACATGTAGACCCAGTCCACTGCCAGATTGTTTCAGTGCTGGAGTTTCTGCAAGAAAAGTTGTCCTCTGGCTTATGCCCTTGTACTCTCAGAACATACATAGCCGCTATTTCGGCATGCTCTGACCGATGGGGTTTCTGTGGAAAAGCACCATTTAGTTGCCCATTTTATTCATGGAGATAAACGGTTGGGGCCGCCCACCAGAGTGACGGTCCCTTCGTAGGACTTAGCTATTGTGCTCAAAAGCCTGGCTGACACCCCTTTCGAACCACTAGAGTCAGCGCCTGTCAGGCTTCTGTCTCTTAAGATGTTTTTTCTCATGGCTATTGCTCCTTCGAAGAGGATTGGGGATCTACAGGCTCTGTTAGTCTCCCCATCCTGCCTAGACTTTGCCTCTTTACCATAGGTGAAGTGATGAAGGGTTTGAGTTGTGATGTGTGGAATACCGGATGTGATCGGAGCGCCGCAGGCAGCAGGAGCCGGTAAGTGACAGTGTTGATCTGGAGGGTTATGCGGTAGGAACCGATGAACCTGGGTGAGAGTTTGCGAGATTCTGTATGGAGGTGCAGATTTTTCGTTGATAACCAGACCTTGTCACCTCCATTGTACAATCGTCCTGGAGGGTGCCAATGGCGATGTTGAGCGGCGTAGCGGGTATTGGCACGGCGAATGGCTGCTCTAGCTTGTTCCCACAGCCGTCGGCACCTACAGACCAACTGTTGGGCCGATGGTACATCAACCTCCGGTTCTTGGTGATCGAACATCGGAGGCTGAAAACCATGGCATACCTCAAATGGGCTTGAGTGGATGAGATGTGAAGATTGTGGGAGAGTTCAGCCCAAATGAGATAGCGGGCCCAGGAGCACTGTCGATCAGCGATGAAGCATCTCAGATAGCGCTCCAGTTGTTGGTTGGTCCGTTCCGTCTGGCCATTAGTCTGAGGGTGGTATCCAGAAGAGAGACTGCAGGTGGCGTTGATCAGACGGCAGAAGGCTTTCCAGAACCGGGCAGTGAACTGGGGCCTTCTGTCCGAGACGATGTCCTTCGGGAACCCATGCAGGCGGACTACATGCTCTAGTGTCAGCTCGGCTGTGTCTTTAGCTGACGGGAGTCCGGCAAGGGCCACCAAGAGAATCGGTTGACAATGGTCATGATGGTGTTCTTTCCCTCAGAATCCGGCAGGCCCGTGATGAAGTCAACGGCAATGTGTGTCCAGGGCTGGCGGGGAACCGGGAGTGGTTGAAGTTCCCCCGGTGTTGGTTGGATGGTGTCTTTGGCCCTGGCACACACTGGGCACGCCTGGACGAATTCCTCGACATCCTT
The DNA here is from genome assembly GCA_030347435.1 of Clarias fuscus. Classification (NCBI taxonomy): domain Eukaryota; kingdom Metazoa; phylum Chordata; class Actinopteri; order Siluriformes; family Clariidae; genus Clarias; species Clarias fuscus. The sequence continues at coordinate 21,061,234 of CM059211.1, read as the reverse complement.
GGTCATGGACGGCCACCAGAAGTCCCGCTGAATAAATTGGAGGGTGCGGCGAGTACCCGGGTGTCCGGAAAGGAGGGAGGAATGGCCCCATTGAAGGACTTCCGTTCTGATGTTGCGAGGTACGTAGAGTCGTCCAGGCGGCGCACCTGCCGGTTTGACCTCCGCGGCCTGTGCCTGGCAAACCCTCGTTTCCAAGTCCCACCGGAGAGGGGCAATGATCTTTGACGGCGGGAGGACAGGCGCGGGGTCCGCCCGGGGAGCATCCTCCTCATGTTGCCGGGAGAGGGCATCGGCCTTGGTGTTTTTGGATCCCGGGCTGTACGACAGATGGAAATTGTAATGCCCGAATCAGAGAGCCCACCGCGCCTGCCTCGGGTTGAGCTGTTTTAGGTTCCTGATAGTGATCAGATTTTGATGGTCGGTCCAAATGATGAACAGCTCTCTGGCGCCCTGGAGCCAGTGACGCCATTCCTCCAGAGCCCACTTTATGGCCAACAGCTCACGGCCCCCTACCCCGTATTGCTGCTGAGTGGGGTCAAATTTTCTGGAGAAGAAGCTACAAGGATGCAGCTTCTGATCTGGACCTCGTTGGGAGAGAACGGCCCCGGCGCCCACATCCGAAGCGTCCACCTCCACAACGAATGGTTTGCTCGCGTCTGGACGGAGGAGAATTGGTGTGGTGGTGAAGCGGTGACACAATTCCTGGAAGGCGGCGATGGCGGCAGAGTTGAGGGTGAAGGGGTGAGAAGATGGTTGTGTCAGGGCGGTTAAAGGAGCTGCAACCGTACTGTAGTCCCGGATAAAGCGACGATAGAAATTCGCAAACCCGAGAAACCGTTGAAGTTGCTTGAGGGTCTTGGGTAGGGGCCAATGACGCACAACTTCCAGTTTCTGCGGGTCCATGGCCACACCCTGGGGCGAGATAACAAAACCCAGGAACGTGGTGGAGCGCTCGTGAAAAGCGCACTTCTCCAACTTACAATACAGTTGATGGGCGAGCAATCTCTTGAGGACCGCCCTGACGTGTTGGGCATGTTCTTCAGCAGTACGGGAGTATATGAGGATGTCATCCAGGTACACAAATGCCCACCGGCCTAGCATATCTCTGAGGATGTCGTTAATGAATTGTTGGAAGGCGGCGGGGCGTTGCAGAGTCCAAATGGAATGACCAAGCTCTCATAGTGTCCTGTTGGGGTGATGAAGGCCGCCTTCCACTCATCGCCCTCTCTGATGCGCACCAAGTTGTAGGCGCTCCGTAGGTCCAACTTTGTGAAAATGGTGGCACCAGAGAGGGCGTCCAGGGCAGAGTTAGTAAGAGGCAATGGATGGCGATTCTTTATTGTGATGTTGTTGAGCCCCCGATAGTCGACACATGGACGTAAGTCGCCGCCTTTTTTCTTCATAAAAAAGAACCCCGCCGCAGCAGGTGATTGGGCTGTGTCTGAATCGGAACGCAGGACCGCCGTGGCCCACTCAGCTGCCTGCCCCGACAGCAACGAGACGAGAAGGGCAATGCGCAACCGGTCTGTGGAGTATCTGGTGGAATTAAACTCAAACACAAGATCCAGTGCGGTTAGGAAAACATTACACTTCCCATCTGTGCCGTCCCATTTATCTGATAATGCTAGGTACACATCAGAGGGGGGAGGGGGTGGTGGCGCAGCCGCCACTACGACTGGCGGCGGCCTAGCCGGTTAAGAAGCTACCTTGTGGAGTGTCGCGTTCTCCTGCCGCAGCTCCGCGACCTCGCGGCGCAAAGCCGCAACGTCTTGGACCGTCCACCATATCGCAGAGGTGAGCGTAATCCACTGGTTTTACTTCTGGCTCAGTCATTCTGTCACAAAGCAACCGGAGGATGATCAGAAGACTAGCAGTTAGCCCGTGTAGCGTGGATGGTAAACCTAAACGCGGAAGTAGCGCGAGCAGGCAGGATAACCACGCGATTTATTATTAGAACTCTCTCACATAGAGAGCAAGAGTTTACACAATTAAACCCGCGTTCTAACAACACACGCTCAATCAGGAATATAACCTAAAATGGTGAGTACTCACGAAATGGAGGTGATAACATCGGAGACAGCATTGGTAGACTCAATAACTGAGCAATGTGAGGCGCCATCTTGTTTCCTTTTATACTTCCTGAAATGCGACCGTATTACTTCCAGGTCCTAGTGCCGGTCGTGTTACGAGTGTGCATGACAGTACTAGCCAGTGGTGTAAGTCAGAGCATCTTTTCATTTGCCGTGGGGGTCGCAACCGGGGGGCGGCCGCCACTAGGCAGACATTGTCACACTGGGTGAGAGGTGCTATTGCCCTAGCCTATGAGGCGCGTGGTCACACTTCGCCTCTGGGAATCAGGGCTCATTCGACCAGGGGGATTGCCTCATCAATTGGTTTGGCAAGAGGAGTCCCCTTGCAGCAGGTGTGTGATGCGGCATGCTGGTCCTCTCCACACACATTTGTTAGATTGGATAGTATGGATGTCAATGCTACTCCGAGCTCACGGATCCTCGAGTCAGCATCCCAGAGCTAGGTCTGAGACCTCCTTGGCTATTGTGTGCACACGCTACACACCTGGGGGTCCAGACACTTGCAGTGTGGCGGCGTTGGTTTTCTCGTTCAAATAGCATTTTCACACAGCATCGAGTGTAGCTTTTGAAAGGGAACGTCTCGGGTTACTTAGCTGTAACCCTGTTCCCTGATAAAGCGGGAACGAGATGCTGCGCTTCAATGCCACACTGCTATCATGCCTGGACGTCCTTCAGACAAAATTGACCTGAGGATGTTTCCGGTTCACTCCTATTTATAACCTGCAGGTGCACCTTATCGGGTGACGTCACCTGACTGAGGTTATAAGCCGAAGTATTCTGCGTTTTGATACACACAGGCTTCACAACTGGAGAGCAAAGAGATGTTCCCATAGCGTTTTCATGCAGCATCTCGTTCCCGCTTTATCAGGGAACAGGGTTACAGCTAAGTAACCCGAGAGGTTCCCATTCAAAAGCTACAAGAATGACAGTAAGACCCTTTATTGTATCCTCAAGGTACAGTACTGACTAGCACACGTAACAACTTCTATATTCTGATCAGAGACAGGAACAGAAATCCCATGATCATCCAAGAAGAGTAGAACAAGGATTTGGATTGGCAACTGCAAAATCCCTCAACCAACAGGGAGGAACAAGCTGGATTTTGTGTTCATAATTATGCAGCAAACAAATTTCTGCCCTATGGAACATCATAGAGCAAGGCGTCAAATACTGGCAACCGCTGGTCATAAACTTTATCAATTTCAAGAAAGCTTTCAACAGCATTCTTCAAGGGTCACTCTGATGGATCCTGTGTTCTTACAGCTTGTCGCCAGGTCTTCAAGAACCCATAACTGCTGTGTTAAGATGTCAGAGACACACCACACTGATTTCTTTGAAATCCTCACCGGCGTCTGCCAGGCATACACCTGTCTCCACTACTTTTCCTGGTTGCCAACAGCAAACACTGACAGGCACGGGAAGGGTATCTACCGTAATGATCATGGCCGTCTGGGAATCCTCCACTTCGCCAAGACATTGTCTTTATTGAAGAGAACAAAAAAGAAGTGCAAGTGGTAAGAGTGGACCTTAAATAATAAATTGTCAAATGCAAAGTTGGCCTCCAATTAAGCAGAGAAATCAAAAATCATTCACACTGGTAATGGAGACACCGCAAATGGAACCATAGTCAGACCACAAGAAGAGGTGGAGAAATTTACATACTTGGGCAGTATCCTATGCCAAAACGCAGATGCATTAACATAATGTTAAATTGCCATGATATTTATGATCACGATGGGTGTATGGAAAATTCTGCCAACTTCAAATTTATTAGAAAACCATCGAAGAACATTGGAGGGTTTTATGACAGAAAAAGGGAATATGAGTGTTATAATTAGATTTGGCCATTCACTGTTTTTCATTTGATGTCATGTTTGAATTGAAGGATATCATGTCAGTACAAAGCATTCAAAGCAAAGATTCAAAGCAAAGTTCTGAGTTTCAAATATTACCAATCGCATTGTTAATTTGTGAACAATTGATATCAGCAAGTATGAATTGTAAATCGAAATGCTAATAAGAACATTTGATCACATTAGTCTATTAATTAAAAAGTAATATTACTTAACCACTTTGTGTGGCTGCTGTTACCATTTTTCTTTCAGTGCATGTACAGTGCAGTTCTGTACTTAAGCATAATCTGTAGACACTTTGTTTACACAGTGTTCGGTCCCATACACTGATAGTTTTTCTGCCTGTAAAAAAAGGGGGGTAATTTCAGTGCAGGTGTCCTTAGAGTAACCCTGCACATCTAGAACTTACTAATGCTAACAATATGGCACAGGATAACGACTTTACTGGAGACTCAATTAACAATGGTTTCTTAATTACTCAGCTAATTTTATTTTATTGTTGTTTGTTTATTTATTTATTTATTTATTGGTTGGCACATAGCGGCAAACCACTTGCCTGTGTTCTCTGATTCCACAGATGTGTATAGGAAATGATTTTCAGAGTAATGAGAGGCTTGTTGACAGGAATGGCACATCTGCCTGGCTCTGATGCTCCACGGGGCTTGAAGGAGATGCCTGTCAGCATCATTATTAATGAGACTTGGCCCACACAAATGTTTCTTGCATCTAATTGTTAGCACACACTGGGAGCCTTCTCTCTCCAGAGTAGATGAAGATGAGTGAGTTTGTGTTTCTAACCTCTGGAGGAGAGACGTGTTTCCAAACACATTTGTTCTGCTGTGCTGACAGCTGAGCGATATAGCAAAGGTCAAGGGTAGCATTGGGAGAAAAGAAGTTCTTCAGGTCATTATAAATGATTGCTGTTTGTAATGACCTGAAGTAGTAATAACTTGCTGAACTAAGGAGCTGTCAGTATCTATTGTGGATAATTTACAACAATTGGTCTGCTAACTCAGGGCTAGTTACCCCAGTCAGCTACACTCATAGTTTAGACAACAGTGACTTATTTAATTTAATTTGTGAATAAGCTAGCAAATCACAACATATGCTCATATATAGATTAAGTTTGCAATAACTTTCATAGTGAGGAATTAATACTGAAAATTCACATATTGATATTAAGACCTCAGACTGATCATACATGCTACTCAGATTGATGTACAGGATGTGTTCACCCAAAATGAGTACAGCTCCACTGCCACACCTCTACCACTGCCAGTTGTAAATACAGATAAAAGTAAAGCAAAGTTTATAAAAGGTTTTCCTTTTTTCGTAGGAGTTTGGAGGTGACATAATATTAATCAGCGACATAAGAGTAATTTTTGGGATATTATTTATATAGATAAAATTATTAACTACACTGATTAAAAAGTAAGGCATGGCTATAGAATATAAAAATATGATCTTGGCCAGTAGATCCTTGAAGCCATTGAAACCTTTTCATTACAAGAGCAAATGCAGAATTAGCAAAAACAACTCAAACAGAACTCATAGTGATCGTTCAATTATTAGTTTTTATAACATTTATTTAAAGGGTTAACAAGTGGTAGGTGGTTCGCCTGCAATGTTAAAGGCCTGTATTCGATTTCCAGCCAGTGCCTAAACTCCAGCAACTGGATGCAGTGCCGGTCCCAAGCCCGGGTAAAATGGGAGGGTTGTGTCAGGAACGGCATCCGCCATAAAACCTGAAAAAACATATTTTACTCTATATTGTGTGCACCAAAAATTTACTGCCATTATTATATTTACAATTTGTTTCCTCCTTTTAAGCACGGAAATTTTAAATAAATGCTTGTTTAAAAAAAAAAAAAAAGAACAGCCAGATTATTGGTCCAATCAAAGAGTAACAATGCATCCAGCAACTGGATGCAGTGCCGGTCCCAAGCCCGGGTAAAATGGGATTGTTGTGTCAGGAACGGCATCCGCCGTAAAACCTGAAAAAACATATTTTACTCTATATTGTGTGCACCAAAAATTTACTGCCATTATTATATTTACAATTTGTTTCCTCCTTTTAAGCACGGAAATTTTAAATAAATTTATTTTAAATTAAAAAAAAAATTTAAAAAAAGAACAGCCAGATTGTTGGTCCAATCAAAGAGTAACAATGCATGTCTTCGGTATGTCTTTCTTGCATGTCTGCATACACTGTCTACTTCAGGGATCGGCAACATGCGATGGCTCTTTCATTCCTCTGCTGCAGCTCCATGTGGCTTTGGAAAATAAATAATGAGTATTTAATTTAAATGTATTTGTTTTAGTTTGTTAGTTTTTTAAATGTAATTCTACATGTGAATATTTTGATGATCTTGTAACATTAAGATAAACAGTGTCACAACCGCCAATGTGTGACACCTTCCGGCACACAATTTATTAAGGTTTTATTCAGGTTGACAGCTGACAGCATGCTCCAGTACACGCGATAAAAGGATGACGGCACACGGACTCAGATAGAATTTTTGTTTTGCTGCAGGTTATTTTTCTTACCACATGACCACAGTGGGGGGGGGCACCATACAAAGGGGCTCTTTGTGAGTTTAAGGTTGCCGACACCTGGTTTAGTTACAATGTTACACTACTGGCCTGCATCAAGCAACAAAAACATAAAAATTACTGGAGTTTTGCAATGAAAAAAGTTATGTGGTGTAATGAATCCTGATTTACGTTAATCAAGAGCAATGTCACTGTATAAGCAGCTGGGCACAGTGTTTTGATCTGGGGTTGCTTCTCTTGGACGGGTCTAGGCTCAGCTGACAACTTGAATTTTACTCCCTTTTTTCCTCTACCTGTATGGAATGAACAGTTCTAAAACTGTAAAAAAAAAAAAAAAAAAAAAACATTGCTTCTGGGAGAATGAGTAATCTTTTCACCCATGAATTGGCCAGCAAAGTATTGTGACCTTTTTTGGCCAGGCACAGTATAAATGTTTTTAAGATTCTATGTTTCATTTAGCTTGTTGTTGATTATTTCAAGTGTAACATCCTCAGGTCAATTTGTCTGAAAGGACGTCCAAGCACGCCAGCAGTGCGGCATTGAAGCGCAGCATCTTGTTCCCGCTTTATCAGGGAACAGAGTAACCTGGGAACCTTTCAAAAGCTACACTCGATGCTGCGTGAATGAGAATACCAACGCCGCCGCACTGCAAGTGTCTGGACCCCAAGGTTGTGTAGCGTGTGCGCACAATAGCCAAGAAGGTCTCAGACCTAGCTTTGGGATGCTGACTCGAGGACCCGCGAGCCCGGAGTAGCATTGACATCAAGACTATAAAATCTAACAAACGTGTGCGGAGAGGACCAGCCTACCGCATCACACACCTGCAAGGAGCAACTGATGAGGCAATCCCCCTGGTCGAATGAGCCGTGATTCCCAGAGATAAAGTGTGACCACGCACCTCATAGGCTAGGGCAATAGCACCTCTCACCCAATGTGACAGCGTATGTCTACTGACGGCCGCCCCCCGGTTGCAGCCCCCATGGCAAATGAAAAACTGCTCTAGACTTACACCACTGGCTAGTGCGGTGGACGTAAATCTGAAGAGCATGTACTGGAAACAGTAAGTGAAGTCTTTCCTGCTCCGGAGCTGTAAAAGGCGGAAGACAGAAGGCTTCGAAACTGGGTGCATGGTCAAGAATGGAACTTTCGGAAGATAGTTCGGGTGACGATGCAGAATAGCTTTGATTAGCCCAGGAGAAAAGTCTAGGCAGGATGGGGAGACTGACAGAGCCTGCAGATCTCCAATCCTCTTCAAAGAAGTAATAGCTATAAGAAAAACCATCTTAAGAGACAGAAACCTGACAGGCGCTGACTCTAGTGGTTCTAAAGGGTTGTCAACCAGACCTTCGAGCACAATAGCTAAGTCCCATGAAGGGACCGTCGCTCTAGTGGGCGGAGTCAACCGTTTAGCTCCACAAATAAAAAGCGCAACTAAAGGGTGCTTTCCCACAGAAACCCCATCGGTCAGAACATGACAAGCCGAAATAGCGGCTTTGTACTTTCTGAGAGTACTAGGGCATAAGCCTGAGGACAACTTTTCTTGCAGAAACTCCAGCACTGAAACAATCCAGCAGTGGACTGGGTCTACATGTCTTGCCATGCACCAACTTTCAAATACACTCCATTTGAGGGCATAAGTTCTTCTAGGGGAGGGAGCCCTAGCACTTAGGATAGTTTAAATTACGCTGGCTGGAAGACCAGCATCTCTTAGTTGGTCCCCTTCTGGGGCCAGACATGAAGGTTACAGAACCAGACGTGAAGGAGAGAAACCTCACAAGGCCTGCTCGTAGAGCTTCACCTCCCGAAACCTAGTGGTGGCGGTGTTTACAGCGTCGCCAAAGAGACCGGAAGGTGAGATGGGGGCATAAAGGAGGAAAACGCGATCCCTGCCCTTGATGCCATGAGGTTAAGCCCTAGATGTCTCTCCATGGCGACCATGGCAACAAAAGAACGGCCGATAGTACGGGCCGTCTGCTTGGTGGCACAGAGAAATAATCTGTGGCTGCCAGTGCTCAGATCTCTCAGCAGGTCACCTGATATGCCTGCAAAACCGCCATGGTGTGCAGGGCAGCACCAGCCTGACCCGCTTCCTGCAAAGCTTTCCCCACTAACGAAGATGTTAGTCTACACAGCTTGGTGGGGAGTGTAGGCTTTTCAGGGAAGATAAGCTCCCAGGAGAGAGATGGCCCGTAAGCATCTCTTCAATTTGGGGCATCATCATATAACCCTGCGCTTTTGCATCAACGACATTCAAATGAATCGATGTTAATAGCAAAACCAGGCGATGAATAGAGCTTATTCCATGAAAGAGTTAACTCATCATGGATGTCGCCAAAGAAGGGGAGGGACCATCATTGAGGCCCCTCCCCCGGCCACCCGACAGAACCTGTCGTCTAACTTTGAGCGCTTGGGGGATTTTTTATTTATTTATTTACTTACCTTCTTGCTCATTTATTTACTTACCTTTTTGCTCCTGCAGCAAGAAAGGAAGTTGCTTCACCCCATTCACAAGAAGCACCGGAGCGTGCTTGAGAAGTGGACGCTACAACTTCCTGATCCAGGGAGAGTGCGAGAGAAAGGGGGAATTCCGTCTCATGTGCGTCCGTCTCATGTTTCTCTTTAAAGAAAGTGAGCCGCGCGCGAAGCACTTTGATAGGGAGGAGATCACAATACTCACAACTTCCCTGAAACCCGAGGAGAGCGTGTTCCCCCAAACACTCAAAACAAAATTTGAGGAGATCGCCCTCCGAAAGAGGTCTATCACACAGAGCCACGCATCTCTTAACAAACTCTGCCATATCGGTGAGTTAACGCTGTTATTTTACTTTTCCTTAGTAATCTGCTTGCACTCATACACATAAACACAAAGCGGTCCTGAAGACAAAAAGATCTGAGGATGTTTCCGGTTCACTCCTATTTATAGCCTGCAGATGCACCTTATCGGATGACGTCACCTGACCGAGGTTATAAGCCAAAAGTATTTGTCGTATTTGATACACACAGGCTTCACAACCGGAGAACAAAGAGATGTTCCCATAGCATCGAGTGTAGCTTATTGCACTACACAGTCACATTCTCATTCACATTAGTTCTACAGGGTGGGCCATTTATATGGATACACCTTAATAAAATGGGAATGGTTCGTGATATTAACGTCCTGTTTGTGGCACATTAGTATATGTGAGGGGGCAATCTTTTCAAGATGGGTGGTGACCATGGTGGCCATTTGGAAGTTGGCCATCTTGGATCCAACTTTTGTTTTTTCAATAGGAAGAGGGTCATGTGACACATCAAACTTATTGGGAATTTCACAAGAAAAACAAGGGTGTGCTTGGTTTTAACGTAACTTTATTCTTTCATGAGTTATTTACAAGTTTCTGACCACTTATAAAATGTGTTCAATGTGCTGCTCATTGTGATGGATTGTCAATGCAACCCTCTTTTCCCACTCTTCACACACTGATAGCAACACCGCAGGAGAAATGCCAGCACAGGCTTCCAATATCCGTAGTTTCAGGTGCTGCACATCTCGTATCTTCACACCATAGACAATTGCCTTCAGATGACCCCAAAGATAAAAGTCTAAGGAGGTCAGATCGGGAGACCTTGGGGGCCATTCAACTGGTCTGACACTAACCCACATTGGATAGATCCCTCCAAGACTGTTGGAACAAAAAAAGTGATGGTATGGTGTGGTACTGTATATGGGGTACAAAGTGCTGAGTGTAGTGTTTACTTATCATATATTTTGAAATTTTGTGTCTGAGCTAAAAAAGATTAAACTAATTTGGTTCTTAGAATTTTTCCACATTGTTGCATTGAGGGAGTGTGCTTTCTAAGAGTCACTAATTTTTTTTACACTCTAAAGTGTATTCATTAGAGATGAACAAATCTGTCCCTTCGCTCTGTTATAGAGCTCACACCAATATTCTACAGCCAACGCTAATTGCTCACATATTGGTTTTAAAAGGGTTTGTATGGACTGTCTCCGCACAGGTAAAACATTTTTCTAGCCTACTGAGAGAAGTATTGAGGTATTTAATCTTAATGACTACATAAGACTATGCTGACCTTGAAATGATCTCTGTCTCTTTGTCCCTCCTCACCAACACACACATTCATCCTGTTTTCATGCTCTTGCTCAGTTCATTTTGCGATTGGCACATGGCTCTCCTGAGGCTTGTTGCTGATCTGCTGTGTTAAAATGTGTGGTTGTTTTTTCTGAATCACATATGTCCCCTTTAGCTTTAGGGAAATGATTTAGTGCTTCAGTAAATATGACTACAATCAAATGTGCAACTTTTACACAATAAAAACTAAATACTCTGCCTTAACTTCTGTATAACTGTCTTAACTTTCTGTAACTGGTTTAACTTTTGTACAATTTCTTTTATGAATATTTCATAAAGTTTCAAAAGGATCAAATTTTTGGCCTGCATCAAGCAGGGAAAATCTGGAAGGATATTGCAGAACTGTCATTTTGCATAAGAAATGTGGTTGGCAAAAAAATCATGAATTACTGTGGCTGAAGATCACTTTAATACTTGGTGAAGTTGTATCATTAAAAATCAAGTGTAGAAATTAAAGTAATCTTTTATAGTAAAGTAAGAGCAGTCTCAGGCGGTGGTAACTTCTATAGCATCCGTATAAACACATGGCTAAGAGAGACCTGCACTCTGGTGGAACGACAAATGGGAATGCCAAAGTATTCATACTCCTTGTATGTAGCAGTGCCAGTGTGGGTACTCCACTCCTGACAACTGCCCATTTAGTCTGAGCTGGTGGTGATGTTTCCTCCTAGACAGCTGTCCAGAGCCTGGGCATGTATTCATCTCTCTGTTATCCTATACCAATGGGATGATGTGAAGGCTCCTGAAGTGGTGTAGTGTCCAAAGGCCTAACTGTGTACTCCCGAGGTTCTTTGATGGCCCTGGGTGTGGTGGGGGATTGCATGTCAACAGTTTACTCAATTTGCGGGGGGTGGGAGTTGATGGTGCAGGAACCAGTCAAGAGCCATTCTATTATCTGACTGCAATAGTGGAGTGATGTCAGGTTTACCATACCAGTGGTGAAATTGGGTGGCCACATTCCTGCTGGATACACTGCAAAGGGCCAGTATTTAAATGTCACAAAGTGACTGTTAGTGACTGTTAAATTGTAATCATCTTGTGCATTTTTATGATGTTTAATTCACATTTGAGTAAAATTTAAACAAAATTAGATTGCATAACTGCTCATTTGCTTTTTAAATATGATAATACTTATTGGTGTCTGTATGCAGAACCCTTGTTAGGTGTACTGTGCCATTGACGGAGCCTACGAGAAGCAACTGCACTGAGGAGCCTGCCGTCAGTGAGACCCGCTTTCCACAGTTTGCCAATAGCCGTGATCTGGCCAAGGTCAAGGCGGTATTGGCTAGGGCCCCCGGTGTAAGGGCTACCTGCCAATAACCCTTTGTCAGATCCAGGGTGGAGATGAAGCAGGCCTTTTCCAATCGGTCCACAAGATCATCTACATGTGAAAGCGTAAATGCATCGAAGATGGATACAGATCGATCCATTAGGCTTGGACATTGTAATGATGAGGCTGAACCAGGGGCTCGTTGACTATCTATGATGCCCTGTCTTAGGCATTTATGACATGACGGCGCGCCTCCAGGGCTTGATAAGAATGCTACTGAATAACTATGCTAGGTGATGTCTGGATATTGTGGCATACAAGATGTGTAAGCCCCAGGGCAGTGGAGAACACATCCACAAACTTATCCACAAGCTCTGATCCATACGGTGAGTGGGTGTCAGATCTTCTCTGTGATGGGAAAGATTGTGGCTCTGTTCTGTGGCGAAGAGAGAGACAAGGGCTGAGGAGCACAGTATAGGTTCTATCAACAAATTTTTATGGTACAGCTCAGTGCACTTGCACTTACCCGGCTGTTGCAGATAGTTCACTGGCCTGACTCGTTCCATGACAGTGAAGGGTCCTTGCCACAAGACCAGGAACTTAAATGTACTGTAGCACAGTCGCAGCAATATGCACTCACTCACCTTGAACTCTCGTGGCTGAGTCAGCTGGTCATCTGCGCGCTTCTGCTCCCCTTGTTTCTTTTCCGTTGTGCTGTTATGGCAGAAGTGTTTGATTGTAGGTCTTGACTATTCAATGACTGACCTGAATGGAGAGGGCTGCTCTTTCTAGGCTTCTTTGGCTGCACCACGCAGGCCACGTGGCAGGCAGCCGAAGAGTTGCTCGAGCGCTGTGAAACCTGTGGAGGCATGCAGCATCTCACCCACTGCGCACAGGACATGTGGCAGCATCGGGTCCTAATTTTGGCTGGTTTTATCTACCACCCTACGGAGCATCCATTTGAACATTTGGTTAAATCTTTTGACCAAGCCATTGGTCTGCGGGTGGTACACTGTTGTTTGGATCTACTTGTTCTGCAACAGCCTGAAAACATTGCGTTTTGACATGAATGCCCTACCTTGGTTGTGAGTATTTCCTTGGGGAGGCTGACTCTGCAGACGAGCTGCACTAGCTCTTTCACGATGTTCTTTGAGGTGGCAGCAAGACTTCCTTAGGATAGTGTGTGGCATAATTCACAATGACTAGGATGTACTCATAACCTTTTGCAGATTTGGGCAGCAGTCCGACCAAATCCACGCCAATCCTCTTGAAGGGCAGGTTAATGCGTGGCAGTGGAATTAGCGGAGCACGGGCGGGCTTAGCAAGTGCCGTTCGCTATACCTCTGCGTTGAACCATGGCCAGTAAAACCAGTCTTTTATTTTCTTAATGGTGTTCAGCACTCACAAATGGCTCCCGAAGGGCGTGTAATGTGCCAGGTGCATTACAGTGTCCACCAAGAGACCATATTTAGTCTTATGTCATTTTGTATGACAGAATTTTATTCTTAATAAAGAAATACAGAATGTGGAAGAGGCTGCAGGGCTGCTCTGGCTTCACCCTCTATTTATACCACCTGCTCCCAGCAGCGTTTGAGTCACGGGTCCTCGAGCTGTAGTTGTGCTCAGGTGCCATTCTTTTTCACCTGCTGAGACAGGAAAACATATGGGTTAGAGGGATAATTAGCCTCCCCTTCAGTTTCAGCATCTCTGCCATCAGTAGGCAGCTGCACCAACCATGCTGCATGTGGCCTTTCTCGAGCATTGTATCCTTCATTTCTTCTGTGCGGCGTCAACTCGATCGGGCTGCAGAGTGGGCCAATTCCGACCTAGAAGTAGAGTCACAGGTAGCTCAGGAATTATGCCAGCTTTGAGTTTGTATTTACCCTGGTGGTCTTTGACCAAGAGATCACCTTGGGCACTTCCCACTGATCGCCATGACACGTTAACAAAACCTTATAACAAGAATCAAAACACAGCCTATATGGCAGAGTTTCACTTGCATTATTGAATAATTAAAGTGATATGTCATGTACTTCTTACTTCTTATAGCCTGTACCCAGATGAATATTAAATTAAATTAAATTTTATTTGTATAGTGCTTTTAACAATGGTAATTGTTGCAGCTTTACAAAATATACATTCAAACTGCTCATGTCTGCTGAAACCCTTTTGTTTAACTGGAAAAAGCAAATGCATTTCCTATCGTCTGTGTGTCTTCGGGGTTCTCTATGATCAACATGATAATGACTGATTCTTTTAATGTTAGGCACATGTCTGACACAACAGCTGGCAAATCCACTCTTTGCTGTGTAAAAACAGAGATCTAAGGCCCGGCCAATAAGCGTAGTGAGGTATGTCGGACACAACAGGCAATAATTCTACTTTTTACTCATCTTAAAACTTAATTCGGACACTCCTTTTTAAACCTAACACTTAGTTAAATGTAATTATTTTTACATTTGACAAGTTGAGAGAAAACACTGGAACCAGATTCCACAAACACAAAAAAATCTTTATTAAGCACAACATTTAGCAGCAAAAATAAATGTATGCAGTCTTGGGTAAATTACGCTCTGAAGCAGAACTGAGGTCCATGGGTCATAGCTCAGTGTAGGCAATGTTCTCTGGGTCGCGATGAGGCAAGCTGAGCAGGTGGCGCGAGGCAGGCAGCGACACCGTGTCAGAGTTTGTGGAGTCTGCAGAGACAGAAACCACGTATGAGTTTAAACTTAGAAATTATCTACTCACGAGTCTAGAGTGGCATTGCGTGGCCTTTTCATAGGCTCCTGGCGATGGGAGAATGGTGAGCGATGATTACATTCCCTGTTAGGTGTATCAGCAATCCCCACCCCTTCTCACATACTGTACATGGGATATGTGATGCTGTGTGTATAAGTGGTTTGAGCGAGAAGGTTTTACTAATGTGTGCGAACTAGGTGTAAGCCCTCTGCCACAGTATTCTTGTAGCACGAAAAGCACCTACAATATATTCTGTGGGTTACTATGGTAAGTTATATTTTATGGCAATTACTGGACTAATGCTGTGATTAAAAAAAAAAAACTGTATAAAATTATCCCAGTAAAGCAGCCATGGAATTGCTTTAATTACACATACGCTGCTCTATGTTAATAATTCAATGATGCAAGTAAACCTCTTCCATATACAGTAGGCTGAGTTTTGATTCTTGATGCAGTATATGGTTTTGTTAATAGGTTTGTAGAGTAAGGTTATTTTTGTCAGGGCTAGAATGCTGTTACAGGTGTGAGGTTACAATGGCAATTGTGTGTGATTATTGAAGTTCAACCTTCTCCAGTTACGTAGGGCTGTTAAGCTGTTTTGTCAACGATGTCACCAGCCATTAATTGAATTTTGTAGGTTCTTTGCCGTCCCCGTACCACCTGCTACACGTGTAATGAGGAGTCATTTAAATTACAATGGACTGTGAGTTATTCAGTTCTTACCTGCTGGAATGTCTGACAGGAAATATATAAGCCTGTAATATTGTATTTGTCTGTGTGTGTGGGTGTACGTTGGGTTATATGCTAAATTCAAAGACATTTGGAATCTGGAACCTTTTTTGAATCCATCAGATGAATTATCTAAGCCAGTGGTTCTCAAACCTGGTCCTCTAGTCTCTGCCATACCACACATACCCTTAAATTCAGAAAATGCTGTTAATTAGCCATTAGCTAAATCAGGCATGCTGGGAGCTGAGAAAACATAAAATGTGCAGGGCAGAAGGCCCTCTAGGTCCTCTACATTTAAGAATATGATCTATGTTAATGAATACATTTACACATTTTGTGGATTCTGTAGGTGGAAAATATTTCACCTTAACTCCTTAAATGCAGAGTCATCTTATCAGCTGCTATACTGACAAACATCATATGTTAATTAATTTATACAAAGAACTTTCATTATTTGAAAATAATGCTGTAACAAGGCAAACATTGTGTGATTATATATTTTGTAAATTTATGGCATAGATTTGGAAAAATACTACTATCCAATTTTTTTGCAGTGACTTACCAGATCAACAAGGTAAGGTTGTAGGACCTAAAAAAGCATTGTGCATATTCTAACTAGACACACTAATTTACTTACAGGTTAAAATTCATACAGTATTGTCAAATAAGTCTACAATTCATTCACAGAAATTCAGTAATGAATTTCTGTTTCATTATCCCCCTGGTAAAGGTCACTGTGACAACAGGCAATGAAGGTCAGTCCAGATCTCCCCTTTTAGAGCCACAGATTACAGATACTCCTGGGGAATATACAAATGCTCCCAAGCCAACTGTGAGTTCCACTAATTTACACCATGTAATGAGAGAAAACAAATATTTCTCTCCTGTACTCTACAACCTTATTCTGTCATTCCTCAAAAGTTGTAGCCATAGACAAGGATAAGGGAATAACAGTTCCCTGACCAGTAAACAAGGGGTGAACTCCTAAAAAGTAAACTGCTGCTGTTTGGCTGCTGCTTAGCCAACATTCTATTGTCCACATAGGAGTCCACCATTTATCTTCTCACTAAGGAAGGATCAACCTTTTCTGGGATAGAATTGTAGCTTACAATGAACAGTAAAATGGATAATTATGTGTTGGAGGTCTGCTGTGGCTATTGCCAAGAATTCAGCATCTATACATAAGGATGTTACTTTCCATACTGTACACCTCACTAAGATTGACTGTATCTAGGTTATTCATGAAAACCATTGACAGGAGTGGATATAGTACATGCCCTTGACACTTTCTTACATTCCTCCTTACAAATCAATGCCAAAAATAGAAAAACAACACTTACTACATTAACACAGAAAAGATATTTCATTATGTAATGACCTGGATACTCTTGCAGTTCCTCCAACCTCCAGGTCTCTCCAAATCTCCCCAAAAAGTAACACATCTTGGCATACTTCAATGGCCCACACAAAACAGTACAACAGTAAAGACTGGATCCTGACCCAGAATTGACTAAATTTCTTTCCCAGAACAGTGGCATTTTCCTCTTGTGCTGTAAATATTTGTAACCACAATGATTTCAGCCAGTGTGATGGACTCTAAAACACCAGAGAATTCCAGCACTGCCTTCTGGATGGAGTAAAGTAGTACCTTAAAGTGCATCAGCTGCTTTGCTGCAGTTTTCCAGGCTTCTTTGTACGTCTCCGCTGAATTAGGAAAGCCCTCTCATTATTGAGATCATTATATCAGTATTCTTTGCTGATGGTTTTCCTCATTATTGTTGTCCACCTCTATTTCCTATAGCTGTTTTCCTTTCCCACCATCATGAATTTGATCCTAAACTGGTACAATCTGTAGTCTTGGCAATTCAGAGCCAATTACTAGATGTTGTAGGTATTTCATAGATAAATAATGAAAGTTCCTTGCCAGTTAGTGACTGTTCAGTTCAGTTCGTTGCAGTGAGAGGGATCATGCATATCCAAAATGCTCTAACGTTTGAACTGTAGACCCAGGCAAAGCAAAAAAAAAAAAAAATGTAGCAGTTCACAAGTTATTTGAAGGTGGGTTGTAGCAGTTTATAGGTGGAAAAATCCAACCATATGCACTAAACTCCTAGACCTACAGCACAATGTAAGGTCAGTTCTATTATGAAACTGTAATGGACTGTATTGGACTTGTATTTTGAACAGTCTGACACACTCAGTGGACGGGAGAATGCTTTTGGGGTTAAATGGATCTTTTACTGAGGCATCAGTCAAATTCTTGCAACCAGTCTTAAAGTCTGTCCTGGATTTTTCTACGGCTGTCATTCCATCATAAGGTAATTCCAACAGAGATAATATAGGGATGACATCAGTATTATAAAGGGGTTATAAAATAGTTTATATTAGTACAATATAAACAAAATAATTCCTTTACACTGAGATGGACTTGCATCTCTTACAGGATATATTGTTTAAAGTTGGATAATATAAATATCACTGCAACGTTTATTAACGTTTAGTATTACTACTCGGGCTCTACCGTAAAGTCCCAGAACATGTTGCATTCTCAACGGCATGATGCCAAACTCTAATTAAGCCTTTTTTTTTCTAATTAGCCTCACTAATAAGTTGATATTTTATGGCCACACATCTTTCTAGTCCTAATTCTGAGTTCTCATTGTGCACATGTAAATACTCTTACTTTGACTATTAAACACAGCTCTAATTTATGCTGTTGATTGTATGATACCACTTCACTAAGCATTTAAGTGATTTTCATTCAGATTTGCATAATGCTTTGGACAGTTCCTAAACCAATTCCATTTATCTCAGCATTAGTTGTTTTCTTTGCTTAAATACAGTAACATTCTTTCCATGACCATGGTGTGTGCGACATGGTTGATTAAGAAATAAGATGCTTCTCACTGCATCAGTTATGGTTAAAATAATTGTCTGCTGAAACATCTTAATTACTACAATAATTATACTATCTATCTATCTATCTATCTATCTATCTATCTATCTATCTATCTATCTATCTATCTATCTATCTATCTATCTATCTATCTATCTATTCCTTCATTCCTGGCAAGGCAGTGTGTAGTAGCAAAATTACCAACTAAATTTGGAATGGGAGATTTAACAAGCACATATGCCTGTCATTAATCTGGTGTGGACCAAATGCTTCTAGTTACTTAGTTTGGTGGTGTCTATAAATGCAAATCCCTACATGTAAGCTTATCCCTTATCACTTTTTGAGATCAACAGACCTAACAGTGCTGTACGTTCAAAAGGGGAACATAGTGCAGTTCATCAACACATACAGATTTACGCAGCTCTGTATGATAGGAACAATGTGCAATAGAAAATGCCAGTGTATGTCCATGTGATGGTTGGGTATTTTAACACATTTTGTTAAACACTTGTAGGAGAACGTATTGGATATGCATGTAAGGTTTTGTTGCTTGATTTTGAGACGTATAAAAGACGTATGGAAAAAAAAAAACATATCCTCCACGGTGTTTGCGAAATGTTATAATAGTTTCAAAGTTCTACAGGGTAACTCTGTAGCTCCGATGGAAAATAAAGAACCAATACCCGAGGCACATCTTTTTTTTTAATTTATTCTCTCTTATCAGCGTTATATTAGCGAGAAACCGTCGCACAGATCTTCACTAATCCCGAGACAAAGATGTATAGTGAAGCACCTTTTCTACCACCTTTGCTCTAGAAGCAAATACGATTTCCGCCTGTGCGTCGCCGTTGCATCGTCAGTCAGAGACAGAGAGAGAGAGAGAGAGAGAGCGAGAGAGAGACGCATGGTGGCAGGTGTAATCTTCCGTACGGCTCTCACTCTGGATAACTTTCTGAAGCGGGATCTCTGCTCCGTGCTTCCGCTTGGACTGTATCGCTGTTTTCACGCGTTCCGATGCCGGAGCTGAAGGAAACACATCCATCCGGCACTGAGGCGCGGGACCGTTTGTGGGATGCGTGAATCCTCCAACACTTTTTTTTTTTTTTTAAATCTGCGTGCTTTTCAAGCCAGCATGGTGAGTACACAGTATATTCCCTTTGTGCTCGGAGTATGGGGAATGACCGCCGTTTGTGACTGAGCACTGATTTTTTTTTTTTTTAAGATAACTGGACGCGTCAGTCATCTACGCGTGTGGCATGTATAGAGTTGCTTTTATTGAGTTCCTTTATTCGATCTATTTATTTGATCTGAAATATTTCATTCACTCGATTAATGAGCTTGTTTTACTTAAACACGTCGCTTGTTGTCGCGTGACATCTTGAGCGAGTCGAAGTTGGGCTACGAGCGAAAATGCATACAACTATATATAGCCTACTAAGTAGCATGTCAAATAGGTGAGGTGAGGTAGTATTTTGGCATACTCTTTAGTAGGGTAGTATGATGTTGGTGAAGAGGGCCTTTAAGAGGGCAGGTTAAATGGGCGGATTAGCAGCTTTTATCCCATCAAGCGCGTCCCCGAGAAACGGCACCTGTCCGGTCGGTAAACGGAACTCGTTTTCCCTTCACTTTGACGGATCACACCACACATGGCTTTCGGTCATCCGGTAGCACCTCGTGCTTCTATTTCCAAGAAAATGCAATCTGAAGCCACTATCCGCCCGACGACCCAATTAACTCTCTCATACAGTACCATGACCTCGAGTGACCAAAAGGTCCACCTGGCAAATACAATGAGAATGTATTAGGTTACATTCTCTCTCTCTCTCTCTCTCTCTCTCCCTCTCTCTGCGTGTGTAGAGTATATGTTTTTTCTATCACAGTATAATGTCTGACCTTGTGTGGACATTTGTGTGGCACCTACAAGGAAACTTGCAAAAAATGAATCTAAAGTTTCCTTTTAACAATTGAGTTTAGCAGTTGGGTTTAGTTATTGGCTTAGCATCAAATTGCTATTCGTCAATTAAAGGTCCTCACAGTATTGACGTGTGTGTGTGTGTGTGTGTGTGTGTGAGTGAGAGAGTAGCTAATGGATGGGAATATGGACAGTTCACATATTTAGCTGGTGCTCTTGAGCTAATGCATAAATAAATACATAAATAAACAAACTTCAGCTTACATTGTATAAACAAAATTAGTCAATGGCTTAGGTAGTTGTAGGCAATTCAACAGTGTTGAATGGAAACACAGAATGTATGTGTTTGCCACCTGTTTCATCTTCTTCTTCTTCCTGTTCTACTTCTTGAATAGTTTGTTTTTTATGCTATATTTAACAACAGCAGTAACATAGTTTGCTGTGTCAGGTAACTTCTACTGTACAACGCATATTGTGGTATAAAATATGTGTAGTAAATGCAACATTTGAATATTAAACAAGCTGCTCCCCTTATGACACGATTCTGTAGATTTATTTGTGCTAGCCTGAGCAATGTGGTACCATCATGCAGCAGGCATAATGAATAGTCTTTCTGTTCAGCAAGCTGTGGATAGGCTTTGCAGATGTGTGCACACTGAAGGAAAATTAACCCATTTAATCCCACAAGTTACAATGATTTGACATTTTGTTTTGAGTTGTAAAAGGGTCAGTGATGAAAATGTTACAGAGAAGAACACTGTAAATGAAATTAAAATGGCATTGGCTTTGCATGAACTTTGTAGTGTGAGTAGTATAAATGGTCATGTGTCCAAAATCACTAACTTATTGCTTTAATCTTATACCATCAGTAGAGGTTTTAGCATGTATTGCACCCAGACAAACTCCCTTTCACCATTATGTTCTATATTTGCTCTAATGACCTATTCCGACATTTTGAACAGCACAAATAAATGCATTTTATACAGTATATTGACTGTATACCTGTAGCGCAATCAGTGATAAATTTGCGGCCATAAATTGGATCTCGGCACTGAAGCAATGTAAGATGATCTTGACAGGGAAGGGAACAAAAGCCAGCCACCATCCAAAGAAACTATTCCTGAAGACTACTTAAAGAAATAAAAATGCTCGCCTTCTTGTTCAGGAGAGTTCAGGGATGTACAAACTCTCTTTGTGTACGTATGTATGTTTGCGCATATAAATCAGTATACCATTTTTTAAAAATTTTCTAATATAGAAAAAGTTCTTAAATGTAAAGAAATGAGGGATTGAAAGAAATCAAGACTTTTGCACTGTAATTATATACTTCACTTGTGCATAAATACAGTGTATCTCGAAAAAAAAACTAATATTGAGAAAATGCTTATTTTCGTTTGTAATTTAATTCTGATAAGTACACATTATACCTCATGAAAATCGGAACTTCTATAACTCAAACTATTATATCTCCTAAAATCAAAGGAAAAGGATTCAAAATATAGATATTCTGAAATAATAGGTTAATTTATGCACTCAGTACTTTCTTTAGCATAAATTACTGCCTTAGTGCGGCAATCCATGTAGATGATCAGCTTGTATAACTGCTGAGGCGTTATTGAAGACCAGTTTGCTTTGATAGCAGCTTAAGCTCATCTGTAGTGTTGGGATGGGTGTTTTTCATCTTCCTTTTGACAATACCCATAGATTCCTTATGGGGTTCATGTCAGATGAGTTGGCTGGCCAATCAAGCACAGTAATATCTTAGTCAGCAAACCAGTTAGTGGTAGTTTTGGCGCTGTGGGCAGGTGCTAATTTCTACTGGACAAACAAATCTCAATAAAGCTTGGAGACAGGCAGGAACATGTACACATACTCCAAAATCTCCTGGTAGATCGCCTTCTTGACATTAGACATGATAAAACACAGTAGACCAACACTAGCAGATGGAATGTCATGACCTTTAGACATTGGGATCTTAATTTCAGAAAGCAATGCAAAAATAACCATAGAGTATATTTGGGCAGCCTGCCCAAGTATATTTGCCAGTCACCAAATATATTTGCAGACCCTTTTTAAAAAATGTCCATCTGTCCATCTGCCATTTGCAATTGATTAACTAGTTCTAAGTTAAGTTAAATTAAGACAGTTCTCCCTTACTCTAGCAGAATAAACAGGTACATAAGCAGTAGCGCCAGAATGGTATACTGAGAGCCAGTAAATGCAGCGGATGCCAGCTGCGGTATAAAGTATAAGAAGGGCGTTCTGACGTCACACATGCTCTGCAGAAAAACAGTTTTGCACAGTGAATGAGCTTTTCTTTAAAAAAAAAAAAATAAATAAATAAAAACACAGGAGGATTAACCCTTAAAAATCAAGCAGCGCAGATCCGTGCAGCAACACGGCATCCCTGTGCTTCATGGCCAAACATTTCAGCTTTTATTTCTGCTTTGTTCTGAGAATATTTCTCCAAAATGTACAATCTTTGTGACCATGTGCAGGTGCAAACTGTAGTCTGGGTTTTTATATGGTGGTTTTGGAGGAGTAGCTCCTTCCTTGCCGAGCAACATTTTAGGTTATGTTGATGCAGAACTTTTGTACCGGTTTCCACCAGCGTCTTCACAAGGTCCTTTGATGTTGTTGTTGTGTGATCTATTTGTACTTTTTCTACCAAAGCATGTTCATCTCTAGGAGACAGAACACTTCTTTCTGAGCGATATGATGTCTGCATCGTTCGATGGTAGTTACATTTTTGTAAAGAAATTGATTGCATCACGCATAAAGTCCTAACTGACGCCAAAACTATAGTTTGTTAATTGGTTAAAATGACTTTAACATAAATTTATGTAATTGTAGTGTTTTTAAGCGTATACAATGTCTCACCATTAAATTCCATCCAGACTCGAATTGATATCTTTCCAATATGTTGTATTGATGATGGGAGAGTTGTACCGCTACATAAAGAATTCTCCAGTACATCCAAAAAATTGGGCTCTGTGGTGGCCAATCTATGTACGAAGATTATGTCCCATGTTCACTGAGCGACTTTTTCACTTTGAGCCTGATGAAGCCTGGCATTGTCATCTTGGAATATGACCATGTCATCAGGGAAGAAACAATCGATTGTTGGAAAAAACCTGTTCATGCAGTATATTCAGTTAGTTTTTTGGGGCACATACCATTGCTGAACTAGACCTTACCTCTAGACGCTTGTACGGTAGGCACTAGGCATGATGAGTGCATCACGTCATACTCCTGTCTCATTACCTTGATGCTCCGATCACTATGGAACGGAGTAAATCTGAACTCATCAGACCACATGACCTTTTTCCAATGCTCCACAATCCGTTCTTTATGCTCCCTAGCCAAATTAAGCCTTTTTTTTTTCTTGAAGCCTATTTTCACTAAAAACATAGTTGATAGCTGTAAATTATACTGCTGTTTTTTATGATTTAATTTACTAAGCATTCAAATGATCTCCATCATGCTGATTCAGGATTTTTTCCAATCACATTTCTTCCTTGAAGATGATGGTTCACCACTATCCTACCGGTTTAATAATGCGTTTTTCAGTTTTTATCCCAATGATAGTAGTTTCAATAATCCTTAGTTGTTTTCTCTATGGAGAACAATATTTTGACCCTTCTGAAATGGTCTTTGCCATGTCCAAAGTACATGTCTTCTGACATGGTTGTTTAAGAAATGAGGAGCTACTCACTGCATCAGGTAGGGTCAACTTGTTGCCAGCTGAACCATATTAATCAGTGCAGTAATCATCCAATGGAAGCCTCTTAATTTGCTTAGTTAAATCCGGGTGGTGCCTTTATTTGGCTGGGCATTGTATATATACATATATATTAAAGTTGCAAGCTCGCACACATTTATTTAATCACCTTTAGCTTTTATTCCAATGTGGCCAATTCATATGTGAAAATGATTCCTCATGCTCCCAGCACCACTCTTTCACAATTTGGGTCCTAGAATATGCCTGTGCCAGCAGGGATGAAGAGCTCCACTGATGTGATAACCTCACCATTTAGTACATTCAGGATATCAGCTAACTTAATTTTATTGCCTCATACTGTTGCTGAGTCAATCTTTATGCTCCCTAGAAAATTGTAACCTTTTTTTTTTTTTTTTTTGGATTTTTCCCCGATTTTCTCCCTAATTTAGTCGTGTCCAATTCCTCCCCGTCACTAGGGGGCTCCCACATTAAGGCTACTACTACCACTCAGCCGGGAGGGCCGAAGACTCTCACGTGTTTCCTCCGAACCACGTGACGCCAGCCGACCGCATCTTTTCGAACTGCTCGCTCGCGCACCGTTGGTGGCGGCGTAACACACTCGGAGGACAGCGCTATCCGCTCCCTCCGTTGCACGAGCTCACAGACGCCCCTGACTGGCTGTAGAGCCGTGATTAATGTGGGAGCACTAAGTACCTCTCATCCCGCCCCTCTGAGAGAGCTCGGCCAATCAGCTCTCTCTAGACCTCCGGCTGCGAGAGGTTACAGCACCACCCGGGATTCGAACTAGCGATCTCCGGATGATAGGGCGAGCGCTTTAACCACTGCGCCACTCGGAGGCCCGTAACCTTCTTTTCTGATATCCTCATTAAGCGGTTTTCTTATGGCCTCATACAGTATCTGTCATTGCAGTAACAGATTTAAATGCATATCACAAACCTGTAACAGATTTAAATGCATATCACAAACCTGTGAGATCACATTGTATGTGTATGAAAATTGTCTTATCTCACTTTTAAACATAGCTATGGTTTCTAATAGTAAATTTTTTTTACCATGCAGCTTCATCAACTGTTTAAGTGTGATTTCATCATCACTATTCTTCCACTTTTTTTTTGTTGAAGAGTTCTGAACCCAGGTCCAGGAACTTCAAACCTCATTAGTTGCTTTCTTTGCTGATGCAGCCCAATAATTTGACACTTCTGCAATGGTGACCTTTTGTTGCCCAGGTAGTTTCTTTTTAAATAATAGTACATCACCTATCCCCCACTGTTGCCAACCAGCAAGCAATGTCACAGACTATGCCTATGAAACAAAAATACTCTATATTCACATTATTAAAAATAGACACTGTTTTTTGGTAGCATTTTTAGTATGATTGATTTAAAAAATTGCATTGATATAAAAGTGTTGTGCCCTACAGTTGGGCTTCCAATGGGAAGGTCTGAGGGAAGGTCTAGCCACTTCGTCCCATCCCATATCTCTGCGATCTTCCCAGGCAGCAGCCTGCCTACCACAAACAAACAAGATTCAGGACAGCCACTTAAACAAGGCTAACTCAAGGACACAGTGACATAATATCATTGACTTATGATATCATTGACTCATCGAAATGTTACCACAATTCTGATGCCACCATAGATGCCTGCCGATATTGCCCATATCTTCATCTACTTCAGTATTGTTATAATATTTTATATATATAATTGTATAACTGTTCAGTTCTGCGTGCACTGTAATCTTAGATTCCTGTTCGTATCTATCATTTATGGAAACGTATGGAAATGTCGTCTTATGCTGTTGGGGCTTATTCACTTTAAGGTTTGCTGTTAGTATCATAAAACGCATTTCATATATGCATTACTATAAACTTTTAGCTTGAAACAGTCTGGCCATTTCCACCGATCTCTCTGGTCTACAAGGCATCATTTTGTTTAAAATATATAGATTGTTCTGTGTAAAAAAACTCTCATCATCAGGAGTTTCAAAGATAGCGAAAATTTACATGTCCATAGGTGTTCCTAATAAAGAGGTCAGTGAGAGGTCAGTAATAATAAAGATAAAGAAGTCAGTGAGATTTATTTATTTATTTATTCTATTTTATTATTTATTTATTTACTTACTTACTTACTTACTTAAGGATTTATTTAGATTTTTCAAGAAGAAGACATGTTTTTTATGGCTTTCCCCATGAGTAAAATTAATGTTTTCATATAACTGTAATACCATCTATATAAATAAAAGAGAGGGTTTGTCAGTGATATATTTATGTTTCATACATTTGATGACCAGAGACCAGTCTCAGAAAAATTTCTGTCTGTCTGTCCAGCTTACAGTATTTTGTCACAACATCACGCAAAACTGGCTCGACAGAATTTAAGGAAACTTTGGTATTTGCCTGAAGTTAAATCTGTGGCATAAGTTAAATTAAAATGTTGAGTAGAAGGGATGTTATGAGCAGTTTTGTGCTAGATTACGTCATACAGTAGCAGCCAACACTTTTTTGCATGAATATTATGCTTTTGCCCTCGAGGTGGGTATTGCTACATGGGTCACTCAACAGTAGGGTTGGGTATCGTTTGGGTTTTTTTCGATACCGGTGCCAAATCGATACTTTTAAACCGGTACCGGTGCCAAAACGGTGCCTGAACCGATATTTTGCAAAAGCCACAAAATGATGATGGATGACTCAAGAATACATTTTCATTGAACAAAAAATTAAATGCTTAAAATTGAACAATATATTAAAAGTTTAAGTACTAGCTGGAAAGCCATAATTATAAACAGAATCCATGTTACATTAGTATTTTACAAATCGTTTGACCATTTGTTAGCATGAATGCAAGATTTGCATTTTGCAGTTAATGTAACATTACATTAGCCTACAACTAACCTGCGGAAAGGCTGCTGACGTCATCATAATC
Organism: Clarias fuscus; assembly: GCA_030347435.1. Classification (NCBI taxonomy): domain Eukaryota; kingdom Metazoa; phylum Chordata; class Actinopteri; order Siluriformes; family Clariidae; genus Clarias; species Clarias fuscus. The sequence continues at coordinate 21,034,399 of CM059211.1, read as the reverse complement.
GGTGGACTCCTTCTTGCTACGGTTGGTATGACTGGGGCTGGAGTCATCACACCAATAGTGCCAGCTGTTGTCTGTAAGCTGTCAAACACGGTGCATCCCTCTGCTTTAAGTTTATTCCGTGTGCCCTCAAATGTTTCATTAGATTTGACGTGTTTCCTCCTTTACACGCGACTGCTGTAAAACATTTACTGCACGTCGCGATGTCGGGATCCTTTCTTGTGAAATATAGCAACACTTTCAACCGTTTAGGTTTAGGCATTTTAACGAAAGTTAATTTAGCAAGTTAAGATAGCGGTATATCACGTGCTGCCGCCAGAGCGAGTATAACACAAGATACATTCACGCGCATGTCGGATGGTGTCATTTCCCGATGACTTGTGCTTTTATTTTTTTTATCTAATGTAATAAACTTTTAATCAACAAAAATAAAATGGACAGTAGCATTACGGCAATGTTTTGGTTTTGTATTATCAAAGCTTTCCGAAGTCCTCAAGAGTTTAAGTGGCACCGAAATGAGGCACCGAAATTCGCGTTCTGTTTCGGTCCGTTACATAGCGGTTATATAGGTACCAGTGCCGTATTGGCACCGGTTTTCGGTACCCAACCCTACTCAACAGAGCCAATCAGCATGATAGTTTACCATGAAAACACAGAAACGACTTTAATGCGTTTATAAAGCACCCAAATCCTCATAAAACATAAAAATCAGAAACGAACATGTGACACATCATGGCTTACCCCCAAAAAAGATATATAACCTTCAAAATGTATGGACAAATCATTGTAAGTTTATTCTTCCTGCAAATTACACAAGGGTCGTTAGAGCAAATATAAGTGGTGAGGTTGTGTAAAATACCCGAACTGAGTGTTCTTTTGATTAAAATAAAAAGGTTGAGTAAAAGTGATATTATGAACAGTCATATGCTGGATTTAATATTCTACTTTAAACAGGGAGTGCATTTGGCTGATGACGAAGGCAGTGCAACTTAGAATGAACAAAGATACTCAACTTTCAACAAAAAAAGATTTATTTCTTTGTATTAATAAGTTAGAAAGAGAGTTCTGCTGTACAGAAAAAAACAGGCAACCTGAAATAATAATATCACTGATTACATTAAAGCTGATCACCTTATTTTTAGCTTTAAACTTTTAACTATTTTTAAAAGCCCTTTACACGTCAACAACGGTTACTAGCGCTGTTGATCTACTAGAGTAAATCACCCAAAGCTTTTACTGAGCGAAAGCCACTATTTCATTTTATCTATTTATATTAATAAATTAAAGATAATGATAATGACTACAAAGTGGCATTTGAATATTCAGACAAAAATTTTATTCATGCCTTACAAGTAATTTTTCTTTCTTTTTTTTTTTAGACCTCTTAGTGAAAACTCGAAAACTGGCTTGCCACATTGCCGTGATTTCTGCTTAGAGCACTTTTCCGAAAAACAACCTTAAAATTTGGAGTGTGCATTCTCTTTGGTCTTGTTCAAATTTAAATCGCTCTAACCTAATCTAAAATTTATCTCCTAGTCCTAATTGAAGTGCAGAGAGGGTAAGGGAAAAGTAATTTAAAACCTGATCTCTTTGCTCCTCGTGTGACATGCTGCAGCCTTGAGGCAGTATTATATGTTTAAACAGACATACAGTGCCTGTTTCTTCAGGTCCATGAAATGGAATAAATTACATCAATTTCTCATCTCTTAACAAACACCTAAAAACAAAGCTTTTAAATGCACCTAACTGTAATTCAAGTTTTATTGCTGTAAACAATGATCTTGTGATTTTTCTGTCATCTTAATTAATTATGTAATTATATACAGTGGAACATAGGGTTATGAGTAACGCAGTTTGCGAGCGTTCCACAAGATGAGCAAAGAATTTTAATAAATTTTGACCTGAGAAAGTCTTGGTTTACGAGTACCGAGTATCATGGAGCGTGCATGTGCTTCTTGTTTTGACTTTGAGCGTCACATGATCACAACTGAGCCAATGGTTTCTCTCTCTCTCTTGCGCTGCAGAATTGTGGGTAATCTCTCCCCTGCTCAGTCTTAGTGTGTGTCTCTCAACATCCGTGTGCGCGTGTACTGTTTACTGTAACACTGTGACCACGTGTGTGCGTGTAAAACATTTTATTTTGTGTTTGAAAGCAATTCTTTTCAAAGGTAAAGTGCAGGTTGATTTGTTTTATTTTTACTTTACAGCAGTGATTCCGTTAGTGTGTGTGTGTGTGTGTGTGCATGTGTGTGAAACTCAAAAGAGAGGAGGAAGGTTTACTGTGTAAGACGAGAAGAGGGAGAGGGGAGGGTCTCATTTCTCCTCTCCTCTTACTTTAGCTTCACACACACACACACACAGCGCCTGCGTGCATAAACAGAAACACTTATCTGTCGGGTGCAGGTTCATTTGTTTTATTTTTATTTTATATATTATATTCATTATTTTTATGTATTATTTATTTGGGGCTGTGGAACGAATAATTTAAGTTTCCATTATTTCTTATGGGAAAATTTGATTCACGAGTGTTTTGATATACGAGTCCGCTTCCAGAATGAATTATGCTCGCAATCCAGGGTTTCACTGTATATATAATTTTATTTGTCAAGCCACTTTGATGCTTTTTCCAAGCTCATTATTTACGAAATTTCAACAAATTCTAACTATCATTTATACTTTTAATTATTGAAGCTGTAATTAAAAATGTAAATGGTAGATCTCCCTTTAGCCTTAACCTATTGCATTTTTATTACAAACTTTATTCTATTAATAGTTTTTGCAATTGGACTTTCGCTTTCTACGTGAAAACATGCATTTTTCTTATTTGTATATGTCACAATGAAAAATCTCTACAAAAATAGCAAAATGCGAATGACATTTTATTTTCAGTGTTTAAAGTTGTAAAATTCTGTTCTGTTTGAAAGATTTTTTTCAAAGAAGTTGCAAATACCATTGCATTTAGGAGGAAGTGACAAAATTGTAAATTTGTGGTGGTGAGGAAAACTATTTGTAAGGACTTTTAAAGCTGATATTTTAGCTGACTCTTAAAATGATATTTCATGACAGATTTATTTTTGGCTGAAGGGATTCTTGACCAGCTGTATTGGTGGTGAGGTTGATTTTGTTAGTAACTTTTACTCAAGCACCATAGAGAGCATCCTGACGCTAAACATCGCAACCTGGTTCAGAACAGCAGCATGCAGGATAGATGCGTTCTTCAGAGTGTAGTGTGATCAGCTGAGCACATCATCCACACCAAGCTCCCTGTCCTGCACTCAATTTTCAGCAAGCAGTGTTGGACCAAGGCCAGGAAGATTGTGAAGGACCTCAGCCACCCCAGCAATGGATTGTTCTCTCTGTTGCGGTCAGAAAAGCGCTTCTGCTCCCCTAAAGGCCAACACAGAGAGACTGCTGAGAAGCTTCTTCCCTCAGGCTATACAAGCTCTCAACCAGAACTCCAAAGAGGACTCAACTGATTGAACTTGCTATGCTTCCTTCACACATGTATTGGGCTAAAAACCAACCACACTGAACATTTGAACATTTCTACATTTCTACATTGCACAGGACTGCAGTACACAGAACATATATGTTGCACATTTCTGGTTCTGTCTACATATAAATGAGGACTGCCATTACACTATTGCACTTTAAAAATGGACAATACCACTGCTGCTCATCATTTAATTTCGCACTCCACCCATACAGCTGCTGTTTGCACACTGCACACATTGCACATGCCATATACGTTATACAGTTTATTTATACAGTTCATACTTTTTTCCTTTTTTGGATATTTCTTCTATTTTATTATAACAAAATGTATATACATTGTAGATTTTAGATTCTTTTCTATTGGCATTTTGTCTATTTTTTCTTTTGAGGTCACAAACAGTCGTGTAAGCATTTCACTGCATATCATACTGTGTATGGTTGTGTATGTGACAGATAAAAATGTGAAATTTTTGCCATACATGACAGGTTTTGATGCTCTGGATGTTCTGTGTACTGGGTGTTCTGAGGAATCCGAACAGAAAGACTGGCCTTTGATCTCCACGTGGGTCCTGTACCAGTTTACTGCTAATTGATAATCAATGTCATTCAATACATCTGGTAATGATGTTATTGTAGTGGCTGATCACTGTATGTATAACCAATTATAGAAAGGGTATACTATGAAACATTATGTATTTTTGCGGAATAAAATAATTCTCAGACCTTTAAAATTTTCTTCTGTTCCAGCAAGTATGTTGTGTATGGAGTTATGGCTGGAGACCAGACAAACATAAATCTTTGGGATCCTTTGGTATCCAAAAATGTATTTTAAATGTATGTATCCTTTACATATTGTAACCAGGTGAACTCATTTACCTATTTAGATTTTTAGTGGAAGAAACTGCATCAGCTATGCTTTGCTAGCATTATCTGACTTCTGAGTGATTTTGGCTGGGATGGCTGAACCTGACTACTTTCACTGGTCACTTGTCTTTGGGACTAGAGGAGAGAGTGTTTGACTGGGCAGTGAGTGAGAAAAAGTCAGAGATTTGTCATTGGGTTTCATTTAGCTTTCTTGTCAGTTGTGAATGTTCCTTGACTTAACATTAACTACTTTGGCTAGCTAGCCAACTAAGCTACATCATGAATGTTAGTTAGCAGGGCACTGGGTGAGTTTCAAAAGCTAGAGAAAATAATAAAGGGAAAAAAATAACATTTTTAATGTTATAAAAAATGTAACACCAATCACAAAATACTATCAAATTAGTGTTAATTTTAACACTTCTTTTTTGTGCAACTCACTTCACCAACTGCTTGTCAACACATGTATCCAAGTACATTCACTGTGGACAGAGGACAAGAGTATGTGATTATCAAGTTTTCAATAGCGAGCACATGTGAACTGTTTGTGAGCGTTTGACAGTTCAACGGTTTGATGAACTGTCTTATGTTTCTGACTGCTCTCGTTATTAAACATAGCCCTGCTGTACTATCATGCATTCATACTCTCGTGCTGGCAGACAGATGCAGCAGACGAGAGAGTCTATAACAGGATTAAAGATCGCTACATTTTTTTCTGGGGGGAGGTCGCCCCTAGCAACTCTCTGGATAAATCTAACTGCAAAATAAAAAAAAAAACTAGGTACATTGGTGACCATTTTAGTCCCCTTTTGGAGCCGTGTTGATTCTTGCAGATATTTTTTACAATACAAACATTTTGAATTTTAAATTCTGTTAGAATCTTAAGGAACCATGGATGTGGTTAGACATTCTGTGAATGCATGTTAATCAGCATAAATGTTCCAAATAAAGGTAAATTTTTTGCCTATTTTAAGGTAATATTTTCTATATGAAGGTTGTCATTAATTCAGCATTATCTTAGTGCTATTCTTTCAAAGACGTTATACATTTCAGTGTCCTGGCATCGTCCCAATGACAGCAATCATCCAACATTAGAGTTCCTGCTGGGTATGTCTTCAATTAAGAAACAAGAAAATTCTCTCTCTCTCTCTCTCTCTCTCTCTCTCTATATATATATATATATATATATATATATATATATACACACACACACACACACACATACTGTATATAGTGGTTGAAAGCATAATTTTATTTAGTCCTATCCAGCCTACAAAATGCAACTTTTTGCTAAACATCTGCAACAAAAAAACATTAAAAATTTATCACAAAAATTAGCTGTTTTAATTATTTATTTATTTATTTTTAAATATCATTCACTTTATGTCAGTATGAGATTAAATAATATAATAAGCTGCTGGTTCTTCAGAACGTTTTGAATATCAGCCTGTGATGTATCTATGCTAAAATATGTCTGTATTCAAATGCACACTGAAGTCTTGAGGAATACATTTCTCCATTTGTTGATAAGAGGTCTGTGTTTAGTGATGCTTGAAATGATTTTCATCCACATGGTGAGCCTAAGAGGGAGACAGTTGGTGTGTGTGAACGAGAGAGAGAGAGAGAGAGAGAGAGAGAGTTAGCAAGAAAAGGTAGCCCACTGGGATGCATAAAGAGGAAAGTGAATGAGAAATGGCAAAAAGTGGTGAAAGGCACACAAAGACACAAAAAGCCAAAATGAAGAAAGTGGTAACTGGAGTTGAGCTACAACAGTAACTCCATCTCCATCTCACAGCCCTTTATTATTACATAGACTACCTGAAAGAAGTCACACACTTTAGGATTTCTTTCAGTCACATTTAGTTTTAATTACAGTAAACAATGTGGTGGGCAGGTGTGGAAATGTGTGAAAGTAAGTCATCATGTTGCCTCATGCTCTTTCACAATTTGAGTCATGGTATAGGCCTGTCGAAAAGAAGAAAAAAAAAGTCATTTGATTCTTCAGGCTTCGGAGTAAATTCAAGTATTTTTTCTGATTAGTCTAATCAACAAGTGGTTTTCTTAAGGCCTAACAGCTGTTTTAACCCAATCCCGTGAGTAACATAAGTGTGCATATGAAAATGCTCTTACTTTCACTATGAAACATAGCTAAGATTTTACTGTTATTATTATTATTATTTTACCATCAATATTACCAAGTGATCTCCATTCATGTTAGTTTACAACCACATTTCTAACAAACTTGACGGTTTTTAATTATTCTTCCAGGTTTTGATAATGTGTTGAGGGGTTTTTAACGCAGTTCCAGTCATTTCAAAATCTCCTTAGTTGCTTTCTTTGTTCGATCTTTGTTAATTATTTGTCTTTTGTAAAATCATGACATTTTTTGCCAGGCAGTGTACATCCATTCATGTTTTCTTTCCATACTGCTTTGTGTGGTCCAAGAGATCATGAGCCACCAATAACTCTTACAGTTGTTTGATTCATCTCTAATCAGTGTGTACCATTCTCTCCACCTTTGGTGGAGAGCGGCCCAGGACACAGAGAGAGAGAGAGAGAGAGCAAGAAAGATACAGGGAGACAGGGTTTTTAGTGACTCAGGATCTGCCTGGAGAGGAGAATGATAATTCTACTTTATATGAATGGAGGAAGGAAATTGGAGGGCCAAAAAGTATGGGGTTAAGACGAGCAGTTCAGGAAAAGCAATGCAGCTACAGCTGTTTATTATGACATTGAGACAGAGGCTGCCTTCCTGTATGGGTATTATGCTCTTAATGGTAAATTAAACTGATTGAGTTCTTTTTCTCCTAAAATAGCCTGGACACAGTGGGCAACAAATAAAGTGTCATTCACAGCACTGTTGTCAGGTTTCTGTCCTTATTCATATATACCTAAAGCGGATAAGAATGTAAAACAGTATAGCTATGTGCTGTTTGGGCATCCTTGTTTCTTTAAACTACATCATTACAGTATCATGCCACATTCCCATAGCATGCCTTATATAGTATACGTTTGCCTTTTTGTTTCACTGTAAAGACTAAATAATTTATTGATTGTTATTAATTAATGTGCTTTTTACAAACTTAATAATAGGGCAGTTATTTCAAGAATTTAATTATAAAGGTTAATATATAATGCTGTTAATCTGACACTTACTTTTATTATTACTGAGAAATATGTGGATCATGACACATCAGAAAAAAAACATATCACAAATGCATTCCACTGTCTAAAAATATCCAATACAACCACAAGACCTAGCAAATGTCAATTAATACAACCAGAATAAACTACGAAGTAAGCCACACATAACAGCTTAAAGGGGATCAATTATGCAAAATTCACTTTTAACACAGGTCTCTATAAAAAAAAAACACCCAACCACTTTGTTTTCTTATTTTCTAAATGTCTTCCCAAGTAAAAAAAAAAAAAAATGCTAAGTATGTTAATTAAATGCACGCCAAATCATACTTACTTGCAGCCAGGCTAATGATTAGTATACTTAAAGGTTGCTATTTTGAAACAACAAATTTTGACCTGTGTATTTAAGTTGGAATTAGATTATACAACAACACAATTTTAAGTGTACTATTATGTGCTAAAATGGAAATCTTCAATTATATTTAGTACATTTAAAGTATATATTGCTGTGTGTGTATTAACATAGCTGAGAGAGTAATTAATGAAATGAAAGTATATATTCAGTTTTATTTTCTTAATTTAAGTTAATTCATTCAGTTATTAAGTACATTACAGCATTTTTTGCTGCTTTACCAATACACAAATAATATAATATAAATATATTCTTATTGCAGCAGTGGCATGCTGTTATACGTTTGGCAAATCCCAATTACTAAAAAATACATTTTGTGGTTAATAAATCTATGCTCTGTTATATCAGGTATACTTTTTAAAGTAACTAATTACATTACAAAATTACTGTCTTTAAAAAGTACAGTTACATTACAGCGTTACTTTCTGATAAAAGTAACTAGTTAGAGTACTTTTCCATTACAGAAAATGAAAACTCCTTTGTGCTTCCTCATGCATGTTGTTTTAGTCCAAACCTTTATAATTATTCTACCATCATCACTCAGTGAAGTTTGGCCCATAATCTGTTAACTACTAATTCCCCTATCTCACCTATGCAGTTTTGCGCGGTGGCCGTAAGTACGGTTCATCATGATTCACCACGAGTTTTGGCGCTGTGATTAGGTTTCCATCCTTCCGGGCGTCAGTCCTCGGATAGTCAAATCGCTTAAGTGAGATAGGGGTATAACAGCAGGAATAACAGAGGGGGGCGGGTTATTGGGGGCGGGGCTTGTAGGACGACTTTCTCACACACACACACACACACACACACACACACACACACACACACACACACACACACACACACACTAATGGATTGGGAATGACTGCTGTCTGGCTCACGGACTACATAAATTGTCTGAATAACGGATTACATTTTTGAAAAAGTAACTAAGTAACTGATTACTTGAATGGCGGACCTAATGCGTTAGATTACTTGTTACATCAAAAAAGTAATCCGACTACTCTAACGTGTTACTCTGTAATGCGTTACACCCAACACTGATCATGTACACCCAGCCTTTTATACTACTGTACTGCAAATGTATTACTAGTACACTCAAGGTGTAAAAAAAGTTTTTAGGACATTTTACAAATGTTGAATGCATTTTTTATATTTTTAACATGTTTTTGAAACACATTGTATCAGTAATAATGAGGTGTATTTCAGTCATGAGTTCAACAGATATAATTTAAACAAGGTTACAAAAAAATAAATAGATAAAAATTTTTTACTATAGTTTATCAGTCTTCAACAAAACGAGAGCGCGAGAGAGAGTAGCACACTAAAATATAACCATAAATAAGTATACTAAAATTTTACTGAAAATATCCCGAGACTACCATATATTAAAATGTGTATTCTTATGCATGCTTTATGTACATTGTTCCAATGATTATTTCTACCATATTTTATTTTTATTTAAAGTTTAAATAAGTGAACTTTTATTTAAAGTTTATTTACCTATAACATATTTCTGAAAAGTATATAGTAATATAGTGCAATTATTTAAAAGTATGTTTAATGTTTAATTAAAAAAAACTGATAAAAGCATGATGTTAGTATTGTATACTTTTCTATGTTCTATGTGCTATAGAAGATTTTATTATATTTGTAATACACTAAATTGTATTGTTTTTTTTTTACTAGGGTGTATTTTCTTCTTTTTTTAAAAATGCTCTGAATTTGCTATGTTTCATGAAGTTTTTAGGAAAAAGGGTGGTAATTGTTATAGTCCATTCTCCAGTTTGGAGTTTAACTACCCAGGTTACCACGATTTTGTATTTTGGCTATAGAAAACGTAGTTTATCGAGCAGTAGATGTGTACAGACTTAAAAAAAAACAGTACATTTTCTGTTTAATACAAAGTGAAGCAAATAAACATTTTTTTTATATTGAAAATGTTTCCCAACTTATCTTAAGAGTTGTTTGTATCGTTTCACCTCAGACTAGCTTTTGAGTGTTTTTAAAGCTGGTGACTTGACCATAACCTAAAGCTGGGGGGGATGCTATTTTTTAAAATTGCTAGGTTGGCTCAGACTCTACCAGAGAATCCTTGTTTTTTCGTGACTTTTTTATTTTTTATTAGACTTGAGCCTAATATCATAATATCATATCATAATAATGCCATCTAATAAAGGATACATACAGTGGAACCTTGGATTGTGAGTAACTTGGTCTGGTAGCGTTTTGCAAGACAAGCAAAATTTGTAAATAAATTTTAACATTTTAAACAAGCGAGGTCTTGATATACAAGTACTGTAGTACGCATGCACTTTTTCTGCCGAGCGTCACGTGATTACAACCGAGCCAGTGGTTCTTCTCTCTCTCTTGCTGTGGGATTGTGGGTAATTGTCTCCCATCCTCAGTCTCAGTGCGTGTGCGTCACTCGTATAGACAACATCCGTGCATGCGTGTACTGTTTACTATAATGTTGTGACCACGTGTAAGTGTGTGTGCGTGTAAAGCATTTTTTTTTATTTTGTCTCCAAGTGTAGTTCCTGTTCTTTAGTAACTGTACTACAACAACGGTCCCCGGGAAGATAAAGTTTAAAAAGGAGATCAATATGTTTAACGACAATACAATGTCACATTTCCGTAAAATCATCAAAAGGATTTGAACATTGAGGTTCCTTGTAAAGTCACGCAAAAAGAAGAAGCTTTCAGTAACCAGAGACTCTGTCAGAGAGGAGTGATTCTGTTAGTGTGTGTGTGTGTGTGTGTGTATGAGAAAGTCAAGACCAGTCATGATTCTTTTGTTAAATGCAGGGCAATTTGTTTTTACATCATATTTTGTATTAATTATTTTTATATGAATATTTTTGGGTTGTGGAACGAATCATCAGTGTTTCCATTATTTCTTATGGAAAAATTTGATATACGAGCGAATTGATATACAAGCCTTCTCCCGGAATGAATTATGCTCGCAATCCAAGGTTAACTGTACAGTGGAACGCGGTTTGCGCATGTTCCTCAAGACGAGCAAAGATTTTTAATAAATTTTGACTTGAAAAATGAACAAGTCTTGGTTTACGAATACCAAGTATCATGTATCAAGCATACGCTTCTTGTTTTGACGCAGAGCGTCAGGTGATTACAACTTAGCCAGCAATTTTTTTCTGGCTTGCGCTGCGAAATTGTGGGTAATCATCTCCCCTGCTGGGTTTTAGTGCGCATCTCTTACTGGTATAATCAACACCTGTGCACGTGTGTACTGTTTAATATAACACTGTGACCACATGTATGAGTGCAAAACATATAACATATAACACACACGTGCGCACATGTCTGAAACTCAAATAAGAGAAGAGGAAGGGTTACTGTGTAAGATGAGAAAAGGGAGAGGGGAATGGATCAATTCTCCTCTCCTCTTACTTTAGCTTCACACACACACACAAACACACACATACACAGCGTCTGCACGCACAAATGGAAACACTTATTTGTCTGGATTTATTTTCCTTTTTTAAAGGTAAAGTGCAGGTTTATTTGTTTTATTTTTACTTTATAGTTTTGTATTAATAATTTTTATGTATTTATTTTGCTGGGCTATGGAACGAATAATTTGTGAATTATCTCTTATGGGACATTTTGATTTGGTTTACCGAATTATGGAAGTGAATTACGAATTATGTTTGTAATCCAAGGTTCCACTGTATACCTAATTCTGAAAGTGGTTACACATAGTAAAAACTCTTTTGTCTAATTCTTTAAAAAACCCACTTCACTGACACATTCATAGCCCATCACCTTAGTAACCAAGTAGGTACCTGTGATGTTAATAGCATGTGTAATGCACATGAAGATGTATTGCATACTTTCTTCAGTAATTAAATTTTATTAATGACTTTGAATATTCTTTCCTGTCACAAGCACTCCATCGCCCCAAATCTCCTAGAAATAATCACTACTGGGTTGTGAATGAGCGTGTGAAAGTGTGTGTGGGTACTGTATGTATGGTGTCTGGCATCCCATCTAGAATGTAATCTGCCTAATGTTCTGAGGATAGGCTCATAATGTTTATTTTTTATTTTTTCTTTTTATTTATTTTAACTAGACCACTACACCTGTCAATCACAGCACTTCCGGACTTCCGGCTTGGTTATGTAGTGTAGGAAAATAAAAGGTCCATGATCATACACAGCTCGTCACTGGTTTAAAATTTTCTGTTTTTCTATTAATCATACACAACACACCAATATGTTACATGCAGTCTGAGCATGTATCAGAAGGATTTGTTGTTGCTAATGTTGCTGCTTTGCTTGTGTATCTAATCCTGAAACAAAATGTCCTCTAATGTACAGTACCTGTGTTTATATTTAAGCAAAGGAGAATGAGAATAATGATTTAGATTTAGATAATATGAGATGGGAAAATGCAAGTTTATTGTTGGTGGATATGAATATTTTTCAAGATTTTTCACCTGACAAATGTTAAGTAAACATTTTTGTGGCTATGAAGCAAATCCACTCTAATTATTTTTTCAATTAAGCAAATTAAAACATTTTGACTTAAACATAATGTAATACAGTATTGTCCAAACATATTTGCCGGTCACCATTTATTTGTTGTTAAATGTTTAGTAACACTAACCTACACTCACCTAAAGGATTATTAGGAACACCTGTTCAATTTCTCATTAATGCAATTATCTAATCAACAAATCACATGGCAGTTGCTTCAATGCATTTAGGGGTGTGGTTCTGGTCAAGACAATCTCCTGAACTCCAAACTGAATGTCAGAATGGGAAAGAAAGGTGATTTAAGCAATTTTGAGCGTGGCATGGTTGTTGGTGCCAGACGGGCCAGGCTGAGTATTTCACAATTTGCTCAGTTACTGGGATTTTCACAGTGCGGCAGTCCTGTGGGCGAAAATGCCTTGTTGATGCTAGAGGTCAGAGAGGAAGGGCCGACTGATTCAAGCTGATAGAAGAGCAACTTTGACTGAAATAACCACTCGTTACAACCGAGGTATGCAGCAAAGCATTTGTGAAGCCACAACACGCACAACCTTGAGGCAGATGGGCTACAACAGCAGAAGACCCCACCGGGTACCACTCACCTCCACTACAAATAGGAAAAAGAGGCTACAGTTGAAGACTGGAAAAATGTTTCCTGGTCTGATGAGTCTTGATTTCTGTTGAGACATTCAAATGGTAGGGTCAGAATTTGGGCGTAAACAGAATGAGAACATGGATCCATCATGCCTTGTTACCACTGTGCAGGCTGGTGGTGGTGGTGTAATGGTGTGGGGCATCTTTTCTTGGCACACTTTAGGCCCCTTAGTGCCAATTGGGCATCGTTTAAATGCCACGGCCTACCTGAGCATTGTTTCTGACCATGTCCATCCCTTTATGACCACCATGTTACCCATCCTCTGATGGCTACTTCCAGCAGGATAATGCACCATGTCATAAAGCTCGAATCATTTCAAATTGGTTTCTTGAACATGACAGTGAGTTCACTGCACTAAAATGGCCCCCACAGTCACCAGATCTCAACCCAATAGAACATCTTTGGGATGTTGTGGAACAGGAGCTTCGTGCCCTGGAAGTGCATCTCACAAATCTCCATCAACTGCAAGATGCTATCCTATCAATATGGGCCAATGTTTCTAAAGAATGCTTTCAGCACCTTGTTGAATCAATGCCATGTAGAATTAAGGCAGTTCTGAAGGCGAAAAGGGGTCAAACACCGGTATTAGTATGGTGTTCCTAATAATCCTTTAGGTGAGTGTATATTTGTAAGAAATTAAATAAATTTGCAGCTTGGGATGTAGCTGCTCCAAGAACTTGCTCCAAGAACTAACACAGAGGTGTCAAATCTTCTTTAGAAAGGCCCAGTGTGTGCGTGTGCAGGTTTTTAATTCCAACCAAGTAGAAGTAACACCTGATAGTCTATTAAAAGCCAAGAACAACTAAACAAACAGGTAGAATCAAGTGTCACACATACACTGATCCTTTCTGGAAAGGATTTGACATCTGTGAATTAGTGGAGGACAGGCAGTGCAGAATAGTCCCCTGGTCCTTGTTTCACCTCTCAATCTGGATGTTGAAAAGCAAAGGAACACCTATCAGCTGTAGGTAGACTGCTGTTCTTGATCACGCACCAGGGCCTGTGGGAGACCATGGACTCGAACACATGGGTACACAATTTGTTTAGTGGTGCCTTGAGCAAAAGGGGGATTTGCTTAATGAGATCAGAGCATCTATCAAATACTACTAAAATGACAGAATTACCGAAAGAAGCGGGTACTCCTGTTATACAATCTAGTGATATTCAATTCAATTTAATTACATTTGATTTGTATAGCGCTTTTAACAATGGTCATTGTCACAAAGCAGCTTTACACAATCAAAGGACAATTCTGGAAATGTGTATGAATCAAAATGATCGGTTTGTTCCCAATGAGCAAGCCAAGGGCGATGGTGACAAGGAAAAACTTTTTTTCAAGAGAAACCTTGAGAGGCACCAGACTCAACAGGGTACCCCTCCTCATTTGAGTGATAACGGATAGCAGGAATTGTTTGTTAGTCGGCTAGAAGTATAATGGATGATGTCTTAAAGTTAGTATGCCAGTTTGTTATTGGAGGCTCAGGTAGAGTGTTGGAAATTCAGGTCCTGAACTATTGAGCAATTGCAGTCACAAGTCCTTAGAGAGCAGCTGAGGCCAGGATCATCTTCATGGTAAAGTGGAACTGTCGACAGTCACCAGACGCATCCCAAGCAGACCACACGGGGCATCCATGCGACAAGATCACCAACTAGAACCAAGGCACCAGGACGAATCAGACAGGTCCAGAGGGCAGAGGGGGTCTGAATCACTGGTAGTTCAGGAGCAACATTTTTAGCTCGACAGAGAGTGGGAGAAAGAGAGAGAAAAGAGTTAAGTATGGTCACAGTCACATGAATACATGTACATGTATAGTCACATGAAAAAGGACTAACTAGACTTAAACATTGAGACTGTGTCTGATTCATTAATCAAGCATGTTTGATGTTTAGGGATGGATAAACTGAAATCTTAACCTCTGGTTTGACAGGGGTTAAGTCTCTTGTCCTGCTGGATATATTTGAGACTCTTCAAACAGTAAATGATAGTTGGACCCCTCGAAAACAAACCTTGATCGCTAACAGTTCCCTGTTGCCAAAGTTATAATTCCATTTTCTGGGGTACATCGAGTTAGAAAAATGGACATGGGTGCAAAGGCTGTGAAAGGAATCACTACAAAGCTGAAACTTCAAATGAACTGCCAGTTAAAGTTAGTAAAGAATTGCTGGATATATTTCAAAGAAGAGGGAAAAGCCCAGTTTCAGACTTCTCTAATCTTCCTGGGGTCCATCTGGAGACTACCCTTTGAGACAGTGAACTCCAGTCAGGAAAGCTCTGAAGTTATGTGGCTTTATGTACAATTGATTCAGGATGCATTGCAGGACTTGCCTGACATGACTGATGTGTTCATGGAGCAATGTAAAACATATGAGAATGTCATCTAAGTAAAAAGGACAAAATAATGTCACCCAATAATTCTCCAGTGTCCTTCCTTGGGAGAACCAGGACACTGGGGAAACCCAGTAAAATATTTTCAGTTGAACTGCAGCTTCTATTGGTGGTTATTCCTAAGCATGCATACATTAGCAGTGAAGTCTTATTTCCTAGAGTAAAGACAAATTTTGTATCACATACCTCTCATCTTAGGGAGTGAAATCACTTCAAGCAGTATGGGAGGAAAGGTCCAGGACCTGATCTTGAGGGAAGAAGCAGAACATTAGTGCTCCCTTTATCTTTCAGGGAGCAGGATATCCAGACAAATCGAGAGCTTTATCAAAGCATTGAAGTCCTTCTCTACATCCCTTTGAAGCCAGTTAGTCCCTGAAAGTCTTATAGGCCATTCTGGAATGGTGCAATGTTTGGCTTAAATTTCCCTTGATTTTCATCAGCATGGGAAGTAAAGGTGTCATCAGCTTCACTATAACTGCCTCAATTGAGCTAAGAAGATATTTGTCAAGAATCCAAGTTACTGACTGGATGGTAATTCCTCAATGAAATCTTGGTACTTGAAACATACAATAGGGAATGAAACCCTTCCCAAATGGTAGTGGCCCAGTATAGTCTTGATGTAGAACATAAAGGGAATATGGAGTCAGAAACCGATGGCATAATCCCAGACTCTCACAAAGGGCATGTAGGCAACACACACGCAGAATGAAAGGTAGATTTAGTATCAAAAGTCTGAATAGTTTAAACTATTCAAAAGTCTGAATAGTTTAAAGTCCTAACAATGTTGATGTTACTGGCAAATGATCAAAGTTACCAGCAAAATTGTCACCACATTTAAAATCTAAAAATCCAATGTTTATTCTGTCTTTAAATCTTATGGCAAGAATGCCGTAGGTTTTGCCAGACTTTAGAAGGACAAAGCTTCATAGATTATCCCTCTTACAGTCTTGGTTCCCAGCTGCCATGTTATTGATCTGTTACTATTAAGGGTCACTTGCTTTATGCAACCTCTTGATTAGCAAGACTATTTATAACCTGGTATATCTGTGTTTCCTGTTACCAAAAAAAAAAAAAAAACTACAACAACAGATTTTGGTCATTGTGCGTGTTTTTGTTTTTTTATGCTTCTCACTTACAGTATATGGATGGCACATATCTGTGTGTAAAATTACAGTCCTGACAGCACTCTGTCTAGTTTCTCAGCTTCTTCTATGTAAGCTGTCTCATTATTGTAAAAGATCAGGCCATCTATGACAGTGTCGTCAGTTTATATTTACGATGGAATTAGAGCTGTGTCTGGCCCCTTGGTCATAAGTGAACAAAACAGAGGAGACTCTTTTGCACTACATTGTTTGCCTGTTTTGAGGATCTGTGTGGAACAAATGTTACTGCCTATCAGCACACATTGAGGTCTGCTCATAAAAAAGCCTAAGATCCAGTTGGAAAATAGTAGTGCTGACTTCCAGATCCAGCAGTTTAACAATTTAGTTTTGCTGGAACAACAATGTTGAAAGCCTGACTGCCATATTTGAGTTGAAAAATTTTCCTTGTCCAAATTTAATTTGCTCCTGGCACCTAATTAAAACACTGTCATACGGTAGGAGCTCAAAGTGGCAATGTCAGAGCAAGAAACACACTGTTAACTGACACATATTCCTTAAATATAGGGTTTATGCACATTTACCTAATGTTTTGTACTAGTATCTATAATTTTTTTTAATGATGCTAAATTTATCAACACTTTGCATTTTATTGTAAGACATTAATCGCAATTACTCAATTTTAAGCTTCTATTCCAAGATCTGATTAATAAACTACACACGTGGACAAAATTGTTGGTATCCTTCAGTCAATGAAAGAAAAACTCACAATGGTCACAGAAATAACTTTAATCTGACAAAAGTAATAATAAATAAGAATTCTATGAATGTTAACCAATGAAAGTCAGACATTGCTTTTCAACCATGCTTCAACGGAATTATATAAAAAAAAATGAACTCATGGAACAGGCCTGGACAAAAATGATGGTACCCCTAACTTAATAGTTTGTTGCACAACCTTTTGAGGCAATCACTGCAATCAAACAATTCCTGTAACTGTCAATGAGACTTCTGCACCTCTCTGCAGGTATTTTGGCCCACTCCTCATGAGCAAGCTGCTCCAGTTGTTTCCGGTTTGAAGGGTGCCTTTTTCAGACAGCATGTTTCAGCTCCTTCCAAAGATGCTCAATAGGATTGAGGTCAGGGCTCATAGAAGGCCACTTTAGAATAGTCCAATGTTTTCCTCTGTTCCATGAGTTTATTTTTTTAAATAATTCTGTTGAAGCATGGTCGAAAAGCAATGTTTGACTTTCATTGGTTAACATTCATAGGAGTTTTTTAAATTATTATTTAATTATTACTTTTGTCAGATTAGTAATAATGTCAAGTTATTTATGTGACCATTGTGAGTTTTTCTTTCATTGACCGAAGGGTACCAACAATTTTGTCCACGTGTGTATACAACCTTGGACATGTATTGGGTAAAAGATACCTCTGATTGTCTGTAGGTCATAGTCAGAGGTGGAAAGTAACAAATTACATTTACTCGCGTTACTGTAATTGAGTAGTTTTTTTGTGTACTTCTACTTTTTAAAGTAGTTTTTAAAATCTGTAATTTTACTTTTACTTAAGTATGTTTTGTTTGAAGTATTGTAATTCGCTACATTTTAAATCATATGTGCTACTGAGTAAAACAAATGAATGAAAATGCAAAAAATATTATGCTTTTTATAAATGCTTCGTTGCGCTCGCGTGTGTGTATCGTGTCCTGGTCGTGCGCCGCTCCAGACTCCACTCCAGGTTTTCTGACTGTCTCCACATCGGCATCTACCTGACCTACCACACGGTCACTTCCGCCCTGAGAGTGACGTCATCAACCAGCGCGACCATATATAAACCGGAGAGAGACGCGGGAAAGAGGAATAAGATTGTGATTTTGGCGTTTTGATATTTGGTTGTGACTTTTTGCCTCCCATTGACTTTGATTATTGCTTTTGTTGGTCTTTGTATGTATTTGTAGATAATTTCACTGTATGTTTGTGCACTCACCAGTAGTAGGGGCGTGGCTGCCATTTATTTTGGGAAGAGGGAATTTATACACTGTTTTTGGTTTAGGGAGTCAGGGAAAGTACCTGTATTTTTGTTTTTCTTGTTTTTCTTGTTTTGTTTTTTTGCAGGTAATTTAGCTACTAAATATAAATACCATTTAGTTTATTATTTTGGCCTGGGGCCACCCTGAATCTGATCCCTCCTCCTGTTCTTTCTGCCATATACCACCATTTCCATACAGTTTAAAATAGAACCCTGAACCATTCTTTTGCTGTACGGCCCAACCCTAAACTGGGACGTAACGCTATATTTAAGTGACCACTTTGATTTTCAAGCACAAGAAAGACAACAGCTTTATTATGCAAAGGTTTTCCTTCAGTTAAAAACAACTAGTTTGAGATTTATATCTGTTTATCTTTTTGAACTACACTAGAATGCCTCATCCCACCCCCGCTGTTAAAAAAAAAAAAAAAAAAAAGTTACTAACGTTTACTCTGAGTTCATTTTTTATGGGCTACTTTTTATTTTTACTTGAGTAGATTTTTATAATGGTAACTTTACTTGTACTTCAGTAAAATTTCACTGAAGTAACAGTACTTTTACTTGAGTACAGAATTTTAGTACTCTTTCCACCTCTGGTCATAGTGCAGGTAGAAAAAGATTCAAAAGGCATCACAAATGAGACACACAGTGAATCATCTAATAACTTTTCTAAAGCTAGCTTGTAATGCTCACTACCTTCTGTAGTTACAGTACTTCAGAAATTCTAATCACTATGTGTGGTGCACATGATATTGTAACAAACAAGGTGGAAAATTATAATATATAATCAAAAGATAAAAGCCTGACAATGAGACACAGATCCCAGAACTAAAATACTGATACTGCTTAGAGGAAACAGGTGTGCGTGATCAGTGAGACACCTGTATTGGTCATGTGATGTGCTTGGTCTGATGAGTATTAAAATCTTGAATCGTGAATTTTTTATTTCAATAAACAAACAAATCTCAAGGCAGAATAATAGCTGCTGACTGGCTGCAATTTTATCTAGTTTATTTAACATTTATTTGTTTACGACATATTTTAGATAGTTAGCATCATTTTTCTTTTTCTTTATTGATTATAATGCATTTAAGAATAAATGCCTACATTAACTTACTATTGCACTATGGTATCTTTGTAAAAGGCAGTCATGAGACATTTATAAATATTCAGTTCTTTCAATTCTATTCAATTTTATTTATATACTGTAGCGCTTTTAACAATGAACATTGTCTCAAAGCAGCTTCACAAAATGAAAAGAAAAGTAGATTGCCTTCCTGTCAAATTATATTTCAAATGCTCATACAACATGTACAAGGCTGTAAATTAAAAGGAGTTGAATCACAGGATTAATTGAATAGAATCAGAAAAACTTAAGGGCAGTCATTAATATAGCTCATGAAAGTAATTTAAGGCTAATGTCTAAAGAATTGTTCCAACTTCTCCTGTGGTGACAACATGCACTAAAGCAGTGGTTCTCAAAGTATTGTCCAGGTAGCTGCAGGGGATTGTGAGGCATAGATAGAGTGGCTGTAGTCATTTTTTTTTTTTTTTACAGTGATTTAAAATCACCTCCCACCATTATAGAATAATTATATTTATTATTAGGCATTTAATTATTGTTATTAGAATATGTACAACTTAATAATACCACAGATGTGTATGGGACCATATCTAGTGTCTGTTTATGGTTATAATGACAATTAGAATAAAAATGGGTTTTGTAAATGGAAAGCTCAAGCTCACAGTATGGGAGTTGAAGGTCAATGTAATTATACATAATTTATTGACAATAGTACAAATGATAACAAACGCAACTGTGAAACCCAGGATCACACAGCAAAAATTTGGCACACACAATTGCAGTATATACAAACAATACAACAAATGCAACAGATGCTAAACAATGAGACAGGAAAAATTGGGACTGAAGTAGTGGTGTTAATGAAGGTGAGCACAGATTGTGTTCAGTTGTCTGCTTCTCTGGCACTACCATAACAGAACCATTCTTAATGTATGGATTACAAAGGCCAAAATACATGGTACTACTGGACAGTCATATGAGATGTACCTTATAAGGTCAGGTAATGATCCTCATTGGAGCATGGGGACAGAGTGATGTTCTCAAGGAGAGAGTGGTGGGAGATAATTCTGGCTATGTTAGGATGCTCTCCATCATGATGTAATGGGGATGATTGGGATTGTAGGTTTGCATCACAGTGGTACTATCATGACAACTGCATATATTTTTATACACAGGGTGCACATAATTCATTTAAGTTTGGAAAACATAATATCACAGAATTTCTAAGTTTGGAAAACATAGCTGGAGATGAAGGGGTGGGATGAATTTACAATAAAGGAGTACTCGGTTGAAATTGTTTGGAAACCTAAAAAAAATAGAAATTTAAGAGTTAAGCAGGAAGTGACATTATTAGATTATATTTACAAAGGTAATTATTATTTGCTTGAATGTAGTTTTTAAAGTTTTGATTTGGAACCAACCAACAAATTCCATGCTAATACCTAAATCTGTAACGTTTTATTTAGTCTAAGCATTGTATGTTTCTTGATTTAAAATTAAAACTGCTCGCAAGGATCGAATATGCAGCTGCTTTAAATTATATTAGATCATGTAAACACATTTAGTGAATTAAAAGCAATAAAAGTGCACTAAAATAAACTAAGAGAAATTAAGATTGACCCAGCATTAAAACCAAAATAAGGAGATTAAATAGTGGCCACAATGTCGTGGAAAAATGTAAAGTGGGGAATTCTTATTAGCAAATTAATAATTGCATGTGGCACAAGCAAATATCAGCAGGGGACAATTCATGGACTCAAGAGAAGTATTATGTATGATGAAGCTTTGGCTTGAATTACAGACCATTTACTTTAAAAGACATATGGCCAAAGAAAATTAGAGGGATTGACTTCTGTTATATCAGATCCTTTTTACTTACTACAAACATAGTCAGCAAGTCTGCAGGAACAGATGCCATATTGTGTATAACACCAACCATGTCTTGACTGCTTGTTGAACACTTCATTAAAAAAAAAAAAAAACTGTGCAAGTACCAGGCTTACAGGGCCATCAACTTCCTCTGTGTCTGACTATTATTGTACTTCAGTGCCCTGCTGTCTTTCTCACATAAATGCACATATACACACTGTATAGTATAAATAAAATAGGAAACTGTGAAACATTTCACAGGGACCATCACACCATTTATTTATTTGTTTATTTTAAAGTATGAGATTACACACGAACCTGGGGTTTCCGGTAAGGATATTCAACTAAATAAAGGAAAACAAGACAAGGGTCCAATTAATTGGAAGGTTGTTACTTGCGTGAATCCAGGCAACTGCAATAATGAATCCCAAATAAAACAAACATAACAATATACATCATCATACCAAGAATATTACACACAAGAAAACAATGCAAAAAAAATGACCACTACGATTTACATGTTGTCAACAGTGCTGCACAATTAATAGCATAGAAATCTAAATCGTCAAATGACACTATCTAATTTTCTAATTGCAAAAATCGTCTCGGGTTACTTGGCTGTAACCCTGTTCCCTGATAAAGCGGTAACGAGATGCTGCGTGAAAACGCTATGGGAACATCTCTTTGTTCTCCGGTTGTGAAGCCTGTGCATGTCAAAACCGCCGAATACCTCGGCTTATAACCTCTGCCTGGCATGATGTCACACTAATAAGGTGCACCTGCAGGTTATAAATAGGAGTGAACCGGAAACATCCTCAGGTCAATTTTGTCTGAAGGACGTCCAGGCACGCCAGCAGTGCGGCATCGGAACGCAGCATCTCGTTCCCGCTTTATCAGGGAACAGGGTTACAGCCAAGTAACCTGAGACGTTCCCTTTCAAAAGCTACACTCGATGCTGCGTGAAAACGCTATGGGAACGAGAATACCAACGCCGCCGCACTGCAAGTGTCTGGACCCCCAGGTTGTGTAGCATGTGCGTACAAATCTGAGGAGGTCTCAGACCTAGCTCTGGGATGCTGACTCAAGGACCCGCGAACCCGGAGTAGCATTGACATCCAGACTATAAAATCTAACAAACGTGTGTGGAGAGGACAAGCCTGCCGCATCACTCACCTGCTGCAGGGGGACGCCTCTTGCCAAGGCAATCGATGAGGCAATCCCCCTGGTTGAATGAGCCCTGACTCCCAGAGGCGAAGTGTGACCACGCGCCTCATAGGCTAGGGCAATAGCATCTCTCACCCAGTGTGACAGAGTCTGTCTAGTGGCAGCCGCCCCCCGGTTGCGTCCCCCATGGCAAATAAAGAGCTGCTCTGACTTATGCCACTGGCTAGTGCGGTGGACGTAAATCCGAAGAGCACGTACTGGACACAGTAAGTGAAGTCTTTCCTGCTCCGGAGCTGTGAAAGGCGGAGGACAGAAGGCTTCAAGAACAACTGGGTGCATGGTCGAGAATGGAACCTTGGGAAGATAGTTCGGGTGAGGATGCAGAATAGCTTTGACTAGCTCAGGGGCAAAGTCTAGGCAGGATGGGGAGACTGACAGAGCCTGCAGATCCCCGATCCTCTTCAAAGAAGTAATAGCCATAAGAAAAACCATCTTAAGAGACAGAAGCCTGACAGGCGCTGACTCTAGTGGTTTGAAAGGGGTGTCAGCCAGGCCTTCGAGTACGATAGCTAAGTCCCATGAAGGGACCGTCGCTCTAGTGGTCGGCTTCAACCGTTTATCTCCATGAATAAAACGGGCAACTAAATGGTGCTTCCCCACAGAAACCCCATCATTCAGAGCGTGACAAGCCGAAATAGCGGCTACGTACGTTCTGAGAGTACTAGGGCATAAGCCCGAGGACAACTTTTCTTGCAGAAACTCCAGCACTGAAACAATCTGGCAGTGAACTGGGTCTACATGTCTTGCCATGCACCAATTTTCAAATACACTCCATTTGAGGGCACAAGTTCTTCTAGTGGAGGGAGCCCTGGCACTTAAAATGGTTTCAATTATGCTGGCTGAAAGCCCAGCATGTCTTAGTTGGTCCCCTTCAGGGGCCAAACGTGAAGGTTCCAGAGCTCGGGCCGGGGATGAAGTATTGTCCCCTGCGCCTGAGACAGAAGATCCCTCCTCACTGGAATCACCCAGTGTGAGCCGTCGAGGAGAGATATTAGATCCGAGAACCACACTCTGGTCGGCCAATGGGGCGCTATCAATAAGAGGCGCAAACCCTGTTGACGGACCCTCGCCAGGACTCCTGGGAGCAGAACTATAGGTGGAAACGCATGAAGGCGTAATCTGGGCCACGTGTGGGCCATTGCGTCCAGACCCAGGGGAGCTGGAGGAGTCAGAGAGTAGTAAAGGGGGCATTGTGCTGCCTCTTGTGAGGCAAAGAGGTCCACCTCTGCTACGTAAAATCTTTCCCAGATTTGACTGACTACTTCGGTGTGGAGTTTCCATTCCCCATGTTTTACAGCTTGTCTCGATAGCAAGTCTGCTCCTACATTCATGTGCCCTGGAATGTAAATCGCCCTGAGGGACAGGAACTTGTCCTGTGCCCAAAGCAGAACCTGGTCCGCTAGCTTGTTCAAGCGGCGCGAGCGCAGTCCACCCTGGCGATTTATGTACGAGACTACCGCAGTGCTGTCCACCCACACTAGGACATGGTAGCCTCTCAACTGTTGAAGGAAGTGTTTCAGGGCCAGAAACAGAGCCATCATTTCGAGGCAATTGATGTGCCAAGCGAGAAGATGACCTCTCCAGCTTCCTTGTGCTGGACGGCCATCCAAGACCGCACCCCAGCCCGTGAGGGAAGCGTCTGTCGTTAGCATCTTGCGACGACAAGACGGACCTAGAGTGGGACCCAAAGTCAGAAACCGGGGTCTGAACCACATAGAAAGGGTACGAAGCCCCCGGCGCGTAACCCTTATTAGCCTCTGGGGGTTGGCCCTTGAATGAAACCCCCTGGCTCTTAGCCACAGCTGAAACGCTCTCATGTGCAGAAGGCCCAAAGGTATCACTGTGGACGCAGCTGCCATGGGGCTTAAAGATTTCTGAAAGTGATGAACAGTGACCTTCTGGCTTGGCTTGATTTCCTTCAGGGTGTTGAGAATGGATTTGACACGAGCAGGAGACAGCTGTGCCCGCATTGTGATCGAATCCCATGTGGCACCCAAATATGTTGTCCTCTCTGAGAACGCTCTTTGTGGCGTTGAGTCTCAATCCTAAAGGATGAAGATGGGCTAGGACGACATCCCGATGTCGAAGCGCTAGCTCCTGAGACTGGGCCAGAATCAGCCAGTCGTCTATGTAATTCAAAATACGGATGCCCTGGAGTCGTAAAGGAGCCAGAGCCACATCCATGCATTTTGTATATGTGCGGGGAGACAGAGCTAGGGCAAATGGAAAGACCCGATACTGGTAAGCTTCGCCCCCGAAAGGAACTTCCTGTGCTGTGGCAATATTTCTATATGGAAATATGCGTCCTTGAGATCGATTGTCACAAACCAATCCTCTGGTTGGATTTGAGAAACAATCATTTTGACAGTCAACATTTTGAATCTGGATTTCCTGAGATAGCATTTCAAGCCGCGAAGATCCAAGATCAGACGCAACTCCCCCGCTCTCTTGGGCACCAAAAAAGTACCGACTGTAGTAGCCCGACTCTCTGTCTGGGAGGGGAACATGTTCTATGGCCCCTTTGCCCAGCAGAGTCTGTAACTCCTGGGCCAGCAGATGTGCTCGGTCCGGTTTCACGGAAGTGGAGACCACGCCGTTGAAACGCGGAGGACGATGTGCAAACTGAATCCTGTATCCTGTGGCTACAGTCCTTTGTACCCAAGGAGATACACCTGGCAGTAGTTTCCATCCTGCCAGCTTCTCAGAAAGGGGCACGAGCTTTGACACTTCGGCTGGATGGGGGTTGTTAAATGTTGGGAATCCTGAAGTGTGGCAGGAGATGCCCGAACACCCAACTTTTCGTTGGAGACCGGCGCTCCCCGAAACACCAGTGGTGGCGGCGATTGAACAGTGACAGGGAGGAGGCCCTGTTTTGTGACGAAAATCCAGGTGCCCCTCCCTGGGGGGAGACACCCCCACGGCCCTCAGGGCTTCCTCTTTGAAGAGAGGAAGCTCCTCAGATCCGGTCTTTTTGAGGCAGATTTTTGAGAAGAGCGGCGAGCCCCACCCCAGTCTTTATGAGGGGGTGCGCGGCTGGTCACGTTCTCCTTCTGCACCTCACGCCTGATAGGGGCCAGACCTGGCCTGGGCCGGGTGGCCGACGGTCCCGGTTCTTGAACACGGCGGGGAAGGAACCTCCCAAAGGCCTGTTCATATAGCTTCGCCTCCCGAAACCTAGTGGCGATGGAATTAACAGCGTCGCCAAAGAGGCCAGAAGGAGAGACAGGGGCATCAAGGAGGACAGCACGATCCTTATCCTTGATGCCCGTGAGGTTCGGCCACAGATGCCTCTCCGTGGATACCATGGCAGCCATAGAACGGCCCACAGCACGGGCCGTCTGCTTGGTTGCACGGAGAGACAGGTCTGTGGCTCGGCGCAGCTATGCAAACGCCCTGTCATCAATAACCCCGCCGGTGCTCAGGTCCTTCAGCAGGTCAGCCTGGTAGGCCTGCAAAACCGCCATGGTGTGCAGTGAAGCACCAGCCTGACCTGCTGCCTGAAAAGCTTTCCCCACTAAAGCAGATGTCAATCTACACGGCTTGGAGGGGAGAGTAGGCTTTTTCAGGGAGGATGATGTCCCAGGAGAGAAATAGCCTGCAAGCATCTCTTCTATCTGGGGCATCATCATATAACCACGTGCATTCGCATCAACGATATTCGAATAAGTCGAAGTCGATGGCACAAAAACACGCGATGAATACGGCTTGCTCCATGAAAGAGTTCATTCATCATGGAGGTCACCAAAGAAGGGGAGAGAGAGACGTTGAGGCTCCTCCCCCCGGCCACCCGACAGAAACCTGCCGTCCAATCTCGAACACTTGGGGGAATCTCGCTTCTGCGCCCAGTCGATATGCAATCGCTCGACCGCACGCGTTATAACCTCTAATAATTCCTCATAAGTGAGTTAATGCTGTTATTTTCCTTTTTTTTGCTTTTGTTATGGCTTGCACATGCACACGCAAACACAAAGCGGTCCTGAAGACAAAAAGATCTGAGGATGTTTCCGGTTCACTCCTTTTTATAACCTGCAGGTGCACTTTATTCGGTGACGTCATGCCTGGCAGAGGTTATAAGCCGAGGTATTCGGCGGTTTTGACATGCACAGGCTTCACAACCGGAGAACAAAGAGATGTTCCCATAGTGTTTTCACGCAGCATCGAGTGTAGCTTTTGAAAGGGAACCTAAATTTAACCCCATCCAAATATATTGCTTATTGACTATGAAAACCACAGACATTATGGTAAGAATGCAAACATAAACCAACATAGTATTTAATCAGCATCGACTGAGTGCAGTTGACAACAAATAGGGCCATCTTACATGCTCTCAATATGAATAAGGAAGACTTGCATTAGCAAAGCACTGACAAATCCTAAAGTCAGTGGCATTACTGCTGTCTATATCATCAACCTGCCAACAATGCTTTAATTACTGTATGCAAGCACAATGCATTTCCTGAAGATGGAAAAAATTTAGTTTGGACATAAACCAAATAAAGATTGATGGTATAATTTTGCGGATTATGATTCCTTCACATACTTTACTTCACTCACTGTTCAGTAGGTATGGTTATATTTTATTCCACAGGTTCATGATTCAGAAAAGAATAATTCAGTAATTATCTGTTGCGGTCTATTGAATTTTACTTTGCTAAGTATGCATGGACATTTTGCACATTCATGTGTTAATGTGGGTATGTCCACAAGCACAAGGTATTAAAAAGCCAGTTTACAGCAACCTGTTTAGCATTCAGTCAGACATAATGGTACACCATATCCTCTCACCATCAGGCTCTCTATTCCTATATCATCCATCTGGCAGGTCACACTAAGGTAAGCTAATATGAGTGAGGACTGCCAAAGACAGCACTTGTATTCATTACCCACTGTGAGATGTAATCAGAGAATGTGGGGAGCTAGAGTCTCTAATAACTCAAGTGATTAACTAATCCAGTGAGCTGGACTGTACCACCACAGCAGGCCTGATCATAATCAGCCACATTAAAGATGGTGTACCACCACAGCACACACTTCATCCGAAGCCACATCCTCATATACATCTGCTCAGTTTTTTTTTACTTATTGAAGACACCTATTCTGAACTGTATCTTTTAAATTGGCTGATTTTTGTTTTGTTTTTCTGAAATCACATACAAGCTCTGCCTGTGTCCTTTAACCTTTATATTTTGCACATGTTTTACATAATACATTGAAAGGTATGTTTGATTACAATTTAATTCTGACAATGCATTCTTGCTCATATTTTATAAATGACACCTAGCATCTAGGGTGACATAGTGACACTGCTGTTAGCATTGCCTCCTCCAGCTCCGTGGATCGCTGTTCAACCCTCACCTCAGGTTACTGTCTGAGTGGTGTGTCATATGGTTCACACATTATAGATTATAGTAGCAGAAGCAAAAGAATAGTGTTTGCAGAAATAATTAAGAGTAATAAAATAAATGTACTCAGGGAGATTATAAATACTAGTAAAAACAATGTAATACCTTCAACACCAGTGTGCTGTAAATGTAAGTTACAGCGCAAGTATTAACAGCAGACATGCAGCAAAGCAAATCAGCAGAGCATCCAGGATATGTTGTATAACTTCATGTATATACAACCCCTGGCAAAAATTCTGAAATCATAATACCATTTTTTTTTTTTTTTCCCACAAACATATTTTGTTTTATAGATGAACATTCAGGCCACATGAAGTAGATAGTAGAAAGTACAAAAAAAAATAGATTGTTTCATTCAGTCTTTAGAAATTAATTATGAAAGCGTCAACAAAATATCAATTAGTCCTTATTTGCTCTTCCTCAGGCTTTAATGAGAGATTAATTCTTTGAGGCGTGGACTATAATAATTCATAACAACAAGTCTACATCAAGCTGGTTCCAACCTTCATAAATAGCAGATGACAGATTTTTTATGCAAGATGGCACCATTTACAGTGGGGAAAATAATGATTTGATCCCCTGCAGGTTTTGTAAGTTTGCCCACTTACAAGGAAATGAAGGGATTATATTTTTATCATAGGTTTATTGTAAAGGATAGAGACAAAATAGGAACTAAAAATCCTGAAAAATCACGATACAATGGTTAAATTAATTCATATTTCAATTAGTAAAATTTGAAGTATTTCAAGCAAAACATGACTTGGTGGAGAAACCCTTGTTGGCGTTTCTTGTTGTTGGTTACCAGATTGCACAAATCTCAGGAGGTGTTTTCTTTTACTATTCCTTACAGATATTCTTTACATCTATAAGGTTTTTTGCCTGTTACTTGTGAACTCATGGAAAAATTTTAGGAGGGATTTCCAGGATTGGCTAGTCCACTTCATGACCTTAATGTGCTACATCTTGAGCCACTCCTTTGTTGGTTTGGTTGTAAGTTTTGGGTCAATGTCAAACAGAAAATCCATCTTCAGGAGGTTCTCATCCAAAATTTTATAATACATGGCCCCATCCATGACCCACATTTACAACATCTACAGGGGATCAAATAATTATTTTACGCACAGTAATTTATTGTATTTATTTATTATTTATACATTTTTATTTATTTCAAACAAACATTTTAAATTAGATTGGGACCTGGGGTATTTGGCCATGTTATTGGGTTGAAGAAAAGCTTAAACACTCTTTGCTCTGTGGCAAGATGCATTATCATCCTGAAAAATGACTGCAGTGTTGTTCATGACATCGTATGCAAATAACCGTGTCGGAAAGATGGTTACCTAACTGCAGGGAGACTTTTCAGTCATGCATATGCCCCAAGCTAGCAAAAAATGTAATCAAAATCTCCCCTGCACCTACAACCAAAATTAATTTATTTACACGTGCATGTCTTCGTTGCGGAGTTATAAATATGATTTATTTAGCCATTGCCCATTTTATGTTTCATACATACTTTATAAAGACAGTATTATATTTGTTTTTTTTTTTTTTCTTGTGAACCATTACTAGACCTACCCTAGACATAGATTATAATATATCTAATCCTTATAATTAAAAAATATTTCAAGGTATGATATCTCACTTACTAATTAGGCTATAATAAACTAAACACCATCTTCTAAGCATCTTCTAACCCTTTTTTTTAACTACAGAAGAAAATAAGTGAAAAATCTGTATCAAAATAAAGATTTTTGGTCCTGTGACGAATAGGGCTTCACAATTTTATTTAAATGTCACATTAAGAATATTTAGCAATTTATATTAAAATGCTTAACTATTATTTAGTATTAAAAAAAATTTATAGACTAAAAGCAAACAATGGCACTAGAAGTATTGAACACAAATTATGTGTTTATTAGTCTCTGAAATTACTCTTTCACAACATGTTCACCATGATATAAGTAATATGTGACAGCATCTATGATTTTCTTGCCCTTCGACATTTTCTCATTGAAATAATTCAAATAATTAGGCTTTCCCGGTAATTAAAACCACACACACACCACTAGTTTCAAATAAAACATAGCACAGATGAATGAGCCTTTGGAATGGACAATTTGGAGATTTCAGTTTGGGTCCATAAGTCATGTTCAGGACACTTTAGGGAAAACTCCATATTAATTAGTGACTATTAATACATTCAGTTCCCTTTCAAAAGCTACACTCGATGCTGCGTGAAAACGCTATGGGAACATCTCTTTGGTCTCCGGTTGTGAAGCCTGTGCATGTCAAAATTAACGTCTCATTCCCGCTTTATCAGGGAACAGGGTTACAGCCAAGTAACCCGAGACGATCTCGTGATTTGATGTGTTTTTAATACTCATCAAAGTGGTGGCTTGGTGCCTTAAATGTGCCTATCTGTATCGTAACTGCAGATGTAGGAAGTATTTCCTGATGGCTGGCTTTTGCTGTTATGTTTAAATGTGTGGTAAATTATAGATTTATTATTTTCTTTTTATCAGTTTAAGGTAAATTTCACAGTGTGTTCGTAATTTGTAATTAAGTACATACTTTACATATTTCCAATATATTTTTACATAATTGCAGAACTGAACCTTAAACACAAACTGAGGGATGAACACAATGCAGGATAAGTAAACCTAAATCAGAAATTAAAAACAACAAAAGGTTTGTTAGAAAGTTGTAGTTTTATGTTTCTAATTAATGAAATTGATTTAATTTACAAAATGGTTTTCATGTTTATGGTTTTAGGCTTATAGTTAGATAATGTATTTACAGATTTTATTGTTGCATATTTTTCCTTTACGTTTAAGATTAGCTGAGCCCGATTTGATGCCATAAAACACATTTAACAAAATGTTTTGTAATTTTAATCATGCATTTTACTTTGGAATATCTATCTATCTATCCATCCATCCATCCATCCATCCACCCATCCTTTCAAAATCTTGTATTGACCGTGGGAGAATCGGCCCACTGCATAAAGCCTTCTCCAGCACATTCCAAAAATTCTGGTGCTCATCTCGGGATTATGTGGTGGCCAGTCCTGACAATCCACTTGTTCACAATTTGAGCCTAAAGAATCCTGGAATTATCATCTTGGAATATGTGACCCTGTCTGTGAAAACCCAGCAAACCCAACTTTTTTTTTATTATACAAATCAGTTTTGTCTACATATGATTCACAAAAAATTTACTTGAGAAAACGATGTACAGTATATAGATATACAGGCCGTCAGACATATTGACAGATACATAGATTCAAATTCATGGCATGACGAAGCTCCTTGATGCATGTCTTCCTTGTCTTGGGCGATGGTGGGTCACATCAAGTTGTGCTAGAGGCTTGAAGGGAGGACAGTCCAGAGCAGGGTGTGATAAGTGCCTTAAGCAGGGGGGCTGGCCATTTATTTGTATCCATGAAGTGTTTTAAAGCTGATGCAGGGGTCTATAGTAATCCAGTGTGGAGAACACAGCAATGGTGTGGTGTGGGAGAACATGTGGAGATTGAAACAGTATTTTTCAATTATAATTAACTACAGGGTACAGAGGAAAGTAGCCATATAAAGAAGCCAGAAAGAAAAATCGGGACAGATAATGCACTGAGATAGATGGGAGCAGGACAGCTGGACAATTTGTCAGATGTAGAAGACAGATATAGTTCCTAATCCCTGCACGTGTCACTTTGGTGTGCATACATGATTAAGAGTCGAAAAGTTAGTGGAAGAGACTTTCACGATGGTTTAGCTTTTTCCAACAGTTTTAGCTGTCTGTGGAAAATCTAAATTATTTATAGATTAAAGACCAAGAGAAGTAGTGGTGGAGCTGAATGCCAGACTTTCAAAGTTGTGCCAATTTGCACAAAAACTCAGACATATCTACTTAAGATTTTAAACTACCTTTAGCAGCTTACAGCTGCCTTAGGCACAGTCAGCGCTCTGGGATGTGTGATTGTGAATATAGGTATTCACTCATCTTAATTTTATTTTCACATCATTTACATTTCGCAGGTTCCATCCGCAGAGACAGCCCAAAACTCAAGCAGACTGTACAGATCTGAAGAAATGAATGCAGTAATCTCATTTGTCACTGTGCACTGCCAGAATATGATATGCCATCATACATCAGATGCTGGGAAATGTAACTTTGGATTTGAAATGACTTCAAGATTTAGACTTTCCCAAAAGGATCCATCTCTGGCTTGCCCTTGAAACCACTTGTATAAGTGAAACTTATTTGCTATTACTTCCATGTTTTATCTGGAAGTAACTAATATAACAACAACAAAAAAAAGATTCTACAGATCTCACTAGGATAACACTGAGTTTATTCTCTTCTTGATTGAGCCAGTATAAAAATCACTCACTCACTCACTCACTCATCATCATCATCTACAGTATACCGCTTAATCCTGTATTCAGGGTCATGGGGGGCCTGGAGCCTATCCCAGGAAACTTGGGGCACATGGCAGGGTACACCCTGGACAGGGTGCCAATCCATCGCAGGGCACAGACACACCCATACACTCACTCACACACTACGGACAATTTGGGAACGCCAATTAGCCTAATCTGCATGTCTTTGGACTGTGGGAGGAAACCAGAGTAGCATGTCTCAAGGATGACCCCTCAGTATTCTTATAGTCCCTTTCAAAAGAACATGGCATTTTTGAGCCCACCCATTTCGTTCAAGTGATCAAAAATATTGGACAATTCAGCTATTAACAGTTATTAGCTTTGAAGAACTACACTTGATTTGTGTCCCATGTTTTGCTTGTGAAGGTTGTGCATTTGATGTTACAAAGAATAGAGCTGTCTAAAAAATAAAAAATATAAAATTTTTATTATAAAATAAAAAATCTCTTTTCATTTTGAGAGGAAAATCTATTAGAGCCGTTAAACAAGCATTGGGAATATCCAATACAAAAATCTTGAATGGCCAGTTATGAAAGAAAAAAGTCAACAAAGGAAAAAAAAAAACTATTCCCTATTAAAAGAAAACTTTGGCAGGAGAGACATAGTGGCCAGTGCAACAAAAATTCTGGAACAAATCTTAATCTCTATCATGTTGGACAGGCGAAGTTATGGAGAAAAGGATGCTCTCATAATCTAAAATAAACAAGCAAATTGTTCAAGCACAGTGGAGGTAGTGTCATGGCTTGGGATTGTATGGCTGTCTTTGAACTAGGCTCACTAGTCTTTCCTGATGATGTAATTCATCATGGTAGCAACAGAATGAAGTCAGCATTCTTAGAGAAACTGTTTTTTTTTTGTTTTTTTGCCAACTTACAGAGAAATGCATATAATGTAATTGGAAGTAATTGTGAAACAGCATTGGCCGAAAATACACTGACAACCCAAAAAGTACATTCTTCAAAAAAAAAAAAATTATACTGGCCAAGTCAATCACCAGATCTTAACCTAACTAAACACGCATTTCTCCTCCTGAAGAGGAGACTTAATGGAAAACCCCAAAAAGAAAAACAAGAAGTGAAAGAACAGCATCAAAAAGAAGAATGCAACACTTTCAAATCTTTCTGTCTTTAATAAATATACAACCAAATATTAAGTGCTTTTTTATTACTTCGGTTTAATCTACTTTCTTGTTCTCTGATCTTATGTTCTTACATGCCATGTTCTAAGAAATTTTAACACATCTAGCTGTAAATATCAGGTAATGAAAAGTGAAATTTGACATCTGTCTTTCTATCATTTTCAGGTTGACAGTAGACAACTGTGAGTGATGATGAGGAAGGCCTTTTGGCTGGTGAGGTGCTTTGGGATTGGGATTGTCCTGCTAATGCCCCTTACTTACATCAGGGCTCAAGGAACAGAAGGTAAAACAGAAAATGTCTGAGCTTATCCTAGATCTTGAATCTGTGTAAGGACCCCCACTATTGGGGTCAATCAAAAATTATGCACACTCTGTCTGTAAAATGTATTGAAATTAACTTTTAGAAATGACAAAGGCATCATGTTTCAACATAATCTTGGTTTTCATTACACTTTACATCTGTCGACATGCCTTCATATTTCCTCATTGAAAAAAATGTTTTAGGCTGAGATGCCAGCCATAAACGCAGTGCTGTCTTCACTTTTTCATGAGAAGTGAATATTCGTCCTTGCAGGGCTACTTTCAGGGGAACAAGATCAATAGGCAAGATGTTTTAACAGTGTCGACAGTGTGGGAAAAAGTGTACTGACATGCATTGCCATGCAAGATCACAACACCCTTGGATAGCAGTTCGCTGAGTTTAATCAGAAGTTTAGGCTTCAGCTCTTCAATAAGCATCGCGCTGTAACAAGCACTGTAACAACCTTTTTCCTGATAATGTTCCAATACTGGCCCTTGATGATCCCAGTGATGGTTGACTTTTAAACATTTTTTGGTCTGTAATTGAAGATGTTTCCATTCCATACTCGTTAACTCTTAAACTTAAAGTGAAGAATCCAAGACTTGTCACCAGTAAAGATTTTCTTTAAGAATCTTCCACCTTCCTTTGCTACAAATTTAGTTAGCAGATATCCAAACGCTTCAATTAATGCTCTTGTGGGTTGTTTCAGCACCAGCTACACCCTCAGACGAGAAAAAAAAAAAAAACTAACAAAAAAACAATCACTGCATGCTGCCCTTCTTTCATGCAAATCACAAATGGGGAATCTGTTTTTACTCGCACTGCAGTTACAAATGACCTGATAACATGTTATCAGAAGCGCTGATAAGACAGCGCGGCCAACAGAAGTCTTAATATAACTGGAGTGTGGATAAGTTTGACTCACCCTTCTATAGATTTGAAAACAATGATGCAGACAGTGTAATTGCCGTAATTGCTTATAATGGATTTTTAATGGTACTGTATATTGCATAATACATCTCTTTTTCATAGCTTGTGAGATGGCGGAAAGATTTAATTAAGCCTGTCTTACTTCTTGGTGTTTCTATATTATTTCATCGTTTCATTTAAAGACTGATGGAAGCCATTTAAAAACTGGCCAAGAATAAGTCATTTAGGTTTACCAAAACATCTTGTCAGGTTTCATCCTCCCTTTTTTATTTAGACTGGTGTCACAACTGCTCAGTAGTCTTCACTGTTCTTAGCACAGAACCTATTAGAAACTAACGATATATGAATTGCTGTTCCAGTCTGCCAAGGACAAAAATCACAACGGCAATAAATGTTTAAAAGTGTTTCTATGCTGATAGGAGGAAATGAGCTGTAAATATAGCCAGACAATTCTGGTCGG
Organism: Clarias fuscus; assembly: GCA_030347435.1. Taxonomy (NCBI): domain Eukaryota; kingdom Metazoa; phylum Chordata; class Actinopteri; order Siluriformes; family Clariidae; genus Clarias; species Clarias fuscus. The sequence continues at coordinate 20,998,978 of CM059211.1, read as the reverse complement.
TGGGTTTGTGTATAAGGCATACGGTTCTATGGCTGACATTTTAACTCAGCTCTCCTTGTTTGTTCATGCAATGTTTATTGTTATTGATTTTAGATAATTTGAAACTAGCAGTTATTGTGCAGTCTGTGGGCGAGGGTGATTTGACTTCTGGTGGTTTGACATTTTCTTCTCGTGTTTTATTATTGTCAGCAATGCCCACATTTCTTTTGCTCACTTCATACCAGTGAAACTTTCCCAGAGTGCCCATTTTGATTATGAAAATGAATCGTAAAGTACAGCATTCAGTCTTAACGCTCTACCACCGTGTTTCTTTGCCTGCTTGCACAATGTACGGGCCAGTGTAACTCACGGAAAATAATTTTATCTAAATGTTCATTTACATTATTTTTAGTTCATTTGTTTTATGTTTGTAAGGTAGGAAGGAGAACTATTTAAAGGTTTGCATAATAGACTTCTGATGCCAAAACATTAAAAACTCCCATATTTTTTAGGCCTGTGTCCAAGTGTGTCCAAATGTGTAATGCTTCAGATGAAATGCTACTCACATAACATATCTCAAAATCCCTCTGTTACACTCTTCCTCCGAAACACACGTTTTGAGGTTTTGCGTAAATTAGTTACTGCAGAGCCACACCCTGCTGCTGCCGAGCCATGCCCTGTCACACTCCTTCGCCAAAGCGGATTTGATGCCTGCGACCTTTCCCCTGGTGCTGCGGTTTTATCGTGGTAATACAAGGAGGTCTTCGCTGAGCACACAAAAAACAAACAAGAGAAGCACTAAAATACCTACATTCACTAGGAAAGGCTGTGCCTCATACGGTACGTTCTTGTCAGACTCCGACTCCAAGAATGGAGCAAAAATGCAAAACTTACATTAAATTTAAAAAAATACTTTTTGAGGTTAGCAGAAATCGCTGAGCCCAAGCCCCTGGATGGAGCAGGGTCTGCTGACGAGTGGACCTATAAAGAAAGTATATGCAAATAAAAAAAAAAAAATTAAAAAAATTAAGAGTACTGTATGTGTTTGAATGTAGGCCTTATAATACTTCCACAGGCACACCTCCCACTGACTCAAATGATCTCAGTTACCCAACCCCACCTAAACCTATGACACAGCACAGCCAGCTGAGTGTATGTAAACTTTTGACCCACTGGAATGGTGATATAATTAATTATATCACCATTAAAATTAAATAATCTATCTGTAAACATTTTTTTTATTCTTGTGTCATACATAAAGTAGATGTCATAACTGACTTGCCAAAGCTATAGTTTGCTATGAAATCTGTGGAGTGGATAAAAAAATATATAAAAAAATATGGAGTTTAAAGGACTTCAAACTAGTAGTAGGTAAACTTCTGACTTCCACTGTACAGTATATACACAGTAATGAACCATGTGACTGTAGAAAATGATCAGAAAGTGAATTTTACATAATAGGTCTGATGTAAGTCTTTAACAATAATGTACCCATATTATCATACTGTAACAGCATAACATAATGTAAACTTGAAAAATAGATTGCATGTAGAATAACCATTACTACTACTACTACTACTACTACTAATAATAATAATCAAATCAACAATTCTAATATACTGCTTTAGATGAATGAATAGATCAAAATGCTATCGGTGGGAGGTAAAAACGAATATTAAAATGTCACACCTTGGCCGGCTTTTGACCATATTAATGCTGATTGATGCTGAATATGCAGTAGTAATGAAAGCAAATGTGTTTGCCGAACATGCTTACTGAATACAAAGCTCTCAATGAGTCATGATAAATGAGGGAGCTAAAAATGAGAATATGAAAACCTAAACTTGGACGAACTGACACTTATGTTTCCACCATCACAACATAGCCCTGTCTCATCCAACAATGCTCACATTTCCTATTCTAATTTTAAAAGTGTCCCTCAAAATGATGTCACAGTAATTACCTCTGTGTAAAGACACGTCTCGGGCAGATCTCATAGATTAAACCACATGTTCTAGTGCATCATCCACATTTTCTGGCCTCATGAGCATGCAGACACAAAGAGCAGCTTGACCAACCAAATTCAATGTTTTGTAGCAATAGCATGCTCCGGAGTAAATACAAGAGCATGTCCATTGGGAAAATAAGGAACGAAATTTAAATTGTAGAAACTCTGTTATCAGCTGGCACAAAAATTGCTAACTCACTAATTATGGTGCCTAAAGCAATGTGTCAATGGACACTTTCCTTGTCTGCCATGTTAGAAAATCCATCTTGTATTTAACAGCAGCCGAAGATAGTGCAAACCTCTGATACAGTAGCTTTGCACAGACCAAAGCTCAGTCACTGGAGGAAAGTCAACCAAGGACAGCGACAGTGCAGCAATATGATCGTTTACATCATGCTTATAAATACAAGAACATAAGTATTCTTGTTAAGGAGTAAATTCTTTAAACTTTTCAAAAAAGGAACAGTGTCTTACAGATCTGAAAAAATACAGTACCTCCGGGGGACAAGCTTAAAAGCTTGTCAAAAAATGTCAGAACAGAGGCAATGAAGTCACTAGAAATTACTTACTTGGTGATTTCGATTACCTGGAGTAAGTTCTCACTCGGCCACATCAGATCAAATCAGATGATCCAAAGGCTTTTCATGAATTTGCCTTGTATCACGGAGGATTTTGAATGAACTGGAGTATGCGGAAGAATGAGACGTGTGGGCTAACATGAGAAGTATTGCCTTCAAACTCTTACAAACACTTCTAAAATAACCCTGGAACCAGTCTTGGTACAGCCTTGTAACATTCAGGATTCAAGATCACATAACGACAAACCCAAAACCATTACAGGAAATGCAGTTTTCACAGCTTTTAAGTCTCCTCACAATTTGAGAAACAGGTACACAAGAAGACGATATTTTCTAAGACAGAATGGAACATGGATGCGTAACAAAAACCAGCCATGTGAACAAAGAGCATAAGGTATCGTACCTGCAGTGCATGCAGTAAACCCCATCCCAGAGTTTTACACAGCAGTGCAAACATCAGAGCATTCTGCGAGCAGCACACAGATGGTCCTCAATGATGCTGACCATTCTGGGACTGGTAACACTCAATGCTACACAGATTGTACACTAGCAATTAAGCCAGTAGAGGCAAATTTTTCTAAGAAAGTAAAGCCATAAACATCTAACCTTTATTTATCCAGTTCTGTAACTTTATTTTGATAAGGTTAAAATTGTAAGGAATGCATCAAAAAACCCTGCTCTGAATCATGAATAGAAAATGAATAGAATAGCTGTCTTTGTGATACTGTGACTATAACCTCTGTCCTAAAGGTGAAAACCCCTTTGATATAACAAAGTGTGCATGCAGAATGAAGAGGAATCAATATAATTCATAGACATTGTTGTCTAAACTTACCCTTGAGGAGGGATGACCCAATTATGGCCACTGGGAGACAGGTAGAAGAACATTGTTTGCAGGGCTTGAAATTTAAATGATCTGAATGAACAATTCAGAACTAAGTACCTGTACACAAAATTCCTATTACCCAATCTTACACACAAAATTCAAATTTGATGCACTGGACAACAATTTTTAAAAAACTTTCTTTGTTTCGGAGATCAAATATACTAATTGTTATGTATTTTGTTTAGTATTAAGTTTAAATGATTAAAAAATAATAGGAGAATTGCATAATGTGACGGCTGTGCTCCAATACACTTTCTGGTCAGCTTTGACACTTGCCGACTGGGAGAGAGACACATATACTGTACAAGCACACATTTACTGTACATACACTCAGTATGCATGATGGCGATGTTCCATAGATTATTAACTGCATATTTACTGTGGGTATTTCAGTATTGAGCCAAAGGCATTGTGTAACATATCCTAGGGAGAACAAAAAGAGAGGAAGTTGCATGAATATCCACCTGAATGTGGGCTACAGGAAATGTTGCTTAAGGGAAGGTGGAGAGACAGAGAGAGGGAGAACAAAATGGGAGATAGTTATTCACTCACTCATCGTATATACCACTTTATCTTGTGTACAGGGTCGTCGGGGAGCATGAAAACTATTCCAGGAGACTTAGGGCACGAGGCAGGGTGCACCCTGGACAGGGTGCCAATCCATCACAAAGCACACACACATACACACGCTTATTTACACACTACGGGAATGCCAATTAGCCTGAATTTTTAGCTTAGGTATCCTTTTTGAATTGACTAAATTGTTCAGCCTTTTAGTTGTACCAATAGTGAAATTGAATAACAGTAGGTGAATGAATAACAGTAGGTGCTCTAAAAGTCAGATAGCTCTCTGTAGCCCTAGAAGGTTTTTTTAATCTTGTCCTTGAAATGCCGAATCATTGCAGTGATTTATTTAACATTGATTGAGTCAATTAGGAAAGCTTGTCTGAATCTAAAAGACAGTTTGCTTCAAAAATATTGTGTTAGTCATCTTAGTCCTTGTGTATTGTAAACAAACAGTAGATATACATACCATAAAAAATATATATAAAAGTATATATTTAAAAAAGGTATATATAAAAATATACATGCCAAAATCTAACCAATCAGTAATGTCAGAGGTTTGTTCACATTCAATCATACAAAATAAAATGTCAAATGATCAGACACAATTTAGGGGAACAAAAGAGGGAAAATAAATCCTCGTTGCATAAGTGCTCACTTCTTTTTTTTTTTTTTAATAATTAAGTATCAACAATTCACGTTTTAAGTCATGCTAAGTAACTCAGTTATCTAACTCAATTTGTATACACCAACCATCAATTGAGTGATTCTAATTAACCACGAATAAAGTTAATTTGTTTCTTGAGGATTTCTTGCTGTAATCCTACATCAATAACCAGGGTCAAGAAAGGGATGCAAAAGGAGTATGCCTACAGTACATTAAAAATAGAAATATTTGTAAACATTGCCAGGGTTTTTTTTTTTAATCCACCACTTATATATTAATATTAAATCTGGTTGAACACCTTTATGTGTTGAGTGTAAAAGTTACATTGGATCTTTTGGGGGCTGTGGGTCATTTAGTGGAGCCTTCATGGATCAGATTTGTTTGTCCAGATTTGGTGCCATGGATGATCAATTGGATTGAGATGTGGGGAATTTGGAGGCCAGCTCAGCAGGATATGGTGCCCTGGGTGTTCTGGTGCCTGCTATTATTTCCAGCATAGAAGACATCACAAAGCACACCCCAGCACACATTTACATTTAGGCATTTGGCAGATGCCCTTATCCAAGGCGATTTACATTTTTATCTCATTAAACATCTGAGTAGTTGCAGGTTAAGGGCCTTGCTCAAGGGCCCAACAGTTACAACTTTGTGGTCGTGGGATTTGAACCTGGGACCTTTCGAACCATAGTAAAACACGATGCTGGGCTTAATTATTTGCATTGTAATGTTGGAGTTGATCGGTATATCAAAGCTGTGTAGACTTTAGATATCCACTGTATTTGAATTCAACACAGTGTAATGTTTTTATTGTTTTAACCATCACTGCGATAACTGCCTGTGGGGCCAAAGAGCCTCCATATACCAGACCTACTGTACAAGAAAGACCCCGAAAATATAACTTCAATAGATCAACATATGACTCGGTTGCAATCCTTTATCCCATTAGTTTCCTAGTAGTTTTTCAGTAGTTGTGTAGAAGAAAACAGAGTTAGAAAATACCTCAGGCTACATATTATCAGAAAATGTGTAATGTGTGTAAAACCACTTGAATTGGGAATACCCACACTTGGCATAATTGCAGATTGACATCAGAACAAGTGACATTTCTACATATGGAACGTCTCGGGTTACTTGGCTGTAACCCCTTTCCCTGATAAAGCGGGAACGAGATGCTGCGTGAAAACGCTATGGGAACATATCCTTGTTGCCCGGTTGTGAAGCCTGTGCATGTCAAAACCGCCGAATACCTTCGGCTTATAACCTCTGCCAGGCATGACGTCACCGAATAAGGAGGTTGTGTAGCGTGTGCGCATAAGCCGAGGAGGTCTCAGACCTAGCTCTGGGATGCTGACTCAAGGATCCACGAACCCGGAGTAGCATTGACATCCAGACTATAAAATTTAACAAACGTGTGTGGAGAGGACCAGCCCGCCGCATCACACACCTGCTGCAGGGGAACGCCTCTTGCCAAGGCAATCGATGAGGCAATCCCCCTGGTTGAGTGAGCCCTGATTCCCAGAGGCGAAGTGTGACCACGCGCCTCATAGGCTAGGGCAATGGCATCTCTCACCCAGTGTGACAGAGTCTGTCTAGTGGCAGACCCCCATGGCAAATAAAGAACTGCTCTGACTTACGCCACTGGCTAGTGCGGTGGACGTAGATCAGAAGAGCACGTACTGGACACAGTAAGTGAAGTCTTTCCTGCTCCGGAGCTGTGAAGGCGGAGGACAGAAGGCCTTGAGAACAACTGGGTGCATGGTCGAGAATGGAACCTTGGGAAGATAGTTCGGGTGAGGATGCAGAATAGCTTTAGAAGTAATAGCCATAAGAAAAACCATCTTAAGAGACGGAAGCCTGACAGGCGCTGACTCTAGTGGTTCGAAAGGGGTGCCGGCCAGGCCTTCGAGTACGATAGTTAAGTCCCATGAAGGGACCGTCGCTCTAGTGGGCGGCTTCAACCGTTTAGCTCCACGAATAAAACGGGCAACTAAATGGTGCTTGCCCACAGAAACCCCATCATTCAGAGCGTGACGAGCCGAAATAGCGGCTACGTACGTTCTGAGCGTACTAGGGCATAAGCCCGAGGACAACTTTTCTTGCAGAAACTCCAGCACTGAAACAATCTGGCAGTGAACTGGGTCTACATGTCTTGCCATGCACCAATTTTCAAATACACTCCATTTGAGGGCATAAGTTCTTCTAGTGGAGGGAGCCCTGGCACTTAAAATGGTTTCAATTATGCTGGCTGAAAGTCCAGCATGTCTTAGTTGGTCCCGTTCAGGGGCCAAACGTGAAGGTTCTAGAGCTCGGGCCGGGGATGAAGTATTGTCCCCTGCGCCTGAGACAGACGATGCCTCCTCACTGGAATCACCCAGGGTGAGCCGTCGAGGAGAGATATTAGATCCGAGAACCACACTCTGGTCGGCCAATGGGGCGCTATCAATAAGAGGCGCAAGCCCTGTTGACGGACCCTCGCCAGGACTCCTGGGAGCAGAACTATAGGTGGAAACGCATAAAGGCGTAATCTGGGCCACATGTGGGCCATTGCGTCCAGACCCAGGGGAGCTGGATTTGACTTCCTACTTCGGGGTGGAGTTGCCATTCCCCATGTTTTACAGCTTGTCTGGATAGCAAGTCTGCTCCTACATTCATATGCCCTGGAATGTAAATCGCCCTGAGGGACAGGAACTTGTCCTGTGCCCAAAGCAGAACCTGGTGCGCTAGCTTGTTCAAGCGGCGCGAGCACAGTCCACCCTGGCGATTTATGTACGAGACTACCGCAGTGCTGTCCACCCGCACTAGGACATGGTAGCCTCTCAACTGCTGGAGGAAGTGTTTCAGGGCCAAAAACAGAGCCATCATTTCGAGGCAATTGATGTGCCACGCGAGAAGATGACCTCTCCAGCTCCCTTGTGCTGGACGGCCATCCAAGACCGCACCCCAGCCCGTGAGGGAAGCATCTGTCGTTAGAATCTTGCGACGACAAGACGGAACTTGAGTGGGACCCAAAGTCAGAAACTGGGGTCTGAACCACATAGAAAGGGTACGAAGCCCCCGGCGCGTAACCCTTATTAGCCTCTGGGGGTTGGCCCTTGAATGAAACCCCCTGGCTCTTAGCCACAGCTGAAACGCTCTCATGTGCAGAACGCCCAATGGTATCACCGTGGACGCAGCTGTCATGAGGCCTAAAGATTTCTGAAAGTGATGAACAGTGACCTTCTGGCCTAGCTTGATTTCCTTCAGGGTGTTGAGAATGGATTCGACACGAGCAGGAGACAACTGTGCCCGCATTGTGACCGAATCCCATGTGACACCCAATATGTTGTCCTCTGAACAGGAAGGAGAACGCTTTTTGTGGCGTTGAGTCTCAATCCTAAAGAATGAAGATGGACTAGGACGACATCCCGATGTCGAAGCGCTAGCTCCTGAGACTGGGCCAGAATCAGCCAGTCATTTATGTAATTCAAAATACGGATGCCCTGGAGGCATAAAGGAGCCAGAGCTGCATCCATGCATTTTGTATATGTGCGGGGTGACAGAGCTAGACCAAATGGAAGGACCCAATACTGGTAAGCTTTGCCCCCAAAAGCGAACCTCAGGAACTTCCTGTGCTGTGGCAATATTTCTATATGGAAATATGCGTTCTTGAGATCGATTGTCACAAACCAATCCTCTAGTTGGATTTGAAAAACAATCATTTTGACAGTCAACATTTTGAATCTGGATTCCTGAGATAGCGGTTCAAGCCGCGAAGATCCAAGATCGGACTCAACCCTCCCCCTCTCTTGGGCACCAAAAAGTACCGACTATAGTAGCCCGACTCTCTGTCTGGGAGGGGAACATGTTCTATGGCCCCTTTGCCCAGCAGAGTCTGTAACTGCTGGGCCAGCAGATGTGCTCGATCCGGTTTCACGGAAGTGGAGACCACGCCGTTGAAACGCGGAGGACGATGTGCAAACTGAATCCTGTAGCCTGTGCCTACAGTCCTTTGTACCCAAGGGGATACACCTGGCAATAGTTTCCACGCTGCCAGCTTCTCCGAAAGGGGCACGAGCTTTGACACTTCGGCTGGATGGGGGGGGGGGTGGCAGGAGATGCCTGAACACCCAACTTTTCATTGGAGACCGGCGCTCCCCGAAAGACCAGTGGTGGCGAGGATTGAACACCGGCCTCCCGGGAGTGCCAGAGAGGAGGCCCTGTTTTGTGATGAAAACTCTGCAAACGCCCTGTCATCAATAACCCCGCCGGTGCTCAGGTCCTTCAGCAGGTCAGCCTGGTAAGCCTGCAAAACCGCCATGGTGTGCAGTGAAGCACCAGCCTGTCCTGCTGCCTGAAAAGCTTTACCCACCAAAGCAGATGTCAATCTGCACAGCTTGGAGGGGAGAATAGGCTTTTTCAGGGAGGATGATGTCCCAGGAGATCAATGATATCCGAATAAATCGAAAGCACAAAAACACGCAATGAATACGGCTTGCTCCATGAAAGAGTTAATTCATCATGGAGGTCACCACAGAAGGGGAGAGAGAGACGTTGAGGCTCCTCCCCCCGGCCACCCGACAGAAACCTGTCGTTCAATCTCGAACGCTTGGGGGAATCTCGCTGCTGCAGCAGTCGATATGCAATCGCTCTACCGCACGCGTTATAACCTCTAATAATTCCTCAAAAGCTCTGTCAGCACTGGAGGAGCGTTGTGAGGAGGCTACTTCCATGGAAGCGGGAGAGGAGGATTCCTCCGCTCCTTAACAAGAGGCGCCGGAGCGCGCTTGCGAAGCGGAAGCTAAAACTTCCTGATCCGGCGAGAGCGAGAGAGAAATTGGAAATTCCATCTCGTGCGCGTCTGCCAGATCAGCACGCGAGCCCCAGGAATGCGCCGCGCCTCGCGGTTTCTCTTTAAAGAAAGCGAGCCGCGCGCGAAGCACCTTAATAGGGATGAGATCACAGTACTCACATTCTCCCTGAAGCCCGAGGCGAGCGTGTTCTTCCCCCAAGCACTCGAGACAAAACTCGTGAAGATCGCCGTCCGAAAGAGATCTATCGCACGGAGGCACACATCTCTTAAGCAACTCCGCCATATCGGTGAGTTAATGCTGTTATTTTCCTTTTATTTTCGCTTTTGTTACGGCTTGCACATGCACACGCAAACACAAAGCGGTCCTGAAGACAAAAATATCTGAGGATGTTTCCGGTTCACTCCTATTTACAACCTGCAGGTGCACCTTATTCGGTGACGTCATGCCTGCCAGAGGTTATAAGCAGAAGGTATTCGTCGGTTTTGGCATGCACAGGCTTCACAACCGGGCAACAAAGAGATGTTCCCATAGCGTTTTCACGCAGCATCGAGTGTAGCTTTTGAAAGGGAACTCAAGTAAATACAAAATAAAGTTCTCAAATGATGATTTTATTTATTACTGGAAAAAAAACTGTCCAAACCTACCTGGTTTCTTGTGTTAAAAAGTAATTGCCTTACCAAAATTCAATGAAAAAATTCCAGAACAAAATCCAATGAACTGCAGGCCTCACTTGCCTCAGTTAAGATCGGTGTTCATATTTCAACAAAAAGAAAGAGATTGGACAAAAATGGCATCCATTGGAGAATTCCAAGGCAAAAGCCACTGCTGACCAAAAAGAACCGAAAGATTATCACCAAGATTTTTGGGTAAATGTTCTGTGGCCTGATGAGGCAAAAGTCTTATTTTGGAAGGTGTGCGTCCCATTACATCTGGTGTAAAAAACTAACACATTTTATTTAATAAAAATAATTTCATAGTGCGATCGTCTGGGACGAAGACCTAGATGACTTGCCATAAATGATGGAACCATGATTTCCGCAGTCTACCAGAAAATCCTGAAGGAAAATATCCGGCCAACAGGTTATGACCTCAAGTGTAAGAGCTCTTGGGTTACGCAGCAAGACAATGGTCAGAAATACACCAAATACTCCACCTCTGAATGGATCCAAAAAACAACAACAAAAAAAAAGGTTTTGGAGTAGTCTAGTCTGGACTTAAATTCGATTAAGATCCTTAAACAGGTCTTTCATGCTCAAAACCTCCAATGTGGCTAAATGCAAACAATTCTGCAAAGAATAGTGGGCCAAAATTCCTCCACAGGAATGTGAAAGACTCTTTTCCAGTTGTCGCAAATTCTTGATTGCATATGGGCAGGCAGGTTTGGACAACTTTTTTCCCTTAATAAATGAAATAATCATTTATAAACTGCGTTTTGTATTTACTCAGGTTATCTTTGTGTAATATTAAAATATGTTATTATAAAATAAATAAATAAATAAAAAAATCAGAATGGGGGCAAATCACTTTTCACAGCACTGTATGTTCTGTAATACTATTATTATCTAATGAACGAGAAGGTCCAAAAATGTACATTTCCAGAAAGCTCTTTTTCGTTCGGAATAAGCTTATCATACAAAAATAAATCCAACACATCAAAGTTTAATGTAAGCTAGTCAGGATAGATTTTTTCATATTTTTATTGACTGTATGTGTATTATACACCGGGTTGTTTTCTTGTGATGGATTTCAGTGTTTGTCTTTTGTTTTTAAAGAAACGTTTATCTAAAAACAGCTTATATTTTGCTAGCTGTATATGGTACAACAGAACAGAGCATATTGTAATGCATATTTACTTTATAAAATAAAAAAGCAGTTACTTTTATAGATTTAAATAAAAGCCACTCAGTTCATTAATTTACCTTATATAAATATCTTATTATAACTATACCTTATATATTCATTCAACTAGTTAAATATTCATTGTGATTAAAAAGCTTTCAGTTGCTTTGAAAGCTGGTAATGATGTGGATATACAGAAAAAAATGTTTATTCCCCATAGTGAAGACAGAATGAAAAGGTAGATTTTTTTCTTTTATTACACTGTGATAAAAGAACAAAGTTGATAACAGCAGCAGAAACCATGTCCTGTCACAATTCAAGAGAAGGTACCGGTCATAAATGCCAATTCTGTAGCTTGAAAGCTATATCCAAATGCGTGATCTGTAGACATGTTAGAAGATTGTAAGATTGTACGATTGGGAACAGTCTTGACAAAGCATGTCATGTAGAACGGTGCACATCAACTGGACACTGACTCACTCCCAGCCTGAAACTGTGCTGAGACTGAAAAGGCCACGCTTTAGAAAGGAATTCCACAGAGCTTTAATTCCCCAGCAGCTTCACATCATTGTGTGGAGTGAGGGAAAGCTAAATTCATATGGCAAAACCATTCCTTTATTTAATTTCACATCAGCAAATCCATCGTGATAAAATTTTCCAAACTCTCCTTTCTTAGGTGGAGGCAGTTCTCAATTGCCAGGGGCTTTGCACTGTGTCTGTTGACAAGCATGTTCTAGAGGGATTAACTCCTGTTCACATGCTTCTTCTGAAATCCCATCGTGGGTTTTCATACTGTCACATATTTCAATTGTTGCCTGTTCACAATTATTACAGTAATCCTTCATTACACTGTACTGTGCAAAATTCCCCTGATTTATTTGTATTTTGCTTCCAAAGAGCGAGACTCTTGCATTCTTGCATTTTAATGTTGTCTTGAGAACATGCAGTTCTCCAGTTTTCCTGAAGGATCTTTTTGGCACTAATTTTTGGTCAATTCAAGCAGAAAACACTTTCAACTTGTGGTATGAACCAATGAGAAACAGGTGCAGATGATACCAGATGATCAAGGCCAGTGATTACTGTAGTATACTGGTGATGCTGAATGCTGAGTGGTTGGAACAGGCGAGAGGGAAAATGAGGTTGCTGCTAAGGTTGTTAATTGAACAACCACTTTTTCAATAATTTCCCTAGGCATTTTTCAGCCTTCCAAAGAAAAACATTTGATTAAATTCCATTTGATTATTTTAATTGAATATGAAGAAATAGGGGCAGCATACAGTAGTGCCATGGTGCATTCCTTCTACAAGTGTGTTGTAACATGGCATAGTTTAACATGAAGGAATGTGAACTTGGGGTTGCGTGTGGGCATTGTGGTCTGCAAGTATAACAAAATGTTTTTTTTTAGCTATAAAACACACATCAATCATTTCAAAGCATTCCAGACTTTGAGTCAGGCAACTACAGTAGGACAATTTTTATTTTATATTTATTGATCTTGACTGTATGAATGTATTGTAAGACCAGAACAAGAGTTGAACCCAGCTGTGAGTGAATTAAACCTACCTTATTCAGAAATCTCACTGCAAGCTTACAACTATGCCAGATTTCTAAACACCTGGCATGCGTACAAAATACAAGTACACCTACAAGTATTTAGTGTATGGAGTAAAATGTGAGCAGCAACCTGAGCCTTGTTCTAAACTGGTGTTTTTTGTGCTCCTCACTAGATAATACACTGTTCTTGTAAATAAAATGCAAATTTCATCTAATTACAGTACAGTGCAATTCCTTAAGTGATTAGAGATGGAACGTTGCAGAACTTATGTAGCTTTACATTATGCATTTTGCTTAATGCATAATAGCACACCACAAAGAGCTCTAACGAGCATTAGTACAAAAAGTGGTAAACCGGTAAATAGCTGATGTGGAATTTTTTTTTAAATAAATGTATACGCGATATGAGAAATCTGAACAAATCAAACCATATTAATTTTTTCTTACAGATAACATATAGAGAAAAGCTTTTAAAATTTTTTTTTTACAATTCCTTTTTACAGTGATTGCTGAATAGGTTGTAGAATAGTGATTAAGATTTTACAGGCATTATCAAGTAGGCACTTAACAGTCCAGTCCAGTTAATAACTCTTATCAAATATTTATTTTATACTTAATTAACACCAATGTCTACCAATTACAAACAAAATCTCTTCACTAGAACTCAAACTTTGCCTTAACACATTTGTGCTTACAGAATTTGTGTGTGTGGGCATGTTGTGTGTGATGTGTTTGTAGGGTGGATCGTTGGTGACCTACAGTGAGAATAGGATGGGCTTTGTCCTCTCTGTCCACTTGTTACCATGGTGATGAGACAGATTAGGCCTGTCTACAATTATTTTTCTTCCATATACAAATATCAAGCAGGTCTCTCTCTCTCGCTCTCTCTCTCTTTCTTTCACTCAGTTAAGCTTAATTCATTGTGTTTTGCTGGTGTGATTAATACAGGTTGTCATCTAGTGTAGAATTAACATTCTAAGATAAACATTCTAACATCTGTCTAAAGTACTCCTTCAGTTTAAGTGTAGCACAGTCTTGATGGTGGTGTTGCTCAGTGTGCACATTCTCTGTTTTGTTGGGACCAAGCACATGAAAGAGAGAGCAGATATCTAATGAGAGTACACCGTAATTGTAAATGGCAAGGCAAATTCAATGCATTTATGTTTCATGTATTTTCAATTGGTCCAAACAGGGACAAGTTCACAGCAAGTGCAAATGTTTCAAATTATTATTATTATTTTTTTTAATTCCCAATAACTGATTAAGTGTGTATAAAGGTTAGTTCAAGCATACAAATTAATGAGCAGAAGGACGCGGTTTGTTGGCAGCAGCGGTGTCCCCATCAATACTGTTGACATCTACAGTCGTGGCCAAAAGTTTTGAGAATTACATAAATATTGGAAATTGGAAAAGTTGCTGCTTAAGTTTTTATAATAGCAATTTGCATATACTACAGAATGTTAGGAAGAGTGATCAGATGAATTACATAGTCCTTCTTTGCCATGAAAATTAATTTAATCCCGAAAAAAACTGCATTTCATTGCTGTCATTAAAGGACCTGCTGAGATTATTTTAGTAATCGTCTTGTTAACTCAGATAAGAATGTTGACGAGCACAAGGCTGGAGATCATTATGTCAGGCTGATTGGGTTAGAATGGCAGACTTGACATGTTAAAAGGAGGGTAATGCTTGAAATCATTGAAATCAGTTTTTTCATTGTTAACCATGGTGACCTGCAAAGAATCGAGTGCAGCCATCATTGCGTTGCATAAAAATGGCTTCACAGGCAAGGATATTGTAGCTACTAAGATTTCACCTAAATCAACAATTTATAGGATCATCAAGAACTTCAAGGAAAGAGGTTCAATTCTTGTTAAGAAAGCTTCAGGGCGTCCAAGAAAGTCCAGCAAGCACCAGGATCGTCTCCTAAAGAGGATTCAGCTGCGGGATCGGAGTGTCGCCAGTGCAGAGCTTGCACGCACAGTGAGGTGAAGACTTTTGGAAGATGGCCTGGTGTCAAGAAGTGCAGCAAAGAAGCCACTTCTCTCCAAAAAAAAACATCAGGGACAGATTGATCTTCTGCAAAAAGTATGGCGAATGGACTGCTGAAGACTGGGGCAAAGTCATATTCTCGGATGAAGCCTCTTTCCGATTGTTTGGGGCATCTGGAAAAAGGCTTGTCCGGAGAAGAAAAGGTGAGCGCTACCATCAGTCCTGTGTCATGCCAACTGTAAAGCATCCTGAGACCATTCATGTGTGGGGTTGCTTCTCATCCCAGGGAGTGGGCTCACTCACAATTTTGCCCAAAAACACAGCCATGAATAAAAAATGGTATCAAAACACCCTCCAACAGCAACTTCTTCCAACAATCCAGCAACAGTTTGGTGAAGAACAATGCATTTTTCCAGCACGATGGAGCACCGTGCCGTAAGGCAAAAGTGATAACTAAGTGGCTCGGGGACCAAAACATTGAAATTCTGGGCCCATGGGCTGGAAACTCCCCAGATCTTAATCCCATTGAGAATTTGTGGTCAATCCTCAAGAGGCGGGTGGACAATCAAAAACCCACTAATTCTGACAACCTCCAAGAAGTGATTATGAAAGAATGGGTTTCTATCAGTCAGGATTTGGCCCAGAAGTTGATTGAGAGCAGTCCAGTCGAATTGCAGAGGTCCTGAAAAAGAAAGGCCAACACTGCAAATACTGACTCTTTGCATAAATGTCATGTAATTGTCGATAAAAGCCTTTGAAATGTATGAAGTGCTTGTAATTATATTTCAGTACATCACAGAAACAACTGAAACAAAGATCTAAAAGCAGTTTAGCAGCAAACTTTGTGAAAACAAATATTTGTGTCATTCTCAAAACTTTTGGCCAGGACTGTAGTTTTATTTGTTTTATTGACTGATAATTGTAATAATATGTAATTAATTGCTCAATATAATTTTTGTTCCAGTACCTTTTTACCTAATTACACACACACACACACACACACACACACACACACACACACACACACACACACACACACACACACACACACACATTGAAATTGGATTCAACTAGTCTAAGTATGAGTTTGAAAAACATATATAAAATCATTTTTACTATTGAATCCAATGTGGTCATCTGCTACACTCAACTCGAGCCATTCTGCCCATTTTCTGTCCTCAGAACTGCCACTAACCAGGGTGTGCGCCCCACACTCCCAATATTCTGAATCAACCCTAGAGACTTAAGGGGAAAATCCCAGAATGCTAGAAATGATAAAAATTTCAATAATACCAAGGTCAAAATCAGAGAAGATCCCATTTTTCGCCATTCTGTGTGTATATACAGTCATGTATATAACCCCTCTTTGAATTATAAGTGTTTTCTGAGTTAATCTGATCCTAGCAGGTCTTAATATTAAGCAAATATACCTCTGATGAACAACATATATATATTTTTTCATGGTGCCATTATTTATTTAACAAAAATGAAGCCAAAAGAAAAACATGTTATACGTATCCCCATGATTTAATAGCTTGCATATCCACCTTTAGCAGCAATAACTTAGTAATTGTTTGCTTTATCAGTCTCTCACAATATTGTGGAGGAATCCTGGCCCTTTATTCTTTACAACAATGCTTCGGTTAGTTGAGGTTTTTGGGCATTCCCTTAGGCACAGCTCTCTTAAGGTCCCACCACAGCATTTCAGGGGGGTTTGAGGTCTGGACTTTGACTAGGCCATTCCAAAACCTCAATTCTTTTATGTTTCAGTCATTCTGATGCTTCCAATCTTTTGTCCTGTTGCATGACCCAAAATGCCCAAATCATAGCCCCTCTCCACTGCTGTGTTTGACAGTGGGTATGAGGTGTTTCTGGTGAAATGCTGTTTGGTTTTCCCAAACATAGCACTAGGCATTAAGGCCAAACAAATCCACTTTGATCTGTGGATAGGACATTGTTCCATATGCCTTGTGCTTTGATCAGATCCAGTTTTGCACTTCATGAACACTTCATGTCCTGGAATGTCCACTACTGGGAAGATTGGAAACTGTCTTGAATGATTTTTTGTGGATCGTCCTTCTCACTGTAGAACGTTGGACTCTAAATAGTTTGGAAATGGTTTTTCAACCCTTTCCAGATTGATGTGCAGCAATTGCTTCTCTAAGACCATTGCTTATGTCTTTCAATCTTGTCATTAACACACAGCTGAATGCTCCAGATAGTTCCTTTGTACCCAAGGAGATACGCCTGGCAGTAGTTTCCACGCTGCCAGCTTCTCCGAAAGGGGCACGGGCTTTGACACTTCGGCTGGATGAGGGGGGGATGTTAGGTGTTGGGTATCCAGGATGTATGGCAGGAGATGCCCGAACACCCAACTTTTGGTTGGAGACCGGCGCTCCCCGAAACACCAGTGGTGGCGGGGATTGAACACCGGCCTCCCGGGAGTGCCAGGGAGGAGGCCCTGTTTTGTGATGAAAATCCAGGCGCCCCTCCCTAGAGGGAGACACCCCCACGGCCCCAGGTGCACGAACCTCAGGGCTTCTTCTTTGAAGAGAGGAAGCTCCTCAGATCTGGTCTTTTCGAAGTAGATTTCTGAGAAGAGCGGCGAGCCCCACCCCAGGCTTTATGAGGGGGTGCGCGGCTGGTCACGCGCTCCTTCTGTACCTCACGTCTGATAGGGGCCAGAACTGGAGGAGCGTTGTGAGGAGACTACTTCCATGGGAGCGAGAGAGGAGGATTATTCCGCTCTTTCACAAGCTAACATACTCTAAATAGTTTGGAAATGGTTTTTCAACCCTTTCCAGATTGATGTGCAGCAATTGCTTCTCTAAGACCATTGCTTATGTCTTTCAATCTTGTCATTAACACACAGCTGAATGCTCCAGACCAGCAAACTGCCAAAACGTCTGCTTTTATAGCGGTCTGCACACCTGCTAATGACCAATTAATCAAGGGCTGATGATTAGCAGGGCCTGGCTGTAAATTCGGTAGCGGTAAGGGGTGCTTAGTGATAATCAGATGATTTTTTTTTCTTTTTGGTTTCATTTTTGTTAATAATTGGACAGTGAAAAAAGTTCCCTTTCAAAAGCTACACTCGATGCTGCGTGAAAACGCTATGTGAACATCTCCTTGTTGCCCGGTTGTGAAGCCTGTGCATGTCAAAACCGCGCTTATAACCTCTGCCAGGCATGACGTCACCGAATAAGGTGCACCTGCAGGTTATAAATAGGAGTGAATCTCAGGAAATCCAGATTCAAAATGTTGACTGTCAAAATGATTGTTTCTCAAATCCAACTAGAGGATTGGTTTGTGACAGTCGATCTCAAGGACGCATCTTTCCATATAGAAATATTGCCACAGCACAGGAAGTTCCTGAGGTTCGCTTTTGGGGGCGAAGCTTACCAGTATCGGGTCCTTCCATTTGGCCTAGCTCTGTCACCCCGCACATATACAAAATGCATGGATGCAGCTCTGGCTCCTTTACGACTCCAGGGCATCCGTATTTTGAATTACATAGACGACTGGCTGATTCTGGCCCAGTCTCAGGAGCTAGCGCTTCGACATCGGGATGTCGTCCTAGCCCATCTTCATTTTTTACGATTGAGACTCAACGCCACAAAAAGTGTTCTCCTTCCTGTTCAGAGGACAACATATTTGGGTGTCACATGGGATTCGGTCACAATGCGGGCACAGCTGTCTCCTGCTCATGTCGAATCCATTCTCAACACCTTGAAGGAAATCAAGCTAGGCCAGAAGGTCACTGTTCATCACTTTCAGAAATCTTTAGGCCTCATGGCAGCTGCGTCCACGGTGATACCTTTGGGCGTTCTGCACATGAGAGCGTTTCAGCTGTGGCTAAGAGCCAGGGGGTTTCATTCAAGGGCCAACCCCCAGAGGCTAATAAGGGTTATGCGCCGGGGGCTTCGTAGCCTTTCTATGTGGTTCCGACCCCGGTTTCTGACTTTGGGTCCCATTTTAGGTCCGTCTTGTCGTCGCAAGATGCTAACGACAGACGCTTCCCTCACGGGCTGGGGTGCGGTCTTGGATGGCCGTCCAGCACAAGGGAGCTGGAGAGGTCATCTTCTCGCGTGGCACATCAATTGCCTCGAAATGATGGCTCTGTTTCTGGCCCTGAAACACTTCCTCCAGCAGTTGAGAGGCTACCATGTCCTAGTGCGGGTGGACAGCACTGCGGTAGTCTCGTACATAAATCGCCAGGGTGGACTGCGCTCGCGCCGCTTGAACAAGCTAGCGCACCCGGTTCTGCTTTGGGCACAGGACAAGTTCCTGTCCCTCAGGGTGATTTACATTCCAGGGCATATGAATGTAGGAGCAGACTTGCTATCCAGACAAGCTGTAAAACATGGGGAATGGAAACTCCACCCCGAAGTAGTCAGTCAAATCTGGGAAAGATTTTACGTAGCAGAGGTGGACCTCTTTGCCTCACAAGAGGCAGCACAATGCCCCCTTTACTACTCTCTGACTCCTCCAGCTCCCCTGGGTCTGGACGCAATGGCCCACACGTGGCCCAGATTACGCCTTTATGCGTTTCCAACTATAGTTCTGCTCCCAGGAATCCTGGCGAGGGTCCGTCAACAGGGTTTGCGCCTCTTATTGATAGCGCCCCATTGGCCGACCAGAGTGTGGTTTTCGGATCTAATATCTCTCCTCGACGGCTCACCCTGGGTGATTCCAATGAGGATCTTCTGTCTCAGGCGCAGGGGACAATACTTCATCCTCGGCCCGAGCTCTGGAACCTTCACGTTTGACCCCTGAACGGGACCAACTAAGACATGCTGGGCTTTCAGCCAGCGTAATTGAAACCATTTTAAGTGCCAGGGCTCCCTCCACTAGAAGAACTTATGCCCTCAAATGGAGTGTATTTGAAAATTGGTGCATGGCAAGACATGTAGACCCAGTTCACTGCCAGATGTTTCAGTGCTGGAGTTTCTGCAAGAAAAGTTGTCCTCGGGCTTATGCCCTAGTACTCTCAGAACGTACGTAGCCACTATTTCGGCTTGTCACGCTCTGAATGATGGGGTTTCTGTGGGCAAGCACCATTTAGTTGCCCGTTTTATTCATGGAGCTAAATGGTTGAAGCCGCCCACTAGAGCGACAGTCCCTTCATGGGACTTAACTATCGTACTCGAAGGCCTGGCCGACACCCCTTTCGAACCACAGCGCCTGTCAGGCTTCTGTTTCTTAAGATGGTTTTTCTTATGGCTATTACTTCTTTGAAGAGGATTGGGGATCTGCAGGCTCTGTCAGTCTCCCCATCCTGCCTAGACTTTGCCCCTGGGCTAGTCAAAGCTATTCTGCATCCTCACCCGAACTATCTTCCCAAGGTTCCATACTCGACCATGCACCCAGTTGTTCTCGAAGCCTTCTGTCCTCCGCCTTTTACAGCTCCGGAGCAGGAAAGACTTCACTTACTGTGTCCAGTATGTGCTCTTCGGATCTACGTCCACCGCACTAGCCAGTGGCGTAAGTCAGAGCAGCTCTTTTTTTTGCCATGGGGGTCGCAACCGGGTGGCGGCTGCCACTAGACAGACTCTGTCACACTGGGTGAGAGATGCCATTGCCCTAGCCTATGTGTTGTCACACTTCGCCTCTGGGAATCAGGGCTCAGTCAACCAGGGGGATTGCCTCATCGATTGCCTTGGCAAGAGGCGTCCCCCTGCAGCAGGTGTGTGATGCGGCGGGCTGGTCCTCTCCACACGTTTGTTAGATTTTATAGTCTGGATGTCAATGCTACTACGGGTTCGTGGATCCTTGAGTCAGCATCCCAGAGCTAGGTCTGAGACCTCCTCGGCTTTTGCGCACATGCTACACAACCTGGGGGTCCAGACACTTGCAGGTGCAGCGCAAGTAACCCTGTAACCCTGTTCCCTGATAAAGCGGGAACGAGATGCTGCGTTCCGATGCCGCACTGCTGGCGTGCCTGGACGTCCTTCAGACAAAATTGACCTGAGGATGTTTCCGGTTCACTCCTATTTATAACCTGCAGGTGCACCTTATTCGGTGACGTCATGCCTAGCAGAGGTTATAAGCCGAAGGTATTCAGCGGTTTTGACATGCAGGCTTCACAACCGGGCAACAAGGAGATGTTCCCATAGCATTTTCACGCAGCATCTCGTTCCCGCTTTATCAGGGAACAGGGTTACAGCCAAGTAACCCGAGACGTTGTCATTTTTTTGAGGTACCTAATACTAACAGATGTAATTATGTTTTTACAGAATAAAATGTTTTTACTATAACTTTTAATATTTTAATATTTGTAGACATTTGATCATCTAGATTTAGGTCTTATTGTTCCTTCTTTTGGTAATTTCACAGTTGTCCTTTGTTATTTTAACTCCCTGCAATCATTTTTAAGTAAAAGGAAAAGCACTGACTACAGATAAATATGTATTTTTTTTTTTCTTTTCTTGTATTTGTTTGTTTGTTTGTTTGGTGGGCGGGGGTACCTTCTAACCATCCTTAACAAATCCTGTGTGTTTAAATAGTAATAATTGTGCCCATGAGAAATGAGAGAGAATACTTTGAAAGAATTTTATTAAAGTACCCCTGTTTGATGTCGACACCTGTTTGTTTAGTTTTTTTTTTAGTTCAGTAATTTTCAGTCTTATGACGTAGAGCTCAAATGCCCTCCATTGAAACCTCATGTGATTCCCCAGAAGTTACTACCGCTAAAAAATTTTTTATAGTTCTAATACGAGAATTGATAGTCAGGTGAATCACAGTGCACAATTAACAATGCAGCTTCACAGGTCTGGCATTGCTCAGGGAAGAATCTGCAAACACAAATAGTACAAACAAAATTCTACAGGCCTCTAAGGGCCAGGCAGTGGCAGATCATACCATCACTCAAACATTGCCACAACACTACAAATTAAAGGCATAAATACTTTTAAACTGTGGTCATTAGGAAGCCAGGTAACAATGCTGTAAGTTTCAGCAGGTTACATCAGCTTCTGATGTCTTTAAAATGACGCTTAGTTTACCAACAGGGTTAAAGCAAGCCTGTTTGATCTGATGCTTTCTTGGATTCTTAGATACAAAATCAGATGTCCCAGAATAATTCTTTAGAAAGATGCTGTATATCCGCTGAAAGCCCGTGTTTTACTCATATGGGAGCTCTTTGTTTCTCTTCTGCATTTGTCCTTGCGTCTGATGTTCCCCCTTACATTTTGCACTCAGAGATCTCCTCTCCTTTATGGACTCTTGGGTCATTTTTGGAGTTCACTGACTTTCTGTGAAATTCCACTAATCGTTCTCTTCTAGCTGGCCTCAGACCATTCTCCACTAGCATACACTGCTTTTTCCCCATCACTGCACAAAGAGAATTGTCTCAGGCTTTAGGGTTAAATTTGGGCCCTCTGTCCCCCTATCCACCCTAATGCCAACCCTCATTCTTTAGCTTTTAGCGTTTCAGGATTTGCTCTGGACTTACAGATAAGTGGATCAAACCATAAGCAGCTTTGCACTAGGGGTGAGTGTGTGGATATCTGCTGGTGTGTGTGTATGTGTACGCGCAAGCTATGTACGATTTTAGAACTTTGTAACCCGCCTAAATCCAGACATCATGACAACATTTACACTACCGACTGACAAATATGTCCCATGCTGTGTGTTTGTGTATATGTGTACATGCCTGGTGTGTGGAAGAGGTCATTGAATCATGTATCATTACCCTCTGTTGGGACTGAATCATCTTTCTTGTATCTTATTTATCCATGTCAGAGCTGTGACACTCTGTCTGTGTGTATGTGTTTGTGTGTGTGTGTGTAAGAAGAAAAGAGAGAGTATGCCAGTCTTGTGCATGTGCTCATGTACTAGGCTGCTTTTTTGATCCTCAATGCCTTTTCAGCTCTGCTTGTGAATATGTACACGTATGTGAGCAGCTGCTGAATCTGTCTCCTCACAGCTGGAGGTCTGTAATCCATGTACCATTTCCCACTTTTTCTTTGATCCCTCATCTTTCACCACATCTCCATATGTCACTTATAATTCAGTTATACATCTCGAAATGGCATGCCCAGCTGCAAAGGGTAATTACGATCATTTAGATGCACTTGCTTTCTTAACACTACAATAGCAAACATATCTTTCAGATTAGGCATGGTGTTTGATGTGCGTAAAGTATCCTGGATCCTGAATGGATTTGTCTCTCTTGAAAGCAAGCACGGAGTTGCATTCCGCTCAGCAGATGGAGATGTCTTGTACTAACAGCAGAAATGGGTTTACTCTTGCGGAATGTTTACAGAAGAGCCCTACTTAAATAAATCTCAAAATAAACCCAGACCGCCCCAAAATTAGTGTAGGTTTAGCCCTTGTTTGATAAGATTAGATTGTAAATCCTCAGAAAATAGGACAGGGTTAGCATGTCAATGAGGTGTTACCATTATGCCTTTTACCACAGAAATGTGCAAATATAATTATAATATTAATTTATACTGTGAAGGGCCCTCTTGTTCTTTTAAGAATTTTGCTTTTTGGAGGTCTTAACAGGCTCGTAAAATCATGAAAATGAGCACACAGGTTGAATCTGCTGCCATTAGGATGCCTGAGCATGGAACAGGGCCTTTCATGAGATTTTGCTACATAGTTCATACACACTTGCACATATACGTGTGAAATCCGGAAGACATTTAGATCTCATTTAGCTGAACAACACTGACTATGCATGTCAATGGCGCTACTCAACAGCTAGTCAGTTATTCTGGGTTGTTCGCAAAACACACCAAATGGAATTTGATGTACTCCTTAGGGGATTTATATAACCTCCACCAAGACATTGAGGATTAGGGATGGGTACTGAAACCCTGTGCCAATATTGCAGCATACCTATAAAATCTGTATGTACTATAACCGAATCAGAGCGCAGATGTTGGTGTCTCACTTCAGCAACCGCAGATGTTGGTGTCTCACTTCAGCCACCGCAAATGCAAAATGATTTCCCGACTGATAAAATGCACCTGAATGCGAATCTGAAAGCTCTAATGACACAAATCCTACTAATGTTTTTAGGAACGCGAGGGCGCATGTTGTTTTCACATTTTTTACTTAAAAGCACGACTCGGGAAATGAAACCATCCGCGGGAATGCAGCGCATGCATGCAGTAATTACGCTTGCTCTGTAGTAGTAGTAGTGTTAGTAGTAGTGTTAGCTTGCTAAGCTAAGCTAAGGTTAAATTAAAATGCCTAAAGCTAAACGTTCTAAAGTGTGGCTGTATTTCACAACAAAGGATTCCGACACTGTGACATGCAAAAATGTATTTCAAAAATTGCATTTAAAGTGGGAAATAAGTCCAAACTAATGAAACATTTGAGGATACACGGGATGAAGTTAAGAAGAGAGGGATGCACCGTGTTTAACGGCGTGTGGAGAAAAGCTGGCAGTGTGGGCGTCCATGGTAGGAAAATCGTATTTTACCAGATAAGGCAAATATGGTCATATTTCTGTAAAAGAATTGCTGACTTTTCATATATTGTTTATTTTTAAAAAAATTTTAATGGAAAACCATTAATTAATGTTATCCATCATTTTTTTGGCACCATTTTCAAGGTAGCAATTTGGCACCAGTATAGTAAAAAACCCAAACGATACCCAACCCTATTGAGGATGAAAAATTGTGAAGGGATCTTAAACGATTCAACCTTGGCGATACCTTAATCTTCGAATGTCGAAAAAAGTGGCAAATAACATGACATCACATTTTCCAGTACCCGGGGCTTCTTGGAGGTCTTAACCTTTCTTAAAAAGCACCATACAAAGGGTTGAATGGTGCACCCAGGCGGAGCAGGTTCTTGTTGCTTTGCAACTTTATTTAATAAATGAAATGACACATATTTAATCACTTACTATCAATGTATTACTCTGTGGCAAGCTAGTTTCTGATATCACTTATAAAGAGCTATAAACAAGTTCTTACCAGATATCAATGACTATACAAAATATAACAATATCAATGACTATTTTATTTGTTGTTAAATACAACACGCTGTTTTACTTATTTAGCGTTAGCTTAGGTGGAGTATCTGCTGTACAAAGCCCTGTGAATGAGCCGCTGCTATAGAAATGCTAAGTTGTCAGAGAGCACACTGATATAAACTAAGCTGAAGCTACTGTCAGACCTGATGTGAATACACACCTTCAGATTTAAGAATTTAACAGCGCTCTAGGATAAGGTATTAATGCCTTGTCAGAATATATGTCATGGAACAAAGGCTACACAGTTAATTAAATGTCAAAATGAATAGATGTATAACACAAGTTATACTCCAAAAAATATTCATTGTTTTAATAAGCCTTAAATGTGTTCAGTATACAGTTGATGGAGAAACTGGTCAGACCTTCTGAACATAATTCATTCATTTATTCTTTTATAAACTCATCAGGGTTGCAGAGGATATGGTAATCATGGGAGTGAATGATGTTTGCAAATATACAATTCTGTGCAGAAGTCTTGAGCCCCCCCACTTTACTTCATTCTTTTCTCCCAAAGAGTCAGACCGTATTTTATTTTTAATGTTGTTTTGAGGAATAATTCTCCAGGCATCCTGGCAAGTTTTTTCGCCTCTCATTTGTGGCTTAATTGTGACCTATAAATCATTGATCATGAAAAACTTTTAAAACATCTAACTTCAAACATGATTTAAAAAAACATCTAACTTATGGCATGAACCAGTGAGAAACAGGTGCAGATGATGAGAGATGATCAGGTTGTTGATTAGTACACTGGTGATGCTGATTATTGAGTAGTTAGAACAGTTAAGAGGGAAAATGAGTTTGCAGATTTTTTAATTGTACCTTTAGGCACTGTGCAGCCTGTCACAGTAAAACGTTTGTTCCCATTTCTTTCATTTACTCCCTATAATTTCATTTCATTTCATTTAATATGAAGAAATAATGGATGACTCAAGACTTCTGCACAGTACACAAGTGTCTTTGACAAGGTGTCCTTCTGTGTGCTAGGGTGACACAGCTCTGATGATCCATATTTAATGTGAAAATGATCCACTCCTTCTCACCCGGCAACAGATGTTTTGTTGTGACTCATGCGAACAGGAGAACCTGATCTGTCTGTGTGTGCGTGTGATGTCATGAAGTTAAAGTTCCTCCTTTGAGTTTGATTGCATCACACTCTGAAAAACCACTTTAAAAAATCTCAATCTATAATTGTAACTGCTTCTAAACCTAAACTGTCTCAGGTTTTTTTTTCCCGCTGTGAAACCGAAACAGGTGTATTCCTTATGGATCTTTGTCTTCCTTATGCCTATGGATCTTTAAAATCTCAGGCATCTTTGTAGCAAGCTTATCATTCTTGTCTTTTCCTCTTTTTCCCTTTCAATCTGCTGCTGAAACTAACCCTGTCTCTGACATAGACTGGCATTATGATGGTAAGGTGTTACTCATTCTCTTTATCATTTTCTTTTTCTTCTTCTGTTGCCAAATAACCTTTCGTGAGTCTGTCCCAGTTGGTATTTAAGGTCTGTTTGCTCTCTCCTGGCATCTCTTCAAAATATGTATATTTAAGCTAAAAATTGCAAAACCTACAATAAACCTAAAATGGGAATCCCCCACAGACCTTTCTTTTATCCGATGTGACGAAATGAAGCCTGGGGCTTGCATTCTCTAGCATTCTTTAGCAGATGCTTCTTTGGCAGACACTTCCCATGAATTAAAGCAATGTGATTAAGAAAAAAAAAATCATATTGCAATTGAATTGCTTAATTGTTTGATTGTATTTGTATATGTATGTGTACTACATGGGCAGAATTATGTGGACACGTGACTATCAAAAGCAGATATGCATTAAAATTCACTTGCTTCCACCTTTGCTATTGTAACAACCTTCACACTTCTAGGCAGTCTTTTCCCTAGATTTTGCAGTGAGGCTGTGGGGATTTTTCCATTCAGCTGCAAGACCAAGAGCATTAGAGAGATGGGCCAGTAATTATGGATAAGAAGCTCCTTGTGCACAGTCAGTGTTCATCCCCAAGTCATTCAGTCTGATGAATGTACTCGAGTTCTTCTGTGCCGACACCCGCAAACCATGGCTTTATGCACCTCGCTTTGTGCGTGGGGCACTCCATGCTGGAAGATGCTGGATCAGTTTGAGGAGGAACCACAATAGCGTGTGATAGTCATGTGTCCATGTACTTTTTCCCATATAAAAATATTGTTCAACTTCTACTTTCATCACCTTGTAAAAACACATCTTTGTATGAAATGTGATTAGTCAATGAAAGTGATTTCAATTCTCATTCTGAGTTCAGTCTTTCATTTTCACACAGAGTGTAAGTTGTATCGAGCTGGACCGCCTGCCACCATCGTCACCATTGATGAAGAGAGTCCAAATGGTATGTATTTTCCCCTTTATTTGCTTCAATTATTTTGTGTTGTTATGTTGCTTGTTACCTTAGATGATTAATATGCGAATCTGTCATTTATCAATAAGAAAATAATAACTTTTAGGTATGTGCATCCAAATTGGTTGAATGGTGGAGAAATTTCAGCGCTGCCTTATATGTCACACCAAACAGCACTTTTAAAGAAAATTAAATAATTGGACAATTGGCTTTTTATTATTTTACCTATAATCAAGCAGATAAAAACGTCTGCAGGTAATTTTAAATGTGTAACTTGCATTTTGAATGTGTTAGTCACAATATGATGTGTTGGTTACAATATAAAGTAAGAGCTGTCAATGGCAAAGAGCAAGTCATAAAATGCAACAAAAAAACAAAAGAAAAGGAGAGAGAGAGAGCAAGAGAGAGAGTTTAAAAACACTAGGTTTGACCAAACCAAATAGTATATTTTTGAAATAAGAAAAAAAAAGAACTAGAGCTGGGCAATTTGGCCAAAATAAGTAAATTGGTCTATATTGCTTGATTATCGATGGCACAGTGGCATACTGGTTAACATTGTCGACTTGCACCTCCAGGGTCCAGGTTTGATTCCCTCCTTTGGTCTGTTTGCATATTTTTCATGTTCCCCATTTTTGGTGGATTTCCTCCGGGTCCTCCGGTTTCCTCCCACAGTCTGGAACATAATTACATAATTGCATAATTTTACTGTTTTTAGCAGGACATAATTAACAAAATATACACATGTAACAACATACAGTATACGCAATATTACATAAATCTACATGGAGGAAACTTTTTTTCTCCAGTGTACTTTGCCCATGAAATACAGGTTGAAAAACTGTTAGCTTGTAATATAAGAGAAGTCCCAGGTTTTAAAAGACTGCTTCTACTTCTCCTACTCTCATGAGTTTGACGGGTGACCTTTTTTCCCCCCCAAGAAACATGCCGCTTTGTCTCTATAACCATGAAAACCATAACGCTGACATTCAATTTCAGAGCATGTGCATATCATTCTCTGCTCCATTACAGTGAGTGTGAGCTTCCCCACTATTTATTGTGGACCTTTATTTTCTGTGGTGTTTTACTAGACATTGTGAAGACTTAGTGTTATGACAAAAATATGTGTATATATATATATACTGTATATATACATACTGTATACGTACAGTACAGACCAAAAGTTTGGACACACCTTCTTATTCAAAGAGTTTGAATTTGTATTATGGCAAGAAAAAAGCAGCTAAGTGAAGAAAAAAAACGAGTGGCCATCATTACTTTAAGAAATGAAGGTCAGTCAGTCCGAAAAATTGGGAAAACTTTGAAAGTGTCCCCAAGTGCAGTCACAAAAACCATCAACCGCTACAAAGAAACTGGCTCACAAGAGTCCAAGAGTCTGCTGCGGAGGATAAGTTCATCCGAGTCACCAGCCTCAGAAATCGCAGGTTAACAGCAGCTCAGATCAGAGAGCAGGTCAATGCCACACAGAGTTCTAGCAGCAGACACATCTCTAGAACAACTGTTAAGAGGAGACTGTGTGAATCAGGCCTTCATGGTAGAATATCTGCTAGGAAAACACTGCTAAGGACAGGCAACAAGCAGAAGAGACTAAAGTTTGGGCTAAAGACCACAATAAAGAACACAATAAAGAAAACTCTTTGAATGACAAGGTGTGTCCAAACTTTTGGTCTGTACTGTATGTATGTGTATATATATATATATTATGGCATGCCGTTTAGGAAAATATTCATGAGAGAACTTAATGAAAACTCTGAATATATTGAATGAAACGTGAGAATATTGAATGGATTCCGAATATATTGATTGAAACTCTATATATATTGAATGAATTCTGAATATATGGATTGAAAACTGATATATATTGAATGAAATCTGAATATATTGAATGAACTGTGAGAATATTGAATGGATTCCGAATATATTGATTGAAAAATACATATATATATTGAATGAATTCTGAATATATGGATTGAAAACTGATATATATTGAATGAAAAGTCTGAATATATTGAATGAAAAGTCTGAATATATTGAATGAAACATGACGTCATCGAAACACAGCGCCATCTTTAGGAAGGATGAGTGAGTCGGCGCGAAACTTGGTTGCTGCAATTGTGAGAAATGAAGAGATGGTCAACACATTGATGAGGGCGTGTACGGCCCAAAATGGTGGCACAAGCCGCACTCAGTATCAGACTACGGATGAAGAAATATATTCGCTATTTCACCGCGGAAGACCGGTGTTATGCGCTAAAATGCCCCCCTGTCACAGATTGCACCCCCTACATAATCTCTATCAAATATTATATTACAACATAAATTCATAGGTTTATTGTAATCAAATATGATATAACTATTATAATTAACCCTTGGCACGTGACAGGTGTCGAGACCATGAATACAAATTCTCATATGTTTATTTTGTGGCACATTTATTTTACAGGGATTTGTCATGTAATACAAAAATGCTTGCACTAAATAAATATTTATGATGAACAATTTTACGAAATTATTTTTATTATTAAATAAGCAATATCAAAAATACATCTTGTATATAAAAAATAATAATTTATATTTTTTCCCTATACAACATGTATTTTTTTTATAATGCTTATTTTATGATCAAATCCATTTGGTCTAATTTGTAATTTCTAAATCATAAACCTAGAAATTTCTGGTCTAATATAATATTTGACGGAGATTATGTAGGGGGTGCAATCTGTGGCAGGGGAGCATTTTAGCGCATAACACCGGTCTTCCGCGGTGAAATAGCAAATATATTTCTTCATCCGTAGTCTGATACTGAGTGCGGCTTGTGCCACCACTTTGGGCCGTACACGCACTCATCAATGTGTTCACCATCTCTCCATTTCTCACAATTGCAGCAACCAAGTTTCTCGCCGACTCACTCATCCTTCCTATAGATGGCGCTGTGTTTCGATGACGTCATGTTTCATTCAATATATTCAGACTTTTCATTCAATATATTCAGACGTTTCATTCAATATATATCAGTTTTCAATCCATATATTCAGAATTCATTCAATATATATATTTTTCAATCAATATATTCGGAATCCATTCAATATTCTCACGCTTCATTCAATATATTCAGATTTCATTCAATATATATCAGTTTTCAATCCATATATTCAGAATTCATTCAATATATATAGAGTTTCAATCAATATATTCGGAATCCATTCAATATTCTCACGTTTCATTCAATATATTCAGAGTTTTCATTAAGTTCTCTCATGAATATTTTCCTAAACGGCATGCCATAATATATATATATATATATATATATATATATATATATATATATATATATATATATATATATATATCAGTTTTATATGGAATGGATGGCAGCTTTAACTATAACTGCACTTTTGTGACTTAATCGACTCTTGTTTAGGAAAAGCTCCACTTCTTGAATGCACTTTACAATCCATGTACTGTATATTTAACTGAATGGTATAATTTAATTGGTGAAACAAGCTGGTACTGTTTACAGGCTTTGTCTGTACTGGGCAGCAGGGTACTGTATTGCGCATTTTCAGCTAAACTGGACTACTTTAGATATCTGAACAGGAAGTGTTGAGGAGCTAGCCTGTCAATTTTTACAAAAAGTTCCCTCACCATCTGCATGCTGTTTCTGTTGTTTTAATGCTGTAATCAAGATTACTGATTGCATATTTCCATGTCACCCATTACACATGCCATTATCAAGATGTATGAGGCAGTTAATGAGCCAGGTTTATGAGTTTATGAGGTTATTAGCACTTATTATTTACTTTCCCACAGATGAGCCAAACCCATTTGCCTGAATCCGGGGAACAGTTGCCCAAGCATTAATGCAGAGGCCAGAAATGCCCATTCTGTTACAACTCTCCCATGTTCTAACCGGTCTCGGGACCTGTACCACATGTAGTGGCGAGGTTGTATGGAGCATAGGGTTAAGAGTCTTGCCCAACCCAGCAGTAGCAGGGCTTGAACCCATGACCCAATCGTCTCACCTGACCAGCCCACCACTGCCTTGTTGAACTTAAATTGAACCAGCTAAATGTACAGACTCTACACCTATATATAATGTCACAATCCTCACTGTTATATTTACAATCACTGTAAAGGGATAATATTCAGAGAGTATAACATGTTGGTGTGTCTTTCATTGTGTCCTTGCGTGATGATTGGCAGTGAGTATGTGAGAGAGGATTGAGCGTGTGTCCTTGCTAAGATTGCAGATGGTGTTTTGTTGTTGTGACAGCACACTGGGGCCCATTAACACATAAAGTGTCTCTGAGTAGGCAATGCTACACTGCATAATATACTCATAATACCTGCCAAGACAGCACCAGAACCCAGTCATGCATTTGACACCACTGACTTTTTACTGCTGCGTGACAGGTGCTGCCTATAGCATGCAATGCTACTTGCACTTTCTTTCTATTTTTATTTCATTTTCAATTCTTGGAGGTATATTGGTCAGCTCTGGGTAGCAGGATTAAAGCTAAACATCTCTGCTGGCACTTGAAGGCTTCAAAACCAGTAAGCAAATGACTGCTGAGAGATGCATTATCGGGGCAGATGAGTTTAATGAGTTTGATTTTCTCATTCTGGATTGCTGTTTGTTTCTCTGATGAGTTTTGCTGTGAAATTTGAACAGGTTTCGGCACTCTGGGAAATGAGCAATGAAAACGTGCTTTCTTGCTTTCTGATTTTGCGCTGCACTGTTTTTGCTATTGCTGCTTTTGGGTGTGTGTGAATATATGTGTCTATGTCTTAATTCCACCTTTAGTCTGAAAAGTGGGTT
The DNA here is from genome assembly GCA_030347435.1 of Clarias fuscus. Classification (NCBI taxonomy): domain Eukaryota; kingdom Metazoa; phylum Chordata; class Actinopteri; order Siluriformes; family Clariidae; genus Clarias; species Clarias fuscus. Next base: position 20,966,909 of record CM059211.1, on the reverse strand, counting down.
TTAGTTTAGAGAGTCCTGTTGTTATAATGCTCTTGGGGTTCCAAGTTAAACACAGCTAAAGACCCAGCAGCTATATTTACATGCACAATATTTCTTCAATCAGACTGAAATGTTTCTGATTAAAGATTCCAATGTAATTGTTTACATGGACGACGCTCAAATACATTTCTGCAAATGAAAGAAGAGATGTCATTAGTTCAAGGGACATCTGTCTTTTTCTGTATTCGTTGTCTTTGTCATCTTGGATTTGCTGGCTGTACTTCTTTCTTCTTGGATGAACCACTATCTAGAGAGGCTTATGTTATAAATCCTCCATCTGTGTCTGTTTACAGCCAGCTCTGCTTCGCCTGCATGTGCTTTTGGTTTTATTTTGGTTGCTATCCATGGTACTGAATTCATGTCGCTGGCTTCCCTGTTAGATCTTGACAAAGTGAAGTATCTTGGGAGTTGGTGTCTTTTACAAAAGGTAGTCAGACCATCTCTATGAATAAACAGATTTGGGATATGTGATGCCTTAGTGGTGATGAGAATGTCCCACACATGATTTCATTTTTCGTTTTAAGATGTCCACTGAATTTATTTAGCGTTCTGGGAATGTGGTGAACCGAGAGGACCTCATTCAGCCACCACAATTAACCACAGACATTTCTGCTCTAAATTGTTGATTTCACTCAACAGTCATAAACACACAATCATTTAGGCCAGAATGATCATGTGTAGATTCCTGGGAAAAGGATTTTATTTAGAGAGTATTTTGTCATTGGTCATCATGCCAGTGACCTTGGCCCACTTAGCTGTTTTCATTATGGTGGCCGTGCCTCTGAAACTGTGCCGTCCCTTCTCAATTTTTCATATAAAACACACTTTTAATACACTCCTGAAATCAGAGTCAGAGTTCACACAGTCAGTAGAATGAATTATTCAGCTAATCCTAGCTAAAATATAATAGTAGTAATAATAATAAGCAGCAAATAATGGTTAGCACGGTGTCCTCCCACCACCAGGGTCGCGGGTTTGGACACCGTCTCGGTCCTGTGTACGTGGAGTTTGCATGTTCTCCATGTGCTACAGTAAGTGAGTTTCCTCCAGGTACATTGTTTTCCTCCCACAGTCCAAAGACATGCAAGGTAAGATAGTTGGCATTCCTTGCTTTCCCTTTTGTTAGAGAATGAATGAATGATTATTATTATTATTAATAATAATAATAATAATAATAATAATTATAATTATAATTATAATAATAATAATTAAGCAAGCTTTTTGATGTTTTGATCTTATGTAAACATACATCATTTGTGTCATGGGGCGACATGGGGGTGAATGATCCAAGTGCAGAGCGAGCGCTACTGTGACACTGAATGAACTCCGTGACGAGAATGAGGAAGTGTGGAGCCAGCTCGCGTGGAGAGAGAGCGCAGTGTTTGCCGGGAAGTTCGTGGTCGAGAGACAATTCCGGAGGTTGGCAACAGTAAATCCGAGAAGGCAGTAAATCCGAGACGAGGTCGGTGAAACAGAGCATGGCAGAGATCCGGAAGGTCAAAACAGAAGGGACGATTAGGGGTTGAGAACAGGTGTGATGGGTGGGGGTGACATGGAGCGGGAGTGCACAGGTGATCATGGCTTTGCTTGAGACGTGAGCGTGATCTTTCATGCCGTGACAGTATGATTTTATTCTGCAACATACTAGTAGGCAACTTATTATTTAGGCCGACTTATTAGACTGGGTAATTAAGAACATAGTCTTAAATTTCCCTCAAATGTGTGTGTTGACTTGCCACTCACAGCTAACCATTCATTTTTCGATGTTAATTAACCTGTGTAGGGTCATGGGGGCCTGGAGCCTATCACAAGGGGGCTCATGGCACAAGGGGAAGGGCACGCACACGTACACACATACTGGGTGCAATCAGGAAACACAAATAAGTGTACAATGCATGTCTTTAAACTATGTGAGGAAACCAAAATACCCATATAAAGAACATGAAAACTCCACACACACAGACAAGAGACAAGACTTAATATAGAGGTTTGAGGTGACAGTGCTAGATGCTTAGGCATTCAACACAACCACCCGTCAAACACGTAGAACTCATCACACACAGTTATATTTTAGTGGATCTATCACGTTAACTACATTGTTGTACATTTTGTTTAGCTTTATTCTTTTTAAAATCAAATAACTTATAAATGGAGAAGCCATTTAGAGATAAACACTGTACGTTTAATGCTCTTATGCATCTAATTGTTTTCTAACTGATGGATGAACAAAAATAATCTCCATTATCTTGTTGTAAAATAGCACATTGGTCACTTGTAGTCACTTTAATTTTTGAATGCAGTGGAACAGTTCCTCATTTTGATTATTTTCTCATTTCAAGGTCGACTTTGTTTTTACTATATATCTTAAAGCTGATTTAGGAGAAACAAAGAGACACAACAGCTATACAACATGAGACTTACTTAAGAAACATTTGTGAAATCTGAGACGTACATGAGAAACAGAACTGCATTTATAGGAGAAGCAAATGAGCCTTATATAAGACCATATTGAGATGATTATAAATGAGATATACATATATATCTCATTATATATAGATATAAATGAGAAGTACAAATGAGAAATATTTGTTTTATTGAACATAACAAAAATCCTCCATTAACAGCATACAGTGATGAGCCACAACTAGCACCACCTGAGACCAGTCAGTCCACCACAATATTAAAATCAGCAGGTTAACAATATTAAAAATATTACAGAAAAAATTATATTACTAATTTGTAGATGTAGCCCATGTGTAAAATAAAAACATAAATGAAATCAGTCAAAAAGGAGATGAAAATTTTTGAAGGGGAAAAAAAAAAATCAAGAAAAAGGGCTGTATGCAAGGGAGGATAGGTCAATGCCTGGAAAGATTCTTTCTCATCGGCTACACCAGTCTTCTGTTGCATTTGAATTCCTTTTGCAAACATTTTAAATGCGATCACACAGATAAAGGAATAGAACAGATTTAAAAGATTATATAATAATAATACTAAGAGAAGAATGAGTACATTAACTATGCAGTCTAAAATAAAGTGACACGTGATGAAAACCCTCTCTGTCTGCAAACATACATTTTATATCCAGGACATAATATATAATAATAATATGCACATTTTGTGAGTTCTACATTTTTGCATCATCATTCAGATAGTAGTAAAATTTATGTGTTTTTATTTTTATTTTTTTTTTTAGCAATGACAAGTTTAATTCTACATGACATATCAGAAACCCAAATGCATAGTATACTGTACTTGTAATGTATAATGTGGGAAACACTGCACTGGGGAAACAAAAATATGTGTGTCGTGCGAACACAAGACAAATATCAAATCTCTGAGATTTAAAAGTAATGAGGACATGTCTCAAATGCCTCAAAGATAGCTCATTTCTAGGAGCAAAAGAAGAGTTCATCTTGAATTTTCCTTTTCTATGGTTTTTTTTTTTAGAGCTTTTATAGCAAAAGGTTAATTTAGAGTGTGCTATTAATATTAATATTGTTACCTAGACTCCATGGTGATTAATGCATTATTTACATCCTTATTCTTTGTGAGGTAACCTGCTACAGTGTGGTGTTAGAAGACCACATATCAACTACCTACTGTACCATATGTATGTTTTATATGTTTCACTGATGGTATTATTGCAGGGTTTTGACTATACGATTTCCTGTGCAAGGATCATCAGCATGACAATTCATGAACATATAAGCATTCACATTTTACAAAGTCATTATACAGTGATAAGGTACTAGATAACAACGTCGATGAGGTAAGGGTACCCAATCTGCCATTTTATTCATTTTCAATTGCCACGTTTGACCCTTGAGCATGTTCTTTCAACTGTTCAGATACCATTGGAAACTCAACCCAATAAGAAACTGTCAATAAAATTATGGATACCTTTGGGGAGGTGGGGAGTATTCATTGCTCTTGTGTATGGACCCTTACCCTCTTAATTTACTATTGCACAGTTATTTGGGTGAATCTTGATCAAAAGTGGCTAGCACAAATTGCTTTGTAATGACTAAACCTTTATTTTCCTATGAAAAAGTAGAAAGAAATCCTGCTTTGTAATTTATTCTTTGCAGCTGTAATTAAAGTTTAATTGAATATGAATTTGACCCTGTTTGCCACGTACCTTTCAAAGATCTACCACTGAGACAAATAACTGTACAAGATGTGACAAGTGTCAGTTTTATACATGCATGTTGGAAAAAATTCTCACATTTACACATTTATCTTGACACAGAGCTAAAATACCACATGTCAACATGTGACATGTAAGACTCATGTGCTGATGTGGTCCTGTGCTTTTTTTTTTTTCATTCTAAAACTGAATCTGAAACAATAAACTGCTGAACAGCTTTCAAGTAATTTACACTGAGAGTGTGTAAATCAAGTGCTCATAATCTCCAGGTAGCGACACAGCTCCTCAATGATGGAGCACTTACCTGCAACAGTGTTATGCCTGCAACTCTGTTCATTTCTGTTAAATATTACCTGTCAACACCTAATGTGCTACTCAGTTTTGTAAGAATTATATAGTAAAATATATACACACATAAAACTTACTTAAAAGAACTAATCTCTAGTTCATGTATTTCTTACTGATGATGGGCAGGCAGCCGTAGCTCTTCATGTTGATGAGGAGCTATCAGATAAGCTGATGAGGAGTAGCCACAGACCCATGTTGGAGGGAAGGGTTGCCATGGCAACCGTAGCTGATTAAGAGCGCCTTAAGTAAAGGCCAGATCACGTTCCTCGGGCTGGCACAAGAGGAGTTTACGTCCAAATTATGCACTGGTAAAGAAAATAGAAGTCTGCTTTTGTTGTTTTCTTTTGTTCAGTACTTCAGCAGAAAGTTTGTATTATTATTTTTTATTAATGTGAAGATGGAAGAAGAACAGAGAGTTGCAAAGGGATGCGATGCTGAACATCTTTATCACAAAATCCATCTGAAATATCTTTTGTACTAAAACTAAATAATAAACACATTAATGCTGCTGCCTCCCAATTGTGCAAGAAAAATGACATAAGCAACAATGTGTGCCTTTATCTGATGTAGTACGTGGATGCACAGTGTGACACCATAAATTCACGTCAGCAGGTACACTATGACATTAAATCATTGCATACTTTAACTTAATTTTATATCCTCACAGGGCAATGTTTGAATAACTAAGCTGTCTCCTTACTGAACAGCCACACAGTTAGTTGGGTGAATATAGATGAGGAGCTCTGCATTGGCTCCACATCTCCTGTGAAGAGACAGAGAGCAGTTCTTGCTTTGCATTTTACACCTTGCAGCTGTAATTAAAGCTTAATCTAACACAAATCTTACCCTATTTGCTGCTTACTTTAAAAAAAAAAAAAAGCAAAAATATGACAATGTTTGCATGTAATATAGTGGATTGTGTAATGTTTTACAGTATATAATAAATCTATTTTGCAGGTAGATATGATTATATAATTGAATAAATAGGTACATATGTTCAACAACCTCTGTTATATATCATGTTAAATTCTCAGGTACTATACTTTCTTCTGTACTACACGTACATCCATCCATCCATCCATCCATCCATCCAGGAACCTCTGTAGTCCAACAAGGGACCATGGAGGACAATGGTGACCATTGTATTTATTCCCATTTTTACGACTGTGGTAGATTCTCAATCAACATTCACATGCACACTCAGACACTACTGGCAAGTTAGGAATGCAATTAGTCTAATTTGCATGTATTTTTGGACTGTGGAAGGAAACAGAGGAAACCTATCAAGCACGAGGAGAACATGCAAACTCCTTGCACACAGACCCGATGCGGAAATCGGATCCAGGACTTGGAGGTTTTCCGCACTGGGAAAGCATTGAACATTTTTATCAACAAAACGATCAACTATGGGTGGTAAGGAATTGTCAAAAGATCTCCAGCATAAAGTTGTGCACAGTTCAGGAGATGGATACAAAAAAAAATTCAAAGGCTTTATTACTGTCTAGAAGCAAAGTAAACTATTATTAAGAAGTGTATTTGGTACAACACAGACCTCCCTGGATCAGGATGTCACTCCAAACTGGATGAAAGAGCCAAAAGAGAGGATACCAAAAGGCCTACAGCAACTCTGAAGCAGTTGCAGGAATTTATGACAAAGAGTGGTCATTGTGTGCAAGTGACCGCAATATCAGCAATTCCACACAAATGTAGCTCGTATGGGAGTGTTAAAGTAAAAAAGCCTGAGCGATTTACTTCTGAGGTCACATGCAATAAGGTGTTACGGTCATATGAGACTAAAATCGAATTACTTCCACAACACCAAACAATATGTCAATCACCATACACATAATTGATTTAACACACAATAGTCTCTAGAGTTTACACAAAATGGTGAAATAATTGAGTGACAGTTCTGTGGATGGAAACCTTGTTGTTAAGGTCAAAATAAAACAGTCAGACTGGTTCAAGCTGCCATGAAAGATATAGTAACCTGTATAATTACAACCATATTGAGCAGACAAGCATCTCAGCATGCAAAAAACTTTGAACTTATGCATCTGCTGTTTTTAGTTCCTCCACCTCAATGCTTGATGTATGTCTTGCGTTGCTTTTATGCTCAACTGTACATACTGTATAATATAGTCATTTGGTCCTTACAGATGTCTTCAGCTATAGCTTGGTATAGTCTTTGGGGATCTTTGGGGTCTTTGTCATTTTTTGTGTGTCTGTCAGGTACAGGTTTAATGGTGATGACTGAGTATGTGTGTGTGTGTGTGTGTGTGTGTGTGTGTGCGTGTGTGTGTGTTTGTGCCTTGTGGTGGGTTGGTTCCCCATCCTGGGTGTAGCTCACCTTGTGCCCAGAGTTTCCTGGGATAGGATCCAGACACCCCTGTGACCTTACACAGGAAAAGTGGTCTGGCTGATAGATGGAGAGAGTGAGCATATCACAAATTATCTCATTATGTACAGTATTAACACAATACATTTCTGTTTCATATGGACTTCTGCAGAAGTCAGAATGTGCAGGTGGGCGAAAGTACTTGTCAGATATTTATGCACTGTGCGTATTCCATATTTTCCATATTCACTGTGTCAGGTGCTGCTCGAGGCACATTCGGTACCCGTCCTGAACTATATATGCCTGCCAAACACCAGAGAAAGAACGCTTATCATCATCAGAATTAGAATGAGATCTAATATGACTTTACAGTATATATACTGAACAAGTGCTTTAAAATGATTATGAGTCAGAGCATGTTAAAGAGCATGTATTATAGCATGCCCCAAACCCTTACAATATTTAAAGAGTAGTGGAATCCTTTAATTTTCTCCAACCTCTCCTTCTTTCTCCTTAGTCAGGAGGCTCATGGCTATATGTTTGGATTCAGATCTCGTCATGTCTGAGATGGAGTAGTCCTAGTAACCAGCTGGAACTCTAGCTGGGCACTGAGCCATTTAGTCTTTTATGTTTGTGTTATATGTTTGCATCAGATGGAAACAATTAAAAGAAATGCATGGTATAATTATTTTACACACATTACGTGGTAAGATGCAATTACAACTCACCTTTGTTGTAATTTGTGTGTGCTACTGTTCAATAAAACAAAACTACCAGTTTAGAGCATTCTATATCTGTATCATGCTCTGCTCTCACAGAAAAACACACAGCTCCACAATTCTATTAAACAAAAAGGTGCGTGTGTGTGTGTGTGTGTGTGTGTGTAAGAGAGAGAGAGATGTAATTAGAGAATGTGTTGAAAGTAGGATTATTTTCAAGCACCTGCCACTTTTCTGGATTAGATAGAGGCAATTCCAGCCCTTGCCCACTCAGACCACTCTGCAGCTGCTGCTGCTCCATTTCTCAAAGCATGTGTGCATCCTCTGTTCCCTTACATCTGATGGATAAAAAAGAGATGGTAAAAAAAAAAATCTCCATTCCCTTCATGAGCATTTCCGTCCTCTGTCTCTGTTGATGTTTACCCTTACTATTTATTCATGTCCGCTCTGTAATACGCTCTGGACATTATGCTGTGATGCTTGTTCACACTACAGTAACTTCAACATCAACTGCTGCTCAAACAATGACTGTGAAAGGTGATTACTGTATATTTCATTTCACTATAAAACTCCAGGCTTAGCCTGTATGGCTGCGGAATTACCCTATATGGCTATGGATAAGGCGGATTTCTGCATCAGATCAGGTATTGTTCCTGCACTATAGTTAAGAGTTATATGGGATATGTTTGTTTATTTATTTATTAGTTTATATATGTATGTAAGTTTGCTCTAATATTGTTTTTGGATAAATAGACTAGTCGTAATTAGATGTAGCTCTTTCCTAAAAAAGTGTTTTAATCTAGCCTGCTCTTGGTCCGTTTTTCGTTAGATTTAGATGAGATGGATGAGCTGTTAAAAGCTTCACTTCCTTTGTCTGACTCCCTCATCACTCTCTACATCTACTCTCCATTTGAGCTGCTTCTCCAAATTAAAACTGTCTTCCACAACAAATGGCAAAATCTGCCTCATAAACAGCACTAAATCCACAAAACACATTTCCACAGGTCATATTATTAATACATGGACACAATACCGTACAGTACAATTTGCACAATTTCTCACACTAGGCATTTGATTAATAAACATTTTAAGCATTAATACCCACTTGAAGCCGTTAGGCAGTCTCCATTCATCGTGTTTATTGTACTCGTGACAGAGGCTTTCAAAAGAGAAATTGTTAGCAAGTGCACAGGGATGGTTCAGGCACGGAGTAAATATGCTTTATCACACTGAGTGATTAAAATTGATTTTTGATCCAAGTTGATTTTGCTTCATCATCGTGAGCTGATTTCATTAATCACTCGTGACAACTGAAACATATCCATTTTTATTGCGGCAGCACAGTAAGGCAATGAGAGAAAATGAAAACGTGAAATTTTCCCACTTCTTATATGAGATTCCAAAACATCATCTTAAATTCAGTTCAAGAATATAACCCATTCTTAAGCAACACACACACACACACACACACACACACACACATACAGCTTTTATTCAAAGCTTAGCTAAAGGACAGAGTGTCAGGGCTTCACTGTGAAATATAAGCACATAGTCTGCCCAGTGATTCAGACTGCAGCAGAGTAAATAGCTGGAGGTCGAGCCGTTTCCTCAACAAAACTGCTAAGCCTTAAAATCTGATTATTTACAGTTATTAAATTTTGAAACACTTAAGCCTACACATCGTGCACAATAGATGGTTCTTTGGTTTGTTCTTCAGAGTTAAACCTTTTTGCAGGTGTAGCTCATATGGATGCCTTGCCAGTGTGTGTTAATGAGGAGGCTTTAGACGTCAAACTGTGTATTTGGGTTTTCAGATATATCAGGTAGAACCAAAGTTATCATTACTTTTATAACTTGTAAATTTTATCGCTAATAGAATATGGAATGACATCGGAAAAAATGTTGAACTTATTATTATTTATTTATTTATTTATTTATTTTTGGTCGACTGAAAACAACAATAAAAACACATGGACATGTGAATCTACAGTATGCTATTTCTTTGCCCACTTGACCCCCCCCTTTTTTTGCTCAGTCATGTTTGTATAGTCGGTGATCTTGAAATAAACTTCAGTTTATTGCCAAGGTCGTGCTGAAAAAAAGATATTTCACTTTATGCTGCACAATCCTGAGCCCTATATATATTTATTAAAAGAAAAAATGGCTAAAATGCTCAGAGTTTTAAGGGCTATGAGCAAAAATATATTTCTGCCATTTTGTGGATCCACTTATCCCGAGTGATTTACAGAAATCATTTTCCGGGGAAGAGATGGCACAAGGATGCACTATGGGAGGAAGGTAGGCCAGCAGAAGCATGGGAATCCTTATGTCCTGACTTAATTAGTATATTTTTATTATTACTATTTATAACTTTGATGTGTACTACCTACAGTACCCAAACATTGTTGCTGACCAAGTACACACCTTTATATCATAATGGCAGTGACCTCTTATAATGTAACATATAAGAAATGTGTTTGTGTGTTCGTGTGCATGTGTGTGTGAGATATCTGCCAACCTCGAGACCTAGGAAATGGGGAGGATTTCAGAGCCAAAGCAATGGAGCTTCAAAGATATTGTCTCCCTCATTCTGGAGACTAAAAACAAGGCAAATAAAAGAATAAAATGTCATTTTAACATGACATACTTTTAATTTAACTTTTATTAAATCTACAGTATGTATTCTAGTGACTACAGAGAATACTAAATAATTTGCCTCTGTAAGTAAGAACTAAAAGAATGCAAATGCAAAACACAATGGGACAAGGTAAAACGCTATCATTCATTGCGTTTTATTATTTGTTCCGCTTTTATTTATTTGTTGATTTCATCAGGAAAAGGGTTATTATTTTTGGAATCTACAGTAAATCGACATGTTCGTCTCAGCATATAAGACAACATCAGTTCTTTCCAACGCCCAACTGTCACCGTCTTATGTTTGGCAGTATTTATATGGTGGTTCCTATCCTTCCATTGTCCGTGCTCGATGGAAAAATACACCCGGGAGATTCTGCAAAAACCCTTTGCTTTAAAAACTTTATGAGAAACGGGAACTCGTATATCCATGACTTCCTAAATTTCTTCTTCTTTCTGAGTGAGAGGAAGAGGTACAAACCATGCATGTCAATGAAGTGTAGCTGTATTGTGGTCCAGCTGGGTGGAAACAATACTCTTGTGATGCAGTACCAGAAACCGGTTATAATGAAAACAGGAAATATGTGAAATTTTGTCATAAATCCGGAGGAATGTGGGAGAATTTTGTCCGTGGGAGGAAATCGGGAGAGGGTAGTGAAAAACTGATGTCTCCTAGGAAAATCAGGAGGGTTAGCAAGTATGGTCTGAGACAAGGAGAGGAGGAGTTATAGGGTTGCTTTGTCTTTGAAGGAACCTTCAGGAAGACATATGGCGAAAGGCCATGATCAGTGACTTAAGTGTATGAGTGTGTTGAGAGCACGTTCACACCTAGTTATTAGTGTGAAAAGGTTTATGTGAAGCCTTTAGAACTCCTGAGTACATGCTGAAGTGTGTGTGTGTGTGTGTGTGTGTGTGTGTGTGTGTGTGTGTGTGTGTGTGTGTGTGTGTGTAGGTGTGTGTGTGTGTGTGTGTGTGTGTGTGTGTGTGTGTGTGTGTGTGTGTGTGTGTGTGTGTGTGTGTTGTGTGGTCTGGAAAGCTCATCAGGTCCTATAATGTGTTCATGCACTACATTACCAAGTGTGAGGCTGGTTACAGGGTTTGATTTCTCTACACATCTCCAGCCATACAGAATTCAGTTCAGAGAATACAGTCCCTCTTTTGTAGTAGCCTGACTGACTTGCAGTCTCAGCCTTGTGTATACTTCTCTCTGAGATCAAACACAATTAAGCTCAATCATCCTGCTGTTCCAGCTTGAGTAGATCTAGACTGGCGTAGGTGTATACTTTGAGGGCTCCACTGTGGCCGCTATTCGTTTGTTCTTCCTCCATCATTCTGAACGTGGTTAATGGTGTGAGTCATGAAAGGCCGCAGCACGCATACCACGACCCTCACTTAGTTGCTCCATGAGAGCATACATCAGTCCCTCTGAGTCAAGCCACATAGCTGCTTTTGTGTTTGACACACACTGTCTATAGCTTTGTTTCAGCCTGCAATGAGGGATTTCAGGGCAAGCATAATTGCGGGGATGAATGCGAATTGGAGGTGGAGCTTGAATATCAAATACGTCTCTGTGGGAGAAAGATATTCTCTAACATCAATAAGTATAGCTAAAATGTTAGGGAAGAATGAGTTGGTGTGTGTGAGGGGGGTTGGGGGGTGGTGGGGGGGGCGTAGGGGGGTTTACACTGGCAGAATATTGTTCTGCAGTCAGAGTGCTCCTGTTGATAGTTTTGTACTGTGTGAAAGGAGAGGTGGTGGGGAGTTGAGGGGTGGCTGGGTGTTGATACAGTAGCTTATTGTGAATGGAAGGTTATTGTTGATTGGGCACAGTGTGAACAGTGGGAGAACATTATTTTGCAGTGTAAAGGTTAGAAAAATTATGAAGAATAAGTATCTCAGGAGAGCAATGTCTAGTGATGTGATGTACTGTCTATCATGCTAACAATTTATGACCCATATATTCTCACAAGATGAACATTACACGCTTATGGGTAGATCGTTATTGTACTGTAGTACTTTCGATATAATTAGGTTTACCACCACTCTGTTCTCTCCTTTATTTGCCTGTTTGTTTGTATTTTTGTTTTTACCAAAAAAATATCTTGTCTGCACTGGTAGCAGTATAAAGATGACCTGTCATGATCTTGTTGGGCTCCAAACTATTTAGCACAAAGATGTCAACTGCTTTGAAAATCAGCAAATCTAAATTTAAGAAAACCCAATAACATAACCAGCAGGAAAATTAGTCAAATCCAGATTTTGCCATTTTTAATGGAAATAACCAGCAGACATTTGTAGAAAAAAATGTCCTTGCAAATATTTAAACACATTTTTTGATAATTAACATATTTTGTATAAAAGATACAAAATTTATCAGATTATCTGAAATGGCGGCACAGTGTTGCAATGGCTAGCACTGTCGACTTGCGCCTTGTTTCCAGGGTCCAGGTTCGATTCCCGGCCAGGCTCGATTCCCATCTGTGAGTTCATGGAGTTTGCATGTTCTCCCCATGCTTGGTGGGTTTCCTCCGAGTACTCTGGTTTCCTCCCACAGTCCAAAGACATGCAGATTAGGCTAATTGGCGTTCCCAAATTGCCCGTAGTGTGTGAATGAGTGTATGACTGCGTGTACACACGTGGACAAAATTGTTGGTACCCTTCGGTCAATGAAAGAAAAACTCACAATGGTCACATAAATAACTTTAATCTGACAAAGTAATAATTAAAAAAAAAACTCTATGAATGTTAACCAATAAAAGTCAGACATTGCTTTTCAACCATGCTTCAACAGAATTATTTTTTAAAAAATGATGGTACTCCTAGAAAATACTGAAAATAATGTGACCAAAGGGAGATGTTAATTGAAGGTGTGTCCACTAATTAGCATCACAGGTGTCTACAATCTTGTAATCAGTCAGTGGGCCTATACATAGGGCTCCAGGTAGTCACTGTGTTGTTTGGTGACATGGTATGTACCACACTCAACATGGACCAGAGGAAGCGAAGGAAAGAGTTGTCTCAGGAGATTCGAAAGAAAATTATAGACAAGCATGTTAAAGGTAAAGGCTATAAGACCATTTCCAAGCAGCTAGATGTTCCTGTGACTACAGTTGCACATATTATTCAGAAATTTAAGATCCATGGGACTGTAGCCAACCTCCCTGGACGTGGCCGCAGGAGGAAAATTGATGACAAATCAAAGAGACGAATAATCCGAATTGTAACAAAAGAGCCCAGAAAGACTTCTAAAGAGATCCAAGGTGAACTTCATGCTCAAGGAACATCAGTGTCAGATCGCACCATCCGTCGCTGTTTGAGCCAAAGTGGACTACATGGGAGACGACCAAGGAGGACACCATTGTTGAAAACAAATCATAAAAAAGCCAGACTGGAATATGCCAAACTACATGTTGACAAGCCACAAAGCTTCTGGGAGAATGTCCTATGTACAGATGAGACAAAAATGGAACTTTTTGCCAAGGCACATCAGCTCTATGTTCACAGACGGAAAAATGAAGCATATCAAGAAAAGAACACTGTCCCTACTGTGAAAGATGGAGGAGGCTCTGTTATGTTCTGGGGCTGCTTTGCTGCATCTGGCACAGGGTGTCTTGAATCTGTGCAGGGTACAATGAAATCTCAAGACTATAAAGGGATTCTAGAGAGAAATGTGCTGGCCAGTGTCAGAAAGCTGGGTCTCAGTCGCAGGTCATGGGTCTTGCAACAGGACAATGACCCAAAACACAGCTAAAAACACCCAAGAATGGCTAAGTGGAAAACATTGGACTATTCTAAAGTGGCCTTCTATGAGCCCTGACCTCAATCCTATTTAGCATCTTTGGAAGGAGCTGAAACATACTGTCTGGAAAAGGCACCCTTCAAACCGGAAACAACTGGAGCAGCTTGCTCATGAGGAGTGGGCCAAGATACCTGCAGAGAGGTGCAGAAGTCTCATTGACAGCTACAGGAATCGTTTGATTGCAGTGATTGCCTCAAAAGGTTGTGCAACAAACTATTAAGTTAGGGGTTTATCATTTTTGTCCAGGCCTGTTCCATGAGTTCATTTTTTTATATAATTCCGTTGAAGCATGGTTGAAAAGCAATGTCTGACTTTCACTGGTTAACATTCATAGAATTCTTATTTATTATTACTTTTGTCAGATTAAAGTTATTTCTGTGACCATTGTGAGTTTTTCTTTCATTGACCGAAGGGTACCAACAATTTTGTCCACGTGTGTATGTGTGCCCTGCGATGGAGTGGCACCCTGTCCAGGGTGTACCCCGCCTTGTGCCCTAAGTCTCCTGGGATAGTCTCCAGGCCCCCACGACCCTGAATAAAGGATAAAGCGGAATAGACGATGAGTGAGTAAGTGAGATTATCTGAAATAGTGTAATAAGCTTGTAACTACATGTAATAGAATTTCATTGTTTGCACATTCAGCCTTAGCTATTAGATGTGCCCTTAATAATAACACAACCAAAAACGAAGCCCTTCTGGAGAGAATCTCACAAAATGCCACCTCTGACATTTACTAGTGTCACTGATGAAACTAAAATTAAAAATGAATGTTTATTTGATCTAATTTGTTTATAACAATCTTTTTTTTCCGTAACTTTTTTTTTTGCTCACGTATCAGCATATTTGGGGAACTTTACACTACATTGGTCATTATACTGATGATTTGGGGACACTTTAGAGCTTGAGTTCCAGCGGCTAAAGACTGATGGCAGCATAAATTTAACTTATTAATTGCAAGTAGCAAAATGTTTAAGTCCTAAACCTGATACCCTCTGCGATGAGATTAGGATGTAGATTGAATGTAGATTTTTTTTGGCAGGATAATGATATTCAAGTAACAAATTGCAAGAACACAAAATAAGTGGTTTGAAATAGCCATATCAGTCTCTGGATGGATCTAAAACTCTATTGTATAAAGGAGCTTGAATATTCTGCATGGAGCAATTGTCATTGGTTAACATTCATAGAATTCTTATTTATTATTACTTTTGTCAGATTAAAGTTATTTCTGTGACCATTGTGAGTTTTTCTTTCATTGACCGAAGGGTACCAACAATTTTGTCCACGTGTGTGTGTGTATATATATATATATATATATATTATGGCATGCCGTTTAGGAAAATATTCATGAGAGAACTTAATGAAAACTCTGAATATATTGAATGAAACGTGAGAATATTGAATGGATTCCAAATATATTGATTGAACCTCTATATATATTGAATGAAATCTGAATATATTGATTGAAAACTGATATATATTGAATGAAATCTGAATATATTGAATGAACTGTGAGAATATTGAATGGATTCCGAATATATTGATTGAAAAATACATATATATATTGAATGAATTCTGAATATATGGATTGAAAACTGATATATATTGAATGAAAAGTCTGAATATATTGAATGAAACATGACGTCATCGAAACACAGCGCCGTCTTTAGGAAGGATGAGTGAGTCGGCGCGAAACTTGGTTGCTGCAATTGTGAGAAATGAAGAGATGGTGAACACATTGATGAGTGCGTGTGCGGCCCAAAGTGGTGGCACAAGCCGCACTCAGTATCAGACTACGGATGAAGAAATATATTCGCTATTTCACCGCGGAAGACCGGTGTTATGCGCTAAAATGCTCCCGTGCCACAGATTGCACCCTCCGCCGCCCGCTTCCTACATAATCTCCGTCAAATATTATATTAGACCAGAAATTTCTAGGTTTATGATTTAGAAATTACAAATTAGACCAAATGGATTTGATTATAAAATAAGCATTATAAAAAGATTACATGTTGTATAGGGAAAAAATATAAATTATTATTTTTTATATACAAGATGTATTTTTGATATTGCTTATTTAATAATAAAAATAATTTCGTAAAATTTTTCATCATAAATATTTATTTAGTGCAAGCATTTTTGTATTACATGACAAATCCCTGTAAAATTAATGTGCCACAAAATAAACATTATATGAGAATTTGTATTCATGGTCTCGACACCTGTCACGTGCCAAGGGTTAATTATAATAGTTATATCATATTTGATTACAATAAACCTATGAATTTATGTTTTAATATAATATTTGACTGAGATTATGTAGGGGGGGGGGGGGGGGTGCAATCTGTGGCAGGGGAGCATTTTAGCGCATAACACCGGTCTTCCGCGGTGAAATAGCGAATATATTTCTTCATCCGTAGTCTGATACTGAGTGCGGCTTGTGCCACCACTTTGGGCCGCACACGCACTCATCAATGTGTTCACCATCTCTTCATTTCTCACAATTGCAGCAACCAAGTTTCGCGCCGACTCACTCATCCTTCCTAAAGATGGCGCTGTGTTTCGATGACGTCATGTTTCATTCAATATATTCAGACTTTTCATTCAATATATTCAGACTTTTCATTCAATATATATATTTTTCAATCAATATATTCGGAATCCATTCAATATTCTCACAGTTCATTCAATATATTCAGATTTCATTCAATATATATCAGTTTTCAATCCATATATTCAGATTTCATTCAATATATATATAGAGGTTCAATCAATATATTTGGAATCCATTCAATATTCTCACGTTTCATTCAATATATTCAGAGTTTTCATTAAGTTCTCTCATGAATATTTTCCTAAACGGCATGCCATAATATATATATATATATATATATATATATATATATATACATACACATATGTACAGTGTGTGTGTGTGTGTGTGTGTGTGTGTGTGTATAATATGAAATACTTTGGAAAAGATATAGTACTGTGCAAAAGTGTTAACTTATTTTTTGTCAGCTATCAAAATAAAAAGTAAATGAAATGAAGAGAAAAGCATATTAAATCAGTATTTAGCATGACCAATCTTTGCTTGCAAAACCAGAAGTGCCATCAGTTCTTTTAGGTACACTTGCACTCAGTTTTTCAAGGAGCCAGACAACTTGTTGTTCCAGACATCTTGGAGAACTAAACAAATCTTCTGTGGATGTAGGCTGCCACAAATCCTTCTGTCTCTTCATGTAATCCCAGGCAGACTCAATGATGAGATCAGGACTCTGTGGTTGCCAAACCATCATTTGGTTGGACTCCTCGTTCCTCTCTACACTAAAGATAGTTCTTAATGACATTGGCTGTATATTTGTGTTCGTTGTCCTGCTGAAGAATAAATTTGCGGCCAATCCGACACCTCTCTGATGGTTGGCATGACGTTACATGATGGGTAAGTATCTGCCTGCATTTCTCAGCATTGAGGACACAATTAATCCTGACCAAATCTCCAACTGCATTTGCAGAAAACATGCAAGGAACCTCCACCATGCTCAATTGTTGCTTGCAGAGACTCATTATGGTACCACTCTTCAGCCCTACGGCAAACAACCTGCCTCCTGCTACAGCCATATATTTCGAATTTTGACTAATGGTTTCTGCCAATTCTTTGCTGATGGCACTGCCAGACATCTTTCTATGCCAAAGCAAAATAAGCATGATATGTCTTTCATCTGCTGCATTAAGTTTCCTTGGCCAACCACTGCGGGTATGCTCTTCAACATTACCCGTTCCTTTGTGGTTCTTCAAATTATCTTGAATAGTACGTCTTGAAACCCCAGCCTGCAATTGTTGCCTGGAAGAGACCTTGCTGACAGAGTATAACTACCTTGTATTTTGTTGCTGTGCTCAGTCTTTCCATGGTGTATGATCTGTGACATGAAATTATCTTCCACAATCTCACCATAGTGGCAGAGTTTAGCTGTTCCTCGCCATGTTTTAAGCCTCATACACAGCTACACAGAATATCAATCTACAATAAAGTGTTGATCATTAGCACCTACATGGTTTAATTGATGAATCATACACCAGACGCTGAACCTACAAAATCCCTGTTAAGTGTACAAGTGTAAAAATTTATGCTGTTTTAAAGATAAAGGTTAGTAACAAGAAATATTGATTTGATTTAGATTTTTCTTCTGTTTGCTCACTTTTCATTTTGCACATTGATGAAAGTAATCTATACATATAATACAACTATAAAGTTGGCATGTCTGTACATCGAAGATATTTTTCAAAAAATTATTTGGGGGGGGGGGGGGGTAAGATGAGTAATAGAAGACATATATACATTTTTTTTTTAGTTTGTTTGTGCATGCATCACATAAAACTACTGAACGAATCTTAATAGGGTTTTCCCATTTGTATTCGGCTGAGCCTGAGGTAACATACAGTATAGGGCTTGTTTCATCACAAGATATGCTACTTTGTAATTTAAATGAAAAATGCCCTTATATTATATTTAAAAAATTACTTTTAAAAAATTCATCTCGAAATTCAACAGATTCCACTCAAAAAAGTTTTTAAATTTACAGGCACATCTAGTATATAATAAAGTATAGAGAGATAACGCTTTACCAATCGCTATCTATATACTGTACACATGACACACGGATTGTTTTCACAAAGCTGTTGCATTTGCAATGTCATGTTCTCCAATCAAGATTTCTAAACTCTGTTACAACATTATGGGACCACGGCTGTTTGTGTCTTCAGTCGATTGTCTATGACTCACTACAAAAGCAGAAAACTACAAAAACAAATTAGAAGTGTCATGCAGGTACATGGAAGACACTAGATGTGTTAACACAACTTTACACAACTTTTGCAATCCTGCAGAGGATGTTTTGTAAATAAAGTTACATTGTGCAAATAAGTATTAATTTACCATATGTATGGAGACTTTTGGGACATCCTATATAATGTATTATTAAAATCAGACTTTGTGAATGTGTGGCTGATTAGCACCAACAGTATTAATTATTCATTTTCTAAGCAAGCAATTACAATGTTTTCCATGTACACCCTTATCATTGTCCAATTGTGCAACAAAGATGATAATCAACTTTAATGCACTTCAAATGTCAAGGTTGATATATTATAGTGATCACACCGTGAAGGCCGTAACAGTTTCCCCCCTCTCCCCCCCCCCCCCCCCCCCCCCTCTCTCTCTCTCTTTCTAATTCTTAGGCACAGTTCTGGTGGAGAACATGCAGATTAACGGTCGAGCACAGGACCCAGGCCGAACAATATCTCTTAATCTACTGGGGAACTATGACTACTGGGTTATACTAGACCCTATCCTCCAGAGACTTTACCTCAACAGCACAGGAAGAGTACTGGATCGAGATGTGAGTAAACTCTCAAACACTCTCTCACTCACAAAAATGAGCAAAAAACAAGGTGATGAAGTCTGTTTTGGAAAGATACTCCAAAAACTACATATTTTTATGACTACACAAAAATTTGAATTAAGGTGTTAAGCTAAATTCACTTGATTTACATTATTTAAGGCATGTTAAACAGTTTAAAAAGCTTTAAAGGCACATTAAATAGTTTTAAAAGCGGTTTTACCTTAAAGTCAGGTAGGTACATTCAAATTCAATTCAAATTGTGCTGTATACAACGCAAATGAGTTTTCCTGATGGGGATGTCATCACAGGGTCAAGACAATCACATACTGTATATTTATTTCTGTCTCCCTCTCTTTCAGCCCCCTGGATACATCACCTCTATAGTGGTTCAGGTTCAGTGCACTAATCAGCTGGTGGGCACTGTTATCCTGCATGAGGTACGCATTGTGGTGCGCGACAGGAACGACAACATGCCGCAGTTCCAGCAGCCTCGCTATTATGTGGCAGTCAATGAGGTAAAGTTACTGTTTTAAGATCTTACTTTAATGCAGCCTTTAATGACATATTAGATATATGTGACATGGCCAAAAGTTTGTGAAGGCTTGACCTTAATATATGCTTTTTGAACATCCCATTAGAGATTTAGACTTCTATTTGGGACTGGATTTTGGAGCGTAGCTGTGGGTATTCACCCATTCAGCCACAAGAGTATTAGAAAGGTCCTGCACTGATATCATTATTCCAGTTCATCCCAAAAGTGTTCAATGAGTTTGAGCTCAGGGCTCTGTGCATCTTCTCAAGGCACTCAAGGACTTCAAAACCAAACGTAGGGAACCATGTCTTCATGGAGCTCAGTTTCTCAACTGTCATGCATGATGATGTTTGGAGCTCTTAGTTCCAGTGAAGGGTATTTGTAATGCTGCAGCATAAACATACATCCTATATGACAGTGTGCTTACAACTTTGTGGCAGCACTTTGGGGAGGTTAGATATACTGTATTAGTGTGAAGATCAGGTGTCCACAAGCCTTTGCCCATACTGTATAGTGCAGCATTGAGACTACACGGGACGCATGGTCTCTAAAATTGCTTTCAAATTACTGCTTTTCGTGAAACTTTATTGAAACCAAAATATCTCTCAAAGCAATATCACACTTCATTTATGTAATACCCCCTCTCTTTGGTGGAGAGTGAAGCCTGCATTAAAAAATTTCATAGATGGCAATAGATAGACGGCAGGTTCGACTCCTGTCTCTGCGTGCATGGAAACCGCATGTTCTCAACGTTCTTGGTGGGTTTCCTCCGGGTACTCTGGTTTCCTCCCACAGTCCAAAGACCTACAGATTAGGATAATTGGCGTTGCCAAACTGCCCGTAGTGTGTGAATGAGTGTGTGTCAGTGTGTGCCCTGTGATGGATTGGCACTCTATCCAGGTTGTAGCCCGCCTCGTGCCCTAAGTCTCCTGAGATAAGCTCCAGGCCCCCCTGGATACAGGATAAAGCGGTATAGACGATAAGTGAGTGAGTGAGTGAGTGAGTGAGAAGGCAAATGCATGCACTCCATAAAGGCATTTTTGGCTCAAAACATGGCTATGTATGGTGATTCAGAGACTTCTTAGAGGAGCTGAACTAACTACCTGCCAATCATTTAAATGGTAATGGGCCTGATTGACAGGATTTCAAACTTAAACATATCAGGACCGATAAGTCAAACAGACTTTCAGAGTTACAGTTGTGGCCAGGAGCCTAATCAATAAAGGTAGCTAGTTATGGCAAACTTTTTCAGCAGAATGTAGATGATGTCACTGCTGATGATGTCAGCCTGCATTTGGGAAAGTTTTTTGATGTGCAATAAAAGAGAGCAGGCGGCAGACCCATGCTCAAACCTGATATAATTTGAAGGTCTTGGAACAGTAAAAAGGATTAGATGACTAGTAGTTCCAGTCACAGTGTATATACTTGGCTTGGACAGCGGAAGTTAAACATGACCTCTTCAATCTGCTTGCCCTATCTTTAGTCTCAGTGCATCTAGTCATTTTGTCTGTCCCTTTTTAATTTTATTAGAGCTCACTTTCAATAAGCAGCATGCAATGCAATATACAGTGATTTAATATTAATGTTTAATACTTCTGCATGACTAATGTGGCTGTGCATCAGGCTATTTCATTTTTAGACGAAGGGTCTGTAGATGAGACAAAAACAGCTCAGCACCAATGACTGGCTCTGGCAATACTAGAGAAACCTGGCTGCTTATCTTGATTAACGTGATTGACATAATCCTGGTATGCATTGTTAATTGGCGATAGAAGACGTTGTTACAGTAATCCAGTCTATTCACATTTTCCTTTTGTCCATGAGATCTGAAATGGGTTTCCAGTTTTTGCTGCTAAAAATGGACGCACACAGAGATGGCTCATGGAATGACTCAGTGGTAGACTGTGATAGACCTGTTTTGCATTTCTTTTTCTGCGTTAACATCTCTAATTGGCAGGTCACTTAATCACCTGTTTAGCAAGCCTGACTTAATCTTGCTGGGGCAAACTTTAAAAGGGACCCATTATTAAAATTCTCTTTTGGATCATCTTTTTTGTACAAGCCAAAACATGCTAAACAGAAACATCCCCTCCCTTTTATCTTCTTTAAATTTGCATATCTTTTCATTATGACCCTGCTCTTGTCTGTTACTTGTGACGTTTATGATATTCCTGAGGGGACAAAAGGTGGCAAGGATGGCTCCTCTGTCTCAGGGCTCAGCTCCTGAAACAGACACAAAAGAGACAGCACAGATATGTGTTCTGAATTATACCAATGAAAGAGCTAAAGCAATGTGTGTTTTAAACTTTAAACTTTAACATCTGTCTGCTTTTTCATCAAGCGACTTTTCTGGGCTGATTTTGTAAAAATACTCAAATGTGGATCTGTTCCTAGTATCTCACTCATCATCTATACCGCGTAATCCTGTATTCAGGGTCACGGGGGCCTGGAGCCTATCCCAGGAGACTTAGGGCACATGGCAGGGTACACCCTGGACAGGGTGCCAATCCATCACAGGGCACAGACACACACAAATACACTCACTCATTCACACACTATGGGCAATTTGGGAATGCCAATTAGCCTAACCTACATGTCTTTGGACTGTGGGAGGAAACCGGAGTACCCGGAGGAAACCCTCCAAGCACGGGGAGAACATGCAAACTCCATGCAAACAGAGACGGGAATCGAGCCTTGTTCCGAGTATCTGTTATACGTATTGCATGTGACTCATATCCTGAAGCTGGAAGTTATAGTTATTATTTGTTAAGGTAGTTTGTTGAATGTAGACATGCTGTGATGCTGATGTTGCTAATGATGGCTTCTATTGCAGGGTGAAGGAGGTTAAAGTTTCAGGATACTACACACGTGGACAAAATTGTTGGTACCCTTTGGTCAATGAAAGAAAAACTCACAATTGTCACATAAATAACTTTAATCTGACA
Source organism: Clarias fuscus (assembly GCA_030347435.1). Classification (NCBI taxonomy): domain Eukaryota; kingdom Metazoa; phylum Chordata; class Actinopteri; order Siluriformes; family Clariidae; genus Clarias; species Clarias fuscus. Next base: position 20,944,003 of record CM059211.1, on the reverse strand, counting down.
AAAGTAATAATTTTAAAAAATTCTATGAATGTTAACCAATGAAAGTCAGACATTGCTTTTCAACCATGCTTCAACAGAATTATTTTAAAACTCATGGAACAGGCCTGGACAAAAATGATGGTACCCCTAGAAAATACTGAAAATAATGTGACCAAAGGGACATGTTAATTCAAGGTGTGTCCACTAATTAGCATCATAGGTGTCTACAATCTTGTAATCAGTCAGTGGGCCTATATATAGGGCTCCAGGTAGTCACTGTGTTGTTTGGTGACATGGTGTGTATCACACTCAACATGGACCAGAGAAAGCGAAGGAAAGAGTTGTCTCAGGAGATTCGAGAGAAAATTATAGATAAGCATGTTAAAGGTAAAGGCTATAAGACCATCTCCAAGCAGCTAGATGTTCCTGTGACTACAGTTGCACATATTATTCAGAAATTTAAGATCCATGGGACTGTAGCCAACCTCCCTGGACGTGGCCGTGGGAGGAAAATTGATGACAAATCAAACAGACGGATAATCCGAATGGTAACAAAACAGCCAAAAGAGATCCAAGGTGAACTTCATGCTCAAGGAACATCAGTGTCGGATCGCACCATCCGTCGTTGTTTGAGCCAAAGTGGACTACATGGGAGACGACCAAGGAGGACACCATTGTTGAAAACAAATCATAAAAAAGCCAGAATGGAATATTCCAAACTACATGTTGACCAGCCACAAAGCTTCTGGGAGAATGTCCTATGGACAGATGAGACAAAAATGGAACTTTTTGCCAAGGCAAATGAGCTCTATGTTCACAGATGGAAAAATGAAGCATATGAAGAAAAGAACACTGTCCCTACTGTGAAACATGGAGGAGGCTCTGTTATGTTCTGGGGCTGCTTTGCTGCATCTGGCACAGGGTGTCTTGAATCTGTGCAGGGTACAATGAAATCTCAAGACTATCAAGGGATTCTAGAGAGAAATGTGCTGGCCAGGGTCAGAAAGCTGAGTCTCAGTCGCAGGTCATGGGTCTTGCAACAGGAAAATGACCAAAAACACAGCTAAAAACACCCAAGAATGGCTAAGAGGAAAACATTGGACTATTCTAAAGTGGCCTTCTATGAGCCCTGATCTCAATGCTATTGAGCATCTTTGGAAGGAGCTGAAACATGCTGTCTGGAAAAGGCGCCCTTCAAACCGGAAACAACTGGAGCAGCTTGCTCATGAGGAGTGGGCCACAATACCCGCTGAGAGGTGCAGAAGTCTCATTGACAGTTACAGGAATCGTTTGATTGCAGTGATTGCCTCAAAAGGTTGTGCAACAAACTATTAAGTTAGGGGTACCATCATTTTTGTCCAGGCCTGTTCCATGAGTTTTTGAGTTTTAATTTTTTTTTATAATTCCGTTGAAGCATGGTTGAAAAGCAATGTCTGACTTTCATTGGTTAACATTCATAGAATTCTTATTTATTATTACTTTTGTCAGATTAAAGTTATTTCTGTCACCATTGTGAGTTTTTCTTTCATTGACCGAAGGGTACCAACAATTTTGTCCATGTGTGTATAATAATGATACGGACCCGAAAATTTATGTGATGTTTTCATTTTCACAACTCTATTTTGTGAATATAAGAGTGATAATATCCTCAATTTGAACCTATTTAGTGTTAAAATAAGAAAACTATTAAAGATCTAAAGGTGGGTACGTTGCCATCTTACTGCCAGTAGCTAACCTAGTCTTCCTTGTACATAAAGAAAGTATACTATAATAAATACTATGGTATTTTTGAACATTACAATAGTAAAATTACAATTAGTAAATAGTAAAATAACTATTATTAGTTTGAAAACTTTCGAAATGGGTAGGAAATGCCTTATAAAACATGAATAGGTTAATTCCAGTGTCTGCATTCTGCAAAAGGGTATTTGGGGCAGTTCTTTTACTGCCACAGATACTGAAACTGTATTTGAAAAGGAACAAAAGAGAAATAAATTTTGGTATATTGCCATGGTATTTCAGTTGGAAAAGGACCAGACACACTTTAGAGACCTTTAATACTTATATTACTTGTATGAAAGGAAGTATAAAATGGGAGTTAAAATATGCAGGGCCAGTTAGTTGAAAATCGTGTGCCCGTTTTAGAAGCCTGCACACACGTTAAGAAAAAAAAAATATTGCTATAAGGAACCAGCTGCATTTAGTTAATCATTAAACTTTTTTAAAGGTTTAAAATCATTATAAAATCAGGGGAAAATGTAATATCGAATCAGGCTATTTATAAAATAGTGGTATAGGTGGCTGGTGAATTCCATCCTTACTGAACGTATATTCAGTTGAATAGATCAAGAGATGAAGAGAAAAACAATAAATTTGACCTTTTGTACCAATTAAAACAACAAATATCATTAATTTTCTTACATTTAATTAGAGAAGTATTGCAGACTCTTGAATATGAAATATTCAATATATTGAACAGTTCTTTCTCTTTATTGTTTTCTTTGTCTAAAATATAAAAAAAATGCTAAACCCTAAATGATGATAATAATAATAATAATAATAATAATAATAATAATAATACATCTGAGATTATCAGTGTCATCTGAGCCCTTTGGACCCCATTGTATAGTGGCTTTACTGTATGTGTCTTTCCCCTGCCAGCACTGCAGTATATAGGTGTAAGTCGTGTCTGGAGTGTATTTGTACTTCTAGACTTGCTGTACATGTTTTGATAATTGCATAGAGCAGTGCACCTCCACCTTTCCTGAATTGCAAAACATTATCATAATTGCGAGTAGGTGCTGAGCATGAAATTGGTCCATTGCTGCAGCATTTGTGTGACTAGGTGTGTGTGTGTGTAAATACATAACCTTCAATGAAAGAATTAAACACACCTCTGCCTCCTTCCTTAATTTTAGAAAGTAGTGGAGTCCAACCAGGTCCAACCTGTATGTGCACGGCTTACAGAGAAGCCAGACTTTTACCACTAACGATTATCAATCTTGTGATTAGTCTGATTATACACACAGAGCCAAGTGGACATGCACTGCACAGGCAGCATGGCAATGCCGAACTCTATAATGCAGTCTGCAGAATATTAGATACTAACTGATAGTGATTTTTCAGTCTGCTTTGTCATTCAGTGGTTTAAAATGACGATGCTCTTCTTAAACAAAGTAATTTTCGAAATCCAAAGCAAAATTCTAAATCTTTGGATGCAGTAAAGTAATTGTAACATAGTTTGACCACAAAAATATCTACCTATACTAATGACATGTATGCATTTACACTTTTAAAAAAGGGTGTCTCAAACGTTCTTTGTTAACTGGAATGGTCAGATATACTGTAAAACTGATTATTCAAAAGCCATTTGAGTGCTTGAAACATACTTAGACATCCAGAACTAGTATGGGAATTCTGCCAATCAAATTAAAATGACAGTATCTCCACAAAGTCAGTTATTTTATTCTCTTTTGTAGCTACGCGGCAATAATAAACTAATTACAGTGGAACCTTGGATTACGAGCATAATTTGTTCCGGAAGTGGGCTCATGTTCCAAAACACTTGTAAACCAAATCATCATTTCCCATAAGAAATAACGAAAACTAAAATTATTCATTCCACAGCCCCAAAAAATAAATACATAAAAATAATTAATACAATCTATAAAATAAAAATAAAACAAATTAATCTGCACTTTACCTTTTAAAAAAAGTACAAATAAATCCCGACAGATAAGTGTTTCCGTTGGTGCGCGCAGGCGCCGTGTGTGTGTGTGTGTGTGTGTGTGTGTGTTTGTTGTGAATCTTAAAAAGCGAGGTGGTGAGACGGAGGAGGAGTTAACACTCCTCCTCCGTCTCACCACCTCGCTTTTTAAGATTCACAACAAACACACACACACACACACACACACACACACACACACACACACACACACACACAACGGAAACACCGTTTTAACAGGACAAAAATAAATTTATCCGAGACTGGCATGAGCGCATATTAACGGAATCACTTTTTAAGTTTCACAACAAACGCATAAACACAGCGGAAACATCGTTTTAATGGAAAAAAGCGAGACTGGCATGAGCGCATACTAACGGAATCACTTAAGTTTCACAACAAACGGACACACACAAACACGGAAACACCATTTTAACAGGGAAACAAGAAATCTCTGACACTAACATGAGCGCATACTAAAGGAATCACTTTTTAAGTTTCACAACAAACACACACACACACAACGGAAACACCGTTTTAACAGGGAAAAAAGAAATCTCTCTGACCTGGCGTGAGCATACTAAGGGAATCACTGCTGTAAAGTAAAAAAAAAACAAAAAAACAACAACAAATGAACCAGCACCTTACCTTTGAAAAAAATTGCAACAGAGCAGAGTTTCTGTGTGTTTGTGAAGCCGGGGAGCGGGTGAAAAGGCGAAAGAGCGTCTGTGCATGTGTGTGTGTCAGTGTCAAATTACACGCGCACACGCATAAGAGACGAGCAGAGTTTCTGTGTGTTTGCGAAGCTGGGGGGGGGGGGGAGGTGAGAGAGTGACGCTCGGTGTCAAAATAAGAGTCACATGTGTGATACATGATACTCGGCGCTCGTAAACTAATAGTTGCTTGGTTTCCGGTTAAAAATATATTAAAAAACTTTGCTCGGTTTGCGGAACCACGTTACTCGCAATCCGAGGTTCAACTGTATAGGATTTTTTTTTAGTTACGCCAATTTTCTAGTACTGAGTACGTTTTCTGAGTATCTGTACAATCTACAACAACCCTGGCTAAAGGTGTCCCCCAACAAGATCACTTTGTCACTAAGTCACTAACACTAAGAACATATGGCCTAATTTTTTATATATATATATTAATCAATCCTATTCAAAATAAGAATGCCCTTTAATTGCTCTCAGAAATAAAAAAAATGTCTTAAAGAAGTCAATTAATAATATATAATAAATATTTTTATATTCTGCCATATTTTCATACAGTATTTATAGTCATACTGCAGTTCCAATATGGCAACACAAAATGGAAGCAGAAAGAACACAAAGTTAAACCGCATTTACAATACTCAAATATCAAGACAAAACAAAACAAAATAAAAATACTGTAGGATACTTGTTGATAAATATGAACATACACTATTTCTAGTCCTCTGGATTGGATCACGTTTCGATTGACGTCTCACCTTACAGTATATTCTCTCTTGTCATACACCTGAGAAGAGCAGCTCTGAACACCTTTATCCATCTCTAGCTGTCTTCCACAGATATTTCCTGGCATGTTGCATTCATTCCATGCAGGAGGGATACCTGATCATGTGGTCGTACTGTAAACCTTCTTTCTCTGGGAAGAAAATAATTCTCCTATGGGGTTAAGCAGTTCGCAAATAAGATAAAAGCAACTCATCCTTAGACAAGCCTCAGACCACTCTGAGTGGAAAATACAAGTGTTTTGGATTACAAGGCTTGGAATATACAAGAAGCAGCTTTACTTGGTTTAAAGTACTGTTGTCCCCTTGCAGAAAGCCAAATCTTACCTTGAATATTTAAACATCTATGAGCTGTTGAGCCTGGCATGATTTGACTGCACACTCAGTTAAGCCGTTTTCATTATCATGATCAATTAGCCCTAATCTTACCAGAGACAAATGTTCTTGGTTTAAATGGATCTTCCCCCTCCCCTACGCCCACCTTTCCCTTCAGCTCTCCCGCTCCTGGCCACTCTAGTGCCCACTCCTCTCTGGATGGGTTCATGATTTGAAACAATCCAAAGATGTCATCTTGTGTACAGTCGGTAATGAAGATACAAACAAAACATCTGAGTAGGTCCTCAGGTAAAAGAGGGATATATAGTATATATTCTTTCAATTTGTCATTTTTTTATGATATTACCATGGTAACGTATCACATTGTTGTCTAAATAATTTTTGTTATGATCATGTGGATTCACAGTATGCTATATTTTTTATATTTTGCCATATTTATAGTGTATACTGCAGTTGCAAAATGGCAACACAAAATGGAAGCAGAAAATGAAACACAAAATTATTCGTTTTATGTTGCTTTTGTTATGGTTTGTGTGTGTGAATGAGCGAGCGAGTGAGAAGTGTTTTGAAAAAGTCAACTCAGTACCAAAAATGCTTCTTAGCAATTATAAAAACCTGTAATCATCTTACTTAAAAAAAAAAAGGAAAAAAAAAGTTTGCAATGCTTACTGAATATGTTTACTTTACCTAGTTACACTAATAGCCATTGCCTAAAAGCCCAGCTGAGATAGAAACACAAGCGAAACAGCCTGAGTGCTTATGTGCAGTTTGACACTTAAAATGTGCTGTGCTAGAGAGAGGAGGGTCCACATGGGACGAATACTGGATGATGCAACCAAATAATTTTAGATACATTCTGCTTAATCATTTAATTTAGCTACTCATTCATAGTGTTCATTTTATTGTAAAAAATGATGACATAATCTCATGCAGTAGCGGTGGAGATGTGTTCTATCACTACATTGTTTTATGAAGGTGAAATCACATTATCTAGTCAGTTAGCATCTTTCTGATTACCCTTATTGCCATTTTTTAATTTCGACTTAGTATTAATATTAATATATATTAGTTAAGACATTTTTGTCTCTCTTTTATAATACAGTATGTTTTGCTGTAGCTTGCAAATGTGACCTGCTATTATTACTGTTGACTGGTATTATATACTGTATAAATATCTAGTAGTATATTTATTATATTTGATAAGTATTAATTGAATATTGTATACATAAGCTGCAAACTTGATATTATCATAATTGTGTATGTTATTTTATTTGTGCTGGATTGTATTAGTGATGCATGCATCAATCAGTCTAAGACAGGAATGGACCAGTTTTCAGCTTGAGCGGTGACAAAACCAGTGACCAGCCTCGGTTGTAACCAGTTCTGTGCTGACTGTGCATGCGTGCCTGAGTGCCACAGCAGAAATGCTTTCACTCTGTCATTCAGTCATTTAGTGATTTTAAATCCTGCTACTGACATCTGTAACCGCAAGCTCTTGGGAGAGGTGCACATGTACTGTACTGTATGTCAATTGAAGCAGCTTTATTATCTATACGTTATTCCCACCCCCTAATAGTAAAGGCATAGCAGTTTCCGTGTTGAATATAAAATTTTTATTGGATTTGATTTGTATAAAAAGTACTGTCTAGTAAGCTGGAGAAAGTCCTGTAACCTTGTGCAGTTTGGGAGGAAATATGTATTGTTATTTAATATTCCATGTTTTATTACATACATACTGTATAAGAGAAATCTTCATTGAAGTTACACAACTGTTTGTGAATCATGTCAATTATACATTTTAGAAAATAGAATTGAAAAAATAGAAAAAATAATAATAAAAAATAGAAAAAATTGGAATTGGTCTAAATCAGCATCGGCAGTGCATACTTTAAAACCAAATTGCAAACAGTGCACCTATATTTTTTATATTTTGTAAGAGAAACATGCAATTGAACTGACAACGTGCCTGAACGCAAAGTGAAAACAAGAGGATGGTTGTGGAACTTACAAGCCACTGAGATGTATCTTATTCTGTCTTCTAATTATATAATTTACAGTTTTGACTTGTGTATGCTTTGTGTGTTTTTTATAAATCACAAGTTTCAAGTTTTATTGTTATATGCACAAAGCATAAATATTAATTTTGTGGTACTATATATGAAATGACTGGGTGCATTTCATATATAGTGTTTTAAGTTTCATTTTGTGTTGTCATAAAAAAGCAAACAATAGACTTTTGCTTACTTAGGGGCAGTTTGCACATCTTCAGAAAATAGTAATTTTCTTTACTTAAGAGAATGTTGTTAACTACACAGACATATTGTGCTTAAATAGATTTGGAAGATGGTCTCTTTCCTGAATGCTTGCTTGATATATATATATACTGTATATAAATCTTAAATCTGGATAACAAAATAACTTCTTTGTTTTATGACATCTGCATTAAGTAAACTAGTCATAAATATGAAATCAAATTACAAATGTGTTAGGTTTAAAATTGATGATAAATGAACAGCTAGTTCTGTCCACTGTACTTCAGCAAGCTTGCCAATCTCTTGCCAGAGAAACAATCACATACAGTACACCCACAATGGAGTGTCGGAATGTTTGCTGTTTTCTTTACTAGATTAGTCGTAAGCCATAAACGTAATAGTCGTAACAAACATGATTCCTTAAAGATTAGACTGGTTATACAGTGGCTTCCATACATAAGTCTCTCTTAAGGTGCTTATATAAATTCTATTGTATGTTGCTTTTAAATACCTCCGCAGTGTTGAATTATTGAATCTGATCAGACAGAGAATGTGATTTTTTTTTTCAATAGCTGTAACATGTTGGCTGCCAGTAGGGTAACGAAGAAAAAACATTGTTATGGTTATTGTTGATGTGGTGGTTTTGTGTTAGTAGGAAAGAGGAGGTTTACATTTGTTTTCTTGGTAAAATGTCATGATGCAACTCGTCTCACAGACATTTTACACATTACGTGTAACTATAAACTTGTAAACACTGTAATAATTGGCAAATTTCTGCAGTATGAGCCAAACAGCATATGTTTGGACTATGCTGTCATACAGAACTAATCTGCTTTGCACCAGGCCATATCACACCACCCTAGCATGTGTTTTCTCCCTTATAACAGCATGGTATTTGTTATAATTACTGTAAAAAAAATGGCTATTGTAAATGTCCTATGGCAGCAAGCATATCAATCACTCTTGAGATCTGGGAGAAAACATTTTTAATAATAATAATAATAATAATAATAATAATAATAATAATAAACATTATTTCTAAAAACTTGAAATATATTGTTGAACAGTGAGGTTTATGTTATCAAACCTTGTTTTGGAACAACCTCCTAGTTGTAACATTTATATACAAATGATAACTTTTTCAATGCATTACAGGATCTTTGTCAATATTGTAAGATATTAAAAGTTATATTTGAATTATATTTATTTTCTTGTAAACATAGGTTTTGTCTAATAATCAAGTGTTTATTGTTTTGTTTTTGTAACTGTCATATAATTACAGTATTGCAAAATTCCAAAAAGCACCTTTTAATAGCATTTACTGTAATTAGGATAGGATGAGCAGTGGGCAGTGGGTGGTGCATGGCTGGTATGCGGTGGTGTTTGCACAGGTACTCACATATGATCATCAGGTTTAATGTCATGTAAACAAGTTTTAGCATCAAACTCTTTCCGAATCCAACTTTCATATTTTTAAAACCACTGAATTGTGATTTAGGCGGCACAGTGGCTTAGTGGTTGACTGTCAACTTGCACTTCCAGGATCCGTGATCGATTTCTGCCTCGGGTCTGTATACATGAAGTTTGCCTGTTCTCCCCGTGTTTGGGTATTCTGGTTTCCTCCCACAGTCCAAAGGCACGCTGATTAGGCTAACTGGCACTCCCAATTGCCTGTAGTGTGTGAATGAGCGTGTATGTGTACGCTATGTGCCCTTTTAAAGCAATGATTCATGCTTTAAACAAAGCAATTTGTTTTAACAGGAAAACTAATGTGTTGCTGGAGAAAATGTAAAAAGTCTGTTAATTAGTGAAATACAGTAAGACCTACTTTGGATGTATTTGTCAACACTGTAACAGATGAATTTCCTGACAGTGTTGACGTCTGACAGTGTTAACAAAATTCCACATTATGCTACTGTAGATAACTTCTGAAATGTATGTGGGAGCCAGTTTGTTTTTGCATCATGTGGTACAGTAAATCCATATTTAATATGCTTGAAATTTTGACCCCAAATGTTATATAATGTAAGACATACATTGTCGACTTGTTATGGTTGTGACCACGGCAGTATCAATGTCAAGTCTTCAAAATATAAAAAATTATCAAACGTACAAGAACCTGAGCAGTTGAACAGGTTATAGAACAAACAGGGAGTGATGAAGGAGTTTTGGTTGACCACAAGATTGTCTAAGGTACTGTATGAGTTTATTTACGTTTTAGAAATGTCTGATGGTGTTTACTCAAACTCAGGACACAAATTCAGAAAACTAAAAATAAGTGTTAAAAAAATAAAATGAATAATTTTTTAACAGCCGTTAATGAATTAACATATCATTATTTTACTTAGCACCCAATAAGTGATTTTGTTTTTCATATTTTAATCAGTTTTTTAGCTATTTGAAAATGTGAACCCCTGTTCTAGACAATGACTTTTTCATGTCTAGTGAAATCAAAATATTAATTATTTCTGAATTTTACAGAAAAACACAATATTATATGCTAGACATGTTTTGTCCCAGTTCTGAAGAATGACTGACGCGCACACACACACACTAGATATACTGTATGTACTGTATATGCACACCGGGCCTCAGGGAGTCTTTCTGACTTTTCCGCCTACCACTTTAACTCTTGATCCTTTTCTGTTTTCTTTTCACTTTTCTCACATTTCATTGCTCCTGGTATGGTGTAGCTGATTCTCCTAAGACAATTCACATGGCTGAAAAACAGACACTCATGCATGCGCGCGCACACACACACACACACACACACACACACACACACACACATTTATTATATAATTTTCACACTAATAATTTTCGAGACCTGAGAAGGTGATTTAAGCTGTGTAAATGTGGTGTGACCTATGACCTATGAGGTCACACCCAAATGATAGTCGAATAATTGTTCTTCTTATCAAAATGTGTGTTGATTATAATAATTACCACAGCAAGGTTAAATTCCTGAATCAGAACAGCACAGTGTGAGCTATTTTTCTATAGCAGAATGGAAGAGGTTTGACTGTAACATAGATGATAGGTTTATATTCATGCCTTTGTTCTGCTACATTATCATTCTTATACCAGCTCATACACAGGTATATATGATGGATGCTCTATATAATCATACAATAATGAACTGAATAAGTATAGCTGTTATCTACCAAAGAAAACCAGGTAATATTTGATATGTTAAAGCTTTCTTTTAAGGAGATGTTTATTTGAAAATTATGAAAGTCTGTCATAGCCTAGTGAAAGTAGAACTATTTATAGTCACTCCATAACCAGCCTCTTGTCATGTTACAGAGAACCTGGGACCTTCTCTGTACTGAAGACTTGAGTATCACAATCTTCTATAATGTTAAATTTAACTATGAACAGATAAAAAGTGAAATTACATTGTTCATTGATTAATAACAGATTGTAATCTTTGGCAAATTGCTAAGATATAGGAGGAATTAAAATAAAAATTTTAATAAAATTAAAAAATTGTGGACATTTAAAGTAAAATAAATACTCAAAATACACCCAATTTTTATAGCCTATTTTTTATACATTTACATAGTCATGTTCTGTTAGCAGTTGTAGCAGCATTTGCAGTTAAAGGAATACTAAAATTCTAAAAACATACAGGGAGAAAAAGCAAGCTCATCACTTCCTTGGGCCTAAGAAGCATTTGATAGCCTTTTGTATTTATTCTCAGTTTTCAAATCATTTCAATTTTCAAATCTACATATATCATATTTAGTTAACCCAATATTGCATATGGCGAATTGAAACATGAGGTAAAATCTAGAAATAATAACGGGAAAGTGACATATACTGTAACTGAAACTATTAATAAAATAAGTATTATTAAAAGAAATACTTTATATCTACAGTTATTTGTTTTCATTCAATTATTTATGTGGTAAGATTGTTATAAAATAATTCATTGGGATAGACAAAGCACATATGAAGTACAAAATAAATAACTGAAGTAGTCAAATTAATCATAATTATTTTTTATCACATTCTCTGTTTGTCTGCCTTTCCAGCTCACTCCAGTCGGCACCACCATCTTCACTGGTTTCTCAGGAAATAATGGAGCCATTGACATTGATGACGGACCAAATGGCCAAATCGAATACGGCATCCAGTACAACCCCAATGACCCGGTAGAGTGCAGCTCAAATAGGAAAATATCTCTATCTATCTACAGTATCTGTCTTATGTGCAACAACATTTTGACAGGTATAGCACATTGTCTATGATTCTCTTGCTTTGCCTTCTTTAACTTGGTTTCTTTCTCTCTCAGATGTCAAACAGGACTGTCCAGGTGGCTAGCACGCTGTCTGGTAACATTGTCCTTGCTGAAAGACTGAATTATGAAGAAAGGACGCGCTACCTGATCATAGTCCAGGCCAATGTAAGACCTTTTGGTTTTGTTACGGTTTTCCCAGTACCTCGAATTGCTCATAAGTTATTAAACACATTTACCATAAATGGCAAAATGAATTTTCATGTTTGTAGTTCCATTATATGTTATAGTATCCAGTATATGTTAGATTGAGGCAAGATTTTTTTGAAAGATGCTCATGTTATTAAGGCTGATGCATTGTTAAACAGTGCAGGGAAAGCCACTACATTTGTTTTAAGATTCCTTGTAGGTGTTTACTGGCTGATTTTAGTGTATTCAACAGATTTAGAGTAATCATTAGTGTTGAAACATTCCACACCTACACGACAGCATGTTGACACTCTTATCCGAAAACATGAAGGCGGCTTTGTTCCACAACAAAGCTTGAACATGCGATGTCGTCTAGAAACTGAATCCTGGCTCCAGGCAGACCCTTAGCGCTGCTAAGCTCCGTACTGCTTTTAGTGTGCCCTTAGGCTGACCGTGCTATTAATTTTGATGTTACATGAGAGTAACTGAATAAATGCCCAGGCATGCCTTCATAAAGCCTGGCAACCTGCAATTCTGCCTAATCAGTGTGGCCGCTCCATAAAGTTTCTCTCAAATGAGCACACTACAGTGATTTGAGCAGAGGAAGATGATAACGTCGCAGTCATAAGGGTATTGTTCATAATTTACTACATTCTACCATTTATTTAAAGTACTGACTAAAAGAAGTAGATTTGTCATTTTTTTATGTTGAGATATAATTTCAATTAGGCTCAACCATTATGAATTGAAATTATGATGTAATATTACGAGAGCTGTTCAAGTCAAACTAGGACTTGTAATGAAGTTTCTTGCGAATGAAGGCATAAAACCGTTTGACATTTACCATAGTCTTATTTACCATAGACATCAAGCACAGTATGCTGATGACATTCTTAGCCTGCAGTAAAACCTTTGAATGGTTATATGTTTGTGAACATGTGAGTCAGCGCGTGTAATGGCTAATCCTTGAAAAGCGATGAATAACGTGTCACCAACTTGCAGAAGAGATACTTGATGGTATCCAAGCACTAGTGAAACACTGGGTAAGTGCATTAGTGTACTAGGGTTATAGAGAGAAATAAAAAGTATGTTTTCTTTTCTTCTACACAATTAAAAGCACTTCTTGTACTTTATGTTATACCCGCTTGAATAATTAATCAAAAGTTGTTGTTTGCAGTTCTTTCCCAGGAATGCAAAGTCTATCAATTCTGTTGCTTTTTAATTTGCTCTTCATCTATTAAAAATAATTCCGTTATTATTGTATTCTTATTCTGTTATATAATTATTACACCAGTCTGTAATCGAGCCAATGGATTGGTACCCTGTCCAGGGTGTACCCTGCCTTGTGCCCTAAGTCTCCTGGGATAGGCTCCAGGCCCCCTGTGACCCTGAAGACAGGATTAAGCGGTATAGATGATGAGTGAGTGAGTGAGTGAGTGTAATCTAGCCAGCTACATTATGACTGAGATGTTAAAAGAAATCAGATGTGTGAACAGCTGCTTAGAATATTTGATTCATTACTTGTTGATAAGGGTAATCTAAAACAAATTAAGGTAATATAGACAAATTAATTAATCAGGTCAGCTGATTGATTGATTGGTTGGTTGGTTGTAACTTTAGGTGGCCTGTGCCAAGTCCTAAAGTCTCTTTAACAGTATAATAATACATACTGTACAATTCATATTTGTCTCAATTAATATTAATATAATACATACAAAAAATATTTGTCTCTTTATAGTATCTATTATTATTGCCACTTTTATTTAGGCCTGTGTGGTCAAGAACCTATGTACAGTATGTAACTGACGGCTTCCTGTTTAAAATATACATATACACTATATAATATAGTTCACAAAATATTCTCATATTTCACCAGTGAGAACAGCAGTATACAGTACTTCTAGACATCAATGCATTTGTTAGAAGAAAAAACACCTGTTATGTCGGCCCATCATAGAGCATAGTGTGTATTGTATGGTTGAACATGATTTTTTAAAATACTACAATTAGCATTTTATTGCAGCATGGTGGACCAGGGGATAACAGAAGAATGTTGAATAAACACTGTACAGTTTTATATAGAGCCACTGGAATTCAAATGAACTCTGAAAGTGTTAAATCAACACTGGGGATTTTACTTTGAGTTTGATTTTGTGCTTTGGTTACAGTCTGTGCCCATTTGCCCAGCTTCCAGTATCATAGCAGTATGTGTATTGGTTAGTACTTCAGATTTTATTTCTGTCAAAATGGATACTGGACTGTTTCGAATTGACTCTTTATATACAGTAGGAAGCTTTAAGGACTCTTTTTTTTTTGTTTCTGTGGATGGCTTACTGTAGTAAGTAAGGTTTACCTATAGTAAACCCGAAAATCCATTTTGTTGTTTTGTTAGAATTTATTCACATGTAAAGCTTATTCAATCTTCTTTTTTATTTTATTTATTTATATATATATATATTTTTTTTTTTACAAATACTTGAATCTCTGTAAGAGCCCCAATGGTATACTGTACTGATTGGGGTACTCCTTCCTTCACCATGACCAGGAGGGAAAATGTAAAATTAATTCACATTCAAAACGCTTTTAAATTTGTTCATTGAATCTTTGGGACTGTGTCTCTGGTGGCTGATAAAAGTTTCTAAAAGCCTCATACTGTAAGTTTCAAGTAGTGAGAGTGCATATTAGTGGAAATGCATTAAAGAAAGTCCATTATTAAAAAGGTGACTGAATAACTTTGTATTCAACAATACAGTCAAAACATTTTTGTATTATTGTGCCATGCTCTCTCTCTCTCTCTCTCTCTCTCTCTCTCTCTCTCTCTCTCTCTCTCTCTCAGATCATTGTTAATTTAAAAAAATCTCTAATTGGTTGCATTGAGATTCCTGTGATTAATCTCATCACTGAAACACTGTAGTTTTCCTGTAAAAAAAATTGTCTTTGTTATTTTTCATGGAATTTTTTCAAACTTTGGTTCATTTTGAGGTTACGTGTCTCGCCTGCCATGTGGAAAACCCCCGGTTCGATTCCTGTGTTGCATAGTTTGCAATAATTTTTATTTGTTCAACAAACTCAAAAACTGATAGTTCTGTTTACTTAAAATTGGAAACATCATTAATAAAAAAAAATATGTAACTGATTGTCGTTTTTGCCAAATTAATCGGGTTTACAGTGTAGGGTTTTGGGTCATCTTAAATTTTGTGTTCTTTAAATTTGTAGTAGATAATACCGAAATAAATGTAACTAAATGACTATAAAATTAAAGCATTGTCAGGACGTGCTACTGCGTAAGCAGATGTCGTTGTCATTCAGCCCCGCTTGTGTTTTTGCGTTAGTATGGGAATTAAATGCAGTACGATATGATCATCATAATATAGCACAACTGGTGAGCTATTGGCGCTAATGGTCCCGAGCTTCTCTCCGCGCTATGAAATACAGCGGGGAGTGTATCTCGGGGTCTGTTGGGGGAAACTGGACTTTAAAAAGCATCTCGCTGTTTACTTACAATGTAACTGATTACCTCAAATATTTGGAGTTTTGCCAACTGAATCGGGTTTACAGTGCAACAGACCCCGAGTTACACTCCCCGCTGTATTTTATAGCGTGGGGAGAAGCCCGGGATCATTAGCTGCGATAGCTCACCAGCCATGCCTAATTCCGTGGCCCTGCTCAGTTACATCATAATTTTTAAGTTTGTTGAATTTTTTCAGCTAACTTGGAAAGTGACAGTTCTACAAACTCATAAATGCCAAAACGTTCCGAATACTCAAAATTATTACTCATTCAATTATTTAAGTTAACAGTACTCAGTGTGTTTAATTACATTGAGCATTAGGGTTTACTGAGTAGTGATGAAGATAATCATGTTTTAGGGTTACTGTGTCTGCTTTACAATGTCAGAAACATTCAAATGCAAATAATTTACCCCTCCCCATGTGTGAATCAGCGGTTCTCACCTATACATTCAGAGAAACTAAAATGGACCCCTCCCCACTTTAAGACCATCCACACATCTGTGAGGCAAATATACACAGAGTTTCGGTTCATTTTCTGACACGCTCAGGTTAGCGCACCCTGTTTACTTTCATCATTTAAAAAATCATAAGGGTTTCAACGAAAAAGAACGAAAAAGTCATTGTGAGTGCACTTAAATAAAAGTGGAGTCTTATAAGGCTTGTTCACACGTTGTCCTCTCGCGGAGATCAAAGGGTGGCATTCCCCTTTTTAAAGTCTCCGAGGCGCGTCACATCACCCCGCTCACGTGCCACTCTCCTTAGTAAACTCCACAGCGAGATGCTTTTTGAAGTCTAGTTCCCCCAACAGACCCCGATAAACACTCCCCGCTATATTTCAAAGCGCGGAGAGAAGCTCGGGATCATTAGCGCCGATAGCTCACCAGTTGTGCCTAGTTAGGCGGCCCCGCTTCTTCGCATACCTGCAGTGTGCACCTAGGCCACCTACCTAGTGAGCTTCGGAGTGAGTGAGGAGCGATATTGATTTGGGCGCACGCCCATCACAGACGCACGCCGTGACACAAATATACATTTACTTTGCTTAAATGTGATGCAAATAAGAAACGGCTACATGTATTACTATAATTTTAGTACTGTGATTGTATTTTATAAGGTTTTGCCAGCGGTGGTACAGCGCAATGGGGGTCATTATTTATTCAAGAAAATTATGATGATCATATCGTACTGCATTTCATTCCCATACTACCGCAAAAACACAAGCGGGGCTGAATGACAACAACATCTGCTTACGCAGTAGCACGTCCTGACAATGCTTTAATTTTATTTATTTTATTTAGTTAAATTTATTTCGGTATTATCCACTACAAATTTAAAGAACACAAAATTTAAGATGACCCAAAACCCTACACTGTAAACCCGATTAAGTTGGCAAAACGGCAAATATTTGAGGTAATCAGTTACATATATATTTTTTTAATTAATGATGTTTCCAATTTTAAGTAAACAGAACTATCAATTTTTGAGTTTGTTGAACAAATAAAAAAAATATTGCAAACTATCCAACACAGGAATCAAACCAGGGTTTTCCACATGGCAGGCAAGACACGTAACCACTGCGCCACGAGAGAGAGCTTACACTGGTGGAGGTTTTACTTAAGTTATTGTTACTCACGTACTAAAAATTATTACTCATTCAATTATTTAGGTTAACAGTACTCAATGTGTTTAATTACTTTGTACTCAAACAATTACTCAAACAAATAATTGTACTCAAACAATTATTTAGGTAAACAGTACTCAATGTGTTTAATTACTTTGAGCATTTGGGTTTACAGTGTACACGCGTAGGCTTTCTAATTACACATGATAAAATCTAAAGGCTCACTGTGTTAACATTTACTTTGCTTAAATTCGATACTAATAAAATTTAATTCTACATTTGTTCTGTAATTTTAGTACTGTTATTATGAATTCGTTTAGGTACAATGTTACACTTGATTTTATCCGCTACTACGTGCAGCTCTAAAGGAGCTGCGGCTCATTAATCCTTGAGAGAACGAAATAAGGTCTGACGCGTCGGTCTATAGTTATATAGCGCCACTCAGTGGTCAAAGCCAGCAACTGCATACCGTCGCCGAGAGGTGCGGCGACAAAACTAGAAAACTGCTCTTCACACATCTGTATGGCTAAAATAGTTTAAAACATACATCTGATACAATGTATTTTCCTGACATAATAATGTACGTGTCTGTCTTAAATCTTCTCATTGTCATAACAATACATTTAATGAAACTACAGTATGTTCAATTACTGTTATATTTCATCCTAATAGAATCATTAAGATCCATTACAAAGTTTGACCTTTTTCCTCTTAATTGCCTACAGCAGTCAAATCATTCACACAGGTTCACACTTAACCATAGGAATTGTGTATTGATATGAACATTGTGTTGATAACAACGGAAAAGGAGGTTGTGTACAGTATGTGGCTTAATTGGGTTGATATTCTGTAGAATCAGAAGATGTGAGTGAGGGCCTAGAAAACAGTGAATACAATGCTAAGTGCTCCAGCTAATGTTTGTGTGTGTGTATTTGTGCATTTTGTAGGATCGTGCTCCATATCCAGCCAGCAGGCACACTGCTACTACAACGCTGACACTGGATGTATTAGACGGAGATGACCTGGGTCCCATGTTCCTGCCCTGTGTTCTGGTCAATAACACACGAGACTGCAGCCCTGTCACATACCGTGCCTCCATCCCTGAACTCATAGAGCCGGTGAGATCTCAACCCATGCAACACTGCTTTTGCTAGGAATTCAGCAGGGACATGTTTTTGCTTCCTATTAGCTGTTGTTGTTTTTTTTTAAAAGCTACTCTCATATACCTGGAGAATCAGTTACTGATGGGGGGTGACTGCAAACAACAACAACAACAAACAAACAAGAAACAGCCTTGAAAAGCCTTTTTTTCTGAGCAATGCAAAGCTTGCTCTGTCTAGCAAAACAACCACAACGCGTGTTTAATGTACAGCTAAAGCCATCTTGTCATGAGCTGCTATGTCTGGAGTGAACCTGCTTTGGATCTGTTCATGTGAGAATAGAGAAGTTTTGTTAGAGTTCAGCTCTAAGCTCAAATACCCTGAGGGAGAAACTGTGAGTTATTACCTTTGAACATTTCCTTTGTAAACAAGTACATGAGAATATTATACAAGTTTAATTCATTTACAGTAAAACAGGCAGATGATAGTCTTTGCATTACATTACTTTGACGCAAGAAAATCCACCGTAATGTAGTTACAAGTGCTCTCGTCAAATTTCCGACTCAATTACAAAGTGAACTACATAATCTATATTGGCTGAGGAGGTTTACCCATGCTAGTGTAGTCAAGGCAAATAAGTGGCTTTTGTTGTCTTTTTTAACCATGTACGACGGGTACAGTATGGAGTGAAAGTGATACAGTGTTTCTCAAGGACCGTGGTACTACATAAAACAACACAGAGCTACAGGAGCCCTAACAGAACCAAATTATAGTCTCATGGCTTGGAGGAAGAAACAGTTACGCAGTCTGTCTGAGGGCATGAATCTTTCGGTACTTTTTTCCAGATGGCCAGAGGGTGAAGCGTTTGTGTGGGGTGTGTGTGTGGTCATTTACAATGCTGGTAGCTTTGCGGATTCAGCTTCAAGACGCCAATGATCTTCTCAGCTGTCCTGTTTATTCTTTGCTTGCAGCCAGAGATGGTGCAGTTTCCAAGTAATACAGCCACTCAGGATGCTCTGTAGAGTTATGATTTTGGTGGATTTTGCCTCATCTTCTTTGGCAACTTATGACAAAAATGTTATTCAAAGAAGCTTATTTCACTTGTCATTGGATCTCTTGGGAACTTACCCAGTCCTGGTTCTGAACAGTTCCAGAATTTTTCTCTCAGATCATCCTTCATTACCCAATCCGATTCTGTAGTTGGTGTAGTTTACTGGTACTGTAAATGAATGTAACATTCCGTTGCTGCAGTCATTAATAGTCTTACCACTTTCCAACATTAATTACCTGTTAATGAGAGATGTAGCTATTTCAGTGTCCAGCTTCTATCCCCTTTGCAGTCAACAGATATAATATAATATAATATATATATAAGGTTATAAGGTAATAAGCTCATTATATCTTTGAACACTATTAAAACAATTCATGCACATCACTATGTGAACACTATCTGAGAATTCCAAAACCATCGGTATCAGCAAGGAGTTGATCATGCCCTTTGCTGTTTTCTTCTTTTGGAATGTTCTTGTTGGGATTTGCATTTATTCTGCATGTCTTTATGTACCTCACTTTGATGCACAGCAGTACTGTCATGCTGGAAAAGGATTAGGTCTTTTAGTTTCATATATGGAATATAAAGACATTGTAGACATGTTTTTGTTATTTTTATTTTTGTGGTAAAAGTTTGGGGAAGGCTCACATATATGTAGGTGGTGGTGTCCGCATACTTTCGGGCACTCAGTTTAATGATCAAGCCAGAGTAGACTATTAAGCTGTGCGAAATATCTGGAGAACGTACAAACAACAAGCTCCCTACAGTATTAGTAACCAGACAGAACATCTTCATGGTGTATAAATAGTATGTTTGTTTGAGACCATGAGGGAAGCCAACCTGAGGACATTGAGCACAGTCATTAAAAATTTGCTGTGGAATTTCTGTATTCCTTAATCTCAGCATACAGAGAAATTGTCACATGTGAGAGAACTTCAGTTTTGCAAGCAATGAGCTCTGAGACACGTTCCTTTGCATCTTTTATTTGCTGATGCTCCATACTAATGGTGATATGCACCACTATAAACACCATGATATAACATAACTTAAATGTCAGCATGATGAGCTCTTTGCTAGCGCACACAGCGGCAACTACAATAAAAAGACATAAATAAAATAGTATAGCACTAATTGTTTAATGCTCTTTAAAGGCATTCAAGATGAAAAGATAAAACTGAAGAGTATAGATAGTAGGGGAAAGAGAAAGAATAGAAGTGAAGAACGCTGCAACACTAGCTTTAACATAAAGTAAATCACAGAGCTTACTCGTGTTTAATTGCGTAATGGACAGAGTCTGGATTTACTGCACTCCACAACGAAGAAAAATGGTTGAGTTAAGAGTGTACATGAAGTTCACCTTAAACTCAAGCTTCTAAATTGCATTGTTGTACACATCCACCATTCCAATGTGAGTTCGTGTTTATTAGATAAACAACCGGCCTGAGCGAATGCCAAGGCAATAAGGGTGTAATGTTGATGCATTTGCTACTGTTGCCCGCCTTTTTTTTTTTGTTTGTTTTTTTTGTAAAGCGTAGGCGAAACATTTCATAAGTGCATAACATGCACTGAGCAAAGCAAGCATCAGTCTACACAGAACACACATAAATCCTTCAATGGCCATCAGAGGGGATGATAGTGGTTCCTCAAGACAGAAGTGGTTCTGGAGCTGGAGGAGATGTATGTGAGTTCCTCCATGCTGTCTCTATTGCTTGCTCAGGTGCATCATATTTTATGGAACACGGCTTACCATGTATAGAGATTTGATGCAGAGATCATAATGGCGACTGTGCTCCACCCTGCTGTTTGTTTTAGCACAGTTACTGTTAAAATCGGTAGTTAGTGGCTGCCAGGTGGTCGTAGTGTTGAGCGCTATCACCTCGCATCTACAGGGGGTTTACATGTTCTCCCCGTGCTTGGTGGGTTTCCTCCAGTTACTCTGGTTTCCTAACACAAGCAGATTAGGTTAATTGGCGTTTGCAAATGTCCCATTGTGTGTAAATGTTCAGGGTATTTGTGTGTGCTCTGCGATGGATTGGTACCCTGTCCAGGGTATACCCTGCCTCATGTCCTAAGTCCTGCGGGGCAAGCTTCATGCCCCCGCGACCGAGTATACAGGATAAAGCAGTATAGACCGTGAGTGAGTGAGTGCGTTAGCATTAATGTGAAGAAAATTCTTTGCTTGTTTTTTTTTCCCACCGATTTTCTCCCTAATTTATGTGAATCCAACTCCTTCCCATTACTAGGGGGCTCCCACGTTAAGGCTACTAGGAAGAGCCGAAGAATATCACAAGCCTTTCTTCGAAGCATGTGGCACCAGCCGACCACATCTTTTCAAACTGTTTGCTCACGCACCTTTGAGGGAAGAGTAACACACTCAGAGGACATCGCTATCCGCTCCTTACGCTTGCATGAGGTCACAGACGCCCGTGACTGGCTGTAATGCCGTGATCAATGTGAGACCAATCAGCTCTCTCTAGGCCCTCGACTGCGAGAGGCTACAGCATCACCCCGTAACCGAACCAGCGATCTTCAGACGAGCACTTTACCACTGCGCCACTCGGGGGGCCCTATCCTTGTTTTTTTTTTTTTTTTTTTTTTTGGACCTGTAATTTGCACATGTATGTTGCTTTTGAATAGCTTGTGGTAATGAGATTTCTAAGTACAAATTTGAAGGGAAGTATGCTACCTGTGTGTCTGATTAAGAGATAGGGGGGGGGGGGGGGGTCGTGGGAGGGGGTGTATAGGGAAGTATGTAGCACATTTGAGACTTTCTAAAATTAATAAGAGTTTCTGGAGCTTTCATTAAGTTTTACGTTTATGGCTATTTTAATTGCTTTGGCTTTATTAAGCCTTGTAGTTCAACTTTTGTGAGAAGCAAACACAGTCAATATAACCTCCCAGAAGTGTTTAGAAAAGGGGACATTCTACTATTTGTGTTCTTCCTGTCCCTGTTTTTTATTAGTATTTTATGTCCATTTTTTTTCTTACTATCCCTATAAATAGCAGCAGTTTGTGTTGTTAATAAAAGCAGAGATGCAGACATTACTAGGTACAGTGCGATATAAAGGCCTTCTCCTTATTTCTCATGTATGCTTGAAGAGAGATATGTGCATTCTTAAATGTCTCAGGTGGGAACAAGTTACTGATAAGCACTCATTTATCATCTTTATGCACTTCCCTGTTTTTTTGATAAGGCACCTCTTGGCTTTGGACAAAAGCCTGCTACATCGCAAATGTGTCTTATCAGCCATGCACGCGATTTGTTTGTGTGTGTGTGTGTGTGTGAGGGGTGTTTTTAATACATTTTTAATATTTATAGCAAATGCCCCCACAAGGATAGGAATATCATAGAGTTCTGACCTTGTGGAGTCATTGAGTTGATCCAAAGAAGACGAATTGCAGCTTTTATTAAAAGAAACCAAACAAAGAGACAGATTTAGGTGTAGGCACAGCATTTATTAGCTACATTAACAATAAGAATCGAAGTTCCTCAAAAGCACAGTAAGATAAACCTTAATCCAGTAATGAGGCATAATGTAAAACTTCTTGAGTGCTGTATTTTGATTAAACTTACAGTATTTTAGCTGATGGTCATATCTACTGTATATCTATTCTTTTTAGAGCAAACTGAATCCCCTAAATGTGTCACCACCCATCCGAGCAGTGGACCAGGACAGGAATATTCAGCCTCCATCAGACAGACCTGGCATCCTCTACTTTATTCTGGTTGGTAGGTATCCAAGACATAAAAAAATGTGCAATCTTGACAGAAATATGACTTTTTTTATTGAGAAAGTGCATGAAAATTTGTGTTTCTCACTTGTACTCTCCTGTCACCTTCAGGCCAGCCAGCAGTTTACCCAGAGTTCTTTTCTTTGAACAAGACTACAGCAGAGCTCCGGCTTCTAAAGCCAGTTAGGAGGGATCTGTACCAAAGCTTCAGCCTGGTCATCAAGGTCATACACATGATTGTCTTATGTACACATTTGTCATTATTAGTCTTGCCTATTTAGAATATCATTTTTGAAAAAAAAACATAATTGCTTATGCACTATTGCAATTATCTAATTACTCTAAATAGGATATTGTAACTTATATGTGAATTATATATTTACATAAAGTAGCATTATAACACATGACCAGTCATGCACAGCATAATACACATTTGGCCTATTATCACCCTATGTAGTTCAGAAATCCTGATCAGAGACCAGAGCATAAAAGATATGACATGAAAGATTATAAAAGTAAATGCAATCGCTTGCCACACGCAACACAGGTATCTTTTTTTTCTCCTGTGTACAAAACGATAGCGCTGTCCGGCGTATCATTGTAGAGCACATACCCTATATAACCTTTAATACATGTCTTGACAGTCACAAACACCTACAGTATTACCACCTATTAATGAATTTACCTTCTTGCATGTAAAAAGATTAACATATGTAATGTTGTGTTCTCACAATGTCCAAATCACATAGAGACCTATTTCCCAGTCTGTATAGTGACTCATGACTGTGTTTAGAAACTCCATTAGAACACTTTAGATTGCCATCAAGCTTTATCTAATTAAATTGAATGAACACTCTGACCAATCAAACTCAACTCAAGGATAATTAGGAGATTATATCAGTTACAGAACACAATTTACAGAAGATGTGCATTTCACTATTCAGAGTGGACTCTTGTTAATCATGATTAGGGTAAATTTGACGGAAAATGAATATGAAAAACTAAATAGGAAACGGATTATTTAAAACAGGTTTAATAGAACAACTTCTAGGACTGAGTTAGCAGAAGAATGCTGAGAAAGTTTTGTTCATGACTTCCCTGCATATGTGAAATCTCAGCTCTTACCTCAGGATTTTTCGATGTATTCAAATAACATCATTCAGAGCACAAAGGTTCATACCAATGTGCATAAGTATGCGTAGGCTAGTATGTGGGTGCACGTGTGTGGCTGTATTGCCATCAGCTTCAATCAATATTAGCACATTCTATACAATATTCAGCAGAGTTTAAAGTAGTCAAGAGGGAAGAAAGTACTAGCAAAGGAATTCATCAGAACTCACAAACGCAAGCTGTTGACTGTGTGTGTGTCCAATCAAGTCAAAGTGTCTCCTAATTCAGAGAGGGAGAGAACGAGTCAGGCTCAACACATACAATATGAATGTCCAACAAGAAGCTGCTAAATTATTTAGAAACGTTAAATTAAATTATTATGTTTGCCCTATGCTTGTTTATCTAGATACTTTATGTATTACAGCTCCAGAAAATTTAAACCGGCATGTCAGATGCATTAAAAAAAGGAAAAAAAAGTTTTGTAAAAAATCTGCCATATGCTGCACAGATAAATATAGTTCCATAGTCACTTTGTTGGAAACCAAGTACGAATATGAAACTCTAAATTATGTTCTATCATTTGAAGCATTTGCATTAAAAGTTAGTGGAGATATTTGTGGTTTCATTCACTTTGCTGAAACTGACCGGATTCTTCACATACACACGTGGAAAAAAATGTTGGTACCCTTCGGTCAATGAAAGAAAAACTCACAATGATCACAGAAATAACTTTAATCTGACAAAAGTAATAATAAATAAGAATTCTACGAATGTTAACCAATGAAAGTCAGACATTGCTTTTCAACCATGCTTCAACGGAATTATAAAAAAAAAATGAACTCATGGAACAGGCCTGGACAAAAATGATGGTACCCCTAATTTAATAGTTTGTTGCACAACCTTTTGAGGCAATCACTGCAATCAAACGATTCCTGTAACTGTCAATGAGACTTCTGCACCTCTCTGCAGGTATTTTGGCCCACTCCTCATGAGCCAGCTGCTCCAGTTGTTTCCGGTTTGAAGGGTGCCTTTTCCAGACAGCATGTTTCAGCTCCTTCCAAAGATGCTCAATAGGATTGAGGTCAGGGCTCATAGAAGGCCACTTTAGAATAGTCCAATGTTTTCCTCTTAGCCATTCTTGGGTGTTTTTAACTGTGTGTTTTGGGTCATTGTCCTGTTGCAAGACCCATGACCTGCGACTAAGACCCAGTTTTCTGACACTGGCCAGCACATTTCTCTCTAGAATCCCTTGATAGTCTTGAGATTTCATTGTACCCTCCACAGATTCAATACAACCTGTGCCAGATGCAGCAAAGCAGCCCCAGAACATAACAGAGCCTCCTCCATGTTTCACAGTAGGGACAGTGTTCTTTTCTTGATATGCTTAATTTTTCCGTCTGTGAACATAGAGCTGATGTGCCTTGGCAAAAAGTTCCATTTTTGTCTCATCTGTCCATAGGACATTCTCCCAGAAGGTTTGTGGCTTGTCAACATGTAGTTTGGCATATTCCAGTCTGGCTTTTTTATTATTTGTTTTCAACAATGGTGTCCTCCTTGGTCGTCTCCCATGTAGTCCACTTTGGCTCAAACAACGACGGATGGTGCGATCTGACACTGATGTTCCTTGAGCATGAAGTTCACCTTGGATCTCTTTAGAAGTCTTTCTGGGCTCTTTTGTTACCATACGGATTATCCGTCTCTTTGATTTGTCATCAATTTTCCTCCTGCGGCCACGTCCAGGGAGGTTGGCTACAGTCCCATGGATCTTAAATTTCTGAATAATATGTGCAACTGTAGTCACAGGAACATCTAGCTGCTTGGAAATGGTCTTATAGCCTTTACCTTTAACATGCTTGTCTATAATTTTCTTTCAAATCTCCTGAGACAACTCTTTCCTTCGCTTCCTCTGGTCCATGTTGAGTGTGGTACATACCATGTCACCAAACAACACAGTGACTACCTGGAGCCCTATATATAGGCCCACTGACTGATTACAAGATTGTAGACACCTATGATGCTAATTAGTGGACACACCTTGAATTAACATGTCCCTTTGGTCACATTATTTTCAGTATTTTCTAGGGGCACCATCATTTTTGTCCAGGCCTGTTCCATGAGTTTATTTTTTGAAATAATTCTGTTGAAGCATGGTTGAAAAGCAATGTCTGACTTTCATTGGTTAACATTCATAGAATTTTTTTAATTATTACTTTTGTCAGATTAAAGTTATTTATGTGACCATTGTGAGTTTTTCTTTCATTGATCGAAGGGTACCAACAATTTTGTCCACGTGTGTACTATAATATTCTTCTAGAATATTTATTTACCAGCTGATAAGCATTACCTAACAAAGAGGTATTTACTGGTAACATTAGCTACCACAGAGAGTCATAGTTTTAGTAAACCTGATATACAGAATAAACAGTTTTGTACAAATGTGTTGTATAGAATCCCTCTAAAGGAACAAGTCGTACATCCAACATAAGCCAGCATAAGATATCATACAGCAGTTGGTTTTTCCTTTCAGTCGTCACCCACCTGGAGAAACGATGCTACTTTTACAGAAGTCATGTGTGGAATCATCAAGACTACTGGTTTTCTAATTATGGAGCTAACATAAGCTGGGCATAGTTTTTTCAGAAAACCATTCACTTGGCGCTCCCTGCTCCCTGTCGGTTAGGGGAACTTCATTCAGAACAGCCTTCAACGTCCCCAACACAGACATCACAGACAAAAATCATTATTATATATTAAGATAAAAAGCGATACATTGTGAAACATATATTACTGAAATCTGTATAACTTGTGAATAAATGTGATTTGTCATTTCTAAAGAGAGTAATAGTATGCAAATTATGCAAAATACAAAATACGTAAAATATATGTAGATTACTTACAAATTATTATTATTATGATTATTATTATTGCATAATGGTGCATCAAATTGATGCCAGGTCTCATAGGTGCTCCAGTGAGGTAGTGACAGATGGGAAATTTAGCTTTTCCGTTCATCACTTGTTCCCACCACCATTCGCAGTTCCCTTTCAGTTGAGCAGTTTTGCTCCCTACAGTGTGGAATCCCACTTAAGATGGCTGAATACGCCGTGCAGTCGGCTTCGCATGGAACTACAAGCTGATCAGAATGCAGCATGTGTAGTGGCGTTTGAGAGGTGTGTGTGTATAAACTCCATAAATGGACCAAAGACATCCTCACCTATACAACTCAAAGAGACACGTTCACTGGCATCAATTTAGGATCAAATGAAATGAGTTAACATGCGCTGGGTCAGGTTATGTGTTTGCCTTAATCCTCATGCAGCTCTCCATGGTGTTGAATCTTTCCCCCGCTGGGCTGCGAGTAAGCTGCCAGTTTTATGCAGAGACGCCCAGATTCCTGGGTATCATCACCACAGCATGTTTACCCCCTGCTGCATTTGTTTGCTTGTTTGTTTTCTTATGGATATCTGTTTGTGAGTAGGCGGAGCAGGATAACGGGCACCCCCTGCCGGCGTTTGCTGACCTTCGGATAGACGTGCTGGATGAAAACAACCAGGCACCCTACTTCCAGCAGCCATCATACCAGGGTTTCATCAGTGAGTCGGCCCCTGTGGGCGGCACCGTGTCAGGCAGAGCCAACCTCACAGCACCGCTGGCCATCATTGCCCTTGACAATGACATAGAGGAGGTGAGCACGTTATCCTTCACATTATAACCCCCGGCAGAAGCACGGTTTGTGTTGGTGTTGCTCTTTGTGTTACTACATCTGCTCTAGTGGCAGTTAAACAATGTCTTTATGTTCAAATTTGTGTGTTTCAGCTTCAGCCAGGGGCTGTACCAGTAGGTGATTGTATTGTGTGCTGTGTGTTTGTGTGTGTGTTTATTCCCTTACTCTTGTAGTACTTTGCTTGGTTTGAGGTGAGACAAATGCAATTAATTAACTCATCTGAAGAGGCAGTATTTAATCCAAGGAAATTACATTTAGTGTCTCTTTTCACACCACTTAAAAGCAATTCCATTGATCTTTCCAAATGTCAGCACAGTTCGCTGTGTGAAAAGTCATGCAGAATGTTTTTATTAATAAAAAGGTCCTCAGGCAGCATGGTGGTGCAGCAGGTCGCCTCAAGATACCTGAGCTCAGGTTACTGTCTGTTTGGACTTAATTTGCATGTTTGCCCCATGTCCATGTTAAGCGTCCTGCAGGTTCTGTTTTAAACATGCAGGCCTCCTAAAACATGCAGGCAGCTCTGTAAAGCTGAATTGCCCTTATTGTAGGTGTGAATGAGTGTGTGAAAGTGTGTGCGCATGTGGTGCAACTGACACTATTAAAGTGGTTTCTCATCCAGTGTACTTTCCAGCCTTGGCTGCGGTGTTCCTGAGATATGTTCTGGATTTACCTCAACTATTATGAAGGTCTGTAGTGGAAACCTCTGCAATGTTTAAATTTTAGGATGATTAAATACAGAAGTCAGAACATCTGTAATGTGAAGATGATTGATCTCTCCCCAACCAGATGTGCTATGGATTATTTACAAATTGTTGTGATTACTCTATAATGACATCAAAGCGATTTGAACACCCAACATTTGGGGCTACTTGTATTTATAAGGGCTACTGCTAGAAACTGTACAATGCGCTACAGGCTATCTTTAGTGGTCATTCAGAGGTAAACAACAGTGCGAGACTATAGACAGAAAAGCAATTACAAATTAGACTCATAATGTATTGATTGCTGAAAACCAAATTAAGTTCCATTAGTTCAGCTCACTTAGTCAATTGACCCTTACCCGCGAGCTCCCTCTGGTCCTGGTCACCTCTTCCAATTAATTTTAGGTAGATGGGAAAAGGAATCCAAGTCTGTAGGGTTGATGAGGGTCTGCAAGTCTTTGTTGGAAAGGTAATGCACAGCTTAGTCGTGTTCTCATTTCACATGGAGTAAGTGGCATTCTGAATCACAAATTGAGAAATGCAGACATTCAATTATGGTTGACGTGATGGGACATATGCTGCTCCAGCAGTGCCAGATTCCTGCATGCCCTGGTTATTCTTTTTCTGCCTAGGACAATTCATTGTCTCTTGGCTTTATTGACCCTCTTTTGTAAAACCGCTGCAGTTCTTCTGATACAGCCATACTGTAGTATGAAAATAACCAAGTGCCTGAACGCCTACGTATGTACTCTGTCATTTATCACAGTATGAGGCTTGATCTAACATGTTGAATTTAAAAGAAAATGTATGCTAATGCCTACATTAGCAGTGTTGATAGGCTTTACAGTCTGTATTTTAACACATAAGCAAAGCTGGCATGCTTATGATTGTGTGCATAAAGCTACAGTAGTAGTCTCAGTCGTCATGCAACCTATTTGAAATCTTTTTGTGTAATCGCTTTCTGCGGTGTATATTTATGCGTTATGTTTCGGCTCGTCTGTCTGTCTACATGACCGTCTAAGATTCTTGTTAGCCTGATATCTCAAGAACAAGTGTTTCAATGTTTGTAGGATTTACAGGGAATTATCGTGTAACCAGCCAATAAACCGATTTTATTTCAAGACGTGCAAATTAGTACAGGAACAAAAGGGAATTTTTTATTTTATTTTTTTGGCGGATGCGTCCCTGTTGACACCGCTAGTGTCGAGTTCTACTTGTTTTGAGTCTTTAAATGCTTTCACTGCTCATTAAGCTGACATGCTGTTTCAACACAACTTTCAATTGAGACAGCATACAACATACAGTATGTCTTAAAGTTTCATCAAAAGTGTGTTTTTTATCATTAAAACAATCTGAAGTAATATGTTTCCTTTGTGATAAGCAAATTAAGCAGAAACATTGGAAATGGCATGTTTAATCAAAAGCCACTAACACAAATCTAATTATGGGAAGTGTGCTTGATTTTTATTTTCATGGGAGGAGAGCAGTGGCAGCATGATATTCACTTTGACTGTGATGGGCACTGCTGGCTCGATGTGTCACTGCCAAGCTTCTACTGTTGGGAACTTGAGCAAAGCCCTTTTCCCCTCTCTGCTTCAGGGGTGCTGTATCATGACCGATTCTACGCTCTGACCCTAACAAGCCGGCATATGCCGGGGAAAAAAGAAGAAATTTTACTGTGCTGCATAGTGACAAAAATAGCCTTCTGGAGACAGGTGTTCACTGTGCTTATTGCCCTGGACAGAGATTGGGAGTATGAAATTCTAATTGTATAATAGCATCTCTGTGTCCTGGTTGCTATAAAACCAGAAATGGCACAGTAATGGCCCTTTATCGCCTGCAACATTTCTCAGATGTTGAAAGACGCTGAGATATGGCCATCTCTCTAAAAGACCCCTCCAGCTTATACGTGCTGCATTTTTCCACTCAGTGTGAACGCTGAACCTTTTGAACACTGGCACATTCACTTTAAACTGTTTCATTTATCTAAAACACAAAGCATGTTACAACTCAATACCCTCTCTAGTTTCGCATTCTTTTCCTTTCTTTCGAATCTGTTCTTTTTTTATGGCTTCATACTTTCTGTGATTAGTGAGAGTGGTTAAGTCTTCTGAGAGAGATTGATGAGCTTAGCTGAACTATTGAATCTATTTACAAACTCATGCAGACGCTAACACACTCCATAATTAGAGCCAAACTACAGCAGCGAAACGTCTGATATGTTTCTGGGATTTATTTGTGTTTCGTTATTTTATTGTGTGTGCATGAGTATGAGCGATTTCGAAAGTGGGTGAAAAGTTTTTAGGCTTACAACATTCATTATCCTTCAGAGTTTTTTCCTTCTCTCATTTTAAGAGTAAAGACCCACAGGTGAGGATAACCCTGAGCGACTACAACACCGTCTTCTCCATCACGCCGACTGGAATCACACGTTACCTTCTTCTGATCAGACCTGTGGACAGAGAGATCCAGACGAATTACACCTTCACGGTATGGACCATCCTGACGAAATACACACATCTACAGTAGGCATGCGCATTGCATCCTAGAGAATGGAATCACACTCTTTTAATTAGGACGGAATTCGCATGACTTTCGGTGATATACTGAGCTTAAGTGATGGCAATAACGGCAGCTTTTTGCTGTTAGGCTTTGGTTTATTAGGATTTGTTGCAGCTTTGAAAACATCAATATCTCAAGCATTTAAGCCACAAATCAGCATGACATCCCATGGTCGACAGAACTAAATGAACCATTTGAGAATAAATCAAATGGTAAGAATGAATGGTGCTTGTTTTGGTGGCTGGCTGTTTAAGCTGCCTCTCTGCTGATCTTTTATGCTGAGCGGGGCTTTACTTTGAAGCTGCTCCACTCTCCTCGGTGTTCTCACTCTCCCAGAAATGATTAATCGGCCTTAAATGGCTAGTTAGATCAGAGGAGGTGCAACAGGGCTTGGATCTTCCTGTCTGATAAAGAAGGCTAGTTTCTGTCCTTGTCATTATGGATGGGCTTGTTTGGAAGCATGTCCGTCAGACACTTTTAATGCTTGATGGTAGGGGATTGGATCCTAATCAGGCACGTTAATGTCTTTGATGTTCTTAATAATAGGCTGCTTATCAACACGGGACAGGATTCCCGTTGGATACAATTCCATTTATAAAAGAAAGATTTGCACTTAAACGAAGCAGCATGAAATTAGCTGATTGTGTTTCTGAGCAAGATAAACAATTATGCTTAATTACGGTTGCTGGAGATGTTGTGCACATAATCAAACTCTTTTCCATTTTAATGCTTGTGTTAAATCTACTTAATGCTGGTGTTAAATCTATTTTAGGTGAATTTGTTTTTCCTCTTTGCTCTTTAGAGGATTCAGAGCCCTTTCTTGTTTGGTGTCTTCATTTCTGCTATTCTTCTTCGCGTTTAGCACAGTCACTTTAATCAAGGACATTATTAAAAAGTCTGAGAAGGAGCGAATGTAAAATTACAATCCACTGACATAATGAGGATATGACTGTGGGAGGTCTGACAATAAATATTGAGGTGTCAAACAACCTCCAGTAGCAGAAATGAAAGAGACTGACAAAGGCTAAGACACTGAAAGAACACGCATCTTCTTCAATACATGAGCTGAGAGGATGTAGAAAAGAATGTCATTTTTATTATTTTTTTTTGTAGAGTCCTGGCCTTTTCCAGTCGCTTTTTTCTGCGGCATTTGGACTGAGATCTACAGAGGAGCATTTTAATATAAGAGGCCATCCACAGTTCTAAAAGGCAGTCACATCCTCATGCTGTCATTACTGTGCAGTTTAACAGTTTCTTTCTTTCACACTTTTGAATACTGTTCCTGATTGTACTGATTAAATGAGAGTGACTATAACGTCATGTTCAAAGCAAAAGTCTAACCTTCAAAACTCTGGAGCAGGCGTACATCTGAAAAAAACAGCAGCAGCCCATTGTGTCACAAGGCTGCTCCTTTCCAGCTCCTTTCACTTACGTTAGTTCTTCAGCTCTACAGTTTTGATCTGGATAAAAGAATTATGCCGTGGGATGAAACCATGGTCTACAGGCTAAACAAAGAGGACTTGTTATATTTGGTTCTTAAGTAATGCACATAATTCACATAGAATCAGTAATGGAATCTCTCAAAGGATTCAACTTGATGCAATTTATATAGGTTTTTTTTAACAATACACACCATCATAAAAAAAGATTTATATACTGTAAGTTCAGAATGAAGACATACAGTATAGCCATTATCTCATCTTGTTAGAATCACTTTTCATCAGAATGCTGTAGAAGCATAATGGTACATACTGTACCGTACCATACGGCACACTGGGATCCGAGTGAATTAATTATAGATTTAACTAGCGCTGGCAATTTTCTCCATTAAGTCAATTAATTCATTACTTCAGCTAAATTTGAATACAATTTTCAAAATGTTTTAATTGAGATGTAGTGCATGTTCATGAGACCTCTGTGATTGAATTGATTATGCCATTTCAAAAATTGCCGTTGTCCAATTTTCAATTTATAATTAATTAAAACTTAAAAGTGTCCTTGAGCTCTGGAAAGGCGCTATATAAATAAAAATTATTATTATTATTATTATTAAACTACACAATACAGTAGGTAAACTTACAACTGTTTAGTGGTCTAAAACTCATTTAAACATAGCACAGCTTTTGCACAAAATACAAACTGCTGCCATCTTCTGCAAATACTCAAGGCTTGTGAGAGCATTGTTACTTCTTCTTTCATGTTTATAGGCAGTTGGTACAATATGACCACTTAATCAGGAAAAACAATGATTGTATTGCTTTATATTAAATTGCATTTAAATTGCAAATACCCCCCCCCCCCCAAATCAGATTTGAACAGGCTCCTTATGAATCCCAGCTAAATTAAAGCATTTCCTCAATGTTGTTTAAAAGTTTAAATTAATACAAAGGAAAAAGACAGCTCTCTTAACCAGTTGACAGCCTCATTCTGCCTGTATTTTTTCCAAAACTTTGCATGCTTAGATTAAAAAAAACTACACACACACATTGCTGAGGACCTTGTAGGCATAGCTGAGAGATGGAATTTGTACAGGTTTGAAAAGTCAGAAAAGTC
Organism: Clarias fuscus; assembly: GCA_030347435.1. Lineage (NCBI taxonomy): Eukaryota > Metazoa > Chordata > Actinopteri > Siluriformes > Clariidae > Clarias > Clarias fuscus. The sequence goes on along the minus strand of CM059211.1, from coordinate 20,910,125 downwards.
AAAAGTTTATTTAAAACATCACTCTGGACTAAGTGATAATTCTCCAGTCAGAATTATGTGATTTCCGACCTCAGCACATTTGAAAGACTGAGAAACTTCGCAAGTGGAGACTGGACGCCCCCGTGGTTGTTTTGTAAGCAACATGTATATTTTTATATTAAATACTGTATATTTTCTTTCTCAAACAGCAAACTGTATATAAAGTACAGTGTTATTTTTTTTTAACAAATAATATCTCAAAGTTTATTATCATAAAACTTATACTTGTATAAAATACAGTATAACTCATTTAAAGGTATATGTAGTCCAACTTAAATTTGAGCAAAATACCACAAATTGAAAATCAGTTGTGATACAGTTTCACAAAAAGGTTAATTGAGTTTTGCACAAATAGTAATTGTACAACCTACAGTGAATTTTTTTTAAATTATGCTTTAAATATTCCTTATTTAAAAGAACCACAGTTTGACTATTTGCTATGCATAGTGCTGTTCAAATTCTTGCACCTACAGTAGATATTTAGATTTTTCATTTTTCATTATTTATTTATTTATATATTTATTTATTCATTTATTTTCAGGAGAGTATGTGCATTCTTTATCTGTTCCTCATGTAGGGTGTTATTTTTTTTCAATGAAACATTAGCCCCAGTTTGCTCCCTAGGTAATGACTAATGGCTGATTTCTGACTTATGAAATTCTATTTATTATATTTTTTTTCCACGTCACTGCGTTAAAAATGTAATACTGTCTACAGTGTTTGATGATTATTCAATAATAATCTAAAAAAGCATGCTTGCATATTATACATATATTGATATTATAGCATATATGTAACATTTGCTACTACTGAACATTATTCCTCAGGAATTTGTTCACAGCTTGTAAAGTAGTTACCTTATGGAACTTGTCCTGCTGCTCCTACAGATGGTGGCCTCTGATGGCGTACAGCAGAGCATGCCTGTAACGATGAACATCATGGTTATTGATGCTAACGACAACACGCCCACCTTCTCTCAGGTCTCCTACAACATAGAGGTGTTCACTAACATGCAGGCTGGAGAGACAGTAATACAGGTACACAAACAGTGCCTTTAAATACAAACCCTTCATAAAATGTTTCAATATTGTTTCACTAGATCTCTGCTAAACTGTTGTTTCAACTCTGCAGTGAATATTTGTGTATTATGTGGAGCACTGAGTCATCAAATTTCGAAATAAATCTCTTCTAAACGTTGCACATTTTACCAATCAGAAACTTTATGGGTGGTACAGTACATAAATAACTACCTGTCTGATGTTACTGAATGTTTCATCATCCCTATTGTAAATTATTCGGGAGCTGTTCAGCTGAAAAAGTGAAGTGCTGTTTCAGCCTCTTGTTTGACACATCAGCTAACTTGCAGAGGGGGGATGACTGTAAGCCACATGAGTGAAGGTTCATCAGTTTGATCAAAGGCAGCTTCCACACCAGCCTTATTACTTTGTCTTTTGAAGTTTCCCATTTACCAAAGTGTACCCACTGGTTATAGCTAGGCACCATTCATGATGCTTTAATCTACCAAAGTGTAAACCTGGACACTATGAAATTCTATGTTTGTCACATTTAAAGTGGATACTAAACATGCTTAAATAGACATGGTCAGATTTAAAGACCACTAAACTTTATATGTTTTATAACTACACCTGTAATCAATTACAAATATAATCATTTATTTGTTCCTGGCTAAATATGTATAATCATCAGAAAGTCTAAAGCCATATGTCTCCTCATGGAGGGCACTTAGGTTTTGTGGGCGTAACTGGTAATTTCTGCCAGTTTTTCTTAAGAATGATAGCATTAGTCAGTATTAATATAAAGGTAGTCTCCGACTTATGAACGATTTTAAGTGAGTCCACTTAAAGTCTGACAAATTGAATCTTATATGCCTTTGACACGAATATACAATATAAAGCATGCCAATCCATTTGACTAAATCTGTCCCCTTTTCCACCACCATGTGGAAAAACATGTAATTGCGCCTAAGGAAATGAATCTCACACAAATGTAACAGTGTTGTCTCTGCGCCTGTAAGCTGCGAGGGGAATCCCAGACTCCATTTTGTCTCCGTCTCGCCTCACACATCGCCCCGCTTGCATGCCACTCTTTAATTGGCAAATTTTTTGCGTTATTTCCGGACCTCTGACTTAACTCTCTGCCTCACTTTTATAACATGGAAAAGGCCATAGGATCCATTAAAGTTAATTATTGTCTGTTGGCCCGACCTTTGCGAACCTGCAGCAGGGGGGACCGCCTACGTATGGAGCCTACGGAGTGAATAAGGAATGACAACACATTGAGGCGCACACCCTGATAATACATTGACTTTTGCACTAAAATATTTTGTATATTATAAATGTTGGTATCTGGTGCACTGCAGTGTCTATTTTTTGTACAATAGACGTGAGCTACTTCAGTGATTAAACCGTAAATAGAACCTCATCCCAGTTGGTTTCTGCGGAAAATCATAACTTAAACATTCCTAAGTCGGGGCTCACGTGTAGAGTGTTATACATTTCTAAGCCCAATGTATGACTCAATAGGTAATCATCAGAATGCTAATAGGAAATGCTGTTCTTGTATTACTTTTCTTTAATTCATTCTTACCGAATCAGCTTTCAGGAATGCTTATAGCTTATTCAAGTTGGCCGTGGAATAAGCACCCTACCTCAGGTGTGCTCAAAACAAAACAATTTAAATTATTGTTTTATAATTTACATTTGAATTTTTATTTGATTAAGATAAAAACGTATTAATAATTTGACAGAAAAATGAGAGACACCGTTTTCAGACTTTAACAAATTCTAGCAAGTATAGCTCTGGCACACAAGGTTGTCTATAACAAAATGTTTAATTTGATAACTGCTACATATCCTTGTATTACAAGCTTTGAACTTTAATATTCTATGCAAATTACAACATGGGATAATAATGTGTATCTTTCTGTTTCACTTCCAAAATTATCCTCCTCTTTTTCCCTTTGTTCCTGCTCTAACTTGCTCTGGTTATATAGCATTTGGGAGTCATGATGGACTTACAGTAATATTTTTCCTAAGAAAATTAAGCAAAAATATAATGTTACAACCCTCAAGAGATCACATTGTGTCTGCGAAGCTGTTGCGTTTGATGTGTCTGGACCTGTTTGCTTCATTCCGTTCTGTATTGGGATTTATGAACTGTATTATAACCTTATGAGACTGCAGATGTTTATTTGGTCGGGTGACAGCCGTTATGTGGCACATACCTATACTATGATAAGGTGCCGTCATCAACTGCGGAACTGAAATTGAAACTGGTAATGGAGGAGTCTGACACTGCTGTAAACTAAAGTTTTTGTACTGCTTATGTTTCTCATAAATCCTCAACTATGTTAGGTTTTAAGGTTGTGTGTGCAACCAAACTCAAAACTTTTTTTTCCCTCCCTTGTTCTTGTTTGCTGCCAGTGACTCACTCACAAAAAAACACACAATAAGAACATGAGTTTGCTCTATTTTTTTTATTTTTTTATTAAATCTCAGCTCGCTTATTGTTGATACTGAATTGCATAGTTAAATAATTACAAGCACAACTTTAGGCTGATTTATCATTGTGACAAAACTATTGGAGGTGGAGTTACAGTGTGACCCAAACTAAATAAAATATTCTATATTAGTTAGCAATACCTCTAAATATTTTTTTTCTCAACCCTGCCAAAAAAATGGAGTACTGCATTATTGTATTGAGTACTGTACATTATCATTGTATGATAAAAAAGTAACATTGAATGTTTTGTTTATTAATTTAAAAACTTTTATGCATAAATTTCATCTCATTTTTATCTATTTTATCTATGTAAAATCATAGAATTCATAAATTTTAAACAAGACCCTTTGGTGAGTCATATACTGCATGTTGTTATTCAATGTAGCAAATAATTAGATCTCATGACGACAATGTTAGTAATGGGTACTTTACTAAAGATGCCTTTATGTTATTATTATTATTATTATTATTATTATTATTATAGTTGATCTAATTTGAAAGCAAAATCTTGTACAGTGGATGTTGACATTTGCAGGCGGATTAGCCAAGCCATGCACAGGAAATGAGTTGCACAGGCTAAGTGTTTACATCCTTGGCCTTTTGCCTGTATTACAGGATAAACATGCCCTGGTTTAAAACAAACCAAAACCAGAGAGCCTCTTCACATTGATGAAGTGTTGTGTCTAGGGTGTTATTTTTCTTTAGCAGCAGTTTGCTCCCTAGGCAATGACTAAACAGCTATCACTAGCTTTGTAAGTCAGCCTTGATTTCGTCATCCTCAGAATACTTACGCCGTAAACAAGCTGTAACACCGCTTTCTTTAGATCTACAGACAGCAGCTGATTCTTAATCAGTCAGCCATACCGAAGTCTTGCTTTAGCACTGCCGTTGCTGTGACACTGCCCCGATACTCATAGAGCAGAGAAATCCCACAGTGCTTATCAAAAGTGTGAGGCAATCTTAACATTTTGAAACGTTTTTAGCTCCAAACACCTCCAAAGCTGTACACGAAACGTTTTAAGAGGCAGGAGGCAGGTCTGTGTGTAATGTAATGCCCTGCTTTGTCATGTAACCTTAACCCAGTCGAGCTTTGAGGATGAGTTAAACTGAAAAGTTTGTGTCCAGTTACTTAGCAAGCCTCTGGAAAGCTCTACACGAGGCCCTAATGATGGTGTTGTAACGAAAGTGTGCATTTATATGTCTTTTCTTCCATCCACCATCTATAGGCACAGGGGGAGCATTGTGTCTGTAAAAACACAACAGTGGGAAATTTATATAGTATTCTTAGTCCATAGCCAGAGTAATTGCCCCTTTTATCAGGTAAACCTATTGTAGAAGTGCTCTTGAAATAACAGACTATCAAGAGGTGACCTAAACTGTCATACTGTTTTTTTTTTTTTTCCCCCATAAGTGGAAAGTGATCATCACAGGACATCACTATCTGGGTGGTGGACTATTCTCAGTGTAGCGGAGACATTATCATGGCTTCTAGTGGAGTACTGAATTTATGGGACCTAAGCACTTTTAATGACTCCTTTATTAAATACATCTCATATGAGTACAGTTAGAGATAAGGGGCTATTCAGTATAGTCAGTTTGTGACTGCAGTTGCCTGTATAGTTGTGTTTGGGGGACAGTTCTACACCCTGCAGTGCCACTAGAGCAATATTGACTTTGACAATCCCAGCATCACTGCTGTGATGCCAGATACACTCATATAAATGAAACACACTTTTCAGTGTCACTTTCTATCGATGGACAGTCGGTAGGGGGGGTCGACAGATTGATCACCTCTACTATGGGAGTTGTAGCCAATCATTTGGACACAATGTCTTCTTCATGCAGTATCCTCTTCAAGCAGCGCAAAACGGTTTCTGAACAGAAATAACTATAAATGTTTTTTAAGAATTTTTTTAAGGAAGGCAAAACAAAAAAAAAAGTCTATATTCCTACCCACATGCTGATGAATACTGCCGATTTTCAAGTATTACCTTGATTGTCATGAAAAACCTTATGACTCACAGTACCTTGTCTTACTGTATATAAATAGACCGTTGATATGCCCATGGAATCAATCAGTCAACATGTCAGTCGTCTTATTTAATGGATATTTCTGTCTCATTAAAATAGTTAACCGCCCAGGATGCTGACGAGGGTCTAAACGGTCTGGTGACCTACACCATTTTGGCAGGAGATCAGGGGCATTTCGTCATCAGTAACCGTACAGGTCGAATCACCATTGCTCCAGGAGTGACTCTGAGCGTCGGCCGCTCATATGCCTTAACAGTTAGAGCATCTGATAACGCACCTGAGGCTGAAAGAAGGTTAGATCTTCTATCAATATCTATCCTTTCTTCATAGTTTGCTGTTGTCTATTTGTAAAAAAAATTGTTTTTTTCTATTTTTAGGAGTTCTATAACTACAGTATATATTGAGGTTCTGCCTCCTAATAACCAGAGTCCTCCACGCTTTCCACTGACAACCTACAACCTAGAGATCAGTGAGGCCATGAGGATAGGAGCCATCCTCCTTAATCTGCAGGTCAGATCACAAGAGCTACTGTATAACCTCATAGATGTTGATGCTCAAGGCAATATTCCTCTCCTTGCTTACAGTACTAAAAGTTCTTTCTTTATTACTTTTCCTCTTGATTTTTTTTTCTCCAGTAATTTCCCTCTTGACCAAGGTGTATAGTATATATTTTTTCAAAGATGTAGAATGTTTTACTGAATAAAAGCCTCCCCCGAACACACGCACACCCATTTTATATATATATATATATATATATATATATATATATATATATATATATATATATATATATATACAGTATAAGGAAATGTGGATCTTATTAACTTGCGTTTAAAGAGAAGGGCAGAGTGGGGGTTGATATTAGCTTACTTAATGAAATAAAATAGATACCATCCAAGTTTCCTGACTCTATTTCTGCATTTCTGTAGGCGATAGACCGTGAGCTAGATCCAATTACATACCGTATTCTGAGTGGCGATCCACAGCAGATGTTCAACCTTTCTCAAACGTAAGTGTCCAGGTAATACCCTATATATCATTTGAAGCTGCACTGTATTTGCATGATATTCTGTATTTTCCATTCTGTTACATCTAGTGAACACACACTGTTTTAAAGGTAATGCTTGAGTTGCCTTGTTGGGAAGATATATTAGCAAATTTAGTTTTACTATCATTTGTTGAACTTGTGCCAGACCAAAATATCTGGCAGTAGATTTGCTGAAATAAGTATATTTTCTGCTTGATTAAAAATTCAAGTGGGAAATACTGTAGAAAAACAAGGCAGGAAATATAAAACCTGTTTCTAGCTGCTTGTCTAATTACTTATAGTGTGCAGTACATGTGCTGTCTGTGGCACTGCTTCTATTAAACCTCTCCACATGTCCTCCTCAGGTGCCAATGATTTACATTTTCACACAAAGTCTTGACCTGTTTGGGAATGATTTATCTAATGTGGTACATGTTTTTCTAAGCTGATTTACAACCTATTTTTAGCAACCTTACTAAGAATGTGCCTGTAAAAACTAAACAGATCTCCCTGGAGATGACACACTAGTGGCTTTAGTGTGTCAGCATGAGAGTTGTGTTGTGTGTGTGTGTAAAGCCTTGTTTCGAGAAGTGACTTGGAGTGTTTAATTGATGCTCTTAGCTATAAATTCCACTTGAATGTCAAATGAATGTCAAACATGAAAGAGGCAAAATGCATTATGATCCTCCTCATAGTGGCATAGCAGTGATATGGTCTATAGGGGAGTGCAGCTAGGTGAAGACCCTAGACCAGACTAAAGTAAATTCAACTTTATTAATGAACTGTCCGTTCTTCAAGCGAAGGTAAAATGTGTGGCTAAAAAGCAAATAGCTGTGTGTTCTCCTCCTGAATATATGAGACCGAGATGGAAACTTAGGACTATACAGTACAGGACACACAGACATACACAAAATGAGCACTACCCGTCATCATGGCATCATAATTTATTTCGCACTATATGTGCCCATGACTTTGAATTTAATTGACTCATAAGCACGTTTTAAAAATGTATCGCCATCTGTTGAATTTTGGAATAAAGTGTGAGATTGCGTTTAAGTAACTCGTTTTGAGATGACCTAATGACTTTTTCAAGGTTGATTTTTTTTAATGATTTAATAGATAAGTTTTCTATCTTAGCGTTTTCTATTTTTAAATTTAAAGTATTTAAAGTCACATACTGTATCTTCTCTTCCTGTGGGGCGATTGCAACAAAACAAAGCCTATACTGTATGTTTCCTCAACAAGTACACCTATGAAAACCCCTTTAAAATTCATTCAGTAGTTTTTACATAACATGTGCACAAACAGAAATTCCACAGTCTTGACGTTTTCTATTACTCATCTTACAGTATGTCCCATTATTTTTTTGCAAATATTTTTATTGTACAGAGACTACAAATTTACAGTTTTATTATATGTATAGATTGTAATATTTTAGGATATTTCGGATATCTTTAGGATGTCTTTCATCAAGGTAGTGATGCCAAATTAAAACAGAAATAGTTTTGATGACTCAAAATAGCCATTCTAAGTTAAATATCTAAGTTTGATCCCAGTTCAGATCCTGTTCATACAATATGTACCAACAAAAGGAATTGTAACAATTTTACATGGTTTGATTGAAGGAGTGGTTTTAGAATTGTTAAATATCGTTTTAAATTGTTAAAAGAAAATGGTCAGTACTGTTTATCTCTTCTGGTGAGGCTTCATCAAGTATTAATATATGGGTGCCAATAATTTTTTTTAATATAGTATAAAACTTAAGTATCCATATATTTGATCTCAAGATAGCGCTTCATGCTGCATTTTATCTTTATATGATCATACATTTTTTGCAGACGGCAATAATACAGGAGTTGACTGTATTATTATCATTATTATTATTATTGTTATTATTATTATAGCAAAACAGAAAATATATATATATATTTGCTAACCCTGTAGGCATGTGGGTTGGTCTGACCAGGAACAGAATTGTCTTTAGTAACATGGTATGAATGTCCTTTATGTATGAATGAGGAATGTTGGACTCCTAAATGCTTTCCTTATTACTTTCCTGTTTCCATGGCTTCCATATTAGCCCAGCTCTGCTCTAACGGTCATGGTGAAGTTATGCATAATGCCCTGCTGCTTGTCTCAGTTGCTGCTGAATTCTCCTTCTCGCTAGCTTCACAGCCCTGAGGGAACAATGCTAGAGGGAGAGAAAGTGGTGAATGTGCTCTCACTGGAGCTTTGGAGTAGTGCCAGTAACAGCTGAAAATGAAGGACATGCGAGAATCGCTTTGTAGCCTAGGATGAACTCCGTGTGCAACCTGGGCATGTCAGCTTCACCAGCAGTCTCTGCACCTCTGTCTCATTTCATCTTCAGAGTTGTGCTGATCTCTCAGCACTCCTCGCTCTCCTTTATTCACAGCTCAACGCTAGAGATGTGCAAGTGGGACACTTCAGACGAGCAGCAGGAAGATGAAAAGAAGGAGAAAGTGAGAGAGAGCAAAACACAGGAAGATGGAATATATATATATAAACTGGATTAAATATTAAAGAAATTCTGTAAGGTTTAGGATAGACACATAGAAATATGAGGTGTAACGGCAGAATGCCACAGCATAAGCAACTAAACTAAAGTACACCCATTTTCTCTTCATTGGGTCTCCCCTCTTCTTTCCTGACCGCAAATGTCATTCACATAAGACATGTATTATAGACATGGGTTATATGAAGGAGAGGTACATATTATATATTCACTTGAGAAGTTGAGAAAAGTTGATAGACTACAATAAAAACAAAACATGTTTAAATTTTAAATAAATAGGTCTTGGCCACTTTAACAACATTTCAATCACTGTTTTTATTTTATAGTGTGATTTCACAAGCCAGCAAGGACAGCTTTAATCTGTCATATCGAGGTCGTATGAGAAAATCTGTTTCTAGGGGGAATAAACTGATCTAGCTGAGAGTGCCCAGCATACAAAACACACACACACACACACACACACACACACACACACACACACACACACACACACACACACACACACACACACACACAAAACACATAAACCACAGAACAGCACACCAGTTATCTCACTATCAGATTTTTCGCTATATATCTGATATCTCTGACAGCAGTGGTAACAAGATCCAGTCTGTCTGTCTTTCCACACAAATTCTCTCTCTCTCGCTCTCCCTTTTCCACTCTCTCGCTCTCACACACACGCAGTTTATAAACCAGCAGAGCTCCTACATACTCTTTAATCTGCTATCTCACTGCACTATTCCTGTTGGGTTTTTGTGAATGGTGCTGGTGAATGGTTAAAGCAGGTGATGGGATCCTTCCAGGCTACTGTGAGCACATTTATGCAAGCTGAACACGTTTCGACCAGACAGGGCCTCCCCATCCTGCTTCTACAGAATGCATAAATATACATGAAGACATTAGAAAGGCTTATGATACTGCTGTTTTGTATGGAGATGGAGGTGAAGGGCTCCAGGGCTCTGTGCCAGCTGTAGCACTCAGGGAGCAGCCTGGTTTAACCGCCTAGTTCTGCCATTATTAGGCAGTTAACCAAGGCTGTATATGAGAGCACTGTCCCACAGTGCAGTGCTGATATTGCCTGGTCAGTAAATCACTCTATAAAGGGCTTTTCATGGTCATCCTGGGAGCCGCTGACGTGCCCTACTGAGGCTTTTATCAATGATGGTGTTTGGGTCCCCATGAGCTGGCTGCTTTTAATTAGAAACCTAAAGTAGTAATGTGTAATGAGACCATTTAGTGATCATGTCTGTGTGTGCAGTCAGTTCCAGAATTATTGGCAAGGATGGGTAAATAAAGATTGTGAAAATTGTCTTTGTATTTAATTAGCTTAACATCAAACTAGAAAAATGAAAGAAATCTAAACAATTACTCTCACTGAGTGATTTTCTTTACAGCTTATCCTATATAGGGCTATGGGAGGCCGTGAGCCTATCCCGGGGGGTTCAGGGCACCTGGCGTACCAAATCATTGCAGAGCACAAGCATGCACACGCTAAAAAGAACAAAGGAAATGCCAGTTAGCCTAGTCTGCATTTCTTTGGACTGTGGGAGAAAACCAGAGTACCCAGATGAAACCCATTAAGCACAGGGGGAACATGCAAACGCCATGCACACTTTTCTTAAAAAAATATTTTCTCTCTCATGTACATACATACTGTTCATTTATACATACATGATGTGGCCTGCAAAAGTATTCATACTGCTTGAACCTTTCCACATTTTGTTATGTTACAACCACAAATGTAAATGTATTTTATCGGGATTTTTATTGATAGACCAGCACAAAGTGGCGCATAATTGTAATGTGGAAGGAAAATGATAAATGGTTAAAAAAAAAAAAATACAAATAAATAACTGAAAAGTGTGGTGTATATTCAGCCTCCTTTACTCTGAAACTCCAGTGGAACCAATTGCCCTCAGAAGTTACCTAATAAGTAAATAGAGTCCATCTGTGTGTAATTTAATATCCGTGTAAATGCAGCTGTGTTCTGGGAAGCCCTCAGAGATTTGTTAGAGAACACTAGAGAACAAAAGGACATGCCAAAATATGCAAAAGTTGGAAAAATGGCAAAGGGCATGAATACTGACAGGACAGTCATAAAAAGGAAATGCTGGCCATTATAAAAAGGCACCAGAACACCCTATACAACAGGTCTCTGTGCACAGGGCCCAGCAGGCAAAGATCCCAAGGCCACCAAACTTCCGATATCCAAATCCAATCGAGCTCCCATGGGATGCAAGAGAAACAGTCCTATCCACTGAGGCCCCACAGCATCCAAAGGATTTGCTGTCAACATCCTGGGGCCCGGCACCACTGCACACCTGCTGAAGGTCCCCCCAATTGGCCAGAGCTGCCCTGTTGAACCCAAAACCTAGGTGGGTTAAATGTTAATATAATGCTTTTTAGAATATTCTTTTCATATTAGGCCTTAAAACTTAAAACTGCAGAAGGCACAACCCATCAAAGACCCTTCCTCAACTTCAGCTCACCCCACATAGTTTACTGTAAGTGTGGCTTAGTTCAGGAGACTGGGGTGGCCAGGCCAAAAGCTTGATTTTATGGTCATTGAACCATGACCCAGTTGTAGCTTCTTGGCAGAGGCAGACAGAATTTTCTTTAATATCTTCTGGTGCATAGAGTCCATGATGGGGATTAGTTTATTTTCTTCATTACCATTTTCTTTCTGTCCATGCCAAAAACATCTTTAGTATTTGTTGCCAAAAAGTTATTTTTATCTCTCATCTGACCATAAAACCTGATTACAGAGTTCTGGTAGTGTCTACTCCATGGGCTTAATCTCCAACTCTGAACCTGTGAGCAGGCTCCTTTAATCGATATTTAAGTAAAATTGTGTAAAAAAAATATATTTGTTAGCCAAACCAAACAAAAACTCCCACCAGATTTACAAACGTTTTGCCAACTGAAATTTTCATTGTGTTTATGTTGGTGAAATCCAAACACAGTGAATTACAGGCACATTCACAGTACAATTGATCTGCATTTAGCGATTAAAACTTCATAAAAGGAAAAACTCAGAGTGAGCTGACAGCATGGAAATTGGACAGCGTTTCTGAAAGGCAGAAAGTTATTACATCTATTTTGTTTCCCATCTATGCAAATAAAATAATATTAGGCAGCATAACAGCACCTAGGGTAAAAAATCTAAAATCTGGTTCACAGAAAAAGTGTATTATAGTAGGCATGTATGAATTAAAATTAAGTGAAATCAATAGGACTTGATATAAATAGTGCATCTAGATGATGATATTGAACCATATGCATGTCACACAGGGAAACTGTTGTCTTTAATTGTTTTTTCATGTCCAGAGTATTCTTAACTTTTAGATGAGTCTTTTATACTGATGCACTTTCACATAATGATGAACCCTCCCTGATATTGGATTAGAAAACCAGGAGGGAATGTGTGGAAAGGAAGTCTGTTGGCTTTGCAAAGAATGTTGATGTCAGAACACTAGAGAGTATACAGTTGTAAACAGATCCAACAGTATACAATACAGTTGGTTGGGACATCAGATTGGTCAACAGTGGCGGCTGGTGCAAAAAAAATTGGGGGGGGGGGGGGCGCAAACATTTTAATTCAATTAATGCTGGCCTGTAAATAGGCATTTATCAGGTGATTAAGCATCATTACTACTAGCATAAAATAAAGGCATGACTCACATCGCATCCAGTCAGCAGCTCCGCTTGCCATAAGAAGTGCTGGAAAAGACTCGTTGAGAATGGTCCAATCACATGAGCCCAATATTTAAAAACAATATTGATTTGCTAAGAACAAAAGTGGGAGGGTTCAGGGCGCACAGTGCTGTGCCCCAAGGATGATTTGACAAAATCCAGTCAGAGCTCAGCCTCAAGTCACATGCTTTTCAAAAACGTAACTGCCTACATAGACACTCGTTTGTCCGGCGCCCCTGCGTACACGAACACAAACAAACGTAATACAGTTTAGATTTTTTTTAATTGCAAATAAATTATATTAAGAAATCCAGCGGAATATTGTGACTAAATGACTTTATTTCATTATTAAAATAAATAATTATTATGTGAAATAATTACATGTTAAAGGAGCATTTTTCTCTGCCTAACTTAAAGGGGGGCGCCCCTGCGCCCCGTATTGACCGGCCGCCACTGTTGGTCAACTTCCTCTTTGGGAGTCAAACCAGTAGCAAAGAAATCCAAATATACAAAAAATTTTCCTTTCACAGGAATGACACAAGATTATTTTATGGGTCAAATCAGTGCCAGCTCTGTAGTGTTGCACAGCATTAAAAGAAGGTTCAGAGCCAGCTGTGATATTAAAAAAATAAAAAATAAAAAATCATATTAGTCTCTAAATATGAGGTCCATCACTAGTTAAATCCAGTGACAATCATGGCAATGCACAAGCTGTTGTCAACTATACGCACAGATCAGCCGGCTCACCTTATATACGGTACAACACTCTTTTGTCTTAACTGAATGATTAGTCAAATTTTTCTTAGTTTCTGCATTAGTTTTGGGCTTGTTTCCATTAAAACAAGAAATGACATGGTTTCATTATGTTTTTGTTTAATCTATACGAAAAAAAAAACGTCAGATGGATTTTTCATGAATCATGAATATATTTCTGCAAATCTTAAAATCTTACAAATAAATTTGTTTATGTCCAACTCGATAAATGAGGCCCAATGTTGAGTGAATATGGGACTGACAGACAAATAATGATTTAAAGCACAGACAAAGCAACATTTTGGCTGGAGAGCAGGTTTTGCATTATCCATTGCGACAGACTCTTCATAATATTAATTTATAATTTTATAATGCAATTCTTGTTAGAAAATACAGCTTAGTCTGATTAAGAAGCTGCCAAAAAACAGGCAATGCTGCTAAAATAGATGGGAAAAATGTTATTTATACAAATTATACAAATTTAACATCATAGACAAGTTGTTCCAAGAAAATAACACAGCAACAAAGTAATTAGAGAATTTAAAAAAAGAAAAATAACAAAGGAAAGTAGTAACACCGCCCGTTTGCTCGAGCAGTCTGTGTTTTATCAACTGGTCAGAGCAAAGTGAAAAATATTTTACGACAGATATTCTTAATGTCCTAAGGCTTAAATGTGCTCATATGAGGACATGCCTCCGCATTGCATTGTCTATATATCCTTGAGCAATGCTCATATTAGGCCCGTTAGGTCTAATTTCTTTGACAATCTTTTTTTCTGTTTGAAGATAATAAAGGCAGCACGGTGGTGTAGTGGTTAGCACTGTCGCCTTGCACCGCCAGGCTCGATTCCTGTCTCTGTGTGCATGGAGTTTGCATGTTCTCCCCCTGATTGATGTTCCCAAATTGCTCATAGTGTATGAATGAATGAGTGAGTGTATGTGTGTGTCTGTGCCCTGCGATGAATTGGCACCCTGTCCAGGGTGTACCCTGCCATGTGCCCTAAGTCTCCTGGGATAGGCTCCAGGCCCCCGTGACCCTGAATACAGGATTAAGCGGTATAGATGATGAGTGAGTGAGTGAGTGAAGATAATAAAAAAAATGCTAAAAAGTTTGTTAAGTGCAATACATATAAATGCTTACTAATGTGCATTTCTCAATTTAAAAGTATTCATGTTTCTTGCCACAAATCGTACTGTTCAGGGGTCATGATGTATGTAAGCTGTGGTGAAACTGTGTGTGCATTTCTGTCTTTCTGTTCAGTATAGGCCTACTGATGTTAGCGAAGGCATTGGACAGAGAGACCACTGATCAATACCGGCTCATTGTGACGGCCTCTGATGGACAACCAGGAGGGGTAAAACTCTCGCTATGTTATAGTTTAATACATTTCTTAGGCTGCTATGACATTTTCATCACTTCAGACAAACCTTGTCAGTTTAATACTAGTCCTTGTAATCTGATGTTGCGGACATTTAAGATTTACAGTACTGTGCAAAAGTCTTGAGCCACGCCTCATTTCTTCATATTTTGCTTCCAAAGAGCCAGACTTTCCTGGATATTTAAGTGTAGTCTTGAGAACTAACCCTACTGTAGTTCTCCAGGCTTCCCGAAGGACGTTTTTGTCAAGTTCCTCTCATTTCCATAAGTCTTCTTTTCATTTTCTTTTCATTTCTGTGAAGCTGCTTTGAGACAATGACCATTGTTAAAAGCGCTATAGAAATAAAATTGAATTGAATTGAATTGAATTTTTAGGCAGGTTTAGGCTCTCATTTTTAGTTCAGTTCCTGTACCTGACCACCTTCAGAGGAATATGTTTTGTTTGGTAAGCCAGACAGTGGCCTATGAATCATTTAAGCATGAACAACCAGCTAACTTAAGGCATGAACCAGTGAGAAACAGACGCAGGTGATGCCAGATGATTAGTGTGCTGGTAATACTGAATGCTGCTGCTGTGTTTTTTACATAAATGACCATTATTTAATTAAGTTTAATATGAAGAACTGAGGGTTGGCTGAAGACTTTTCTACAGTACTGTGCCACCTAGCCTTAAGTTTAAAAGTTTAAAGTTTACTTCACTCGAATTCTACATAACTAAAAACTGAATTAAAGACTATTTTGTAGCAAATGGTAACCAACAATAGAGTCTGGCTACTGAAGACCATATCACTTTTTATGATCAAATTTTTATAAAGTGTCTTTTAATCAGATGTAACATGCAGTCAGCTTTTTTATCCACATCAAGTGTTACAGCTGATTAGTCTTTTCTTATTACCACACGGCTGTTTAGTGGACATGCTCCTTTTACTGTTGAATTCTTACCATGCAACTTCATCAAGTGTTTAAGTGATTTTCATTTTTCATCCGCAAAGTTGATGGTTCAGCGCTATCCTTCCGGGTTTTGATAATGTGTTGTATAATTTTAACCCTGTTCTAGCAATTTCAATTCGTCTTAGTTGTTTTCTTTGCTTGATGCCGCCCAATAATTTGACCTTTCAGAAATTGTGTTTTTTTCATATATATGTAGTTTACTTCCCTAGTTTGATAAAAGGATACTTTTTTACTTTTACCCTGCTGGAGAGTACTGCAAATATCTGTACTTTTACTTAAATTAATTTGTCGCGTAGAAAGTGGTGTAAGGTATTCGAAGCAGGAATTTTTACATCTAGTTGTGTGACTTGCTTTTCCTTTCAGAGAGAAAGAGACGTTTTACTATTAAAAAAAAAAGGCTGCTGTGAGCTAATAAAAGTACTTTGGTACTTTTGCTCAAGTACACAATTAAATGGAAGACTTTTACTTTTACTCAAGCAATATTTGCCATAGGAATCTCTACTTTTTCTCAATTACCAGAGTTGTGTGCTCACCTCTGCTCGTAGGTTGGCTAGCGGTCACCTGTACACTTCATTAAATGTGAACACATTTGCTGCCAAGTACTGATAACCAAATAAAAATCTTTTCATTTAATCACTTGACTTAATGGGGCAGTTTCTCGAAGCTGCTTATGCTCCACATTATGCTGTCTCTCACTCCCTCTCTCCAAACCACTCTCTCTCCCTCTCTCTCTCTCTACACTCTGTCCCTCCCTCTCTCTCTTTCTTCCTCTCGCTCTCTTTCTTTGTGCATCTGTTTGATTCTTCTCTATATTACAAACGATAACAGTCAGCTTAATTTGTTTTTTCACATCCATATGATTCTCACACACGCACACGCACACACACACACACACACACACACACACACACACACACACACACACACACACACACACACACACACACACAGTATCCATGAAATCCAAGCCTGGATCATTTTAACACACTTTTGATTCACTTTGAATTTTCAATGGTGTCAGCCATCCGTTATATGTCCCTTAAAAAAAGAGAGATTAAATGTGAATCCAGGTGCTTAAATGCACTTAGCTTTAAAAGTGTGCATGCTCAGCTTTTATCTTCTCCATAAGTCAAAGGGAAATTTGGTGGGAAAGAGGTGGTATGTGTTTATGCTGAACAAATATCAGCAGCTCATTTATCGAGACTGTTTGAGATGGATTTCGTGGCACACCTGCTGGACTGTAATCAGGCCAATGCTTCAACTATTATCAGCAGCATAATTACCATTGAAAGGGACAAGCGCCAGTCCTGACACAAAATAGACCACTGACAGAGGTATCAAATTGTGACACGAACGCACGCAGATACACACACACACACACACACACACACACACACACACACACACACACACACACACACAACACACACACATAGGCTTTCACTGTGTGTGCTGTACCTTATTTCCTGACTATTCACTGTGTACTTTTAATCACTATCTACTTTCGTAAATGCATTGACAGAAAAAGCGGAAAAAACCTGTTAGAATAGTTAATGGTAGAAAACAAACAAGAATGCTTTTACTTCAGGAACTCAATACTACATCCAAAAGCTAATGGATTTTTCACTCGATTGGAAAAAGCAGCAATACAATGTTAATGGTGCTGATGTCTAAAGGAGAAAAATCAAATAAGAGGCTCTTTCTCTTTTTGTGAATATTGTGAAGAGCATGGATGCAAACCAAAGATTCTATTCTTCATCTTCTCACATATTTTCCATTTACAGTACTTAAAAAAAAAAAATTATTACAAGCATACTCAGTACTCAGTACTGAAACCCATACAGTCAGCATTACCAAGATGCATCTTGGGTAGTCAACCTCGCCTCCAAAACTCACTTAAGCTACCAAAACACTTCATACATGTCTAAAAATAAGTTAGTTTTATTATAGCACTGGCAATAATTCTCACTCATGAAGCACGTCTTGTCACTTATAACACATTGACTTAAAGAACACTAACAGAAAGGAGCATTACATAAATGATGAGATAAATCATTGAACTTTAAGTGATTTATTGTGTACGTCTATAGAATATGAATGACACCTCTTCTCTTCATTGACTGTACGAAATTATTCACATATCAGCCATAACATTAACATTGATTATCAATTATATACCAGTAAACTGGTGACATGATCCTGGGTACCCAAGGCTCATTTACTCCCGAGGAGACCAAAAGCTAGCCCATCTGATTTGATCCACCTGAAAGGCCAATGAAGTGCAAAGGGAAAACAAATCAGTGCTGGTGATAGAATGATAGAAAGGCACCATAAGAGAAAGTGCACCACAGCCCACCAGGCGTGGGGCCCAGCAAGCAAAGAACCCATGGCTGCCAACACTGCCTTCAAACTCCCCAGATCCCAATCCAAACAAGCAAAATACACTGGACAAGCCAGTCAGACCCATGGAGGCTCCACACAGCAACTCCCAGCATCCAATGGATCCGCTGCCAACTTTCTGGTACCAGACACCACAGGAGAACCCCAGAGGTCTTGTTGAGTCATTCTCAGAGATACCTAGGCGGCACATCAGGAACCGACACAATCCTGGGCTTAATGCTTTGTTTTGCAGTGTTATGGCTGATCAGTGAATGTTGCTTTTATGTCCTTTATTTTTTGTAAGGCTTTGTTTGAAAAAAAAAAAAATCCTGAAATTTCAGGACTGCATTGCAGTAAAATATAATATAATAATCTCTCTCTCTCTCTCTCTCTCTCTCTCTCTCTCTCTCTCTCTCCCACACACACACACACACACACACACACACACCCATCAACATTATGTATAGTGCAATCACTTATACTGTACACTACTGTGAGAATGATAGTCCTCCCAATTCCCTGCATTAGGTCACATTTTGACATCTTGAACTGTATTTTCTAAAATGTCGGATCCAACCTTGGCAGCCTTAAGGAGAAGTGCCTCCCCACCCTGCATTCATGGCATCCAGTGAGGACATCTGGTCATGCGGATGGTGGTCAAAATCATTCCATCTCCATATGGAGAAAAACTTCTCTGTGAGTTTTAGCAAAGGGAAGTGTAGAGGCAGGAACAGACCTTTCATCCCTGGATATGCTGCATTTGGTATACAGTACAGTCATGTCAACATTATATATATATATATATATATATATATATATATATATATATATATATATATATATATATATATATATATATATATATAGTGTATATATAAATTATACCAAATAGCAAAATCAGTTTGGGGAATTTCTTGCCCCTTAACTACGAGTATGCAGGTCCAGGGTGTCTCTGTATTATAGGAGGCATTGTAGCTGACAGTTTAGCTCTGTCGTTTCACACATCTAAGGTGGAGGGTTTGAATCTTGCCTCTAGAGTGGGTATGGAACATTTTCATGTTCTCTTCATTCCTGGTGGGTTTCCTCTGATATTCTGGTTGTATCACCCAGATGCTCTCACCTTGTGCCCTAAGTCATATGAGACAGGCTCAAGGGCTTCCAGGATAAGTGGTATGAATGATGGATGGATGTATTGTAAAAGCCACTAAGTGGTTTATGGACACTGGTACACATATTGTGAAGTTAAGCTCCTCTCTGGCCTGGGACTTCAGCAGGTGCTCTGTGTTAAATCACATTGTTTTCTCTGTGGTGTGGTTTGGCTTCCATCCTCATTATAAAGTACATATAAAGTGCATAACTCTAAAGAAGCTATAAAACTTCATACACTGTTTGGTTAATGTTTGGTTAGGATTTCTTTCTTTGTGGTTAGTGTGCTGACCATATTCACATTCCCAAGAGTGATATTGAATACTAGCACTTTGTCCCTAATTTCCTTGCACTTTTATTACACTGTTAACAATGTATGGGAGGCAACCTTTGTTCAGTAAAAAATTTCTAAACAGCAGTAAAAATTATAACATTTTGTATTGTAATATGTATTTCATCTACCATTAAAGATGCATATCCCAGCTGTGGTTTTGCTGGAAAACCCATACTGTTGACACAGGTGTGGACTGCTGCAGATGTGGTGGCACCCTTACACTGACCTCTCTTACAACATGATCCAAAATTGTGTCCCTTGTACCTTCAGAGACCACGGCTCTTGGTCTTCCTCTCCTTTGTCCTCCACACATTGTTAGGAAAAAAAGAATATCAAGAGAGGAAGAACGTGTGGAGGCACAAAGGAGAGGAAGACCAAGAGCCATGGTCCCTGAAGGTACAAGGGACACAATTTGGATGGTTTTTATTGATCCATGTTTCCAAGCAAACTTATTCCGAACCCCTTCACTTTTGTATCTTTGATAATGAGAGTAAAAGCAGGGCAGCTGAGTGGGCTTTTAGCTGACATTACTGTTAACTGTGCTTTTATAGCAAGAATGCTAAGAAGTGACACAAAATCAAAGGTTTTAGAAAATAAATATCTTCTAAGTTGGCATGATTGTACTTGTACTTTGAAGAATTTGTAAAAAAAAAAAAATATTTGCTGGGATGTAAGATGAGTAATAGAACACACCGGATGGTTTTGGGAATTTTTGTCTATCAGTTGTCTGTTAGTTTGTGCATACATCATGTGAAAACTACTGAACAAATTTTAATGAGGTTTTCACATGTGGATTTGGCTGGCTTGAGGTAACATATAGGCATTGTTTCATCAACATCGGCCCACAGGAAGAGATATGCTAATATGAAATTTAACTGGAAAATGTCCTTATATCATAAAAAATGTACTTATTTTCTTCTCAAAATTTAACAGATGGTGCTGTACATTTTTAAAAGCACGCTTATGTGTGTGCAATTAAATTCGTGGGCACATATAGTATATACCAGCATATACTGTATTTTTGTTTAGTTACTATGAAAGTGCAATAAAAAAATTATTTATTAGTTTTGCAAACAGTGTCTTTGAAAAAAAAATATGTTGAAAATGTGTAGTGTTTTGCAGGTGGTGGAATATGAGTGAGAAAGAATTTTGTGATTTTTTGGAAAAAAATGTCCTTGAATGCATTTTGAGTATAAGCAATGAAAAATTATTCACAGTTTGGTCCACATAGACTTCTGTTTTGTTGACTGTGTGAAGAGTTTTGACACTGTGGCTACAGTTTTGAACAGAGCATGTTAGCAATTGGAGAAAAAATAGGGGAAGTCACAGATTTCCACAGATTCAACTTGTCACAGATAATTTTTATACTAAAAAGTGCTTGTGTGTGGAAATGAAAACATGTACTCTGACTGGCCAAAGAATGTTGCCATTTCAGTGGAATCAAATTACTGTGCTGCACCGAGAAAAGAAAAGAAAAAACTAAGAAGGTTTGAAATTTCTTGAACTGCGTTAAGAATCCTTCAACACATTATCAAAACCTGGAAGTTTGGTACTGAACCATCAACATTGTGGAAGAAATGTGGTGAATCACTTAAACACTTGGTAAAGTTGCATGGTAAAAAAAAAAAAATCAACAGTGAAAACAATAGCTGTGTTTAATCTAAAGTAATCTGAAAGTAAGAATATTTCTATACGTACACAATGTGATGAGAACTCATAGGATTGGGGCTAAACAGCTGAAAGCAAACAATCAGAAAAAAAATGCATAAAGATTGGACTTTGAGCAGTGGGAAAATGTCATGAGTTCAAACTGACCCTATTCCAGAGTGATAAAGTAAAGCCTTTATTTTGTCACATATACATTACAGCACAGTTAAATTCCTTCTTCGCATATCCCAGCATAACTGGGGTCAGAGCACAGGGTCAGCCATGGAACAGCGCCCCTGGAGCAGTTAGGGTTAAGGGCCTTGCAGTGAACAATGCCAGGTTCCCATTGTTGCAGGGCCCAACAATGGCAACCTGGCTGAACTGGGAATCGAACCGCCAATATTCCGATCAGTAACTTAGTAACTCAGTGCCTTAGCCCTCTGAGCCACCACTGCCCCTAATGATGGGTCTGTCAGGGTAAGAAGGTTAACGCATGAAGTATTAGTTCTATAATGTAGTGGTAGTTTTTATATTTGACATTTTTTTCTATTGGCATTTGCCTCTCTTATTTCACTTTTTAGGTCACAAACAGTCGTGAAAGCATTTTACTGCACATCATACTGTGTATGGTTTTGTATGTGATTAATAAAATTTGAAGCGATACACCCCTCACACATATTGGCCACTGGAGGTAGTGTGATCTGGGGTTGCTTCAGTTGGCCAGGTAAACCTTGTCAGTAAACCTTTATCAAGACTCTTCCTATCGTCCTAACTCGTAGTCTGTTTACTTGCAGATTTCCACAGCTACTGTCAGTATTGTGGTCACAGACGTCAATGACAACGACCCATCCTTTGACCTCACATTGCCTAGGAACTTGAGCGTACAGGAGGAGAGGGCCAATTTGTCTGTGGGTCAAGTTCGAGTAAGTAGCTCCAATGGATCGCACATTCACTACACTCATTGCATGGGTCAGTATATAGCTTCAAATCAATGCACTAGCTTGTTATTCCCCTTGCAATTTCATCCGTTTATTTAATTTAAAATTCAGGTTGAGCTTCTTAAATAGTGGTGCATTTATTATTTCCCAATTAAGCCGTAGTAAATTTAAATCTTTATTCGCCCTAAAGCTTGTCCATAATGACCAGTTCTGTTCCACCCAATCAAGCAGGGAGGACTTTTAAGTACTGCTATAGAGTAATCATGCTATGCTTGGTTAGAGCTATAATCAATAGAAGAAGCATAAAGCTATTATTTGTGATGTTGCTTCTTCATTTGTTTTGATAGCAAGAAAATATATTCATGTTTTTATATATATATATATATATATATATATATATATATATATATATATATATATATATATATATATATATACACACACACACACACACGTGGACAAAATTGTTGGTACCCTTCGGTCAATGAAAGAAAAACTCAGAATGGTCACAGAAATAACTTTAATCTGAAAAAAGTAATAATTAAATAAAATTCTATGAATGTTAACCAATGAAAGTCAGACATTGCTTTTCAACCAGTGGGCCTATATATAGGGCTCCAGGTAGTCACTGTTGTTTGGTGACATGGTATGTACCACACTCAACATGGACCAGAGGAAGCGAAGGAAAGAGTTGTCTCAGGAGATTCGAAAGAAAATTATAGACAAGCATGTTAAAGGTAAAGGCTATAAGACCATTTCCAAGCATCTAGTGACTACAGTTGCACATATTATTCAGAAATTTAAGATCCATGGGACTGTAGCCAACCTCCCTGGACATGGCCGCAGGAGGAAAATTGATGACAAATCAAAGAGACGGATAATCTGAATGGTAACAAAAGAGCCCAGAAAGACTTCTAAAGAGATCCAAGGTGAACTTCATGCTCAAGGAACATCAGTGTCAGATCGCACCATCCGTCGTTGTTTGAGCCAAAGTGGACTACATGGGAGGACACCATTGTTGAAAACAAATCATAAAAAAGCCAGACTGGAATATGCCAAACTACATGTTGACAAGCCACAAAGCTTCTGGGAG
The DNA here is from genome assembly GCA_030347435.1 of Clarias fuscus. Taxonomy (NCBI): domain Eukaryota; kingdom Metazoa; phylum Chordata; class Actinopteri; order Siluriformes; family Clariidae; genus Clarias; species Clarias fuscus. The sequence continues at coordinate 20,886,659 of CM059211.1, read as the reverse complement.
AATGTCCTATGGACAGATGAGACAAAAATGGAACTTTTTGCCAAGGCACATCAGCTCTATGTTCACAGACGGAAAAATGAAGCATATCAAGAAAAGAACACTGTCCCTACTGTGAAACATGGAGGAGGCTCTGTTATGTTCTGGGGCTGCTTTGCTGCATTTGGCACAGGGTGTCTTGAATCTGTGCAGGGTACAATGAAATCTCAAGAGATTCTAGAGAGAAATGTGCTGGCCAGTGTCAGAAAGCTGGGTCTCAGTCGCAGCTCATGGGTCTTGCAACAGGACAATGACCCAAAACACAGCTAAAAACACCCAAGAATGGCTAAGAGGAAAACATTGGACTATTCTAAAGTGGCCTTCTATGAGACGGATAATCTGAATGGTAACAAAAGAGCCCAGAAAGACTTCTAAAGAGATCCAAGGTGAACTTCATGCTCAAGGAACATCAGTGTCAGATCGCACCATCCGTCGTTGTTTGAGCCAAAGTGGACTACATGGGAGGACACCATTGTTGAAAACAAATCATAAAAAAGCCAGACTGGAATATGCCAAACTACATGTTGACAAGCCACAAAGCTTCTGGGAGAATGTCCTATGGACAGATGAGACAAAAATGGAACTTTTTGCCAAGGCACATCAGCTCTATGTTCACAGACGGAAAAATGAAGCATATCAAGAAAAGAACACTGTCCCTACTGTGAAACATGGAGGAGGCTCTGTTATGTTCTGGGGCTGCTTTGCTGCATCTGGCACAGGGTGTCTTGAATCTGTGCAGGGTACAATGAAATCTCAAGGGATTCTAGAGAGAAATGTGCTGGCCAGTGTCAGAAAGCTGGGTCTCAGTCGCAGCTCATGGGTCTTGCAACAGGACAATGACCCAAAACACAGCTAAAAACACCCAAGAATGGCTAAGAGGAAAACATTGGACTATTCTAAAGTGGCCTTCTATGAGCCCTGACCTCAATCCTATTGAGCATTTTTGGAAGGAGCTGAAACATGCTGTCTGGAAAAGGCACCCTTCAAACCGGAAACAACTGGAGCAGCTTGCTCATGAGGAGTGGGCCGAAATACCTGCAGAGAGGTGCAGAAGTCTCATTGACAGTTACAGGAAACGTTTGATTGCAGTGATTGCCTCAAAAGGTTGTGCAACAAACTATTAAGGTTTGGTTTGGTTTAAGGTGGGTGCACATTATTCTTTGAGTTATGTATGTGTGTATATCAAATGTAGCACGATCAAAAGGGTTCAATTGATTTGCCAATTGCAAAACATTCCACTACTTTACAATAAAGCAAAGATTCCCAACCAGTGCTAAAACCCCAGCCACTGGATGCAGTAGCAACTTCTATGCCAAGCTTCTTCGTGTGGACTCGATTGTCCGCTGTGGCGACCCCTTGTTGTCACGGGTACTGCTTGTGGGACGAAGGAAAGGCATAGTAGCAGGGGTAATGTGGACAAAAGTATTTTAATGAGAGACAAAACAAGGCACCAAAGGAACAGATATGAACTTAAACCAGGGATAAACTAAATCAGGAGCTACACAGACTGGGGGTTACAAACAGACGGAGAGACAGACAGGCTAGGAGACAGACAAAGGCCGGGAGAACACGGAGCCGGGAGAAAACACGGAGCCGGGAGAAAACACGGAGCTAAGAGAAAACACAGAGCTAGGAGAAAACACGGAGCTAAGAGAAAACACAGAGCTAGGAGAAAACACGGAGCTAGAAGAACATAGAGCTAAACAACAAACCAGAACAAACAGTAACCCAAAACGAACAGATGCAAGACCAGACTTAACTGAACTCAGGAACATTTGTAACAAAACTAATGAGCAACCTCGGTTCAGGTGAGCGCCACATCACCTGACCGAGATGCATTCTGGGGAATCGAGTCCAACATAAACTACAAATGAAAACAAAAGAGAACACAATTGAGTCTGTGGGAGCTTTGGCGCCCTCTAGTGGTATCTACATTACCCCAGACATTACCCCACGGCGCGACAACGGAGCGCCCAACGGAGGTCCAGGACAGCCCCCCCAACATCCTATGTTGGCCGTGAGGCTGCAGTACCCATCCCTTGGGCAAGGTGGAAGGGTGGGTAAGGGTGGGTTGCCATTGAGGTCGGGCGGCGGAGGAAGCACGGCGTCCATGAGCCCGTGCGGAGGTGGCAGGAGCACGGCGTCCATGAGCCCGTGCGGAGGCGGCAGGAGCACGGCGCCCATGAGCCCGTGCGGAGGCGGCAGGAGCACGGCGTCCATGAGCCCGTGTGGAGATGGAGGCAGCTCACTGTCCTCCTCGCTGCAGGACGGCGGAGGAGTTGGCTCATGACTTTCGGGGAACTCTGGAGGGTCTGGGCCTCCGCTGAGGCTGGCTGGAGTGTCTGGGCCTCCGCTGAGGCTGGCTGGAGGGTCTGGGCCTCCGCTGAGGCTGGCTGGAGGGTCTGGGCCTCCGCTGAGGCTGACTGGAGGGTCTGGGCCTCCGCTGAGGCTGACTGGAGACTGGGTGCTGGCCTTGACATCAGCTGCCTCTTTGTTGACCTTGGCCAGCTGTTCCTGAACCAATGCCCCCAGCTCCAGCAGGGTTTGCATTTGACCCCGATCTCCTGTCAAGCGACAAATGTTTATCTGCTGGATCAGCACCCCTGCTAGTTGGTGGAGCTCCAGCCTCCGCTGTTGAAGCTCCACGTGATTCACCCTCTGAACACAAGCAGACACATGTTCGCCCTCTCCAGCTTCTCTCTGAGGCGCTCCACCGGCAGTTGTTCCGCCGGATGGCAAGCCGACTCCCCCAAGAAGGTCGCTTGCCCCGGCATCACAGTCCCGCCAAAAAACATTTCCCGGGGAGGTACCTCTGCTATACCATTTTTTGGGTCTTGCATTCTGTCACGGGTACTGCTTGCGGGACGAAGGAAAGGCATAGTAGCAGAGGTAATGTGGACAAAAGTATTTTAATGAGAAACAAAACAAGGCACCAAAGGAACAGACATGAACTTAAACCAGGGATAAACTAAACCAGGAGCTACACAGACTGGGGGTTACAAACAGACGGAGAGACAGACAGGCTAGGAGACAGACAAAGGCCAGGAGACAGACAAAGGCTAGGAGAACACGGAGCCAGGAGAACACGGAGCCAGGAGAACACACAGAACTAGAAGAACACAGAGCTGGGAGAACATAGAACTATGAGAACACAGAACTAAAAGAACACAGAGCTAGGAGAAAACACAGCGCTAGGAGAACACAGAGCCAGGGGAACACAGAGCTAGAAGAACACAGAGCTAAACAACAAACCAGAACAAACAGTAACCCAAAACGAACAGATGTAAGACCAGACTTAACTGAACTCGGGAACATTTATAACAAAACTAATGAGCAACCTCGGTTCAGGTGAGCGCCACATCACCTGACTGAGGTGCATTCTGGGGAATTGAGTCCAACATAAACTACAAATGAAAACAAAAAAAACACAATTGAGTCTGTGGGCGCTTTGGCGCCCTCTAGTGGTATCCCCTGACACTTGTAGGGAGCAGCTGAAAGACCAACAACAACTTTAAAGGTCCCATATCTTCTTATATGTAGTTACATTAGTAGCAAAAACTAATTTTGCTTGTTTAAGCCCTGGCCAATAAAAAATGGAAACAGGGCATGTTGTCTCATGTTGTTTGTTTGTACACAAATACACTGGAGACCATCTGAATATCTAAAAAAAATACTGAAAATTTAATTCTGCATAATACAGTATCAACCAGCAAGACTAGGGTTGCTTTCAAAGTATGCTATGGTCATTGTTCATCTGTAGTGTCAAGTGACATTTAAAGTTGGCTGAATCTGACTAGACCACATAGCCATAAACATCTTAGAATTCATTCCACTGCTTTTGTTAGGAGTCAGACCATTAATAAATACAAGCAGCGCTGACATCGATACATGATTTTTGCTTTCCCTCACCCTGACACAGGGTGATCTTTAATTCATACAGTACTTCCTAGGATTTTGTTCCAGAACTGCATGAGTTTCTTAGATGCTTATAGACAAACTCTAATGTGGTCACCTGCCTGCAAGGCATACCGTAGGCAACACATACAGTACAGTAGAGATCACTATCTATGTTAGCATTGGCTTTCTTTGTCCGTCATCCTCATCATTACACTTTTCTTCTTTCTGCAACACCTCCTAAACCATTTATGGAAATGAATGGTCTTTTACCAAGCCTTTACAGAGCATTTACTAGGACGCATAGATATGCACTAGCTTTTTCAATTTCAAATAATATCACTTTCCCAGTACAGCCTGTGCACTTTGTGCATGTTCAGTTGGCAGACAAGACTCAATGGTTTACAAAGTGTGGTCCTGCAAACCATCTGTATGTACCATGGTGACGAGCTCTCTCGATTGTGACACAGATAAGGTTACCTCTTAGGACGGTGTTCTTGATCTGGCCAACTGTTGTCATGGGTTTGTTTTGTTTTTTTTTCACCAGGGAAAGTAATTAATTCCTGTTTTTTCCATGGTCTCCTAAGCCTTTTCCTGTGCCTAGGCTCACCTTTTAATTTTGATTTTCCTCCCAATGATGGTTTGCTCCTTGGGTAATAAAAGCTCTTTGTTAAAAGGAACAGATTTCAAATTCAAATGGCATTTGTAATCAACTTTAGACTTTTTTTAAATCTACTTCTGTATTCATTCATACTGTAGTTTGTTTTTTTTTTCTTGCTGGAAACCGTGTCCTTATTATTCTACTGTATGTTTTACAAGCTTACATCACTTATGTCATTGTGTCTGACCAAGACAGAAAGATAAAAATGGATTATTATGTCATCACTGTTACCGTGCCACTGGACACTTCTAGGTTCACAGCATTATAGCTTCTCTCGCACATATTAATGGCTCTCACACACTCTGCAACACACATTTACTGAAATATTCATCCCTGTGGGGTATAAACCCAGCTGGGTTGCTCTCTATTTGTAGCACATTCTACTCATGTCGTCTTTTCCTTCCTGTTATAGTATATATGGAATTTGAGAGCAGTATGAATGATGTGAGATTACAAAGAAAAACATTTTATTATAATGGGAGCATAAACACTTGGTGTACGTTTCTAGAAACAAAACACAAATTGTATTTTAAATGAAATTTGAAGGCTATTTTTATTCAGGAAGGGTGTCAGTGCTGATCTCTAATACACATTACTCTGTATGTCCTGTATAGTCCATATCGTTTTATTTTAGACACTAACAATGATGATAATGCAAATTGCATTTAAACAGTTTGAAGTTTTCAACCTTAGTACACAATTGTAACACACATTTGTTGCCTGTTTGTTTATCCTTCTCGTCACATATTAATTTACTGAGTTAATTATTGAAGACCACATCTGCTGGGGGAGCCTGCTGTCACCACACGCATTAGCAGGATATTTAAAACCCATTTCCCTTCGACTGTGAAATGCTTTCATTTATCATGGCTTCTGATGTTTTTCTAATTTCAGTTCTTTTTCATTTTGCTTATTGTAATGGCACTTCCCTCCCTTTCAGGCTTCTCTTTCTCTTACCATGCTGGATTAATGGCAGTACTCTGTATTTCATGCTGCCTTTCATAGCATTTCTGTTTTCTAATGACAAATAAAAGTTGAAGTATGTTTCCAATCTGCTCTATCTATCTATCTATCTATCTATCTACACACGTGGACAAAATTGTTGGTACCCTTCGGTCAATGAAAGAAAAACTCACAATGGTCACATAAATAACTTTAATCTGACAAAAGTAATAATTTTAAAAAATTCTATGAATGTTAACCAATGAAAGTCAGACATTGCTTTTCAAACATGCTTCAACAGAATTATTTACAAAAATAAACTCATGGAACAGGCCTGGACAAAAATGATGGTACCCCTAGAAAATACTGAAAATAATGTGACCAAAGGGACATGTTAATTTAAGGTGTGTCCACTAATTAGCATCACAGGTGTCTACAATCTTGTAATCAGTCAGTGGGCCTATATATAGGGCTCCAGGTAGTCACTGTGTTGTTTGGTGACATGGTATGTACCACACTCAACATGGACCAGAGGAAGCGAAGGAAAGAGTTGTCTCAGGAGATTCGAAAGAAAATTATAGACAAGCATGTTAAAGGTAAAGGCTATAAGACCATTTCCAAGCAGCTAGATGTTCCTGTGACTACAGTTGCACATATTATTCAGAAATTTAAGATCCATGGGACTGTAGCCAACCTCCCTGGACGTGGCCGCAGGAGGAAAATTGATGACAAATCAAAGAGACGGATAATCCAAATGGTAACAAAAGAGCCCAGAAAGACTTCTAAAGAGATCCAAGGTGAACTTCATGCTCAAGGAACATCAGTGTCAGATCGCACCATCCGTCGTTGTTTGAGCCAAAGTGGACTACATGGGAGACGACCAAGGAGGACACCATTGTTGAAAACAAATCATAAAAAAGCCAGACTGGAATATGCCAAACTACATGTTGACAAGCCACAAAGCTTCTGGGAGAATGTCCTATGGACAGATGAGACAAAAATTGAACTTTTTGCCAAGGCACATCAGCTCTATGTTCACAGACGGAAAAATGAAGCATATCAAGAAAAGAACACTGTCCCTACTGTGAAACATGGAGGAGGCTCTGTTATGTTCTGGGGCTGCTTTGCTGCATCTGGCACAGGGTGTCTTGAATCTGTGCAGGGTACAATGAAATCTCAAGACTATCAAGGGATTCTAGAGAGAAATGTGCTGGGCAGTGTCAGAAAGCTGGGTCTCAGTCGCAGGTCATGGGTCTTGCAACAGGACAATGACTCAAAACACGCAGGTAAAAACACCCAAGAATGGCTAAGAGGAAAACATTGGACTATTCTAAAGTGGCCTTCCATGAGCCCTGACGTCAATCCTATTGAGCATCTTTGGAAGGAGCTGAAACATGCTGTCTGGAAAAGGCGCCCTTCAAACCGGAAACAACTGGAGCAGCTTGCTCATGAGGAGTGGGCCAAAATACATGCAGATAGCTGCAGAAGTCTCATTGACAGTTACAGGAATCGTTTGATTGCAGTGATTGCCTCAAAAGGTTGTGCAACAAACTATTAAGTTAGGGGTACCATCATTTTTGTCCAGGCCTGTTCCATGAGTTCATTTTGTTTTAAATAATTCCGTTTTGGTTGAAAAGCAATGTCTGACTTTCATTGGTTAACATTCATAGAATTCTTATTTATTATTACTTTTGTCAGATTAAAGTTATTTCTGTGACCAGTGTGAGTTTTTCTTTCATTGACCGAAGGGTACCAACAATTTTGTTCACGTGTGTATCTATCTATCTATCTATATATATATCTATCTATATATCTATCTATCTATCCATCCATCCATCCATCCATCCATGAATGACTGATGCCGCCGGTAACCCTGTGTAGCTCACTAGCTGTTCATACACCCGTCTTCGATACTCAGATGCATCACTGCTTTTGCTATGCCCTCATTATAAAAAGATATTGAATTATCCCCCCTCCCTCTCACTCACGTGCAGACACACACACACAAGCCATTTTTGCTCTCCCACAGTGTCTGTTGTTTTAAGGAGGAATTAGCAGCAGCACTGAACCTATTGGAGTAGTTTGCCTGCACAAGGTGTACATGCAGATGACTCAATCACATTCTAACAATTAGAGTTAATTAAAAACATTATATATTACTTGTCCAAACAGATAAAATAGTCCTCAGTTTGTTTTTCTTGTCTGTTGTTATACTAAACTGCTGTTCAAGCTCATTAAATGATTGATTTGCCATAGCTGACAAAGGCTGTTTTCTGCTATATGAAGTTCTGGAAATGGCAGGGTTTTCCGAAGTGTAATATGCTTTTTGCATTTTCTCATTTTCTCAAGCTATGACATTTTTAATTAGTTTAAAATGGATTTCTTTCCCGAATTTAAACATATTTTGTACTTAGAAATACATACTGTACTTGGTCATGTTTATAAGTATATGTTTATAAAGGGCATGGATAGGGGAAATAAGTATTCAGACAACACACAGGACCAATATTAGTACTTTTCAGTAAAGCCATTATTGGTAAATACATCTGTAAGACATCTACACTTGAGAACAGAAACACTTAACTTTCTGAAGTATTGTGGAAAAATGTGGGCCCACTTATTTTGCTAATTTATCTTCAATTTGCCAAGGTTACAATAGTCTCTCTAAAGGACACAAACTGTCAAACTCCTTCACAAATTGTTAATAGAATTTAACTCAAGAGATTATGAAGGCCATGCAAGACTTTCTTCAGTTAGTTTGGCTGCATGTTTGGGGTCACTTTTTTATAGAGCAAATGATGCCTTCTGCCTTCATCATTTGTCTGAGAGTACATTATGAAATTGTGCAGGGCATAACTAGAAAAAGTATCTGAATACTTTTTATGCCACCATGCCAGTGACAGGCATTATGTACATTATATTGGCAGGCATTATGTAATATATCAGAAATGCAATGGGGCATTTTATTAAAAATTGGCACAAATATCCACATGACCAGAGGAATTAACTGGTAACATTTTGGGGGTCAGAGGTCAAGGTCACTGCAACTTCATGTCAAACCAATTCTTGTGAATGTGTTATCTCAGGAACACCTTGAGGCAATTTATTCAAATGTCTGCTTGGTCCTGTAGGATCAACTGCTAAGGTCAAGGTCAGTATGACCTCACATAAATATGGCCTCACGCCATTGTTTTGGGACTGCCTTGATTGATTTTTTTTTTTTTTTTTCAAAATTGCACAAATCCATTTGGACTCAAGGATGAACTTGAACTTTCCTTTTTAATGGCCAAGTACAGTGTGTCAAACATTGAATGAAAAAAAAGGATGGTCCCAGTGACTTTGATCATTGCATAGTTGTTGGTTTGAGAAGGGATGCTTGTTGAATATTACAGGAACTTCTGATCTGGAATTTTCATACACAATACTAGATCATTAGGTCATTAGATCATTAATATAGCAAAGAAATGCTGTACTGTGGGTGGAAATGCCTTGTTGATAAGAGAGGCCAGGGGAAAAAAGGTAAAATTAGTTGGAGCTTCCTGGATGCCTGGAGATCACAAGGGGTTTCCTTCCCATCAGCCCCAAACTAGCCCCCAGTCCATTTACCATTTACATTTATGCAGAAGAAAACGATGAAAATTTTCAAGAAAGGAGAAAGCAATTACAATAGGGTTTTGGAATGATATGTGCATTGAGCCCTAAATCTCTCTCTGTATATATGAAGCTGTATTGCTATAGTTATGTTTCTGTATTAGGTAAATACAACCTCAGACTAACAACAAAATATAACTTTTTTCACCATGCTATAATTTAACATGAAGCCAAAAAGACCTCTAATTCCTCTAATCATCAGCCTTACAGGTGTGTGTTAACACAAGGAGGAAAGGCATAAGCAATGGCCTCAGAGAAGCAATTGCTGCTCCACATAAATCTGGAAAGGGTTATAAAACAATTTCCGAACAATTTGGACGTCTCAGTGTATTCACCTCAAGGTGAGACTGAGCATTGCTTATAGAAATAAAAAAAAATTTAAAACCCAAAGCAACATCTCAGACCATATAGTCCTCACTGATCATGGTAAATATTAAAGTCCATGACAACACAATTGGAAGAAGACTGAACAAGTACAGTTTGCTTGTAATGGTTGGCAGGAGAAACCTCTTCTGTCTAAAAAGAACATGGAAGCACGACTGAAAGTTCGCAAAACTGCATCTTAACAAACCACAAGACTTCTGGAACAGTCCTATGGACAAATGAGACCAAAGTTGAGTGGTTTGGCCTTAATGCCCAGTGCCCTGTTTGATGAAAACATAACAGCATGTCAGCAGAAACAGAATCATACCCACTTGACTGCATGTCAAGCACTGCACTGTATTGGGTGATGATTTGGTGCTTGTTTTGCAGCCACAGGACCTGGGCACCTTGTGGTAATTGAGTTGACCATTAACTCCTCTGTATACCAGAGTATTCTAAAGCTTGGATGAAATTAGGTCATGCAACAGGATAATGATCTGAAGCACCAGTAAATCAACATAAGGATAGAAAAAAAATCAAGAATGGGCTTAATTCAAGAATAAAGCAGAATTCATCTGAGAGACTGATAAAATCATACAGGAGATGATTACTTCAAGTTAGTGCTGCTAAAAGTGGACCTACAGGCTGTGTTTAAATTTCAAATTTAGTATTGTCCTCATGATTTTCTTTTTGTCATTTTTAAAAAAATAAATAATGGCATGGTGAAAAAGGTTATATGTTTTTATCATAGGTTGTATATGCCTGAGACCTGCTATGATAAGATGATTTTATAATGTTTTTACACACACACACACACACGTATCTGTAGATAAATCTGACCAATGAAAAGTAGCCAGAAAACATCTGATAATGTCATAAAGCAGGCAGCCTTTTATTGAGAAACACGAGATCAGCAGCCATGACCTGTAATCAAGTTAGGCATGGGTCAATTGATCAGATATGTACGAAGCAAAAGCAAAACCTCCAAAAAATTATTTTGAGGGCAAAAGCACATGCCCAGCAAAAAGTCTAAAACAGAGGAAAATAGTGCACAGACATGCACATGGAAAATTTAAAAATCTGACAATTATTGTAGATGAATAAGGTAGCATATACTGTACAGTATACACTCAACCTGATGGAATAGTGAATAATACAGCCTGAAATTTGGGTATGAAATTATGGTGGCTTCTGTATAAGTCATGGATTCAAGTGGACTCAGATGTGACACACCCAGAATCATTAGCCTTGTATGACTCTATTTGTACCATAAAGCATTAGTTCTGTGCTTCTTTAAGCATTCCCTTTTCTCACAGTCTTATAGATCTTGACCAAAGCACATACAGTAATTGGGGCTATAAGTGCATATTATTTGTCCTTGTCTTCTTCAACACATTTCAATTTGTCAATTTGCTAATTTCTTTTTATGAAACCATTTAACTGTAGCTTTATTTTCAGTAATTATTGAATTATTGAATTTTTTCTTAGTGTGGGTGTATTACATAAATTAATATCATACCAGATTGCACATTGTTTAATGAATTAATTAGCAACTCTACAGTTGGGGCATCTGACCTTTTTAACTCAGATGTTACAATATGTGCCATCTTAGAAAACTTCTTTCAAATTCAAGTAAAAAAAAAAGAAAGAAAAGCCATGAATTAATTAAATTTAATATGCAAAGTTTGTTGCTTTGTTTTTTGTAAAATATGCCACAATTATGTCATTAATCAAGTTAAATCATTAAATGAGTTCTCCTCATTATCTCCTCTGCAACATTGTCTGCTTATTTGTCTTTTCAGGTAATAAGACAACTCAAGGATGTTGCATACAAATATCATTTTGAGGTGTCTATAAACTCTGCATAAATATCTCTCTTGCTGTCTCTCTCTCTCTCTCTCTCTCTCTGTTTCCATCGCTTTTGTTAGGCCACAGATCCAGATGCTGGGCCAAATGGACAGGTGCGCTACCGGCTCCTCACCCATGCATCGCTCTTCAGCATTAACGCTAACGGCAGCATATTCACAGCTGTGCCGCTGGATCGGGAAACTCAGAGTCAGTATGATTTGGTGGTCGAGGCTTCGGACAGCGCGGTAGACCCTCGGCGCACAATCCTCACGCTGCTGGTGCAAGTGTTAGACATCAACGACAACAGCCCGGTCTTTTCACAGCCAATTTACACTGTCAATGTACCTGAGAACACTCCAGCTGGAACTGTCATCCTGCGCCTTAATGTAAGCTCCTAGAGTCTTTCTATATTTAAAAACACAGCGCTTAACTGGTTATATGGTCTTTGGTTAGGTAGTGTGTATGTTTCCTAGAATGTCCAGCTGCAGTTCTTTTGTTCCTGTTGTAACCTTTTTGTACATTCTCTAGCTCTATTATGTAGTCTAATAAACCTTTAATGTATATATTCTGATGAATTCCCTAAAATGTTTTATAAATGCAGCCTCCTCTCAGCTTGCAGAAGTTTAATTCCGAAATGCTGTCGCAAACATCAACGCCCCAGAGAAACTCTTCCTGTACTCAACCCTGCCTTGTGGGCTTTTTTAGCACCACTCTCCAAGGAAAAGCTTTCAACGCATTAAACGTCAGAGCTCACTGCTCAAGTGTCTGTATCGAGTCTTAATTCACAAATTGGTCTGGGCATTTTATTTCCATAGGGGATTCATTTTCCATTTAACAAATATTTGTGATACACTTGACAGGCTCAGTGAAGAAAACAGGAGTCTGTCTTGCAGAAAAGGCCTTATGGAATTTGCAGAAAAATATCTTATCATGTCTCCTCTCAAGAGCATTGTGGGATTTTGACAAGCAGAAGTAAAAAAAAAAAAAATGCAATTACCAATCATATTACGAAGTTGCTAGTTTTTGGTGTTTGAGGATAAAGAGGGATAAAAGTATACATGAAGTAAAAGAATGAGAGAGATGTTGAGGAGCAGAACAGGTGAGTGACAGAGCGAGATGACGGAGATGGTGACACTTTTTTATCCCGGTGTAGCTGACAGCTCCAAGCCCTTCCTATACAGGCTAGTCGGAGCATTCTCAGTGTCAGTGACAGACTCTGATCTGGGCCAAATGAAGAGCTCAGCCCTTTTTGTGCTTCTGCTCAGTGGTGCTTTTATTTATATATTTTAGAAAATCTGAGTGTAGAATGTAATTCCCTGTGCCTCCCACATCAAAGCGAGTATCCTGAAAGGTTCCTATACCCAATGAGAGACGTGTCAGTTGCTGAGCTCCTGAACTACTGCTCTCTTGCCAGATGTCTAATCAGGCTTGGGTTTTGAGCCAGAAGCACTCGCCACTTGTGTGGGTGTATGTGTGTGTGTTCGACTGTGTAAGTGTGTATGATCATTCATGACTATCATAAAATCTGAAAAACAATTTCAATATTTTTTTTTCTAATAATAATATTCCATTTGAAAATATTGCACTAAATGATGTAATCATCCTACATCTCAAACTGTTAAAAAGTGATTCTTCATTAATGGGCATTAAACATAACTCTTTTTATTGAGCTTTGTCCATTTTATTTTGGAGGTCGCCACATCAAATCATTTTATCCACAAGGTCTGGCACAGGTCTGGCACAGGTCTGGCACTTTTTTTCATGCTGGATGCCCTTCCTGTCCCTCAAGACACACAAATGCAATGCAGCAGTGCCCATGACCCGCAACCCAGAGTCTCAACTGCCTGAGCCAACACCCCTTTAAACATAACTTAAAATAATGTAACACAGCAGCACATAACACTATATGTTCTTGTTCATGTTCATATGTCACTTGTTTTGTTTGTGTTGAGCAGAAGCTCTCAGTAAAGCTGAAAAAACACAACACAGTATTCTTAGCACCTTTCCAAATATCAAAAGATAAATCATTAACACCACTTTGCCATTAAAACGTTTTTAGACTGATCTATTTAATATTTCTGGGTGAAAATACTGAGATTTATACTCTCTTTCTATAATAAACTTAAGCACATCCATGTCTACAGTACTGTATGTCCAAGATACACTGATACATTTATAGAAATGAAATTGAGACATTCTCCAATTACTATGAGAAAAAAAGCAATAGGTGCCATACCAGAAACTGTCTCCTAATAGCATAGAGTTTTAAAGACCTGTGCAGGTCATTCTAGTGGTGCAACTTGATCTGGTGTTTTATGATTAAAAAAGGGTGCACTTTTTTGGGAAGTTTCTGCCACTCTGGTGTAATTTCTCTCATTTTATATAACACAATAATGAGAGGGCTGCTGAATAAGTAGCTTAATTTCACTTAGTTTTACTTCTCCAGATGAACCATTCCCAACTACATCACTCATAATGCAATTCACCCGAACGTTAACCTTTTTATGCTCTAGACTACTACGCTTTGATTGTGTTATGGAACTTATATGCAAAATGCATATTGATTGGCAGTTCTGGTAATATTATATAATTATGAAAAAATGTCACTGGATATCGGGGAAGTGTAATATTGTAAAGGTCCAATAATATCGTCATATAATGGTAATACACATATGTATGTTTAAGTATGTGTGAAAGGTTTATGGGTTTAAGGATTTATCATGGCTTTCTGAACTCTACATTTAACTAGCCTTAAACAAAGTAATTGTTTTGGCATTGTCTGTCTCTGTAACCAAATTCTCACTCTCTATCCGCCAGGCTACAGATGCAGACCTGATCTCTAATATAACTTACAGAATAAGGACAGAGGCAGCACGGCAGCTCTTTGCAGTGGACAGGATCACTGGAGCTCTCTCAGTGCTGCAGTCTCTGGATTTTGAGGCTCTAGGTCGAGATGGTGCTAACTACACCTTCCAGGTGGAGGCGCTGGATTATGAAGGTGTATTGCCCCCTGGAATGGCTACAGTTACAGTGAGGATTACGGTAAGACAGTGCTGTGGCAGAGCTGAATATGGTGCACACACCCAGCCATTTTTATTGGCTTCCTCTGCATATATATGAAAAAATTTATTACTGGCTGTTTTCGCTGTAAGGATGCAATATAATGTTGTTGTGTTGCATGTGCTATATCATAACCCTCATTTTTTACTTCCTAAAGCATATCTCAAAAATACAGGCCATGTCTTTTCATTCCTAGCCATAAATTATAATAGTTAATATAAACGCTCATTTTGTTCTTTTGTTTCAGCCTGTCTTTCAGGAAAGTATCACCTGAACATAATTCCTTTTCCAGCAGTTTTATTTTTTGATTCATCTTCAGTTATAACTTTATCCTGGTCAGGACCACGGGTTCCATCAATACCAACAAATTAGTTCTCTGAATTAAATTAACTGGAGGAGTTCTACTGTAGCTATAGTTATAGAGAGTGGAAAGGTACATCACAGTCAGTAAAAGAGCCCTGTTTTACATTGGATCTTAGCCAGTAAAAATCTATTTTCTCCTTGGCTGACAGTGATGTGTGTGTGACAGATACGTCTCTGTGCAAGTTGCAGCAGTGGTGCAGCTATTTCAGTCTTAAACGACTCATTAGCTTTTGGACTGCAATTATCCACATAGTTGCAGGAGGAAAGTGCTTAAGAAGATCAGCAATAGGATCAAAACAAACTGATTAGCCTCTATGTGTGTGTGTGTGTGTGTGTGTGTGTGTGTGTGTGTGTGTGTGTGTGTGTGTGTGTGTACTGTATGTTTGTGTGTGTGTATGTGTGATCCTGAGGAAAGTACTTCACAGGTTGCCTTGTAACATACACATCTGACACTGATGGATCTTGCTGCTTGAACTAAGACTAGATTTCATCAATATGTAAGATCAGGTGCTTAATTGGACTATTTATTCAGGCATTATGGAATGCAGTCAGTAGATATTTCTGCTTTGTCTTGTTAAATCTGATACTTTATTAAAGTTATAATTAGAAACCAGTCAAATAGAGTCACAAGAAAACTTTCATGTTCCAGTCTAACCTGCTGAGCTTTTGAGTTTGCGGTATTTGCTCCTCATGTGGATGTTAGTTTTGTTGTTCATCCATTAAAGCCATGTGGTGATGGATCACATTGGTTGTTTTCTTGCGGCACAGAATTACATTTAGAAAGTTCCCCATGATCCTCTGGTTTTTGGTGTGGCAAACAACTAAGACGCCTTTGTTCTGCTACAAATAAGATATTGAAGCCTATGCTATCTGACAGTTTCTTTCAGATATGACTAGAGTCGCAAGATGTCGGAGAACCATCTTGTATCAGAATCTGTTATTAAAGGAATCCAATTAAATTCAGCCTTACCAAAGTGTGCCAACTGTTAGATTTACTTCAGGAGAAGGTGGGCTAGGAAAAAATGAGATTGAATCCTTAGTTGAAGTGTTTTAGTAATATATGGGGGGACTGCTCTGATTTTTTTCCTGGAGGTAGAGGAACTTTTATTCCATCATCCCTTTGTAATTTAAAAAGTGAAATTCTTATACATTCTAGATTCAGTAAAATTAAACATTTTAAGCCTTTTTTGTTTTCATTTGGTGATTATGGTTTGCAGCTCAAGAAAATAAAAAAAATTAGTAAATTTCTATTCATACAGTATAAATACAGTGTTCTCTTGGTTTAGTTTAGTACACGCCACTTTAATCACAAAAACCACAAAGAGGGTAAGTCACAGAAGGTCATTATTGAAAGGGATGGCTGTTCGCACAGCCATCCCTTTCAATGTATCAAAGCATAAATCATTGAAGGTTAACAGAAGATATAAGTATGTTAGGAAAAAAAACAAAACAAAGGAAGGACCTCGGCCTTAAAAAGGACTATCGAGCAAAGGCGATTCAAGACCATGGGAGAGCTTCACAGGAAATTCAGTGAGGTGGGAGTCAGTGCATCGAGTCATCAGGCAAAGGAATCTTCAGGAAATGGGCTACAGCTGTTGCATTCCTAGTATCAAGCCAAGCCTGAATCAGGGACAATGCCAGAAGATGAGAAATGCTCTAACCAACAATGCAGATGAGCTGAAGGCTGCTATCAAAGCAATCTGTTTTTCATTAACACCTTCCCAGTGCCACGGACTGATTGCCTCCATGCCATGCTGCATTGATGCAGTAATCTTTGCCAAGTATTGAGTACATAAATGAACATAATTTTTTTAAGATTTTGAATTATACATTTATTTTATTATTTTCTTTTATGTATGTTAATTTTTTATTGACCTAAGGAAATATTTAAATACTTTATCTTTTATCCAATTTTATCCAAATAAAAAATACTGGAATTGTGATTCTCATGAGCTGCATGCTTGAAATATCACATTACATGTAATGAGCTTTGTAAAGTTTCTTTAACGTTTAATTAAATATGCGTTTCACTTTAATGAAATTACCCAAAATTTTATTTTTCATAATATTCTAATTGTCCATATATATATCGAGCCAACCCTTATATCTTCTAATTAAATCAAATTACATTATATTAAACTATGTACATTAAATGAAAGAAATGGGAGCAAATGCTTCATTGCATCTGGCTGCAAAGTAGTGACTAAAAATGCAGTTTAACAATTGGTTGTTTATGCAACACACACACAGTTCAGACAATTTAACAAACTGATTAATTAAAATAACTAACTGTTATAAAGCATGATAAAGTGGTTAGCTTTCTATATCCAATGCAACTAGCAAGCAAAGAATGAGATTCTCCTCATTCTTCTCCCTGTGTGAGACTTGGTTGCGTCCAACCCATCCTGTAGGCACGAGCAATAACAAGCATGTAAAGACTGAAAAGAAGAAGAGTAAAGTCAACTAACCTTAGCAAAAAATATTTTCCTAACTAGTGCAGATGATATTCAACTAGATAGAGCATGTTATTTTGATCTTTCTCTCAGAATTAATGTAAAGTAACCTATTTGGGGAAAAAAAAGACACCCCTTGCATGACTGGAGATTGATTAGGATATAATAGCTTGTAACCTAGCAGCAGTAACGTATTAATTGTTTTTTGTATGACTTTATCAGTCTCTCACAATATTGTGAAAGATTTTTGGCCCATTCTTCTTTACAACATTGCCTCACTTCATTGGGGCTTTTGGAGCATTTGCTTATGCAGCCCTCTCTTAAGGTCCAGCAACCTTGATTCTTTTATTTTTCAGCCATTCTGATGTAGATTTACTCATGTGCTTTAGATCATTGTCCTGATGCATGACCCAATTTCAACCAAGTTTTATCTGTCGGTGTCACGATCTGGCTGTTACTGGCTAGACCGGCTGATGTGGTCGTGGGCAAGTAGGGCAGGCATAAATGCAGAGGGGTTTTTAAACAGAAAAAGTATTTTATTTAACAGACATTGAAACAAAGGAACCAAAACAAGAAATACAAACAATAACTCAGGGCTACACTGGGGCTCTTTAAGCAAACATGGGGCTCTTTAAGCAAACACAGGAATTATTTAAGCAAACATACGCAATAAGAGCTTACACCAGGTTAGAGCCGGAACACAAGGACTAAGAGCTGACACAGGGGCTAAGAGCTGACACAGGGAGACATGGAGCTGGAACTAACTAGAGACGGGATATAGAGACAAGACAGAACGAGACAGGGCTAGAGACAAGACTGGACAAGACAGGACGAGTTAGTGGTTAAAGGGATTAGTAGCTACACTGAGTACTGATACGCTGAATGATGACCTAACCGGGTTAGTATCTAATAGGATTAGTAGCTAGCCGGGTTAGTACTGACCTACTAGGGGAACCGGAACACAAGAGGCAAGGCACACATGAGGCTAATCCAAACTAGCGGCTAAACCTACTAGCGACCAAAACCACTAGCAGTCAATCCCACTAGAGGTTAGCCTACTGGAGGCTAACCCTACTAGGGGCTAAACCTACTAGCAGCTAAGGCCTACTAGCGGCTAAATCTGCTAGCGGCTAAGCACTCATGTGGCTACACACATCTAAACAGATAAGGGACACTACATACAAAGAACTAAACAAGAAGACCGACACTGGGGACACACAGAACAGTACTTACACATGAGGAAACACAGCCTAACTAAACAAGACAGCTCCATGAATCCACTAACACACAGAAAACCATACAGAAGCCCTCTTAAAAACACAGGTTAAACAATATAACTAAAATATAAAACTTAAAGAACTGACAACAAAACCAAAAAGGAATATATACATACATACATACAAACAATGCTCGACCCAGTTTCCCAGAACAGACTGCTATTTATAGAATCTGCTAATGAACTACCTCGGTTCAGGTGAGCACTCTCATCACCTGACCGAGGTGCCTTCTGGGAAACGATCAACAAAAACTACAAAACAGACAGACATACAAAGAGCAGTGACCTCTAGTGGTGGTCCCTTACAGTCGGACAAATGGCCTCATATTTGCCTCTGGAATACTCTGATATATGGATGAGTTCTGGTCAGCTCAATGACTACAAGGTGCCCAAAAAATAAGCCCAAAGCATCAACCCTCCACCGCTGTGCTTGACAGTGGGTATGAGTTGATTGTGCTGAAATTCTGTGTTTGATTTTTGAGGCCAGGGTATTAAGACCAAACAACTCCACTTTGCTGTTATTTGTCCATAGAACATTGCTACAGAACGTCTTCTTGTTTGTGTGCAGACGCAATGTTGTGAACTCTAGTCATACTGTCCTGTTTTTTTTTTGTTGTTGTTGTTTTTTAGGGAGAAGAGGCAACCATTCCAAACAAACCTTATTTGTTCAGTCTTCTTGTAATTGTTCCATAATGGACTTTAACATTTAACATGCTCAGTGAAGTCCCTAGGGTCTGAGATGTAGCTCTTGTTTTTTTGAGGGGGTTTTCTCTGCGCTTTGCATGGTCTGACCTTGGGGTGAATGTGCTGGGACTTCCACTCCTGGGAAGATTGGCAACAGTCTTGAATGCTTTCCATTTGTGAATAATCATTCTCACTGTAGAACACTCAACTCCAAATTGTTTGGATATGGTTTCATAACCCTTTCCAGATTGATGAGCAGCAGCAGTTGCTTCTCTAAGAAAGACCACTACTTATGTCTTTCCATCTTGGCATTGTGTTAACTCAGACCTGATGCTGTAAAACAGCAAACTGCCAAATTCCAGCTTTCATAGAGGTCTGCACACCTGCTTATGATCAATTAATCTGATGATTAGCAGCACCCACACGCAGCCTACCCTTCTAAATTCTGGGGAAGCAGTAAGGGCGTACTTACTATTGCCCACTTGTTCTTTTTTGCTTTATGGCTACAGCAGTCCAGTCTTTCTGTGTATAGTGTCATTATTCATAGAGAGGTGTGTGTTGATGTGCAGTACCTTGCCCAGGTGTAGGGGAGGTGATAAAGAGCAGTTCTTATACATGTGTATCACTTTAATAAAGGCTATAAAATTTCCTTAGTAGTTGCTCTCACTAAAATCTAATTTGATGTGGCTGCAGTACCATTAAAGATTCTGAAGGCTAAAACTACCAGAAAAATAAAATCACTACCTCTGTTTCTCATTCTTGGGAAAGAATGAGTAACGTGATATTTGGCTGGAAAAGTTTCAAGCAGTTAACTAATTATCATGAGCTTACCGGCTGATTAGCCACATGTCAGCAGTTTGCAGTTGATGATCTTGTCTGTTTTGCTTACACGTCTCTTGTCTTAATCAAGTTATTTATATAAAATAAGGTAAGACAATATAAGATGAAATTAGATGTTATTATATTAAATTAATCCTTCATGGGGACAATATAATGTTGTATTGATTGAAAGTTGACAACATGATATTTATGTGCACTGGAGATGAACATAGAAAACAAAAGAGGATTGTCCATGTGGATAAATACACAATAAAGTCTCACTAGAAAAAAAAAAAAGAAGTAAAAATCTATACATTAGCGGTTAACTTTCTTGCACAGAGATAAGTTGCTAATCAGCATATCAAACTTTTATTCAAATGTTTTGTATGCCATATTTGACATGATTTGGCAAAATTATCTTAGTATCCTATCTGGCTAACAAACACAAGCACACCTGCAAATTACATGATAATGCACTATAATGATTCATGTATTTTTAAAATGCAAAGTTTCTCTGTCGTTTTAGTAGCTTAAAGAATTTACAGTCTAAAAAAATCTATATAAAAATACTAGCATTGACATTCAATGTTACAACATGACTTTTAAGCATGATTGTGTTTAAAGAAATAAGTTTCATAATCCCAGTCTAATCTAATATGTCTAATCAGATCGTGACAAGAACACTTTTTCTGCGCGAAGAGGGTAATGGCTAAATTAAAAATGCAAAATTACAACTTCATTTTTATCTTTTTTAAATATTGTAGACTAGTGTTAGAGACAAAATTACATTTGTTCCAATGTAGTAAAAGTTGTGTCAAAATGTTAATGATGCAGGTGCTGTTTATTTATTTTTTCTTTTTTTCTCAGACCAGTTTGGAAAAACATGAATATATAGCGAGAGACCTTTAATGAACAATCTATCATGCGATTTTATTTTACATCTAGTGCTACTGCAATTAAAAAAAAATGCTCATGTTAACTCTATTGAGAAAATGTAATAATTATTTGATAGACACAGTTGATCATGACAGTGCGTAGTTCAATCACTCACTTACTTATTGTCTATACAGCTTCATCCTATATACATTATCATGGGGCGCCTGGAGTCAATCCCAGGAGACTTGGTACGAGGCACGAGGTAGGGTACACACACAGGACAGGGTGCCAGTTCATCACAGGGCACACACTCATTTACACATTGCAGGCAATTTGGGGAATGTCAGTTACCCTAATCTGTATTTCTTTGAACTGTGGGAGGAAACCAGAGTACCTGGAGGAAACCCACCAAGCAACAGAGAATATGCAAACTCCATGTACACACAGGCAAGAATCAAACCCGGAGGTGCAGGGCGACAGTGCTACAGTAAATACTATGCCACTCACTGTGCCGCCATAGTTAGAGAGTACAAATAATGTTTTTTTTTTTCTTTTTAAGTGTTTATTCGTTTATTTTATTTTATTTTAAAGTTTCTTTTCATGCTACAAGACCATGCACATATAAATAGTTGTTTTCCCGCCTGTGGCTAAATGAAAAGAATCAGCTTTTTCTTTCTGGCACATTATTGATCACTGTGGATTATTTCTCTTTAGGTTAGGTGAATCTAAGTGTCATTCAAGAGCTTGAAAGAAATATAACACTGTCCTTCAAGTAATTACCTTTCTATTCATCATCATGTCTCACTTGGGATGGATAATACTCATACTTATATTATCTTCCTTTTATAGATTATTATATTTCTCCATCATTGGTTTTAACAGGAGACCTTGTGTTGTAAGGTGATTGTCTGAACTGTGTGTGTGTGTGTGTGTGTGTGTGTGTGTGTGTGTGTCTTTCAGGATGTCAATGACTATACTCCAGTATTCGCTCGGCCTCTTTATAAAGGCATGGTGGCTCCAAATGCTGAGAAGGGAACACTAATCACTACAGTGCTCGCAACTGATCAAGACCCACCTGTAAGTATAGCCACATGAATCAGTGACAGATGTTTGAGAATTATGCAAAACTGGGTGTGACAGAAAGGCGCTCATCCAGAAACCACGGGTTCATATCTCAGCAATGCAACATCCATCTACAGCCGAGATGTCCAAGAAAGTGGAATTGGCCTAAATATTAATCACAGAGATATTAGCAAATCATGGGCATCTACAGTATGAGGCAAATATGGAAAAAGAGATGGGAAGTGTTACAATGATATGTGATGCAGCACAAGCAGCAGATTGAAAAGTCCTTGATCCAGTGGTTGGCTGCTTGCATGTGTCTCGAAGGAAGCATGGCTAAATGCATATACTCACTCACCTTACTCACCTCACTCACTCTCTATACCTCTTTATCCTTTATTCAGGGTCGTGGGGGACCCGGAGCTTATCCTAGGAGACTTAGGGCACGAGGCTGAGTACACCCTGTGCAGAGTGCCAATCCACCGCAGGGCACACACAAACAGACTCTCACACACTAAGGGCAATTTGCCAATGGCAGTTAGCCTAATCTGCAGTTCTTTGGACTGTGGGAAGAAACCCATCAAGCACAGGGAGAACATGCAAACTCCATGCACACAGAGACGGGAATTGAACCCGGACCCTGGAGGTTCAAGGCGACACTGCTTAAATGCATATAGTGGAGTTCTATTTAAGTGTTATGTTTTAGACGCCCTTTGGCCCAAATTTGCCAAAATGAGTAAAAGTCCAAAGGTACATTTCAAAGGTACAACATTACATTTTGTTATCATTTTGACATTATCTGGTTCTTAACCCAAAGTGATCTTCCAGATGGACACTATGGCAAATAATAACCAGAATTAACACTTTTCTGTATAGTTTTGCTTAAATCAGTTTGTTTTATTGCCAAATTAGTATCATATGCATGATGTAATATTAATCTGTACAATACCCTACATGGTGATAATGTACATAAAGTCACGAAATAAAAAGCCATTTCTGTCTTCCTTGCAAGGAATTTGGTAAAATATTATTATTTAAAGCAGAAAACTTTCAAACCTTAGCTAACATAATGTTCCGCTTCATGATTCACATTTTTATTCTACAGTCTTTCAAATCAGTGTTATATCACAGCAGCAAAGAATGAATGTCAAAAATTCATATATTGCATTTTACTGCATTTTCACAGTTTGAGCACAAGACATTTTTAATGTTGTTTTTATATTAACATACTTTTTCTACTAAATCTTTGATAGTTCAAATCACCTGTAACAGGCTGTTTTAAAAACTTGTTCTTCCCACGTTAAATATGTTGCTGTTAACGTGGCCATCTGTGTTCAGCCCTGAGGTTTTAAAACTTCTTGTAAGTTAGCAAAAAACAATATTGAACATCCTGTTTTGTTGAAGGTTATTTTTGGTGAAAACCTGTTGGAGCAGTGGACCCACAAACAGTAGAAAGTTGACGCCAGTAAATAAAAGCAGAAAAACAATGTCTTTTACTTTTTCTGTTGCATATCTTAAAGCTACCACATGCAACTTTTCAGAATCAAGCTAGCACGAACATCAATTGACTCCTATTCACCTAGCCCTCCTGCTCCCTGCTCTGTTACGCTCCACACAACCCTTCATCTTGCTCAGTGTGAATGTGCACACAGGCTGTAACATTATTCCTTTTTTCCTCTGTCTGGAAATTGTGGCAGATAAATGATAAGTGGACCCTGCACATCTATTGAAAGGTTTTAGGAAAAGTTTTTACATGATCTAATCACAAATATTTTTTTTTTATTGACACCTTTCTGATATATATAGGGCATGGGTTCGAAAACTCACCCAAAATTATTTAATGCATGGCGTCAAGTGTTTTAGTGCGGCTAGATTATTGTAGGAACTGATGCACATGCCAAAATAATATCACCACAGCTGTAGCAGGTGCTGAATTGGTCAACATATAAGCCAGAGTCCTAAGGGAAATTTACCAAGTTTGCCACGGTAGTGGATATTAAAACAAATTCATCTCATGAGCATTAAAATAATTTAACTCACTGTTCAGGAATTGATTCAGTACCAATAGTTCCAGCTGCATCAGGCCAGGTAGCTAGCAAATTAACTTGCTTTAGAGGTATAGAATGAGAGTTGTGCCAAAAAAGACTGAACAACAACAAAAAAAAACATTAAGCAAAAATGACCATGTACAGTACAGTAAACCAAACTAACAATAGTACTATAAAAAGGACTTGCAAATAATTTCAATGCATTTCTTTTCTTCCATTGATGAGATTTTTTTTCTTCTCTTGCATGTTTTTTTCAGTTCCGGGCCTAATTGTTTTCATTCAGTTTTTTTTTTTTTTTTGGTCACTCCTCTCTTTAGGGTTCTTTCTGTTTCCTTATTGGCCAGCTGCTCTAGGGCGGGAGTTACCAGTTTTATATTAAAGGTTTATTGTCTATGTGTAGAACAACCAAAAAAATGGATGTACAACTCAGAATCACTGCTACAGTAAGTGCTTAAGATAAATATGTAGCAGAAAAGTAAACTAAAATTACTTTTATGGTGAAAAAAATATTTACTGCTATAAGGAAGTATAAACGTATTGTGGAAATGTTCTCTCTCTCTCTCTCTCTCTCTCTCTCTCTCTCTCTCTCTCTCTCTCTCTCTCTCTATGGCCCCATCATTTCAGTTTTGCCTGTCTTCCAGGTCATAATACTGTGCTTTCACTCTTCAACCCTGGGGCTGTGTGGCCACAGTGCTAACCATTATTATATATGTACATATATAAAAAACAATAATGCATTCAGGACATACCTTTCAAGCAAAAATAATGTCAAATCAGCATCCATTTGGAAATTCCTCTTCTGTTACTTCTCGGATAAAATAACACCCATAAAAATTCTTGATTTAAATAGATTTTTGTTGGTTCCTTTTCATTGTTCTTTTTTTTTCATTCAAAATACTTTTTTTGCCCTTGTTTTTTGTCTACACCCTTAGCTTATGCTGGAATTTGGAGAGAAGGCTTGCTGAAAAGAGAGCAGTAGAACAGACATGCGTTCATGAATTAATTGATAACTGTGTGCTTTCATCCCCTTGATTGGTTAGAGCTTCACTCAAAACTCTATACAAAAATCTCTACACGGGAATATCTTCACACTTCTCCACATTAAGCTAATATTTTAGGGGGTATTTTTACATAAAATAAAATAAAAACTAAGATACTTTAATTTTAACATGATCAGTGATGTACAGTATGTTGGTACTTTAGTGTGAAATTTAAGAGGACATGTTTGGTTTCTAAGCTTTCCATCATTATGTGCTCCCATACAATGTTATGTAATTTCATAAGACAGACATATAAAACATCACAATCACTATAAAGCATTAGCATGATGGATGTGACTGAGTGCTTTTCAGTGCATCTTGTCTTTCTCATGTCCTACAACAAGAACTACAAAAACAACCCCATGTGTGGTATGGCTCTATGCTTATTCATTTAGCTAATGACCACTATCTAGCCCCTCTCATTTTGTTCTTAATGAACAAATCCTAAATATTATTGGACTCTCACTCACTGTCTATACTGCTTTATCCTATTTACAGGTGGGGAGTATCTCAGGAGACTTAGGGCACGAGGTGCCAATCCAGGGTTTCACACATACAGTACACTGCAGGCAATTTGGGAATGCCAATCAGCTTAATTAAATATCCTTGGACTGTGGGAGGAAACCCACCAATCACAGGGAGCACATGCAAACTCCATGCACACAGAAAAGCAGAAATCAAACCTGGAACCCGGAGGTGCAAGGCAACAGTGCTAACCACTAAGCCACCGTGCTTAGTAGGAACCTCTTCTGCTATCAAACTGAATTGATTGTTGCTGCTCTTTTTCCACCGGGTTAGCATTTGCAGGGTAGCATGAGAAAACAACTTCATGTATCACTGTTTTGTTAACATAATTTAATTATTAGTGGTGCTTTGCGAAGCGAAGGACTACTATTATAATCTCACAGGCTTATTATTTTTCTTTTTCTTATTCTTCCGTGTGAAAGTTTGGCACGTAACTAGTCCCAAACATTGAGACCAACATCAGCTGTGACATCAGCTACATCAATGACTATGACATGGGAAGCTCTATGACGTCACGGCAAAGCACCACTCACAGTTTCTTCAGAAAATGTGCCTCTCTAGTTGCTTATTAGTGTACCATTTTATATCATCACATAAGCACTACAGCTCTAAAAGAACAGCACTTTTATTTACATTTTAAATTTAAAAACATTTTACAAAATCTATATAAAAATGTTACCTTTCAAAAGCTACACTCGACAGTGCGAGAAAATGCTATGGGAACATCTTTGTTCAATAGGGTGTGAAGCATGTGTGTATCAAACACGCGAAATTTTGGCTTATATAACTTTGGTCAGGTGACGTCATCTTATGAGGTGCACCTGCGGGTTATAAATAGGAGTGAACCGGAAACATCTTCAGGTCTTTTTGTCTTCAAGGACCGCATTGTGTTTGCGTGCAAAACAGATATACAAAAAGATTACTTACCAATATGGTAGAGTATGAGAGGAGATGCTTGCCTCCTTGTGAGAGATTTCTATCGGATGGCAATCTCCACACTTTCTGTTTTGAGTGTTTTGGGAAGAGCACGATCTCCTCGGGCTCGAGGGATAGTGGGAGCACGATGATCTCCTCCCTATTAAGGTGCTTCACGCGTGGCCCGCCTTCTTTAAAGGGAAATCGCGAGCCATTCATGGGGTTCACGTGCCGATCTGGCAGACGCGCATGAAACGGAATCCTACTTTTCTCTCGCACTCTCTCCGGATCAGGAGGCTTTAGCGTCCACTTCTCAAGCGCGTCCCAGCGCTTCTTGTGAATGGGCAGAAGAGACTTCCTCTCTTGCCGCAATAACAATAGAAAGAAAGAAAAATCCCCCAAGCTCTCAAAGTTAGACGACAGGTTTCTGTCGGGTGGCCGGGGGATGGCCAACAATGGTTCCTCCCCTTCTTTGACGGCCTCCATGACAAGTTAACTAATTCATGGAATAAGCCCTATTCATCCCCTGTTTTTGCTATTAACATCGATTCATTCGAATATCGTTGATGCGAAAGCACGGGGTTATATGATGATGCCCCAGATTGAAGAGATGCTTGTGGGCTATCTCTCTCCTGGGAGCTCATCCACCCTGAAAAAGCCCACACTCCCCACCAAGCTGTGTAGACTAACATCTTCGTTGGTGGGGAAAGCTTTTCATACAGCAGGCCAGGCTGGTGCTGCCCTGCTGAGAAATCTCAGCACTGGTTTGTCTATCGATGTCACTGCATTTGCGGAGCTATGCTGAGTCACAGATTTATTTTTCCGTGCCACCAAGCAGACGGCCCATTCTATTGGCTGTTCTATGGCTGCCATGGTTGCCATGGAGAGACATCTATGGCTTATCCTCATGGGCATCAAGGACAGGGATCGCGTTTTCCTCCTTGATGCCCCCATCTCACCTTCCGTCCTCTTTGGCGACACCGTGAACATTTACATTTACATTTAGGCATTTGGCAGACGCTCTTATCCAGAGTGACTTACAAAAAGTCCTTTAAAGTTTACATCACTGGATAGATACTTACACTGGGTTAACTAGGTCAATAACTAAGTGCCATTAGTCTAACACAACTGGGAAGAGGGGTTTGTTTTTGTTTTGTTTTTTTGTTTGTTTGTTTGTTTTTGGGGGGGGGGATTAGTCCTGTAAGTACTGGAGAAATAGATACGTTTTAAGTCATCGTTTAAAGATCGTCAAAGTCTCTGCTATACTGACATCTAGAGGAAGTTCGTTGCACCACCTACGTGCCAGAACAGAAAAGAGTCTGGATGAATGCCGCCCTCGATCCCTGAGAGATGGTGGGATGAGGCGAGCAATGCTGGAGGATCGGCGGGAACGCGGCGCAGTGTGTGGTGTGTTTAGAGCAGAGAGGTAAGTGGGTGCTGGGCAATTTTTAGCTTTGTAGGCAAGCATCAGTGTTTTGAATTTGATGCGGGCAGCTACAGGAAGCCAGTGCAGGGAGCGGAGGGGTGGGGTGGTGTGGGAGAACTTGGGAAGGTTGAAAACGAGACGTGCTGCTGCATTCTGGATCAGTTGCAGAAGACGAGTCGTGGACAGAGGCAGGCCAGCCAGGAGTGAGTTGCAGTAGTCCAGTCTTGAACTAACAAGGGACTGAACAAACACCTGAGTAGCCTGTGAAGAAAGAAATGGGCGGATTCTTATGATATTGTAAAGAAGAAATCTACAAGAGCGAGTAAGGTTAGCGATGTGTGGGGAAAGTGACAGATGATTGTCCACGGTTACCCCAAGATTGCGGGCAGTGGCAGAAGGAGTGATTTGATTGTTGTCCAGGGATATCACAAGATCTTGACCTGGGGATGAATCACCATGGATGAACAACAGTTCGGGTTTACTCAGATTTAGTTTCAGCTGATGAGCTGCCATCCAGGATGAGATTTTTGTCAGATATGCTGAGATCCGGGTGGAAACCTGAGTGTCAGAGGGAGGAAAGGAGAGAATAAGTTGAGTGTCATCTGCATAACAATGGTATGAAAATCCATGTGATGGTATGACCTTACCAAGAGACCGGGTATAGAGGGAGAACAGGAGAGGACCAAGTACTGAGCCCTGCGCGACACCAGTAGAGAGTCTACATGGGGCAGATGTAGATCCCCTCCATGTCACCTCATACGACCTACCATCTTGTTTGCACCTCTTATTGATCGTCTCCGTTGGCCGACCAGAGTGTGGTTCTCGGATCTAATATCTCTGCTCGACGGCTCACCATGGGTGATTCGGTGAGGAGGGATCTTCTGTCTCCGGCACAGGGGACAATATTTCATCCCCGGCCCGAGCTCTGGAACCTTCACGTCTGGCCCCTGAGGGGGACCAACTAAGAGATGCTGGTCTTTCAGCCAGCATAATTGAAACTATTCTGTTTTATTTGTGGAGCGAAACGGTTGAGGCCGCCTACTAGAGAGATGGTCCCTTTGTGGGACTTTTGTGATCAAAGGTCTGATTGACACCCCTTTCGAACCCCTAGAGTCAGCGACTGTCAGGTTTCTGACTCTTAAGATGTTTTTTATGGCCATTACTTCTTTGAAGAGAATTGGAGATCTGCAGGCTTTGTCAGTCTCCCCATCCTGCCTAGACTTTGCCCCTGGGCTAGTCAAAACTATTCTGCATCCTCACCCGAACTATTTTACGAAAGTTCCATTCTCGACTATGCACCCAGTTGTTCTCGAAGCCTTCTGTCCTCCGCCTTTTACAGCTCTGGAGCAGGAAAGACTTCACTTATTGTGTGCAGTACGTGCTCTTCAGATTTACGTCCGCCGTGCTAGCCAATGGCGTAAGTCAGAGCAGCTTTTCATTTGCTATGGGGGCCGTAGCCCGGGGTCGGCTGCCACAAGACAAACGCTGTCACATTGGATGAGAGATGCTATTGCTCTAGCTTATGAGGCGCATGGTCACACTTCGCCTCTAGGAATTGGGACTCATTCGACCAGGGGGATTGCCTCATCAATTGCTCTGGCACGCGGTGTCCCGTTGCATATTTGTCAGATTTTATAGCTTGGATGTCCATGCTAGTCCGGGCCCGCAGGTCCTCGAATCAGCATCGCAATGTTATGTCTGAGACCTCTTTGGCTATTGTGCGCACACACGACACAATCTGGGGGTCCAGGCACTTGCCGTGCGATGGCATTGGTATTCTTGTTCCCATAGTAGCATCGAGTGTAGCTTTTGAAAGGGAACATCTCGGGTTACTTTGTTGTACTTTGTATACTTGTTCCCTGAAAAAGCGGGAACGAGATGCTGCGTTTCAATGCTGCACTGCTGGCATGGCTGGATGTCCTTTCAGACAAAAAATTGACCTGAGGATGTTTCCGGTTCACTGCTATTTATAACCCGCATGTGCACCTCATCAGATGGCATCACCTGACCGAGGTTATATAAGCCAAAATTTGGCGTGTTTGATACACAACCGGTTGAACAAAGAGATGTTCCCATAGCATTTTTATGCTCAGCATCTCGTTCCCGCTTTTTCAGGGAACAGGGTTACAACAAAGTAACCCAAGACATTTGCTCAAGTTATTTGTTCATTAGAACACTGCAGTGCAAGTTGTCTTTGTAGCCATCAGTCATAATTTCAGCTAGGGATGCATAATTTGTTAAAAAAAAATCTCAGTGCAATTATTTTTACACATATTGCGTTTGCAATTTAAACTGTAATATGTAACTATTAAATGTTTCGTGTAGAATTCAAAATTATTTATCTAGGCTTTATTTATCTATCTATCTCTTGTAGTATTTTAAATGGGGACTCAATGCTCAATGTATTCTCCACCATTTATGTAGGGTTTTCAGCTCTGGTTCAGAGGTGAATCGAATCTTTAAGGATTAAAGTTAGTTTTGTTAAACTTAATTAAAATTTATAGCGTAGACTATCAACTACCCGTCCAGCGTTTAGTATGATTTAGTGTATCTTACCAATTCTGTTTATCCCACGGCCGACGACGATAATACAAAATCTGGTATTTATCTAATTATAAGCAAGGTAACGTAAGATCTGGGCAAATGTTTAAACTTTAAAATATATGACCAAGACAACAATTCTTCATAAAGAAACAAGAATTTATTTGAACCAATCTATGATACATGAAACAACGCTACTTGAACACACGCACACACACACAAATACCAACAGTTTGTAGGATGAAAGTTAATGAAGTTCATTTAGCACTGTTTACTAGACCGAAGTAAGTCACAAGAGCAGAGTCTTGGGTTTAATCTTACGGTTTTAGTTATGAGACGAGCATGATTTTTGTTTGGTATGCAGCTTTGTTTGTATAGTTGCGTTACGTGTGGTTCGCCTCCGGTGAAGGGAATCATGGCGTTGCTGATTGGTTGGTGCTCTGTGGTTGAAATGATGGCTTTCAGGAAAGCCCTTCGGTAAGGCTTGTGGTTGCCTGGTTTCCGATGGCGCGCTCTGGAACTTCTTCTGTGGGTTTCTTCGTTGCAGTTCTGGCACGAAGTCTCGTTGAGAGTTCTCGAAGAGCGGATGACGTCAGCGAAGGTGGCGTAGCGCACGCAAGGGCAGAAGCCCGAGCGGCGAGCTTGCTTCCTTCAGATGGTCATGACGAAGACGTGGAATGATGTCAACGTGCTTGGACGAGTTTGACAAGTTTTGACCCTTTGTGTCAGTCCGTCCCACGGATGATTGGTCCAATCGGATGTGGTTGCAGGGCTTAGCCACGCCTCACTTGGTTCCCCCTTTTGTGCATACATTAGGCCGGGTTTATGGCTATCACGTGGGGCAAAGCCGATTACGCTTTTAATTACCTTTTATAAAGTAATTTTACATGAGCTCTTGTTCATGCGACCAATTTTCCGTGTACACCACTGTTCTTTGAATGAAATAAGCTCTCAATTGATACCATCTATCCCCTATCTTACACACTCATTTCTAGCTGTGTTTAATAAACAGGTTTTGTAAATGCTGATAATACCTTTAAAGTTATGTAGAATAATCACACATAACACACAGATATAAAACATACTGAATATACAGTATGTATCTAGCATTTTGCCCTACTGGCACACTTTCCAGATTGTTTAAATAGTGTTTCTGCCATGATGTTGCCATGATGTCTGGGGAAGAGGTTCTGGAATGTGATCGATCGTTTGCTCTCTTTGGGGTCTGCTCATCCCTACACTCTATTTCTCTTGGTCAGCCAAAAAAAGGTATACACACAGGTAAAGAACAATTGGTATAAATATATGAATGCTAAATGTATTGACGCATACTATATGTTGATGTATACTGTATATATGATAATACAGGGTGGGCCATTTATATGGATACACCTTAATAAAATGGGAATGGTTGGTGATATTAACGTCCTGTTTGTGGCACATTAGTATATGTGAGGGGGCAAGGTTTTCAAGATGGGTGGTGACCATGGTGGCCATTTGGAAGTTGGCCATCTTGGATCCAACTTTTGTTTTTTCAATAGGAAGAGGGTCATGTGACACATGAAACTTATTGGGAATTTTACAAGAAAAACAATGGTGTGCTTGGTTTTAATGTAACTTTATTCTTTCATGAGTTATTTACAAGTTTCTGACCACTTATAAAATGTGTTCAATGTGCTGCCCTTAGACTTTTATCTTTGGGGTCATCTGAAGGCAATTGTCTATGGTGTGAAGATACGAGATGTGCAGCACCTGAAACTACGGATACTGGAAGCCTGTGCTGGCATTTCTCCGGTGGAGTTACTATCAGTGTGTGAAGAGTGGGAGAAGAGGGTTGCATTGACAATCTATCACAATGGGCAGCACATTGAACACATTTTATAAGTGGTCAGAAACTTGTAAATAACTCATGAAAGAATAAAGTTATGTTAAAACCAAGCACACCATTGTTTTCCTTGTGAAATTCCCAATAAGTTTCATGTGTCACATGACCCTCTTCCTATTGAAAAAACAAAAGTTGGATCCAAGATGGCCGACTTCCAAATGGCCACCATGGTCACCACCCATCTTGAAAAGTTTGCCCCCTCACATATACTAATGTGCCACAAACAGGACGTTAATATCACCAACCATTCCCATTTTATTAAGGTGTATCCATATAAATGGCCCACCCTGTATATAGGTTAATATTATTATCATATATATCAATACAATACAGTACACATACACACAGGCAATCTGTATTTATGCATAATTAATTGTGCAGCACTAATCTCAACAGATGCTTTGAAAAATGGTTTAGTGATTCCAAAATTCAGATACAGAGTCAGGATTGATTTCTATTTTCTTAAGCACTGAACATCGTTTAATTGGTGACCAGTTATAAAGAATGTGTCTATATTTACACCAATGATGTATAGTCTTTTTGTGCTGAACTTGAATAAGTGACCTTTGAGGCAGGAAGAGTTGATGAGCTAATTACAGTAGGTTGTAGGGGAGCAATTTTGAAAGACACACTAATAAAAGCTTTGCCCTTTGTGTTGTCTTTGAAACCCATATAATACACTGAGTACAATGGTACTTGTTTGCACTATAAACCAATTATGAATAATTTCTATTATTAATAAAATTATGAATAGCCTTTTTCTTACCATAATACCACACAGCCAGAGTAGTGCAACATCCAGTAATAAATCACTCTTTAAGTCCCTGTATACCACATAAGCTGCAGGCAGAATCTTGGGAATGTGTTACGTGCCATCTGAATCTTGGCAAAAAGCTCCAGGCAAAGTGTTGGAAGTAGCAAGTGGAGTGTAATGCATGCGATTACTGTATGTAGGGGGTTACTCTGTCTCCTGCTTTGATTGGGAAAACTTGTTGTATTTAATTTGGTGAAATTGCTGGTCTGTTGATGACCTTGGATTGCTTTCTTTGGTAATAAATGTGCAGCAGAGCTTTGCATGATGTTAAATGTTGTTGGCATTGCCTGAGAACTCAACTCATAATGTGGGAAAGAGACACACTCACCTTCTTCCAAATCCACATTTAGTTGACCATTTGTGTGTATGTGTCTAAGTGTGTGAGTGGGTGTGTGGATAAAGTCTCCTTAATTACATCCATTATACTGACTGATACTACCTTTCTAACACTGGCTGTTTCCTCAGTAGCAAGTTAGCCACCACTGATGTGAGAGATCTCATTATCCACGGTTTCATGACTGCCCCAAACTGTACAGAGGCCAGGCAAGGTTACAGGATTTCACTACCATCTAACAGCCAGTAATGACCAGTCATTTGGTCATCCATTACTGTCCCCAAAGGAAACTGTCAGGGGCACAGTCTTGATCTCAGTCAAGTGAGGTCAAATATGACCCTTCCATCTTTGCCAATGATGTGCCCTCTTTTTTCCATGCTGCTGCACTCCAAATACATATTTAGTTTGTGCTGTCTTTGCCTCTAAGCTCCAGAAACTTTTGCATTATTCATATGATATTGTTTTTTTATGTTAAATGCTGCACAGAACCCACACAGAGACACAGGCTTGGCATTAAACTGAGGCACCTGATGTTTTTTTTTTTTTTTTAGCTTCTTTTTTGCCCTTTGAGGCGTGAAGTGCAGTGTTTCTCCCCAGTCCTGCACTCATAATGACGGTTTGTGTTTACCATAACATAACACATGAAACATTTTTGGAGTAGCTGTTAAACAGTTAGTTCCAGTGCAGAAGTTAGTGAAAGAACAAGCTTTTATTCATGATCAAAAACATGCCCTAGAGCAGATACCGCGCTCTGAAGAACTATAAAAAATTTTTTTTTTTAAATCACAGAATACTGTGAGGTAAAGTTATGCAGCTTTAACCCCAACTAGAGTAAAATCTTTAACTTGGTCTGCAGTAGTACAAAGAGTCTACCAAAACAGTCACAGAAGCACTTTCAACAAGAAAACACATCTGATAATGTTGTCATCTGAAACACCACTTTGTCTTGTTAGTAATTGCTTTTAATACATTCCGCATTGCCTCTCAATCCAGTGGCGGATTTAGCTGTTTGGGGGCTCAAGGCGTACATGGATATGGGGCCCTCTGCATTCAGTCTTTTTTTTTTAAGTCTTACCTTAAACTTCCCTTCACTCGTCATCCCACAGCAATCTTATCCAGATGTCTAGGACAGCCCTGTAGAAAAAGAAAAGAAAAAAAAAAACCATTAACTAATGCACAAACAATTTTCTACAGTTAGAATGTAACTCGTTGTCAGTTTACATATCGGATACAGATAACTTTGTATTTCATCATGATCAGCATACTAATAGTTGATGATTGGCCTATGTCTTCTATGTTGTTTCACTAAAGTAAGAAAACCCATGACAGGGGTCATCGGTATTATATGACACAAATAATACCAAAGAATACTTATTAAAATGATTATCTCTTGATTGCCTTCCCGTCTTTGTCTTACTCTTCTTCAGTCTGTTTGTCTGTCTGTCTTCTGTCCCTTTAATGCTATTAATTTTATGTATTTCTCCTGCTACTTGACCGCTTTCTTTTTCTCCTTCCAATCCTTTTAATGCATTGCACTGTTTCTCTTCACCATCACTATACTAACTTTCCTCTTTTTTTGTATTTTGTCTTTGCATCTCTCTCCTTCTCCTTTATTGATTTTATTTGATTTGGATGTCTCTCTCTCTCTCTCTCTCTCTCTCTCTCTCTCTCTCTCCTTTTTGCTTTCTCATCCTCAAATGTTATTTTCATGTCTTCCCTTCTCTTCTCCCTTTTTGGCACTAGAAAAAACTAAATGCTACAAAAGACTAAAATGCTACAACGCAACTCGCGTGGCGTAATGGCATTCTAGTGCTATTTCAGTAAGTGTATTTTAATTATTTTTAAATGTTAGACATAAATGCTGGCTAAAACTACTTAGTTAGGCTTAAGTTATGGGGCCCTGGCAGTTCGGGGCTCTAGGCGCTCGCCTACTTCTGCCTAATGGTAACGCCGCCTCTGTCTGAATCACCTGTGTTTTTTGTTCACTGCTAAACGTTTGTTCAAAACGTTTTAACACAAAGCTGAATCAGTTTTAGCTCTCTAATAAGATCAAGTTCAAGTAGGCTTTTATTGTCATTTCAATCATATACGGATATACAGTTTAGTACACAGTGAAACGAAACAATGTTCTTCCAGGACCAAGGTGCTACATACAACATAA
Organism: Clarias fuscus; assembly: GCA_030347435.1. Taxonomy (NCBI): domain Eukaryota; kingdom Metazoa; phylum Chordata; class Actinopteri; order Siluriformes; family Clariidae; genus Clarias; species Clarias fuscus. Next base: position 20,850,982 of record CM059211.1, on the reverse strand, counting down.
ATTAACAAAAACTAACTAGCTAACTAAGAAACCTAATTACCTGGCTAGCTGAGACCAGACAGGTTGACAAGACAACATAAATTTAACAACATAAATTAACAAAAATACTAACAAGCTAACTTAGAAACCTAATTAGCTGGCTAGCTCAGACAAGACAACATAAATTTAACAACATAAATTAACAAAATACTCACTAGCTAACTTAGTAACCTAATTAGCTGGCTAGCTGAGATAAGACAGATTGACATTTTAGTTTAACCAGAAAACTATCTAAATTTTATACAAAAGAGACAACATAAAGTGCATGTGCAAAGGTGCAAACAAGTGACACCGTGACAACATGACATTTCAGTACTTCAAAGTAGCACCATTTTGGCTCCAGAGCGGCCGCCGCACCGCCATTTTAGATCTTCTACTTGGTGTGTGGAACAAGCACCCTATCTTTCCATTTTACGCTATTTAGGATTCAATTCAGGAAATCCAAGTGTGAAATAAATGAAAATATAACTGGACTGTCCACCATCATAGTTTTTTTTTTTTTTTTCTCTTTTTGGCTACATAGTACTGGTAAGAATTTAAAACTACTTTCAGCCCTTTTAATTACACCATCTTCGGTTGCTTGTGCCACCAGTCGCAGTTAATTAATTCCACCAGTCATTGAAGGATATGTCTTGGTGGAGTAAAAATAACTGGTTAAATATACAAGCAAATCATACTCTAGTGATAATACAATAGATATTGAATACCACAGCACTTTCTTTCATGTGATATTGCTTGATTATACACTTTGCCAACATTAATATTTTTTAATGTATTAAAGAAGGAAATTTAAAGGTACTGCCATCACTCACATTATAAAAAGTTTAAACAGTTGTTCCCTCAAAAGCTTTTTTCTTTTTTTCCTCTCTCTTAAAGAGGACAGGACAACAGTGGAGCTTATTGTGTTGCCAAAAAAACTCAAACTCCAGATATCCCCATATCTGAAAACTTTACAGCTTTGCTGATGACTTTAACAAAGTGCAGACCCTGGAGAGATCTTCCAAAAAATGTTGAATAAACCTTGGGAGGGATGGCATAATCTGTCTCCCCTGTCAATTACAGTGACACTAACCAGTCATGGTTGATGTAATCTCATAAGTGCAGAAGAGAGCAGTTAGAGTTTTCCTCCAAGTGCCCTGTGAATAATGAGCAATGGTTCAAAAAGATCTGTTGGCTGCCGTCGTATGTCTCGGAGGAAGCACGCGCTTGTCCTTACTCTCCTTGGTTGGCAGCAGTCGTGTTATAAGGAATGCTAGTGAGTAGGAGGGAATTTGAAATATACAGAATAACAGAAATGCTGGAGGGAATTAACAAAACACAGTAAGCTGTACATGTTTGCCTTTCATCTGTAGTGTTCCTTGCACCTGTTCCACTCATTTGCTTTCTGCATGACAATAAAATATCAACATATTTAGTTGTGTATACACAAGAAATTTGTGTAATTTTTTTTTTTTGCTAGAGGAAGATGAATAAATAATGAATAATCTGTCATTCTGTAAGATGCATATAAATGATAAGCCAAAACTTTTGTCATAGGGGACACCAGCCAGCATGGTGCGGTACAGAGTGGACCAGGAGCAGTCTCCCTACAGTGGCAGCATCTTTGATGTAGAGGAAACTACAGGCAGAGTTGTAACTAAAGTGAACCTGAACGAGGTGCCCAGCACCACTTTTAGAGTAAGTTTAAAACTAATCACTGACATGTGACAGACATGGAGGAAAATTTGCTTTTGTTACAATTCTATTCTAAGCTATTGTGTTTATTTATGTTTTACCATGCCTACTTATCTCCATTTTGCTGTGTGTGTAGCTGATAGTGATCGCTTTTGATGAGGGTCAGCCAGTGAAGATGAATACAACGCTAGTGGAGATCACCGTCCTGCAACCCTCCAGAATACCTATCTTTACAGAGGAGGAGTACTTGTGAGTTTAACTGAATACAGTTCGCCTTGTAATAGCTTGGTTGATTTTGGTTTTGACTAGGACTGCTATTATGTGCATAAGCGACTAACCTCCTACATTTGACTTAAACTTTTTTTCACCATGACATTATTTCACTCATCATCTATCCCACTTAATCCTGTGTTCAGGGTCACGGGGGGGCTGGAGCCTATCCCAGGAGACTTAGGGCATAAGGCAGGGTACACCCTGGATAGAGTGCCAATCCATCGCAGAGCACACACACAAACACACACTCACACTACGGCCAATTTGGGAATGCCACTTAACATAACCTACATGTCTTTGGACTGTGGGAGGAAACCGGAGTACCCGGAGGAAACCCACCAAGCACATGGAGAACATGCAAACTTGCACACAGAGACAGGTTGCATACAAACCATGCACACAGAGACAGGTATCGAACCTGGCCGGGAATCGAACCCGGACCCTGGAGGTGCAAGGCGACAGTGCTAACCAATACACCACTGGGCTGCCCATGCCACTATTTATTTAACAAAAATTAAGCCAAAAGGAAAAAAAATGTACATGATTCAATAGCTTGTACATCTACAATTTTGGTCCATTCTGCTTTATAATGTTGCTTCAGTTCATTGAGGTTATTGGGCCTTTGCTTATGTACAGCTCTTTCAAGGTCCTGCCACAGCCTTTAAATTGCGTTAAGGGTTGGATTTTTTTTAGGCCATTCCAAAATGTTGATTATTTTATTTTTTAACCATTCTGATGTAAATTTACTGGTGTACTTTGGATCAGTGTCCCATTGCATGATACAATTTTGACCAAATTTTAGCTGTCAAACAGATGGGCTCATATTTGCCTCTAGAATACTCTGGTATACAGGAGTTCATGGTTGACTTATTAACTGTAAGGTGCTGTCATGAACTGAGGGGTAGTCCAGGCTGTTGTTAATGCCAAGGGCTTAAATAAGGCGGGCATAGACGCAGAGAGTTGTTTAACTCAAAAAAAGGTCTTTTAATATTCCAATCAAACAGAAAATGAACAGAAAATAAACACTGAAACCCACGTAACAAAAAACACGAACTCTTCTTTAAATAAAACACATAGGCTCTTTACAAAACAGACAGACAAAAATCACACAAAACATACAGGTTCTCCCAATCATGACCCACTCGCGCCCCTATGGGCGACTCGCTCACACTCGCGCCCCTATGGGCTAACCACACACACACTCGCGCCTCTAATAGCGCACCAGCTCCTACGAGCGAACCACACACACTCGCGCCTCTAATAGCGCACCGGCTCTTACGAACGAACCACACACACTCGCGCCTCTAATAGCGCACCAGCTCCTACGAGCGAACCACACACACTCGCGCCTCTAATAGCGCACCGGCTCTTACGAACGAACCACACACACTCGCGCCTCTAATAGCGCACCGGCTCCTACGAGCGAACCACACACACTCGCGCCTCTAATAGCGCACCCGCTCCTACGAGCGAACCACACACACTCGCGCCTCTAATAGCGCACCCGCTCCTACGAGCGAACCACACACACTCGCGCCTCTAATAGCGCACCCGCTCCTACGAGCGAACCACACACACTCGCGCCTCTAATAGCGCACCCGCTCCTACGAGCGAACCACACACACTCGCGCCTCTAATAGCGCACCCGCTCCTACGAACGAACCACACACACTCGCGCCTCTAATAGCGCACCCGCTCCTACGAGCGAACCACACACACTCGCGCCTCTAATAGCGCACCCGCTCCTACGAACGAACCACACACACTCGCGCCTCTAATAGCGCACCAGCTCCTACGAGCGAACCACACACACTCGCGCCTCTAATAGCGCACCAGCTCCTACGAGCGAACCACACACACTCGCGCCTCTAATAGCGCACCAGCTCCTACGAGCAAACCACACACACTAGCGCCTCTAATAGCGCACCAGCTCCCACGAGCAAGCCACACACACTCCGCGCTCCTACGAGCGGCCAACACTCACTCCGCGCTCCTACGAGCGGCCAACACTCACTTTCCCTCTGAAATCCTGTGGAAGCAATAAGTGGGTACTGAGTGTTGCCCACATGTTGTTTATTTTATTTTTGGCTAATATTTGTTAAAGAAATAATGGCTTAGTTAACAAAGTTATATGCTGTTGTTCTTCTGAAGTTGTATTTGCCTAATACTAAGGCTTGCTATGATGAGTTGATAAAAATAAAATTAAAAACATGGGGTACTAACTTTGGGATATAACTGTACATGAAGAAAATGCTCAGTTGTGTTACTGATTGTTCTGTGTTACTCCTTGACTAGTTTTTCTGTCTTCTCTTTGGCACAGTGGTTAGCATATGGCCTCGCACCTCCATGGTCATGGGATTGAATGAAATTTGTATGGCTCCCCATGCTTGGTGGGTTTCCACAGGTGCTCCGGCTTTCTCCCACATTGCAAAGATATGCAGATTAGACTAATTAGCATTAGCCAGTTAGGCCAGATTGCCCATAGTGTGTGATTCAGTGTGTGCTTGTGCCCTGTGATGGATTAGCACCCCATCCAGGGTGTATCCCACCAAATGCCCCAAGTCCCCTCGGATAGGCTCCAGGCCTATCCGATGACCCTGTCAGATCACTCAGTCATAGACAATGAATGAGTGAGTGAATTCTGCAACTATTCCACCAGAAAAACTGGAAAATACTGAGGTATAAATGCCAGCACTGTTGCATGGTGTGTGAATTCTGGCTCGCACAGTTCATCAACCTCACATAACTCAGGGAATTTGTGAGTAGATTTTAACCACACTTACAGGGTTGTTATTTTTGTTTGTGCTTGTAGTCCATATTTTCTAATTAGTCTATTTGGTTATTTTTTTTTCCAAAGATATCTCTCTTATGCAAGTACTAGACAATCCTTTTATGTTGTTTCTGGGGCTGCTAATCCTATCCAGATGCCCTAGGAACCTTCCTACAATCTTTATAATAATAATAATAATAATAATAATAATAATAATAATAATAATATTATTATTATTATTATTATTATTATTATTTATTTATTTCCATAAATGAAATCAAAATGTTGAGTAGAGGGGACGTTTTGAGCAGTTTTATGCAAGATTACATCCCAGCATCTATACTCATCACGCAACAGATCACCTTGTATACACAGAGTATGCAGAAGACACAAAAATGACAACAATGCACCTACAAGCTGTCACAATTCTCACCAAACACAAACAAAAGAGAGACACAGCACAGCTTACTCCAAAAAAATGGTACGTACGCTATGAAAACTGAACCTTGCGCCATAAATTACAGTGTATCCAGAAAATATTCACAGTGCTTCACTTTTTAAAATGGATTAAATTCATAAATCGTCATACTCAAAAAGACTTGAGGCTGTAATTGGTGCCAAAAGGTGCTTAAAAAAAAAAAAAAAGAATTGTTTCTCACGGTTTGAGTGCCCTTTTGGCAAATGCCTGTAATGCCTGTCATGTGCCTTTAACTGAGGAGTGTTTTTTGTCTGGCCCATCTACCACGCAGGCCTGATTGGTGGAGTGCGGCAGAGATGGTTGTTCTTCTAGAAGGTTCTCTTCTGTCCACAGAGAAACACTGGAGCTCTTTCAGAGTGACCATGGGGTTATTGGTCGCCTCCCTGACTAGGGCCCTTCTCCCCCAGGCGCTCATTTTGGCCAGGCGGCCTGCTCTAGGAAGAATCCTGGTGGGTTCAAACTTTTTCTATTTATGAATGATGGAGACCACTGTGCTCATACCCTTCCCCAGACCTGTGCCTCGATACAATCCTGTCTATAGACAATTCCTTGGACTTTTTGGCTTGGTTTGTGCTCTGACGTGCACTGTTAACTATGGGACCTTATATAGACTGGTGTGTGTCTTTCCAAATCATGTCCAATCAACTGAACTGAGTTGTAGAAACATCTCAAGGATGATCAGTGGAAAGATGCATCTGAGCTCAATTATGTACATTTGATTTTTTCATTTTTTATTTTTGATAAACTTGCAAAGATTTTAAACAAACCTCTTTCACATTGTCATTGAAGAACTTTAAGAAAACTAATAAATTTTGATCCATTTTGAAATAAGGCTGTAAACATAGTAAAATGTGGAAAAAGTGAAGCGCTGTGAATACTTTCCAGGTGCACTATTCAACAATTTTCAACTACTAGGTTGCCAACCTACAAGACTATGAACCTACAATCTATGGACTGTCGGCAGAAATCAGAGTACCCAGAGGAGGCCACCAAGCATGGGGAGAAGACGCAAACTCCATGCACACAGGACAAGACTACGTAGACCCGTAACTCGGGAGGCGCAAGGCAACTGTTCTTAATCATAACCCACAGTGCTGCTCATAAAAGCCTAAATGTACATTTTATTTAATTTGTTTGAATTATTGTAATATAATTGAATAATTTACTGAATTATATTAAAGCACATTTAGTATGAAAAATTATAAACCTCTACAGTATGTAGAATACTTGGCTTTAGGCCGTACAAAGGAATGAAAATTAATTTAAACTCATTTTGGAATTGCATGAATTTTCAAAACTGAAAAAAACAAAAAACCCTACTATAAACATAGAATTTATTTCATGTCCTGTCACTACAGAGCCTTTTCTGTTTTTGTTAGGAATAATTCATTGTTTGTTTTCAAAGACACACTCTAAATCCCAGTGAGCTTAATGAGAATTCTGCATGAATATGCAACTAAAAATGCTGAGATCTGGAGAGCAGCTGCTGTTGGGCATGCGGAAGCATTCTAGTGTTTCTAATGCAATCTGAACAGCCAACTCTGCAGTTTCGGAAACATTCTTCCCCCCCCCCCCCCCCCCCCCCCACCCCCCCCCCCCCCTTAGCACGTTTTGATATTTAGCTTGCAGGGACTTATATGGGCTCAGTGATGGGTCAGCGTTTTCTAGAATATGAATGGTGAGCTTGCAGTATGGATTGTGTAAAGGTGAACATAGGTCATAGGATATCAGTGATTTTGATTAGCTCAGTGGCCTCTGGTACCTGCCCTGGTAATAGATCTGTGATTAATAATAGTGTCCTACCATCTTACATCCACTAAGAGTCCTTGACTCACATAATTATCTTCAGGATTTAATGTTATCATAAAATAATAGCATATTTTTACTCACATACTGATTAAAGTTTACAATAAAACAATATGAACTCTACACGTAGAAACCACTGTAGAACACGTAGGTAGAAGTGTCAGAACTGTTCGCACGGGCTGTGAATTCTGGCTCTCATAGTTCATCAACCTCATATCACTCGAGAGATGTGTGATTGGATTTTAATCATCTTTGCAGGATTGTTATTTTTATTTGTACTTGCTTCTATTGCATGTTCATCACCCTCTAATGAATGTATCATGTGACTTTTGTGGTTGTTCTTGTTGATGGTGTTGGTGTTGTTTTGTCGTTAATTGGATCTCTAGTCTCCACCAGATACTCTGAAAACCTTTTTGGCAAACGTTCTAATCATTATTATTATTATTATTATTATTATTATTATTATTATTATTATACCAAATAAGTGCAGTAGTGCATCCTATTCATATCAGTATTTATATCCATTTAGAACACACTGTTTAATCTGATCACTTAGTTCATCTCTACTGTGGACCACAACTACAGTTTCTGGACTTGTTCTGATAAAAATACACCTCAGTTATAAAGTGTAAAATGAAGTTTCAGACTATAATATGGACATTTCTTACTGTGGTGCATGCTTTCCTTGCTCCCACCCATTGCTCCTCCATTCAAGATAAAAATGTTCTCACATAACTACAGTTTCCATAGTGATAGTGAATTAAAGGGCAAACCTCTCACTAATGCACTGTACAGCATGCTACATATGAATGGTGATGATATCAACACTTTGCTTTTAGGCATGAGTGCACATTGGTGAAACTGGAACCCTGAATCAGTCACGTGTACGCAGCTCAGGCTGCTGAACATGATGCCATTAGCACAACAAACTAACCAGCACCCAGCCTTTTTATGTCAGCAGGCTTGCTCACTGTATTTATCATACATAATGGGATAATTAATCATCCAACAGTGGAGAATAAATGAGCAATTATCCTATAGCACTAGATTGCTTGGTCCTGTGAGCTATGTGAAGAATCATCATAAGGTGCATTAAATAAAAAAAAAACTAATTAATTACAGCTTTAATACTCTCTTGCTGTTGGCTATGCAGTCTGTGGATTTAATGTAAGGACTGTTAATGTTAAATTGCATGTGGCGTTTTGTGGCTTTATGTGCCACATATGTGCCAAAATGATTCACACTCTTATAAATATTTTAAATGAATGCAAACAAATATAAAAAATTATTATTATTTTTTTTTAATTGCTTTCAGTTCCCAGGAACTTATTCACCATGCTTTTTTTTTTACTTGGTTAGGTATACATATGAGATTGCAAAGATGCATTTTTTATTTCCCTAGAGAAAAAATAAAAAAAATACAATTAAGTAATCGATATTAAAATGCATGAGCAGTTAAATATAGCACTTGCTGTCCAAATAGATTCAAATAGAACCAAGTGTCCAGGACAATCTGTGATCTAACTAAATTGGTCAAAACTAACCTGCATCCAGTGCACATAAAGCCTTAGTAAATGAGTAAATCTATGTGTGACGCATCACATCAGATCAGGTATTAAGTCGCATTTTTGTTCATTTAAGTTTTGATCTTGAAATACATATTTTCAGATTCCTGATGAGCTCCATTTTGATACCAATGTTTCTTTTTTTATTGTTTCTTGTCAAGGTTGTTTACAAATAGGAAAACTATTGGAAAACTAACCTCGGAAAAATAAGTATGTTAATTCATTCAGTACTTGGTCAGGGATCATTTAGCACAAATTATTGCATTAATTTGGCATAGCAGCCTTCGGCTCATCTGTATTGTTGGGTTCAGGTCAGGCGAGTTGTCTGGCCAATCAAGCACATTAATATCATTGTCAGCAAACCAGTTGGTGGTCATTTTGGCACTGTGGGCAGGTGCTAAGTCCTGCTGGAAAAGGAAATTGACATGACACTGCTACCCCTAAAAACAACCTTGCCAGCAGGATGGATTTATAGTGGTGGAAAAGCCTTTTTCTACCACAACTAGAGTAACCAGCCTGGATACTGTTCTTTAAAGTGCATTAAAACATTTTTTAGGATTAATCCTGCCTCAAAAAGAATCAGGAAGATAAGGAATTTATCAACCGATTTTTGCAGAAATAGAAGATTAGATACATTTGCCCTACTGCACACCATTGGTCACAAAACTATTAGTTATTACTTATTTGCTTAGGTATAAATAGGTTTTTGCTTCATTTTTATGCCTTTGCTATGTGACTGGATATGTGCTGATGTAGGTGAAATGGTGCAACAGGAGGTGTGATATTTGAAATCTGCCGCAGGGGAATATTCAACCCCATGCCGATTCAATATTGTGTTTACATTAATGACTCACAAGACTCCCTGCTAGCCGAATATAAAGGGCAAATTCCTGTCCTGCTTCTACAACCCACTTTATTTACAGTACATACCTATTCATCAGGCTTCAGTATAGAATCAATAAAATGTCAAAAGAAACTATTTACAAATAACATACATGACACATATGCACTTTTTCCTCTCATATACAGTGTTGACCTGTACAAAAAGGTACACACATGTAGTAGAAGTACATATTACTGTATGTACTTTTACCTGTTACATGGCGCGGTATGGAGAGCCACACCATGAGATGTTTTTAATGATAAGAGCCCTGACGCAGCGCTTTAGAGGGGGTCAGTGAAATAGGAGTATGTGAGAGTGCTTATGATGCGCACGGGAAGACCTTCCCGTTTGGAGATGGTGTGGGATTATTACTTAAGAAACTTACAAGGAAACAAATGAAAACTGAAAACACAAAATAAACAGAGCTCTGCCATCTACGCGAGAACAGACGGGGCGCTGGAACAGATGGGCCTTTGTCAATAAACGGTCCGCGATTTTGCCTGTTCAGAACTTCATGTGGTAGCAGCCTGCGGATTGGCCCGTTCTGAACAATACAAAGCATTTTCACACGGTTCTGCCCCTCGTGAGACCCACGTTGTTACACTACCTGTTTGTTTACAAGAAAGAGAGAAGAACCCTAATTGCCATCATGTGTTATTTGTATGTGTAATATTTACATCTCACATACGTTTACGTATGTGTCTAATTTTTACAGGACCATGTGCATGAACTCTATTAGAAAAATACCATTCTTATGAAACCCATATAACATATTTACAAACCTCATGTGATAGCAATATTAATAATGTTTATGCCCAAAAAATGAAATGGTAATTAAATGTGCATGTATAAACACTTATTATGAGGCTTTAAGCCCAGATAGAACTGATAAAAACGGACAAAAAACGAACAAAAGAAAAAATGATAACTGTTTATCAAAGATGATTAATTGGCACGTTTTTTTTTTTTCATTTTCAAAATACAGGAGCATGCTTTTGAGTCTAACTTCCATTTACTGTATATAGTGTATAAAAGTAAATGTACAGTGCATCAAAAAAATCGAATTTTAAAATTATTTTTCTTCTCAAATTATCTCAAAATATTTGCATATTTCCTATGATCAATAAAAAAAGGATTTGCAATACAGACATGTCCAAGTTTTGAAAAGTGTTTTCATTTATGCATCTAATACTCTGGCCTCAGGCACTGCTAAGGCGTTATTAAAGGCCATGCTGCTTTGACAGCAGCCCTAAGCTCATCATCTTCCTCTTTACAGTAGCTCATAGATTCTCAACGAGGTTCAGTTCAGACGAGTTAGCTGGCCAATCAAGCACTGTAATATAATGGTCAGCAAGTTAGTGGTAGTTTTGCCACTGTGGGCACATTTTAATCCTGAAATCAGATTTTCCCTAAAGCAGAGAGATCGGCAAGCACTCTTAAATCTCCTGGTACAGTAGGCGGCTGCATTGACTTTGACCTTGATAAAACTTCTAATAATTCTAATGTATTTTTTTCAGTCATTTTATTATTATACAGTATTCTATATTCAATTACTGACCATGGTTGACATGACCGATGTGACATCAGGGCCTTGAAAGTTAAAGAAGTCATCTGTGTCACCCTGGAGAAACTAATTCAGAACAGAACAGCTCTGGCTTGTTTACCCAGCATGTCATGTGGTCACTGGTGTGAATCCCACACACTGTTTAAAGCCCAATTCAGTAGCATCAACATGGATGAGTGGCCAGTTGCCAAGACTTAATACTATGGGACATTTCACATGGCTTTGATGATTGAAAACCTAAACTTTCTTAGCATCACATGCAGAGATAGAAGTGGGAAATACACCTGCAATTTGAAAAGTTGCAATCTTGACAGATCCTGTGAACTATGTGTGTATGATTTAATGGGAAGGGGGAAAAAAACATCAGTCAATCAACTGACCAAACAACTAATCAATAAAACATCTAAGGAGATTGCAGAAAGTACTGGAATTAGGTTCAAAACTGTTCAGTGCATTATTAAAACCTAGAATGTTATGTGGCAATAAACTGTCAGCTGACTGACCTGAATGTGTGAAATCACCATATTTTCTCCCTCAATGGATTTTCTTCCTCCTTGGTGGCTTGGCAATATTCCAGGGTGACATTACCAAGATTACAAAGATTGGGAAAGAGAAGTTAAGGCAGCCAAAGGGATAATTTTCACACATGAATTGGTCACCACAGGGTCCTGACCTTAACCCCCATGAAAGTCTTCGAGATGAGACTATGGTATTGTTTCACTCTTCTGCCATCAATACAAGATCCCCTTCAAAAATTGTTAAAAGCGCTATACAAAACAGCATTGACTTTGACCTTGATAAAACACAGTGGAACAACAGCAGCAGATAACTTCACACTAAACATCAAGCAACTTGGATTCTGTTCTTCTCCAATCTTCCCTCAGACACTGGAACCTTAATTTCCAAATCTGATCTGGAGAAAAGGACTTTGGACCTCATCTCATTAGCCCAGTTAATACGATTCTGATAAGTGCTCGTCTTCGGGACCAGGCTCTGAGGACACAGGAAAAATGGGTGAGTGATAGCGTTTCAAAAGTAAGACGTGAAAGGAGGGGTGAATTCTGTACGTGCTAGGTAAACTTATAGGTGACGGGGTTGATCTGTGCGAGGATGGTGAAAGGACCGATGAATCTGGGACTCAGCTTCTTACAGGGCAGTGGAAGATGGATGTCGCATGTGGAGAACCAAATTCTTTGTCCCGGTTGGAAAGTTGGATTATCTGCTCTCCTCAAATGGGAGGCGATGCGTTGCCTTCGAACTGCATATTGTAGTTGTTGGTGAGCTGAGTCCAAAACCCTCTCACTCTCCTAGACCCAGTAGGTCACGGAAGGTACCTTGGATGGTGTCCCGTTCCATGGATAGAGAGGTGGTTGGTAACCAAGTACGCACTGAAAGGGGGTGAGTCCAACCCCAAACAGGGTTGTCGGAGTGAATTCTGCGCATACTCTGCCCAGGTGATGAACTTGCTCCATGGTGATCAGGGCAGAAGGTACAGAGGTATCTGTCTATCTCATGGATCTTGCATTCTGTTTGTCCATTAATTTGGGGATGATATCCAGAAGATAGACTTACGGTCACACCCAAGAGTCGAAAGAAGGCCTTTCAGAACTTAGAAATGAATTGCGGTCCTCTGTCGGACACAATGTCCTCGGGGATGCCGGATAACCTGGTTGAAGAGTACTTCAGCCGTCTCATTGGCTGAGAGGAGTCCTTGCAAGGAAACTAGGCGGCAAGATTTGGAAAATCTGTCGACGATTACCTGAATGCATGTATGGCCATCAGAGCGAGGGAGGTTGGTGACGAAATCAATTCCTAGGTGTGACCATGGACGCCGCCGGGGAACTGGAAGGGATAATAGTTTCCCCGCTGACAGATGTCTGGGGGACTTGGCCGTTGCGCAGTCCCAGCATCCTCTCACGTACCTTCTGACCTGTTCGGCCATACTCGGCCACTAGAAGCGTTCTAGTAGTGAGAGGGTTTGATTGGTCCCAGGATGACCAGTGCCCAGTGAAGTGTGTCCCTGATGAAGGAGTAAGTGTTTAGGGAACGTAGATACGGTCGGCAGGAAACTCTGGTGGAGAGGGTTCGGTTGTTGTGGCTTGACGAATTTCTTCTTCTAACCCCCACTGAATCGGAGAGGCAAACAGGGTCGAGGGAAGAATGTTTTCGGGAAGTTATTGACTCTCTTCCGATTCGTGAAGGCGGGAGAGAGCATCAGCCTTTGTATTTTTTGTCCCCTGTCTATAGGACCAGTGACGTTGAAGCGAGTGAAAAATAATACCCATCTGGCTTGTCTCGGATTGAGACTTTTGGCGTCCCACAGATATTCTAGGTTGCGGTGATCTGTTAGGACTATGAATGGGTGTATAGCCACTTCCAACCAATGTCTCCATTCCTCTAATGTGAGTTTGATAGCTAGGAGCTCTCTGTTCCCAGTGTCATAGTTTCTTTCGGCGGACAACAACTTTCGGGAGAAGAAAGCACAGGGAAGGTACTGAGGAGGTTTCCCCTGCTGCTGAGAAATGATGGCCCCAACTCCAGACTGTGATGCGTCGACTTCGACTACAAACAGTTTGTCGGGGTCCGGGAGAATGAGGATGGGTGCCGAAGTGAACCCCTTTCAGAGCGTGGTCATGGCTTGGGTGACTTCAGAGTTCCAGACGAGGGTTTTGGGTTTGCCTTTCAGGATATCCGTAAGGGGGGGGGACAAAGGAGCTGTAATCTTGGATGAACCTTCGGTAGAAGTTTGCAAAACCCAAAAAACGTTGGAACTGTTTAATATTGGTTAAAACTGGCCAGGTCTGAATGGCTTCCAACTTCCCCTTGTCCATTCTGATACCGTGCTGACTGATGTGATATCCTAGGAACTGCACCGAGGGTTGATGTAACGCCTTTCTGCCTTTAGGAATAGTTGGTGTTGTTGGAGTCTCGGCCACATGAATGCGGTGGTCCGATTCGCTCCTAGAGTAGATGAGTATATCATCGATGTGGAAAAATCGTTCCACCAGCTCGAGTAATGGATCAAGTAATGGATCCCGGCTCGTCAGCTTCATTGTTGCTATCTGACCTTCTGTTATGGATTGTAACAGACAAAGATCATGAGAGAACCCGAACAGGCGTTTTATTGACAGGTTGTGAGAAATGGCAAACACTGAAAGAGGAAACCGAATAGTCTTAACTGTAGTGATGATGGAGCTGGTGGATGAGTGGAGACGAATACGTGCTATGTAGAACACGGACTACACACAGACCAGGAGATGAGACATAGAACCAGGTGAAGAGACGAGATGAGACAAACGAGGAGCAACGTTGCAACATTGTGCTAGGTACGTGGCGGGGTCTGTTTTCCAATAATGAGGTCAGACACTGAGTGAGGGGAAGTGAGGTGTATATGAGGTGTGGTGACAATGTGATTCAGATGTGTGCTCAGAACTCGGGTGATTGGGAACGAAAGCTGAGGGTGGAGCCTGATGTTTCCGTGACAACATCTGTGTGTGGTGGCTTTTGATGCGCTTACTCCAACCTCACACCGCTTCATATGAAGTTTGTGCTCCTTTTTCTACCACACGTTTGCCTTCCAGTCAACTTTCCTTGAATATGCTTTAATACAGCAGTGTGCAAGCAGTCAGCCCTTTCAGCAATGACCTTCTTGGGCTCACTCTCATTGTGGAAGGTGTCAATGATCATCCTCTGGACACCTATCAATTCAGCAGTCTTCCACATGATTGTGCTTACGGTATGTGTAGGGAACTAGACCAATAGATAAATGGTATTTATACTTTTTTTAATAGTAATTTACTTAAATTTGAAATTATATATATATATATATATATATATATATATATATATATATATAGAGAGAGAGAGAGAGAGAGAGAGAGAGAGAGAGACT